>JAJHZJ010000690.1:0-600000 GCA_023548195.1 Bettongia penicillata ogilbyi | reverse complement strand
GGGACTTTTTTCCTCAGAAGCTCATTGATAATTTGTTTAATTTCTTTTTCAGAGATAGGGTTATTTAATTATTCTAGTCACTCTTCCAGCAACCTGAGGAATTTATATTTTTTAATAAACATTCCTCCATTTCAATTAGAGTTAGGTTTATTTGTATATAATTAGATAAAATGGTGCCTAATAATTTCTTTAATTTCCATATATTTTTTGGTAGTGAATTTACTCTTTTGATTGTTTTGATACTGGTAATTTAGTTTTATTCTCTTTTAAAGAAATCAAAAGAACCAATGTTGTATCTATTTTATTGTTGTATTCATAACTCCAGGTCTTAGTTTTATGTATTAGTTCAATGGTTTAATTTTGTTTATTTTAGTTTTAAATATATTGATATCTCCTATGATCTTCAAGATTTCCTTTAGTATTTAATTGGAGATTTTTAATTTGTCTTTCTTTTTGTTTTTCTTTAGTTGCACCCCCATTCTCTCTCTCTCTCTCTCTCTCTCTCTCTCTCTCTCTCTCTCTCTCTCTCTCTCTCTCTCTCTCATTGCGTTTTGTGATGTAAATTTCCCCCTAAGTATTGTGTTGGCAGCATCTCATAAATTTGGGTTGTTTCATTGCTGTTACTCTCTTTAGTGAAATTATTAACTGCTTTTACGATTTGTTTTCTGATCCTCTCATTCTTTGAATTAGATTATTTAGTTTCCAACTAATTTTAACTTAGGTTTCCACATAGTGTTTGAAGGTAATTTTTTTATTGAATTATTATCTGAAAACAATGTAGTTAATACTTCTGCTTTTCTGTACTTGTTTGTGAGGTTTTTGTGTAGGTGCCACTTATTACTAAAACAAATATATAATCCCTTCTACACCCATTCAATTTTCTCTAGAGACCTATATCTAAATTTCCTAAAATTCACTTATTTCTTTCTGGTTTATTTTTGTTAAACATATCTAATTCTGAAAAGAGAAATTTGAAGTACTTCACTAATACAGTCTTGCTATATAATTCCTCCTGTATTTCATTTAACTTTTCCTTTAAGAATTTGGAGGCTATGCCATTTGGTGCAGAAATATATAGTATTTATATTACTTCGGTTATCTATGATACTATTAGACAAAATGTAATTACCACAACTATCTGTTTTAATTAGATCTATTTTTGCTTTTGCTTTCTCTGATAGCATGATTACTATCCCTGCTTTTGTTATTTCGGGTGAAATACAATAGATTCTGCTCCAGCAACTTACTTTTAATTTTACTCTTTGTCTCTATTCTTCAAGTGTTTTTATTTTAATTTTCTGGGGTTTTTTGTTTTGTTTTGTTTTCTGTTTTGTAAACATCTTGGCAGATTCTGTGATTTTTTTAATGCACTCTGCTGCTTCCACTTTATGAGTTAGATCATCTTATTCACGTTCACAATTATGATGACTGTGTATTTCCCTCCATTTTCCTTCTCACCCTGCTTGTCCTTTCATTCAAAGCCACCCATCCTCAAAAAGCTGCTTTGCTTCCAGTCACCAATTCCCCCAATCTACCCATCCCTTCTATCATTCCTTCTTCTCTTAATTTTCTCTATTCCTACATACCTGTAGGGCAAGATAGATTTCTGTACCCAGCTAAGTATCAATGTTATTTTTCCTTTGAGTCAATTCCAATAAGAGTAAAGTTTGATCTTTGTCTTCTACCCCTCCAATCTTACCTCCACCATTATAACTCTTCTTTTTGTGCCTCTTTCATGTGAGATAATTTACCCAACTCTTCTGCCTTCCCACTTCTCCTGTGGTAAACTTTTTTCTCCCCTCTTAATTCCATTTATTTTCAAAATCATACCTTCAGGGTCAACTCACATCCATGCCCTTCTAACTGCCCTAGTAATGATAAAGTTCTTAAGAGTTACAAGCATCATCTTCCCATGTAGGAATGTAAATAGTTTAATCTTTTTGAATCCATTATGATTTGCTTTTGATTTTTTGTGCTTCCTTTAATCTTGCATTTGACAGTCAAATATTCTATTAACCTCTGTTCTTTTCATCAGGAATGTTTAAAGTCCCCTATTTCATTAAATATCCATTTACCCCTGAAGTTTTCATATTCAATTTCACTAAATAGGTTATTTTTGTAATCTTAGCTCCTGTATTTTCTGAAATACCACATTCTAAGCTCTTGGATCCTTTAATGTAGAATTTACTAAATCTTTTTGCTCCTTGATATCTAAATTATTTATTTCCGGCTGTTTTCAATATTATCTCCTTGGACTGGGAGTATAGTGATAGTATATTTGTCTATAATATTCTGGGGTCTTTTTTTGTGATCTCCTTCAGGAAGTGACCTTTTCATTTCTATTTACTCTCTGGTTCTTGGATATCAAGACAGTTTTTCTTGATAATTTTTAAAAATGTGATGGCTAGGGTCTTTAAAAAAGCATGGTTTTCAGGTAGTACATTCTTAAACTTTCCTTCTTCAATCTATTTTGTAGGTTAGTTGTTTTTCTAATGAAATATTTCAAATTTTTTTTCTATTTGTAAATTTATCTCTTTTTTTATTCTTCACATCTTCAAGAGTCATTACGTTATACTTTCTCAACTCTGCTTTTGAGGTATTATTTTCTTTAGTGAGAATATTTTTTGCCTCATTCCATTTTTCCAATTTTGCTTTTTAAGGAGTTCTTTTCATTGGTGATTTTTGTACTACTTTTCCTCTTAGCCAATTCGACTCTGAGTTTTTTTGGTTGGATTTTTGTGCCCCTTTTAACAGGCTGTTTAATCTCTTTTCAAGTTTTTCTTCCATCACTCTAATTTATTTTTTTCCATTTTTTCTTCATCTTTCTTATTTGACTCTAAAAACTAGTTTTGAGATCTTCCAGGAATTTAGGGGGCCTGTGACAAATTCACATATTTTCTTTTAGCCTGGGGTGGGGAGGGGGGAATCTGTGGTCTTGAAACTGAAAGTTCCCCACTCGTGCTTTAGGATTTTCATGTAGCTGCTTTGACTTTTATTGTCTTCTTCTAAGTTTGTGTCTTGATCTTCCCTGTCACCATAGTAACTTTTTATAGTCGGATTATTTTTGTTTTTGTTGATCAACTTTGAAGTCTATTTCATGACTTTTGATTTTATGCTAAAGTCAGGTGGTATTCCTTGTATGGAGGGAACACTGTATCAAGTTTCATGTTTTAGGTGCTGCTGTCTTCAGAGCTAGTTTTGGAGATCTGCAAATTCTTCCAAATTGGTATGATCTGAGGAGGAATGAGGTCACTGTTTTCCTGGTCTCTGCTCTGGTTTGTGGATTGCCACATGCACTCTTTATTACACTGGAACTGTGAGGATAGTACCTACTCTTCTGGGGTCTCAATGACTGGTGCATGAGTGCTCCTGCTGTCCCTGGGACTGAGACCCCAAACCACGTATAAGAAACATATCAGAGTCCTACACACAGTGCCATCAAAATGTTCTCTGTACTTTCCTTCTGACCAGTTATCTGACTCCTTTACAGTCTATGAGTAAAGTACTCTAGAATCTGCCACCAATTCACAAGACCCCAGGAGTTGCTGCTGATTTGCTAGGCATGATGTGTCTGTGAGACAGACCTTTCCTGTTGAACGAATTTGCCTTGAGCTGAAAAATTGTTTCTCCATGATATATGTTGGTTCTGCTGCTTCAGAATTCATTTTGAGGTATTATTTCAAAGTGTTCTGAAAGGGAATTTGGGAGAACTCAGGTGAGTCCCTGCCTTTACTCTGCCAAATTGATTCTGCTTCCCTAAGACATATTTTTTACCGAATAACACCGTGTGGGTTTATTTTGTATTGCAAAGGCTTAATTGATTCAATGAGGATTTGATTTTTTGTGATTTATTTTAAATTGAGGAGAGGGAAGAAGACCAACTGATAGAGATGAATATAGATATTTTTCATATACAAAGAAAGAAGATCAGGATGTTCACAACAGGATACAAAGAAGCCAGACTTCTTTGATATTAATGTGCCAAATTTGTTATATTGCTTTTTAAAAAGAGAGAAGCTGCTGTGGTACAGATTTGTAAGTTTCCTATATCATCCTCCTTTATTCGATTATTTAAACACAAGAAAATATGTTAGTTTCAAGTTTCTGATTATGACTATATATATATATTCAGTTAACTTCATAGCTTCATAAGAGTTAACTTCAAAAATAATAAAATGGTCTAAAGTTGGCAACGGGGCCTATTGTCAATCTCTTATATGAGGCAATTTGGTTGGGAAACTTAATTTGGACATCACATGGTTCATCACCATAGAGATAAATATACATATAAGAGGTGATGTCCTGGCAGGACATGAAGAGATGTTCCTGCTGCCTCAGATAAAGAGGTTGTCATCCTGCCTTAAAACTATTATCTTTGATACTCTGGCAAGCTAATTTGCTTTACTCAACATTTATGCAATATCATTTAGAATAGTTACCTTGAGGGAAAAGGAAACAAAGCTTGAGGAGAAGCAAATTCTCTAGAAGCATGATGCCCCATCTTGCATGATTATGAATTTGCAGTAACTATTTCCAATGTGCAAAATGTTTTTCCTCATCTACTCTGATTCTTATAATTCCTGACTTCTTTCTTTCTTTTCTAATATATGATATTTATTTAGTTGTTTTTTAGTTTTCAACATTCACTTCCATAAGATTTTGAGTTTTAATATTCTTCCCCTCCTTCTTTTATTCTCTCCCCAATATGGCATGCAATCTAATATATATAACATATAATATATGTATGTATGTATACATGTATACATGTATATATGTATGTATATGTGCATATGTGTATAGGTATAGGTATATGTGTATGTATACATGTATGTATATACATATATGTAAATATGTATATACTTACACATTAATATTAAATATATTTTCACATCAGGATGTAAAAGAAAAGGAGAGCAAGGTAAGGTGGAGCCAAGATGCCTAGGACAAGCAAGAACCTTCTAGAGCTCTCCCTGCAAACACCTCAAAAAACCTGAAATGACTCTCAACAAATTCTAGAGCAGCAGAAGCTACATAATGACATGTTGAAGCAAATTTCAAGTTCAAAATAATCTTCCAAAGTTGACAGCAAGGGTCTGTCACACCAGCCTGGGAACAAAGTATGAGCATGGGCTATGCCAGCTGGGACAGAATTGGAGGGGCCTTAGGAACTGAATCGCTGATAGCTGCTGAGATTTCCTGACTTCTCACCCCACAAAAACACTAAAGACAACTTCAAAGGTCAGTGGAAAGGGTCTCTTACATGGCTGAGAGTTCAATCCCCCATGCCAGTCCCAGGCAGTGGCAGGCACTGCTGAAGAAGAGGGTGCTTCTGGAGACCTCCACTTAACAAAGAGCTGAAAAGTAAAATAATTGGTTGGAAAAATAAGGAAAAAGGAAGAAAAAGAAAAAGACTATGTGGATTCTTACTTTCTCAGCAATTATGTTCTTATGTCATTGGGGATGAGGAAAATCAAAACACACAACCAGAAGACAACAAAGCAAAAGCTCCTGCATCCAAAGCTTCCAAGAAAAATACAAACCGATCTCAGGCAATGGAAGAGCTCAAAAAGGATTTTCAAAATCAAGTAAGAGAAAAAAATGGAAAGACAAATTAAAGTGATGCAAGAAAATCATGAAGAACTAGTCAACAGCTTGCTAAAAGTAACCCCAAAATGCTGAAGAAAATAATGCCATTAAAATTAGACTAATTCAAATGACACAAGAGGTTCAAAAAGCCAATGAAAGAAGAATGCCTTAAACAGTAGAATAGGTTAAATGGAAAAAGAGGTCCAAAAGCTCACAGGAGAAAATAATTCTTTATAAATTAGAATGGAACTAATGGAAGCTAATGACTTTATGAGGAATCAAGAACTTATTATAAAAAAAAACAACAAAAGAATGAAAACATAGAAGACAATGCGCAGTATCTCATTGGAAAAACAACTGACCTGGAAAATGGATCCAGGAGGAATAATTTAAAAATTATTGGACTACCTGAAATTCAGGATCAAAGAAAGAGCCTAGACATCATCTTTCAAGAAATTGTTGAGGAAAACTGCCTTGATATTCTAGAACCAGAGGGCAAAATAGAACTGGAAAGAATCCACCAATCACTTCCTGAAGGAGATCCCAGGAGGAAAACTCCTAGGAATATTGTAGTCAAATTCCAGAGTTTCCAGATCAAGTAGAAAGTATTGCAAGCAGCCAGAAAGGACCAATTGAAGTTCTGTGGAAACACAAGCAGGATAGCCCAAGATTTAGCAGCCTCTACACTAAGGAATCAGAGGATTTGGAATATGATATTACAGAGGTCAACACAGCAAGAAGGAAAAACAAGAAGCAGCTACCTAGTGAACCTGACTATAATATTTCAGGGGGGAAAACGAAATAGAGAACTTTCAAGAATTCTTGTTGAAAAGACCAAAGCTGAATAGAAAATTTAACTTTCAAATACAAGAATCAAGAGAAACATGAAAAGTTAAACAGGAAAAAGAAGGTATAAGAGACTTATTAAAGTTAATCTGTTTTCATTCCCACATTAAAAAATGTTAATTGTTAATTCATGAGAACTTTCTTATTATCAGGAGAGTTGGAGGGAGTATGTGTGTGTGTGTGTATGTGTGTAGGTATGTGTATATGTATGTGTGTATGGATATGCATATAGATAAAAAGTGGGGCACAAGATGAGCTGAACATGAAGGCATGATATTTAAAAAAGAAAATGAAGTGTTGAGAGGATTGTACTAGGAGAAAAAGAAAGGGAGAGGTAGAATATAGTAAATCTTCTCACATAAAAGAGGCAAGAAGAAGCTTTTACAGTGGAGGGGCAGAAGGGGAAGGTGAGAGGGAATAAGTGAACCTTCTTTTGATCAGATTTGGCTTCAGGAGCCAAATGTAAATACACATTCAATTGGGTATGGAAGTTTATCTTATCCTGTATGAAAGCAGAGCAGAAAGGGATAAGAGATGGGGGAATAAAGAAGAGATGGCAGATTGGGCAAAGGGGTAATCAGAAGCAAACATTTTGGTAGATGACAGGTCAGAGAAGAGAAGAGAATAAATGAAGGGAGGGACAGGATAGAGGGAAATATATTTAGTGTTTTACAACAACACTGTTATGAAATTGTTTTGCATGACTACACATGTATAACCTATATTGAATTGTTTGCCTTCTCAATGAGGGTAGGTTGGGAGGGGAAGGGAGAGAATGTGGAACTCAAAACTTTAAAAATGAATGCTAAAAATTACTTTTTCATGCAACTGGGTAATAAGATATATAGGCAATAGAGTATGGAAATCTATAGTAAAATAGAAGGGAAAGGTATAAGTGGGGGAGTGGGGAGGTGATAGAAGGGAGGGAAGATTGGAGGAAAAGGTAATAAGAATATATGCTGTCCTGGAGTGAGAGGAGTGGGGAGATGAGGATAAAATCTGCAATTTAAAATTTTGTGGAAGTGAATCTTGAAAACTTAAAATAAACTTTTTTTTTTAAAGTAGAGCAAATAGTATGTTTCCATGTTCATTCAGTCTCCCTAGTTCTTTCTCTGGATTTGGATAGAATTTTCCATCATGAGGTGTTGGGAGTTGTCTTAGACCTTGCACTGCTGAGAAAGGCTAAGTCTATCAAGGTCAGTCATCACACAAAATGGCTGTGTACAATGTTCTCCTAGTTCTGCTCATTTCACTCAGCATCAGTTCATGTAAGTCTTTCCATGTTTTTAGGAAGTCCACCTGTTCATCATTTCTTATAGCACAAAAGTATTCCATTATGCTTATATACCACAACTTGTTCAGTCCTTCTTCAATTGATGGACATCCCCTCAATTTCCAAATATCTACCACCACAAAAAGAACTGCTATATTTTTGTACATATGGGACTTTTTTCTCATTTCATGATCTCTTTAGAAAACATCTCTGTAAGTGGTATTGTTGGGTCAAAATGTGTGCACAATTTTGTAGCCCTTTGGGGATAGTTCCAAATTGCTCTTGATAGTGGTTGAATCAATTCACACCTCCACCAATAATCCGTTAGTATTTCAATTTTCCCACATCTTGCCCAACATTTGTCATTTTCCTGTTTTGCCATGTTAGCCAATGTGATAGGTATGATGTGGCACCTCAGAGTTGTTTTGAGTTGCATTTCTCTATTCAATAGTGATTAAGAGCATTTTTTCTATGACTATTGATAGCTTTGATTTTTTCCTCTGAAAATTGTGAGTTTGACCATTTATCATCTGGAAAATGACTTGTATTCTTATAAACTCAACTCGCATCTCTATCTATTTTAGAAATGAGGACTTTATCAGAAACACTGGTTAGAAAAAATATTTCCCCATTTTTGACTTCCCTTCTAATTGTAGTTGAATTACCTTCATCTGTGCAGTTTTTCAATTTAATAACAGGATGGTCACTTCTCTTTTTTTTACTTCAGCTGAAGCATAATATATTCTGTTCCAGCCTTTTACCTTTACTCTACTCTGCTTCAAATGTGTTTCTTGTAAACAACATATTCTCATAAACCTAACATCATATTTCTTAATCCACTCTGCTATCCACTTCCATTTTATGGGAGAGTTCATCCCATTCACATTCATGGTTATGATTACTATATGTGTCTTTCTCTCCATCCTTTGATCCTCCATTTATGCTTTTCTCTCTCCTTCCCCCTTTCCCTCTTCACTGGGGCTTTGTTTTCTACCACCACATCCCTTGGTCTGCCCTCCTTTCAATCCATCCCCACCCTTTTCGTTCCCCTTTACTCTCCTACTTAGTTAGATTTCTATACCTAACTGATTATGTTATTCCCTTTTTGAACCAAATCTGATGAGATTGACATTCAAATAATGCTAATCTCCCTCCCTTCTTCTCCCCTAATGTACCAGGTTTATTTGCTCTTTCATATGGTGCATTTTACTGTTATCTACTTTGTCCTTTCTTCATTTACCTGTACAATTCCTTTTCACCACTTAATTAGATATTTTTTTATTATCAAATAAAAACTTAAATCTTTTCCCTCTGTCTATGTATACCCTTTCTAAATGACATAGTAACAATACAGTTCTCAAGAGTTACAAGTGTCATCTTCCTTTGTAGGAATGTGGAATGTAAACAGTTTGCCCTTATTAATAATATGTTGGGTTTTTAGTTTCCTTTTTACCTTTTTATACCACTCTTGGGTGTTGTATTTGAAGATCAAATTTTCTGTTGTACTCTGATCTTCTCATCAGGAAGGTTTGGAAATCCCCTATTTCATTGAATATCCATCTCCTCCCTGGAAAGATTATGCTCAATTTCACTGGGTACTTGAGTCTTGGTTGTAATGCAAGCTTGTCTGCCTTAAGGAATACCATATTCCAATTCCCCTGATGTTTTGATGTAGAAGTTGCAAGTTCTTGCATATTCCTGACTGTGGTTCCATGATACTTAAATTGTTTTTGTTTTTTTTTTTCTGGTTGCTTGTGGTATTTTCCTTTTTGACTTGGTAATTTGGGAATTTGACTATAATATCTTTGGCATTTTCAATTTGGAATCTCTTTCAAGAGGTGATTGATGGATTCTTTGATGATTGATTTACCTTCTTATGCTAGGACCTCAGCGCAATTTTTTCTGATGATTTCCTGAAAAATCCTGTCCAGGCTCCTCCTTTCATCATAGTTTTCAGGTTTTAAGGAATTCTTTTCTTCAGAGAATTTTTGTGCCTCTTTTTCTATTTGACCAATTCTACTTTTTAAGGACTTGTTTTCTATAGTCCATTTTCTTCTTTCTTTTTCCAAACTATTGACTCTCTCTTGGATACAACTCATTTCTTTCCCAGTTTTTTCCCTACCTCTTATTTGACTTTTAAAATCTTTCTGAGTTCTTCCAAGAAGACTTTTTCAGTTTGAGATCAACTTATATTCCCCTCTGAGAGTTTCAGTGTGGGTATATTGACAATGTTGTCTTCTTCTCAATTTGTGCCTTGATCTTCCCTAGACAGTTGAGCTCTCTTGCTGAAGTGCAGGGGGCAATGACTCAATCTTTTTGTTCTAGGAGCCTGGAATCTGGTCACTGATGTTGTGTGCTGGGGCCTCACGTGCTGGAAGTTGGAGACTATAGAATTCTGGAAGCTTACATGATGCTGAACTATGGTCAGCAACACTGGACCTCTTGGGGTGGGGAATAGGATGTCTCATCCTTAGGGCATCCTACTTACCCAGGCCTTGCACTCAAATGTTTGGCTCCTGCTCACCAGAGCCTTGCATTTGAATGTTTGGATGCTGGAAGATGTCTTCCGGCCTAGAACTTTGCCTCCAGGAGTTGTGCTTCCTAGAGCTGTACTGAAGCACAGGGAGATTTGGCTGCTGGAGAAGGTTGGCATATGTGGTGTTTTGTGAGTTGGTGCCTACTGGTTCCCCTGCCTGCGCTGAGGCACTTGGGCGTCCTGGTGGTGGCACTTGCCTGCTCCACCACTCTGAGGGTCAGGATCTCCCACGGGATTGCTTAGACGGGGCTTGCCTCTGGCTAGCTGGGATGATTCATTTCTTGTACTGTTCCCCCTCCCCCAGAGCAAGATGGGCTTTTCCCATTAACCTTGGTCTACAAACCTGTTGCTGCCCATTAATGAACTAGCTTCAGAGTCTCTTATAATAGATAAAGAATAGAAGCAATCTTAGAGGAGAAGGTTTAGGTGTCTGAAGGGACCCTGAAGGCCTTTTCAGAAATAATACTTGAATAAAGCCTGGAAAGAAGGTAGTTCTTTAATGTTAACAGGCAGAAATGGGAAAAAAGATATTCAAGACATGAGAAATAGCATAAATATATTGAGACCAAGGATGGATTGTGCAAGTCTAGGACTGAGGTTGGTCAAATAAAGGAACAGTGTATACAGGGTATACACACACACACACACACACATACATACATATATACATACACTATATATATATGTATGCTATATACTTATTATGCATATTTATATATAGGTATGCATATATGTTTTAAAGAAATAATATATATAATAGAGCAATACTGGTCTACTTACTGTTCCTTGGATGAGGTCAGGATTGTCAGTCTTACAAAAGGATGGCATACTGCAAAGTCAAACTCAGTGTAAATGTTTAGCAAAAACTGGAGAGAATAGCCCAGATCCACATTCAGAGTGCGCTAGCTAAGTTGCTCAGAAGACAGAGTGCTGGGTCTAGAGTCAGGAAGGCCTTGACTTCAGATCTGGACTCAGACACTTACCAACTGTGTGATCCTAGGCAAGTCACTTAATCCTGTTTCCCTCAGTTTCCACATCTGTAAAATGAGCTGGAGAAGGAAATGGCAAACTACTCTAGTATGTCTGCCAAAACAAACAAATAGGGTCACAAAAAGTAAAACATAACAGAAATGAAACAACAATAAACTGAGTAAGAAATTGAGAGTTAATATAGTATAAGATCCTGGAAGTTAGTCCTTCAATAAACGTTTTTTAAATTTGCTGTCTCCCCCTTAATATTACTCTCTTTTAACAATGGAAGTGGTGTTCTGTTGTTTTTGTTTACTTTTGATTATCTTTGTATTCTTATTTATTAGCATCATGCCTAGCCCATAATATAAATTTGATACATTCTTACCTATTGATTGATTGATTTTGGTACAAGCTAATTACCTCCCAAGACACTTACTTGTTATCACATGTTTGGAAGTTGTTCAAACTATGAATGACATCTTATTGAAATAAGAGTTTTGTTCCTAGAAGAACAAACATACTTTGTATCCCTCCTCTGAAGAAGTTACATGTTCTTTAAGTGAATAGGGGCAAGTATTTTCTCAATCTTACCTAAGCATAAAGCACAATATATGAGTAACTTTCCCAAGGTTATGAAGGTCGTTACTGAAAGAGTCAAGGCTCAATCTTAACTGTCCAACCCTTAGCTGAGTAGTCTGTACTCTTCTTAATTAGTTACTGTATAGAATCCCATAAATGGCATTAATATAGCCTTTTGTAAATATGTTGCCCACTTGGGCAGGAAACTGGCTTTAAAGTTTGCTTCTTCCTTTCATTGGGCATTTCCTTATTTAAGAGATGGATTTCTGCCACCAATTTGATACGATGACTGGTAGAAACTTTTATTGGTTAATCACTTTGCTAAAATTTTGAAGTATTTTCTTAGTAATTACATTTGCAAAAGCAGCAGCCTCTATAAAATGAGATTTAGAGCACTGTAATCGATTTGAATCAAAATGAAAGAAAAGGAATAAAGATCACAGCTAGATTCACAAGTAATCTGAGTTTGAAACTCATGGAAAGATGTAGGTGGTAATTCTTTTCTTGGTGCTAAGAGATTTATGCATGTAGCTCCTCATACATAAAAATGAACGTGTGCCCTGAAGTACGTTGTTACGCTAAATAACTACTCATATTTAAAGCTCACAATTGGCTGACAGTCACATCCAATTAGCTGAAAATAGGGCTTTCTTTTCTGTACTACAGTAGGCAAGAGTTTAAATGCTGTAAACTATTTTCTTTATGGCGAGAAGCAAATTATGGTGTTTCTTATACATCATTTTAGACACTGTTCATTCTACAATCCAGTTCTTGCTTTCTAGGAGTAATTCCTTTGGGAATTAGATATGCTTTGATTTCTTTCTAGTTTTTATTGAATTAGAATTTTTTAGCCAATTATATCACATCGATTAAATTCACTTTTTCCTTTGGAGGAATGTCAAATTAGAAAACATTTTTAATTGGATGACAGTAGATAATGATATTGGTTCAAAAGTGAAATCTTGATCTAGTTTCTACCCTTTAAAGATACCACTTCCACCTTACAGATTCCAAGAACTACTGGGAAAGCTCAGTTATTTGAAGAATAATCCCTAAGTATTTGCTGAAATGGCTCTGAATTGGGTAGTAGGTAGAAAAAAAGAAAAATTCCCCAAAACATTTTGTCGGTAAATAAGTAGCCCCTGAGAACACTGACTTCCCTGCTCAAAAAATTAGCTGAATATGTAAAGATGATGTAATAAATGCTGTGATTGGCCGGTTAGTTTAATGTATGAAAGAAGTACTGGGACTGGCTGGTAATACATACAACAGAACAAACCTTTGACACAAAATTCATGAAGTTTAAATGGAAACAAAATTTTAGAAATAATAACCAACCAAAGGAAAGCATTTCAAATTCCCTTTCCATAGACTATCAAAACATTTCTCTACAAGAGTCTTAGGATAACTATCATGGAATCCAAAGGAAACAAGATATTTTAGTGTACTGCTTCCTAAATTTTGTACTAACTCCAAGACAGTAATCTTATCTCATATTCACCTTTAAATTTTAGGTAGGGCCAGGAAAGAGCATTTACTGGAAAGTTACCAAATTTTGTCCTTTGGGAATTCAAGGAAAGATAAATCACTTTTTATTTGATGCTGATGTAAAATCAATGAGTCCATGTTTTGCTAACTAAAGCTATATTTATTAGAAGATAAAGCTAAGAGGACGGTTGGTTTCAGCATTTCAGTTGATCTACGATCTCATCCATATGACTATTCCTTCCATCAGAGTGAAAATGAGGGTAGAGTGACTGAGGCTATTCCACATATAGAATGGAAATGAATGGAAAACTTATTCTGATCATCTGATGGAAAGACAATGCAAAGAACAAAAAGCATACAGAATAAACAATGTAATCAACAGAATAGTAACTAGCATTGCAAGGAATCAAGCAATACTTTTTGTTAAAAGTAAGATTTTAGCTGAGATTTAAAGAAAGCCAGGGAAAGCAGGAGGTATAGATGATGAGGGACAGTATTTCAGGCATTGAGGATACCCAGTGAAGAAGTCCCAAGAGAAGAAATAGTGTATTGCATTTGAGGAAAGGCAAGGAGGCCATTATCACTGGATCAGAGTATGTGGAGGGAGGAAAGTGAGATATAAAAACATTGGAAAGGTAGGAAGGGTCCAAGTTGGCCCTGATCTAATGTGATTAAGTTCTATAAAGAACCAGAAGTCCCGTGAACTAGGTGCAATCTGACAAATACCAAAGATTTATGCAGATAAAAGAGTATCAAGTTCATGGTCAGATAAAACATGCAGGTATAAGTGCAGATACACAAACACAGTCTTAGAGATAAGGAACTCTGACCCCAGGAGAGAGGCTACCTGGCTATTTGATTTCTATCCTGTTTAATTAGAAAGACACTTAGCCCTAAAGACATTGATCATAGCTAGAAGGAGATCATATGCCATCACGTGAATTCCATTCCTTTGAATGAGTCAGGAACAGAGATGCCCAGGATTACCTAACATCTGTTTTCCAGAGTCTAGTTATCTTTTACCAGTTTAAATGCCCATCAAGAAAGACTTGCACAAAATAACAAAGGGTGAAATAGGTGTAATCAAGAAAACATATACATTAACAGCAATATTGTTTGAGAATGACTTTAAACAAATAAACTTATTTTGTCTATTATAAATACAAAAATCAACTACAAAGAACATATGAATAAACATGCTATCTGAATCCAGAAATAGAACAGATAAATAGAAGTATGTATATAATAATTTCACACACATATATATGCATGTACACATACGTGTTTTTAATGGCAGCCATCTCCAGCTAGGGAAGGAGGGAAGAAACAAGGAAAAAAATAAATTTACATAACAATCTTGCTGTATGTTTGAAAGGAATAGCAATTTGTGCATAGTAGATTTGCATCTTTTATTAATTTATTAATCAACTTTTATTAATTTATCTTTTTATTGTATTATGTTAAAGAAAGACCCGTTGTTTTCCCATAAATTAAGGATGAAATTAAAAAAGAGAAAGACACCTAAAAATAATAATTCACCTTTCAACGATAGAATCTGGTAAATCTTTCAAACTCCAACTAGAATTAAAAATATTCCTCCCCAAACCTCCCTCTTAATCCCCAAGTCTACTTCCCTTCTCCCAATCAATGTAACTAAAATAACTTAATTTGTATGCAATTGTTTTCAGTTTACAAAATGCTTTTTTTCATAACAACCCCAAGACATAAGTAGCTCAGGTAATATCATTATTATTTTTCATATGAGGAGACAGGTGGTTAAGTGATTTACACCCCTTAACTCATATAAACAAGAAGAGCAAATTGCTACATTGCCTACCTTAAAATCCAGGGAATTTTCTGTTCCACTACACTAAAATGAAATCTTCTAAGAAGAGGTCATCAATCAACATTGGCCCTTTAAATTGCAAATTGAATCTAATATGATCCATTTGATTTTCTTTGTAGTATTGAGGGAGATTGCATGATTTAATTGTTTCAACTCCTACTTTCCTCTGAAAAGAGGGCATTTGGAATATTAACCTTTTCTACATTCAACATTTACAATACGCCTTGAAGATAGTGTTCAGGTAGGGTCCCTCAACGAAAAAAAATTCAATAATAGTAAACTACCACAACCTCCGCTTCAGAAATTGTAGGTATGAGACAATAGTATTGGTGAATTGAGTCTAGGAGGAAATTTCTTGTACAATTATGGGTTACATACAAGTAGAAGGCTGATTTCAATGAATTCACTCCCTAGACAAGTAAGTCATCTCCTGGACTCTTGGATGCATCCACATGCCTTTTCCTTAATAGTCACTGGCACCACCATCACTTCAGAGGAACAGATGGGCCTCCCAGGACGCTGGGATCCACAGAGATGCTGTAGGCTTTCACGGCCTAGAAGATTGTGAGTGATGCTTAATGAGAAATCTGTTCCCTTTGTACTTAACACATAAACCATCTGATGAGCTGGTACAATAAATTTTAAAATCTGCTTGTTTGGGAACTGTGTAGAATTAAAAGAAAAAAAAACTCACAAATTTCTAAACTCCATTTACTCTATTAAAACATGATCTCAATTATAGGTAATTACCAAAGAAAGATACTTGAGCAAGCTGAAGGTATCATTTATGAGAGTCAATAATTATAGTGTACCATGATGACAGCATAATCTTTTAAAATCAATATGATCCTTTAAGTTGATGTCAATTTAGAAATCCTCTCCAATTTATATATACATGTGGTAGGGTAATGAAAGGGATCCTAATTTTTATGTCTGAAATTAAAGACAATATTTGTCTCTCTTTTTAAAAACTATTTACCAGATTAATTCAGTCAGTTAATCCTTTTCTTTTGTTTGCATAATAGTTTGGGCGTGTTAATGTACTAATTTGTGTTATATATAAACATCATCCCATTTACAAAGTAAGCAACAGACTCTTCTGCTGATTAGTTTACCAATGTACTGATGTGTGTAGGAAGCAACCCGATTCTATTTGCTTTTATAAACTTTGGTTAAATATAAATTGTGTTTTATTTTATACCACACTTCACAATATGCAGTTATTCCACATTTATAATGGAGACTATACAAACAGATGTTCATCAATGATGGTACTTCTTAGCCTTCTTTAATCTAAAATAAATAAATAAAAAGAACATTCTATTGCATTTTATCACTAACTAGAAGCCCATTGTGACAGATGATTAAGCAATATAGTACTGATTTCCAAACCCACTTCATTTTTGCCATCCTCTGATCTTCTATTTGACCTTTCCCTTTCCTATGCCATCTCATGCCATCCCCAATTGCTTCTATTTAATCACTCAAGCAATGGATAAATATGTTAAGTGACTACTATATAGTAGCCATAGTGCTAGTGCTTAAAAATTATGGACCCCTTGTCTCAAGAATTTACAATTTTGGGGAACACACAACACATATACATAAAGTTATATCTATATATAATATGTATACATACACATATACATAAATGGTATTCGCACTGGGCTACAAACTGTGGGAGACAGAAGTGTAACTCAACATCTACCATCTATCTGCTTATAGTCCAATGGAAAGAGAAGTTTAGCACATCAAGCCATTAAATCTTAAACTATGAAGAGTAATAATAGTAATAGCAAAAATAACAATAATAGCTAACATTATATAATTCCGTAAAGTTCTGTAAAGGCACTTTTAAAATGTAATATTTCATTTGATCTATATAACTGTTACAGAAGGAGCCAACATGGCCTTGCCCATGGATCCAACCTCATTACCTCTTGCTTTTGTATGACCTTCAAGTGAATTGTACATCTTTTTATATTTCTAAATTTTTTTTTTGCTTTATTTAAAAATGTATAAAACATGGACTGTAGATTTGGTTCTTTGGTTGTAGTTTGTAGATCCCTGACGTATGAAGGTAACAAGAGCTCTGTAAAAGCAGAGATAAAGTAACATGAAAGGGCTTCATGGAGAATGTGGGGATGGAGTTGGACTTTGAAAGTTAGGTAGGGATTAGTGGAGAAAGACAGAGAAGGAATTGATTAGGGAAGAGAATAAGATGAGCTAAGACACAATTAATGGTTTTGGAAGGGATGCCCCATTTTATTTTTAAAATTTCCCCTTGAAAATTTTGACTTGCTTTACTTCCTCTTTACAGACTTTGCCTTGCTCTGTAATTTATGTTCCCATGTATTGAATGTTGGGAATCTGAACCTAACCAAAAATATTGGCAAGTCTTACTTATAACTGTGCCACCTCCATGATCTTGAACTCTGAAATTTGTTCTCAGGGGTTATAATTTCTTCTCAATATATCTATATCTCTATATCTATATCTATATCTCTATATCTATATCTCTAACTTACTTAATCTAAGTCAGTCTATGATTCTTACTGTGAGCTCTAGTCTCCCTCTTTCGTCTCAGTCCATCTCCCATATTCTGACCTTATTTTCTTCTCCTTGTTATGTTGATGCTAAAGTTAACCAGTTCAGCTCTCTTCTGTCTTCTATCATTTAGACTCTCATAACCCCTTTTACCATCTTCTATGGGCAGCCAATACTCAAATTTGGTTCATCCCCATTACTTGCTCTCTACTCTTCATCTCCCATGCTGTTGAATACTTTTTGGAAGTAGTGACTCAACTAATGTAATTTAGTCCACTACACATTCATGTTGTCTTATTTCAGCTGTGTTCTCATTGCTGCACAGCTAGCATCTTATTATTCCTCAACTGGATCTTTATCAAAGTACCTATAGCAGCAAGCTATTGCAAACCCTTTCCCCTCTCCATCCCATTCTTCACTTTCTCTCAGCAGAGAGTTCAACTCCTATTGTACTGAGACTAGGAAATTCTTCTATCATGAGCTCAGTTACATCGCCTGTCACATGCCTCAAAGCCATTTGGCATTCACTTACCCTTTCTTCCTTTGATCCAATCTCCAAGGAAGGGATGACTCTCCCTTTTGCCTAGGCAACTTCCTTAACTTCTGTCCTAGATTCTATCTCTTACTATCATTTCTAGGAGTCTGTTTACTTCAGACATCTTCTCTCATCATCAGTTACTATCTATAGACTGCTCTATTTTGAGGTCTCCCTCAAAAAAATAATAATAAAAAGATCTACTTGGATCTTCCAATCTTTCACAATGTCTTGTGATATCTCCTGTGACCTTGGGTCAATTAATCTCAGTTTGCCTCAATTTATTCAATTATAAAATAGGAATAATAAAAGCATCTTCTTTCCAGAGTTTTGGGGAAGAACAAATGAGATAATATTTGTAAAATGTTTTGCATAGTGGTGATATATAGTAAGTCTATATAAAGGCTTATCCTTCTTTGCTCTTCCCTTTTTCTTTCATTGACAAATTTTTAGGCTTCTATAATTTCACTTTCTTTCATCTGAAACTTCTTTTCAATCTAGCTTCTAATCCCAACATTGCTTTCTCAGTGCTTAAGTGACCTCTTAACTGCTAAATCTAATGTCCCTTGCCAAGTCTTCATCATCTATCTACTTTGATTTCTTTGCAACTTTGGAAATTATGACTATTTTTCAAATGGAGTCTCCATCCGTCTACTTCCATGTGTAATGAGGCTGTCCTTCACATGTAGTTGTATGACTTTAAGGGAGGAAGAATAGATATCCCTCTCCTCTTCTTTCCCCACCCTTATCCAAGGGATCTTTTGATTCTCACCAGGAGGGAAAGCTCCAGAGGACAAAAGTTGACCATTCTGCTCTACTCAGAAAAAGGGAGCAACTGAACTACAATTACATTTGTCCACTCTTTTCAAATAATATTAGTAGAGGGGATGTATTTTTCAGATTCAAGCTAAACTTCTGATTACTATTCATTAATGGGGAAAGGAAGACCCAAGTTATGTATCCAATTTTCTCCCTTTCCACCATATACCAGTTCCACAATGAACAATTATAGAGAATAGTAAATTAGCTCATTGAACCAAGTCAATAGCAAAACAGATATCAGGGAAAGTTATATAGAATGATATGTACAAGACAATATAGAGTGAAGGTGCTCTCCAATTCTGTCATGAGCTCAGGTTCATTACCTTTCACATGCCTCAAAATTGGGAGTGAAGGAACTCGAGTGATGAGAGAGTTAAGACAGAGAGACAGAGAGAGAGAGAGAGAGAGAGAGAGACAGGGAGAGAGAGAGAGAGAGTCCTAGATCTCACCAAAGAACCAAATCCTTGAAGCCCTAGTATAGTAAGAGGATAGGAACTTGAGGGAGACTGCTAGCTCTTCTTATGCTGACTTCTTCCCAGTGTCTTATTCTCCCTTTAGTAACCCGAAATAGGCTTGACATTGTCCATCTTATCTCTCAAAGTTCGAAGCCAGAAGTATCCAAAGCAACTGCAGAGCCTAGAGAAACCGAAGACATTTTAAGGTTTTTTCTCTCAAACTCTCATCAATTCTGCCCTACCTCTCATGAAGGCACAGGGAATTGATCTCCACTAGTGAGACAGTGCTATGCTAATGGGTTCTGGGACTTATATAAGAACTGATCTCTTGGTTTTCTTCCACTTTCTGCAACTATTTCTTCTTAGATTTCTTTGCTGGATTATCATCTGTTTGCAGCCCTCTAAGCCCAGTGGTCCTTCAAGTTCTGTCCTAAGCACTTTTCTCTTCTATTTTCAGCTCTATTTGTCTCCTTAACATCTCTCAACCAACTCAGATTTGTTGACTCCATACTCATTTTTGTGAGTAGATCCAAATTTTTCACTGGTGGAGATGAACTTGGGCCATTAGATTTGTCCACCACTGACAAGTCTGGCCTGACTCCACTGCTGAATCCACCAAACTAGAAATGTCCCAGCTGTTATCTTACCAGCTGGCAGATTGTTGAACTATTTTTAGCCTTGAGGGACCTGGATGCAAGCCCAGGTCAGACCTGGAAATATTAAAATGAGCTGTGTCTGGGTTCCCCTGAAGGTCTACAGCTTAACCAATGACAGATCTATAGCATTTGAACTGTGCTGAATCTTTGCATATTTTCTCAGAAATAGAAATATAGAATATATCAAAATTTGGAACTAAAATATTACCGTGCAAAATTAGATAATATACAAATGTGTCACTTCACAACAGACAGTTCTAAAAAGATTCATAGTAAAAGGCTGTGCTTCGCATAGGCTTTTACAAGGCACTTTCCTCACCACAATTAACTCATTGTTACTAATCATCAATTTCAGAGTTAGAATGGTTATTTTCGTGTACTAGTCTTGAAAATGTCTCTTTCACGTGAACTTTGTATGGATAAAACAACCTTTCACTGAATAGATTGCTAAAAGACCTAAAACATGGAAAACAAATCCAATTCCTTTAACTAATCTAGTTATTCTTGGGTTGTGTTTGCTGTTTTGCCTTAAGAATAAATCTGCCGTAATCCCAAAGCAATCTGCCTTAAATTTACAATTCTTCCAAAGATTCTGTAAATGTCTTTCCAATGATTCATCTATTATGCCTTCCAATATATAAGATAAAGAGGTTCTCATCATTGTCAAAATTTTACAAGTCATTTGTTTAAAGTGATGGTAAATATGTTTTAAATTATGGAGTGGGCAAAATGAAGGGTTTTTCCCTCTTATTTGTCTTCTGTATCAAGTGATGCTGGGACTCATACATGTCATTTTACAAGTGGAGGTTTGTCTTCTTACCTGGAGAAATTACTATCTATCTATCTATCTATCTAGTTATCTATCTATAGATATGCATAGATATAGATATTTTCACACTTTAATTGAAAATAAGTTGAAAATATTTTCACCTACTTTTTCATCATAGCCAAGAAGTTATACAAGATTTTCACTCCTAAACTGCAGTAAGTTGATATTTGGGCCTTGAAGAGACTTTCTTACTTTTACTATCATCTAGAGTAGTGGTCTGAGTACCGTACAGTACAGTATTGTACAGTAGACAGGTACAGTAGAGAGAGTACCAGGACTGGAGTCAGGAAGACATGAGTTCAAATGTGACCTCAGACACTTACTAACTGTGTGACCCTAAGCAAATCATCTAACCCTGTTTGCCTCAGATGGGTTCATGAAGGACAGGACTGCAAACAGCTAAACAAGAATAGGAAGAGTAGTGGTGTGAAACTCAAATAGAATCAGAGGCATTAGGAATCCATACGGGACACATATTTACTTAGAAGACACGATATTAACATATCTATGATATTTTTTAATTATTTTGTTAAATATTTCCCAATTACATTTTAATCTGGTTCTGCACTCGAGTGTTGAGTGACCTATTGTTCTATGATCTAATGAATAGCATCCATCATGAAAAGGGCAAAGATGAACCTGAATGAATTTAGTTAAATCATAAGAACCCTGGTTTTTATTTTAGCACCAGCAAAGTCTTTGTTTCAAAATTCTTGTAAATTTTACGAAACAATAGAATGTTTTGTTGAATACATATTTATCCCATCTTTGAATAACTTCAGAACTTTCAAATGCGACCCTATTTCTTATGAAATTTTATCCATTTCCATGTTTAACAATATTCTCTTTTATGAAATTATAGCTAAAGAACACAGACAAAAAGACAAATATATTCATTTGAAATGCATACATCTACTAACAGGGGTTTCAAACAATGTCATTCTTTATTGTAATGGCTGTTTTTTTCAGATATATATTTCACTTCTCAAAATATATCCTGACATAGTAGATTTTTCCATGAAACAAGCAAATATCTCTGATGACACTTTTAGAATTCCAAGGATGGCCTTGAATTGGTGAAAAATAGATTGAGTTCTGTTATTAACATCTATGACAGAGCCACCTGTTTACTTCTTTAATATCTGCACAATGTTTTACAAATATCTTATGATTTTATCCTCAAAACAATCCTGGGTAATTCTTATATATATTTTCAGATGAAGAAATTTGGTCACAGAAGGTTACATGTCTTGTCCAAAGTCGTACAGTCAGTAAGCATCTGAGGCTGGATTTAAACTCAGACCTTTCTGACTCCACGTTCATCACTTTGTTCACTATGTCAGCTAAGTAATTATCCCCAACAAAGATAAGGTCAGTGCTTTAGTCTTGGTGTACAATCATTCAACATTTCCTGAATTTAATTGAATCAAATTCCTTTTGTGCAAAATGTTGAAATAGATTATACTTTTAAACATCAAACAACAACACCAAAATGAACATCTGTTCATGGTGTCTAATAATAGTATTATCATAGGTAATTTTTGAAGTAATTTGCCCTTTTAAGACACAGTCTTTGGTTATACAACACTGTTCATGGTCACATTAAATTAAACCACTTTGGATGCAATAACTGAAATGCTATTTATAAAGACTAGGTTTTGGCAGATCCTTTGTCAGTATAGGATTATACTGAAAAGATCTGGAAATTAATCTTTGTCGGAAATGTCATTTTTTTTTCATTGTGATGCACAAATGGTTACCTGCCTTTTTCCAAAGACTGAGCCATGTCAATTAATTGTCCCATTAGACCCTGGTTAGGGCATTGTTCTTGTAGTTTAGACAGATAATCCTGATTTTGTTTATCCAACACAACAGAATGGCCTTCTTTAAAATGACTATGAAAAACAATTCAGAATATGACATTTAAAAGCTGATTTTCTTTCCTAATATTCATTAACACTATGTCAATTTCTGACACACTAATCAATATGTCGTGGATCTGAGGGGGTCTTTACTGGTTGCATTTTTAATTATAATCGAATAAATATTGGGAAAAGAATAATGCTGTTTCCCTCAATAGTCTACATTTGAATCACCTATACTTTTTTTTAATAACAATTCGATAAGAATTTTTTTTTTGCTTATTTCCTAGCTTACTTCCAGAGTAGATGCTTAATCTATTCTAATAAAAATTGTTCTAATCTCTTTGGGGGAATATCACAGACCAAGGCATAAGCTGAAATGTTTGATGACTTCAAATAGCAATTACACTGGACTAATCTCTTTAATAAAAAAGTATTTGTTCTATAAAACTTGGACTCAGTCAAAAGGGTGCATCCAAGGACCTAGAAGGCCACATATGGTTTTGAGGCCACAAGTTCCCCACCTCTTGTCTTTTTGAATCAAAGAACTTTCTAGAAGAGTAATTAGATAGGAAAGAAAGAACTGATACTATTATACCATTATAAAAGTGAAGCCATATAATTTGACTTTGATTATGAGCTTTCTCCATATTTCTATAGCATCCATATTATACAATTAGGAAATTATCACATAATGCAACAATCCATGCTTCAAAATTTAAAACATAAAGTAGAATTTTGGTTTCATTTTTTAGGCATTAGTCTATTCTTTCATGTGCTTAACATTTTCCATGTACACAGCCTTTATTATTTTAATGAAACCAAGATCATGGATTGCACATACACATGGGCCTATTAAAATGCTATCTAATTCAATGCCCTATAGGTGTCTCAAATTCAGCATGTTCAAAATGGAATTCATCTCCCTCCTACTTCCATCATTCCTCCTCCTCTAATATTATGTATGTCTATAAACTTGATTCCCCATCACTCCCAAATTTAATGTTACTAAGTCTCATTTATTCTACTTCCATTACATTTCTTCCATCTGACCCCTTTTCTCCACTTACATGATTACCACTCTACTGTCCCGATTATTTTCTGCCTAAACAATTGTAGATTGGCCTACTTACATCCAACCTCTCCCTTCTCAAAACCACTATTTACAAAGCCACCAAACCCGAGTCATTCCTAAAGTATAGGTTTTACTTTGTCACTCCCCTGCTCAAGGAACTTCAGTAATTCTTTATTGCTTCTACAATAAAATACAAACTTTTATGTCTACATTTAAAGTCTTTCATTAGATCCCTCCTGCCTCAAGAGAATATAATGTCTCCGAAAAAAATTGAAAGCATGAAGAAGAAAAAGAAAAATATATCTATCTCTGTTTAAAAAACATAGTTTTCTTATAAAATCAGCAAAGAAACTATTTGAGACAATAGCTTAAAAATGTATCCAATAAATCACAATAATCATTGATATTTCTTTATAGCAAATTCACGGGGCTAACCCCCGGCCTTGGTCGGGCTTTCTAATCCCGACCGTATCCCACCGGGCTACCCCAACCCGGTCTTCGCTTGCTTACCCTGCCTTCGGGTCTTTGAGCGTCACCGGCCCCTGCCATGCGGCCCTGTGGCCTAGCTGCGCAACAGGGCTATCACCTCCTTCATGGAGGGGAAATAACTACACACGCACCTGAGGTGGCCAGTGCACTTCACTTTATTGCTTACATCTCTCACATCTCTCTCCCGATCCCTCCCCAACAGCTCCTTATATCCCCAGCCAGACCCCTGCCCATGTTCTTCCCTCAGGGCAGAGCCACCTCGCACCCGAAGGGCGGTCCGAGCTTGGCCCCTAACAAGCAAATTCAGAAGGGAATAATTAAATATAAGGCCCCATTCAAAATAACTACAAAATGCATAAAATCTCCAGGAGTCAATTTGTCAAAGGACTTTAAAAAACATAATTACCATTAAAAAGCACTTTAAAAAAAAAAAGAATAACAAAGAATTGGTTCAGCCAATGCTCATGGATGAACCATGTCAATACAATAACAAATGACAGTATTAATTCAATTAATTCACAGATTTAATTCTATACTACCAAGTTTACCAAAAGAAAATACTATCAGAACTTAAAAAATAAATAATAAAATTCATCTGGATGAATGAAAGATAGAAAAAAAAACTGAGGTATTGCTTAAAAGTAGGAATTTAGATTTTAAATTATGATTTAGTAACCATGAAAATTATTTGGTACTGATGAAAATAGAGATGTAAATCATTGGAATAGATGGGGCAAAGAAGAATCAGAGACATTTGAACATTTGAACCCAATGTCTGATACACTTTTAAAAAATTATCTCAAAAAAGCTCTCTGACAGCAATTGGTGGGAAGCCAGAAAGTCAGCTTCACAGAAACTAATTTTAGAAAAACCTATTGCATCAAATATATCACAATAAAAACAAAGTAAACATAAAGCAAGAAATAGAAGAAGGAGGAAGGTGTTTATGTTGTCAGCATATATCAGATGTGGGATTTGAACCTCTTATCTTCCTAACTCTTGAAAATAATTTCCTATCTACTAAGGAAGGAATGGAGAGAAAAGAGAAGGAAATAAACATTTATATGGCACCTACTGTGTGACAGGTGCTTTTCTGAGAAATATAATTCATTCAATCTTTACATTAACTCTGTAGGTACCATTATTACAGTTGAAGAAACTGAGACAAACAAAAGTGATTTGATCAAAGGCACACAGCTGGTGTCTCAGGATGGATTTGAACTAAGATTTCCCTGACTTCAAGGTCAGTACCCTATCTGCCATGCCACCAATTGGATGTGTTTTGTCATGATGTCTCTTACATATGAGTCTGGAAATGGAATATATGTGCAATGAATGTAATGTAATGTTATGTGACAAAAAAAATGAAAAGAATTGATTCAGAGATACTTGAAGAGTTGTAATAACTGATACAGAGTGAAATGAGCAAAACCAGAGAACAGTTTACAAAATGAGTACAATAATGAAAATGAAAAAAAAACTTTGAAAGACTTCAGAACTCTAAAAAGTAGAAGCCCCAATCATAATTTCAGAGGACTATTGATGAAGTAGGAGGTCATGAACTAAAAGTGTGGTATGACACATGAACTTTCAGACAAGGGCAATATGTGGATTTGTTTTTCTTAACAATATTTTTATTACCATACAGGGTTTAATTTGGGGTGGAGGGGAAATTTTTGATACATTACTATATTAATCAGTAAGTACCCCGACATATATAAAGGGGCCTGTTATTGCAGGCTCTTAGATCTGCATTTATAAAAGGAAAGGCAACTTTTGAGTGGTCAACAATCACTTTAATCAAGCACATGTATCATTTTAGTTCAGGGGAAAATGTCAGCACCTTGTACTTCAGAGAAAATACAGAGAAATCTAAATCAACAGGCAGTGCTTCCAAACTGTCTGACAGTAAGAAATACATACATCGCAAATCAATAGACAGATGCAACTGCCTGAGCATATATACATAGTTACCAAAGAGGGAAGTGCCAAGATCTGGGTTTTCAAAGCCAGGGGCTTCCTAACAGACTTCCCAGAGTCTCATCTGGCCAAACACTTCCAAAAACTAAGCCCCAAAGTAAAACCTCACCCTCAGAGTATTTATACATTTTCTTAGAGCCAGGAGGCATCACAACCCTGGGGAATCAGTTGCTCATAAGAAACTTAACAAAAGGTGTGGGCCTTCCTACATATTTTTCCAGGCCCATTAATGGATAGGGAAAATCATCTTTAATCACATTATTCAATTAGAGACACTTGATCCTACTAAAATAAAAAATTCATTTTCAATACACTACTCAGTTAAATTAAATGCATACTTTAAAAAAACTATACGTTAAAACTTGCAGTTTATCGTTTTTCTGATTGTGCATTGAAATATTCATCTTTGAACACTTCATAATTTTTTTTCTTATTGAAAAGGTAGACCCATTCCTACACATTTAGTAGAGCCCTGAATTGATCCAAGTGTTCTAAAAAGCAATTTTGTATTGTAGCAATACTACAGTAGTTGTCAATGTGTCCCTTCAAGCAATTTGAGGGAGTTTACTCTACAAAATGGAGCCTGAATACTTGTTCAGGACTGGACTGAGGGGTTTTTACTTCCTCCCATAATACACCTTGTTATCATTTAAATATTAGAATAAAAAGTTTAGAACTACGTAATACAAAAGCTGATGATCTTGCTCTTAAATTCTTCTCACTAAATTTCTGCTTTGATAATGCATCCCTAATAACTACCACCACAACCAAATGGCTGAACTTTGGCCTATTTTTTTGCCAAAGGAAAAATTTCCTGGTGTTCCCTTAAAGGTTTTTGCCAATTTTAAATATATTTTAATTATACAATTGCCAATCTCCTCATAAAGTGTTCAAATTTTCTCTGAATGCAAAGGTACATGAGACTATTATTTCTACCATTCTAAATTAGTTACTGGTAACATTTGAGATGACTTTTACCAAATAGTTTGTAATAACCATATTAATATTAAACTTGTCTAATAGCAAAATTTTAAGAGCACAAGGCTATTTTCATTTACATAGAATGATTCCAACTCTGCCCTGAAGGACCAAAGGTCCAAGATTTTATTTTTCTGATAGACTTCTCTTAATTTGAAGGTTTGATTAGGGGATGGGGTAAAAGATACCTATTTTGTTCATCTTCAGAATGAAAATTGTTCAGTTTTCATGTTATAAATTGCCCTAATGGCTAAAAATTCCTTGTCAGTTTTCCCCTTCTCCTTAAATTATGTATGCATTTATCTATTTATATGTTATATCTCTCCTATAGATTGTAAACTCCAGGAGGGTAAGCCAGAAATGTTTTCTGAGTTATACATAGTAGGTGCTTAGCAAATGCTTATTATCATCTGGTCTTAACGTATTTAAGGTCATCCTGTCTACTTATCCAATGTTATACAGACCAGCTGAAAATATGTGGGTTATTGGATATCTTACACTTTTTCCATCTGATTTAAGATGCAATACATGATACTTGAATAGGTTGACCATACAAGACTTAGATAACTATGAAATAGAAAGAAGTATTTCATTTCTGTCAAGTACAGATGTAACTGTTTTAGTATTTGGATAGGAACTAGTTACTAATAAAACTTAGTTTTGGGGAAACAAAGATAAAGGGTAAATGGATTCTGGGGAGCGACATACAGATCTGGCACCTTTGTCAGCTCTTTATGATCCAAGTTTGTACAATTCTGAAAAAAAAATTTGGGTATTACCTTGTGCTATTAAACTGTCAATAGGATATCTCCAATTATGGAACTACATGTTTCTAAATTTCACTAGAAACATTTTGTGCTTTATTGTTGTCAAAATCAAGGACACATGAATGGTTTAACCTTTGCAAGAAGAAAGGTCACTTCCTCATCATAGACAGCAGAAAAGGAAAGTGTGGGACAATGTTAAAGGGTTTTAAGATAAAGGGAAAGGAAGGGAGAGCTCAGGTTGAATGACCTTGTTTTCCCAGTGAAGTAAAAGACACTGTCTTCACCTGTGAGAGGAAGAATAGGAGGAAAAGTAGCAGGCTTGAGAAGGGAAAGAGAAGACTAATTTGCAATATTTTGTTATTTGCAATATTATAATTTTGCCTGACTGACATTTTCAATGACAAATGATATTGTGTTTTAAATTATTTTTTCTTGGCATCCATATCAGGTATTAATCTATTTTATTAGAAAATTTTAGTCTACCAGAGCAGCCCAACTTCTGTTTTGCAGTTGAAACTGAGTCCATTCTATCTAGAAGGTACATGATATATTATGTCTAGATTTAAAAACTAAAGTTCTTTAGAAAAAAATTGTTTTGACTGTTTAATAAATACAGTTCAGCTCAACAAATTTGAATCAACAACATGAATTCTAGGATTTAAAAAAAAATCCTCAGTAAAGGTCTCTGAATATATAACTACATCTGTGAAAGAGCATAGGCAAAAATGAACACAATGTTTACATAATGATATGGTCATGTTTATATAAATCTTTTATTTCATCAATTGAAATAAATCCAATTTTTGAAGAGATGAAGTTTTTAAATTTTTGTTGCAAAATAATGTATGCTTATAAATGTTTTGACCAAAGTGCCTACAAAATACACTACCCTACAGTCACAATTCCATGCGCAAACTACTTAATGAAAATTTATTGAATTCAATTAAAGGACCTTAATCTACCTTGTACTGAATCATTTGGCTAGAGTTGAGTAGAATAGAAAGAAGAATACATTTTGAACCAGAAGACTGAGGTTTGAATCTTGACTTTGTCACTCGCTGCCTCTGTGACCTTTGGAAAATCAACCTTCCCCAGGTCTCAGTTTCTTCATTCATAAAATGAGGGATTGGACTATTATTCATGTCAAATTGAAATATAAATGCAAGCCATTAAACTATATATAAAGATCCCTGTGGACCATATATTGACTTAGAAAACCATATATGAACATTCTTATTAATTTCATATTTATCCCATTTTTATTAATATTCATATTATCTCATATGTATTTTATTATTTCCCTGTTACATTTTAATTTGGTTACACCAGTAGCCTACTGGACCATGTGTTTGACATCTCTGAACAAGATGACGCCTATGATCCCTTTCAGTTCTAAATAAGGTATCCATTTTACATGTAAAATCAAAGATTTAGAGCTAGAAAGAACCATAGATACCATTTATTTCGACCTCTTCATTTTACAGATAAGACCAAGAGCATGCAGGTTGTAAGTGACAGAGAGGTAGGATTTGAACCAGGTCCTGTGACTCCAAGTCCAGTGTTCTTGCCATTGTCCCACACTACATTTATACTACTTTATTCCATTAAATATCACCTTCCAGTCTCTTACTTATTACTTTCTTGCTAGTGAAATCTATTGGCTTTCAGCATCGTTTCACTTTTAGGATACAAAGAACCCTTAAACTTCCTGTTTTTAACTA
Organism: Bettongia penicillata ogilbyi; assembly: GCA_023548195.1. NCBI lineage: Eukaryota > Metazoa > Chordata > Mammalia > Diprotodontia > Potoroidae > Bettongia > Bettongia penicillata. The sequence continues at coordinate 570,158 of JAJHZJ010000690.1, read as the reverse complement.
TGCATACTATGTATGTATGTATGTGTGTGTGTGTGTGTGTGTGTGTGTGTATAATGATATACATAAAGCAACTAGGTGGCATAATGGATAGAGTGCTGGCTTTAGAGTCAAGAAGACTCATTTTTCTGAGTTTAAATCTGGTGTCAGACACTTGTTAGCTGTGTGACCCTGGTCAAGTCACTTAACCTTGTTTGCCACAGTTTCCTCAGATGTAAAATGAGCTGGCAATGGAAATGACAAACCACTCCAATGTCTTTGCCAGGAAAACCCCAAACAGGTTATTGAAGAGTTGGATACAACTAAAATGACTCAGGAAACACACTAATGTATAAGTAATATACATACATATAGATGTTATCTGTATATATACCTATATGCATATAACTTATCTATACATATAGTGTTTTAAACTTTACAAAATGTTTGCTTCACACCACACTTTGAAGTAGGTTTATCCAGATGAGGAAAATGGGGCTCAAAGAGGCTAAGGCATTTAACAAAGGTCACATGATTAATAAGTGGCAATATAATGGATAGAGTGCAAAACTTATAGCCAAGAAGACTTAGGCTCAAATCTTCACTCAAAACTTCTAGCAATCAACCCCATGCATTTTCACTGGCCATCTCTAATGCCTGTTCTACTTCTTCAACTCTGACTGTGAATTTCTTCAATACTCAACTCAAACCATGCTTTCGGTAAGACATTGATGACATCATACCAGCCCCTTCCCTCATTAATAGTACCTTCCTTTACATTCTTACATAGGTAAATGTATCTCTGTGTGTGTCTGTGCGTGTGTGAGTGTGTGTGTGTGTGTGTGTGTGTGTATGCAGCTAGGTGGTTCAGTGGACAGAGTTCCAGGACTAAAGTCAGGAAAACTCATCTTTATATATTTACCCCAGGCAAATCATTCAACCTTGTTTACTTCAGATTATTCATCTATAAAATGAGCTGGAGAAGGAAATGCCAAACCACTCCAGTACCTTTGCCAAGAAAACCCCAAATGGGATCACAGAGTCCAATACAACTGAAAATGACTGAACAACTCCACCCCACTCTTTTTCTCTCTATCTCTCTGTTTCTGTCTCTCTCTCCTCTCTTGTATTCTTATACATACATAGTTATTTGTTCATTGTCTGCTCAGTTAGAATATGAGCTCTATGAATGCAGAGACTGTGGCTTAGCCTTTTCTTTTATCCCCAGCACTTGATTCATAGTAAGGGCTTAAGAAATGCTCCTTGGGGGGTGGAGTCAAGATGGCGGAGTAGAAAGACGCACGTTTACGAGCTCCGAACCCACAGCCCATAGAATTAATGTAAAAAGAGATGCCCATAAGTTCTGGATCACTGCAAGGTGTGCAGAAACAGAGTGAAAGACATTTCCGTTCCAGAGAGCCCTAGAGAGCTGTCCCCAGGGTCCATCGCGCCCCAGAAAGTGGACCCAACCACAGCGCTGCCCTGGCCGCGGCCCCAGAGAAGCTGATCCGAGCAGGCTTCAGGGACGGAACCTACAGCGTCCAGGAAGGTCCCTCCGCCCACAGAAGCTGCAGGTCAGTGAGAGAGACGGGTGGCCTGGCCAAGAGGGTGAGCGGGGTGTCTCCGTGACTCGGGCCCCCTCGGGAGGAAGCGGAGGAGGCAGAGGCGGGGGTGGCGGCGGAGGCAGGGCAGGGTGGCGACGGCTGCAACCCGGGACTCCCCCAACAGCAGCCAGGATCTTCATTACTGAAAGTCTCTGCATAAACCCACTGAGGGAGCTGAGCCTGGGAGACGGCCCTGCCCCACCCCACTCCATTACTGAAGGTCTCTGCATAAACCCCTGAGGGAACTGAGCCTAGGAGGCAGCCCTGCCCCTACCCCAGCACCAGAACTAAAGCTCACATTGATTAGCAGCTGCGCCTACCACAGAAAGCCCATTTGAATCTCAGACCCCAAGCAATAGCTGGGTGGATCTAGGCAGGGGTGGACAGGAATCTCAGAAGTCAAGTAACTGGCTGGGAAAATGCCTAGAAAAGGAAAGAAAAATAAGATTATAGAGAGTTTTTTTGAACAGATGCAAATGATCCCAACTTTCGGATCTGGCGATGAGGACATATTCCTGCCATAAGGGAAAGACGTGGAGGGCAGGGCCTCAGTACCCTAGACATCCCAGGGGGATGTCGGGTGGGCTCAGGCCTTGGAAGAGCTCAAAAAGGATTTTGAAAATCAAGTTAGACAGGTGGAGGAAAAACTGGGAAGAGAAATGAGAGAGATGAAAGAAAAGTATGAAAAACGGGTCAATACCTTGGTAAAGGAGACACAAAAAAATGCTGAAGAAAATAACACCTTGAAAAATAGGCTAACTCAATTGGCAAAAGAGGTTCAAAAAGCCAATGAGGAGAAGAATGCTTTCAAAAGCAGAATGAGCCAAATGGAAAAAGTGGTTCAAAAGCTCACTGAAGATAATAGTTCTCTCAAAATTAGAATGGAACAGATGGAGGCTAATGACTTTACGAGAAACCAAGAAATCACCAAATAAAACCAAAAGAATGAAAAAATGGAAGAGAATGTGAAATATCTCATGGGAAAAACAACTGACCTGGAAAATAGATCCAGGAGAGACAATTTAAAAATTATGGGACTACCTGAAAGTAATGATCAAAAAAAGAGCCTAGATATCATCTTCCATGAAATTATCAAGGAAAACTGCCCTGACATTCTACAACCAGAGGGCAAAATAAGTATTGAAAGAATCCATCGATCACCACCTGAAAGAGATCCAAAAAGAGAAACTCCTAGGAACATTGTGGCCAAATTCCAGAACTCCCAGCTCAAGGAGGAAATATTGAAAGCAGCTAGAAAGAAACAATTCCAGTATTGTGGAAATACAATCAGGATAACTCAAGATCTAGCAGCTTCTACATTAAGGGATCGAAGGGCCTGGAATAGGATATTCCAGAAGTCAAAGGAACTAGGACTTAAACCAAGAATCACCTACCCAGCTAAACTGAGTATAATACTTCAGGGGAAAATATGGTCTTTCAATGAAACAGAGGACTTTCAATCATTCTTGATGAAAAGACCAGAGCTGAAAAGAAAATTTGATTTTCAAAAACAAGATTGAGAAGAAGCATGAAAAAGTAAACAGCAAAGAGAAGTCTTAAGGGACTTACCAGAAGTGAACTGTTTACATTCCTACATGTAAAGACAATATTTGTAACTCTTAAAATTTTTCAGTATCTGGGTAGTTGGTGGAACCACACACACACACATACACGCATACACACATACACACATGCACACACATACAGAGACAGAGAGCACAGATTGAATTGAATAGGATGGGACCATATCTTAAAAGAAATTAAGGTAAATGGTGAAAGAGATATGTAGTGGGAGGAAAGGGGCTGAAATGGAATGGGGTAATTATATGTCATTTAAGAGGCAAGTAGGAGGAGTGAGAGCAGCTACTCACCTGAGCTCTGACACAAATTTCTCCAGGTACCTCTGAAAGAAGAATCTGACCAAATTTTGGAGGTGCGGAATCGAGTGGGAGACAGACGGTGACAGATTCGGAGCTCAGGTGGGACTGGAAGGTCCACGGGAAGGATCTGTTCCGCGGAGGTGAGCCCACAGCACACAGCGCAGCGTGGCCCGCGCAGCACGGCCAGTGCAGCGGAGCGGAGGAGATCCGAGAAACCTGAGTGGCGGGCGGAACCAGAGGAGCGGCACCCGGGGCGGGAGACAAGCCCAACCGAGTCAGTGAGAGCCTCGGAGCGACGGAGATCAGCGCAGCAGCTCCTGGGACCTTCAGCCCGAAGATCAAACTCCGGTGAGTCACTTACTTGAACTTCCGGGAGCCAGGATGGCGGTGTAATCAGCTAATGCTTTCTCCTTCCCCCTTGATGACCGTGAAAGAACCATAAAATATCTCCCCAGAAAAATCCCAGATCAGTAGAATTAGAAGAAGGAGACCAATAGTCTCATAACACCTGAGACGAGGAAAATAGCTAAGGGGGACTCCTCATACGGTGGCAGAGGCAAACCGGAAGAACAGAGGACCCAGGGCAGGGAAAACTCACACTAGGACCCAGGCAAGCGTCAGCACCAGGAGAGGAGCCCCAGGAGGGTTGGGAACACGCATTAGCATCTAGGCGTGCCTCAGCTGTCCAGGGGAATCAGAAAGACAATAGGGCAGCTGGGATTACCAGCCCCTGAGCTTGCCTTTGCCTCAATTTAGCTAAGGAAATCTCCTGGGACCAGAGCACCCCTCCCCCACACTTAACAAGCTAAACCCAGGGCTGATCAGGGAAACACCAAACAAATACCTGCTTTTAGCTTTTTCATACATCAGCTCAGCAAAAAGTTCTCCAGCTTCTGACTGAAAGAACCAGAAGCCACAACACTCAATCAAAATCATGAATAGGAAAAAGAAGAGGGCCGAAAGAACCATAGAATCTTTCTATGGGGATAAGGACCAAGACACAAGCCCCAAAGAGGTCACAGCTGAGACTGTACTTCCATCTGAAACTTCAGAAGGGACTATGAACTACTCGCAAGTACAAGCAGCTCTCCTGGAACAGCTGAAGAAGGAAATAGAAGATAAACTGGCCAATGATTTTCAAATTATTAAGAAAGAATTCACTGATGAGAACATCTCCCTGAAAAGGAAAATTGAACAAATGGAAAAAGAAGTTCAAAAATTAACTGGAGAAAATAAATTCCTGAAAGGCCAAATGGAAAAGGAAGTACAAAAATTAAATGGAGAAAATACCTTCTTAAAAGGAAAAATTGGGCAGATGGAAAAAGAGATACAAAAGTTAACAGAAGAAAACAATGTGATGAAGATTAGAATTGGGCAAGTAGAAACTAACGACTCAATGAGACTGCAAGAATCAGTCAAACAAAATCTAAAGAATGAAAAGATAGAAGAAAATGTAAAATATCTAATTGGAAAAACAACTGACCTGGAAAATAGATCCAGAAGGGAAAACTTAAGAATTATTGGCCTGCCAGAAACCCAGGATGGAGAAAAGAGCCTGGACAATATCTTCCAGGAAATCATCAAGGAAAACTGCCCAGAAGTACTAGATTCAGAGGGCAAAATAGTCATCGAAAGAATCCACCGTTCCCCTCCTGAAAGGGACCCCAAACTCAAAACCCCAAGAAATATAGTTGCCAAATTCCAGAGCTATCAAGTGAAGGAGAAAATATTACAAGCAGCCAGAAAGAAACAATTTAAATATCAAGGGGATACAATCAGGATTACACAGGACCTTGCAGCTTCTACAGTAAAAGATCGAAAGAATTGGAACCCAATATTCCGTAAGGCAAAAGAGCTGGGACTGCAACCAAGGATCAACTACCCAGCAAAGTTCAGCATAACATTTCAGGCAAGGAGAAAGTCATTCAACGAAGTAAGGGATTTCCAGAGTTTCCTGACCAAAACACCAGAACTTAATAGACAATTCAATCTTCAAATGCAGGTCGCAAGAGAATCATAAAAAGGTAAACAGTGGGGGTGGGGGGAACAACTTGCTACTCAATGAGGGCAAGTTGTTCACCTCCCTATAAGGGAAGATGATATCTGTTTATCTCAAGAACTGTGCGTCTATTAAGAAATATAAAAGGGATAAGCTTAGGGGGAATGGGTATAAAGTAAATGATATCATGATAAAAAATGTGATTTAAGTATGAGAAGGGAGTGTAATAGGAGGTGTGAAAAGGAGGAAGCAGGAAATGGCAAATTATATCACAAGAAGAAGTACAAAATCATAGTAGAGGGAAAGAGGGGAGGGAGATGAGCATTGTGTGAGAGGTACTCTCATCGGATTTGTTTAAAGGACGGATCAATAAACTTAAGTAGAAAATCCTAACTAGCTCTATAAGCAGTGGGAGGGGAAGAGGGAAGAAAGGGGAGGGAGGCAAAAGGGAGGGAAGAAGCAATAAGAGTAAAGGGGAGTAAAAGGGAGGGGGGCTAAAAGAAAGAGGGGAAGGCGGCAAGAGGAGGTGGTGAAAAGTAAATACTAGTGAGGAGGGGAAGGGAGACAGCAGAGCTAAAAGCACAAATGGTGGGAAAGAAGATGGAGGGAAATACACAGATTGTAATCATAACTGTGAATGTGAATGGAATGAATTCTCCCATAAAACGGAGACGGATAGCAGAATGGATTAAAAGCCATAATCCAACAATATGCTGCTTACAAGAAACACATTTGAAACGGGGGGATACACATAGGATAAAGGTTAAAGGATGGAGCAGAATATATTGTGCTTCAGCTGGTGTAAGAAAGGCAGGAGTAGCAATCCTAATCTCAGACAAAGCAAAAGCAGAAATAGATCTAATCAAAAGGGATAAGGATGGAAACTATATCCTGCTAAAAGGCACCATAGACAATGAAGCAATATCATTACTAAACATGTATGCTCCAAGTGGTATAGCATCCAGATTCTTAGAGGAGAGATTGAGGGAGTTGAAGGAAGAAATTGACAGCAAAACTATACTAGTGGGGGACCTCAACCTCCCTCTTTCTGAACTTGATAAATCTAACCTCAAAATAAACAAGAAAGAGGTTAAGGAGGTAAATAGAACTCTAGATAAGGTAGATATGATAGATCTTTGGAGAAAATTGAATGGGAACAGAAAGGAATATACCTTTTTCTCAGCAGTACATGGAACATTTACAAAAATTGACCATGTACTAGGACATAAAAATCTCAAAATCCAGTGCAGAAAGGCAGAGATAATCGGTGCATCCTTCTCAGATCATAATGCAATAAAAATTATATGTAATAAAAGGCCATGGAAAGATAAAGTAAAAATCAGTTGGAAACTAAATAATTTAATCCTAAAGAAGGAATGGGTTAAAGAAGAAATCATAGAAACAATTAACAACTTCATTCAAGAGAATGACAATAATGAGACAACCTACCAAATCTTATGGGATACTGCAAAAGCAGTTCTTAGGGGAAGTTTTATATCTTTGAATGCCTATATAAATAAAATAGAGAAAGAGGAGATCAATGACTTGGGTATGCAGCTGAAAAAGCTAGAAAAAGAACAAATTGAAAATCCCCAAGAAAATACCAAATTAGAAATACTGAAAACCAAAGGAGAGATTAATAAAATTGAAATTAAGAAAACTATTGAAGTAATAAATAAAACCAATAGTTGGTTTTATGAAAAAACTAATAAAATTGATAAACCTTTGGTCAATTTGATTAAAAAAAAGAAAGAAGAAAATCATATTACTAATATTAAAAATGAAAGGGGTGAACTCACCTCCAATGAGGAGGAAATTAAAACAATAATTAGAAATTATTTTGCCCAACTTTATGCCCACAAATTCGATAATCTAAATGAGATGGATGAATATTTTAAAAAATACAAATTGCCCAGATTAACAGAAGAGGAAATAGAATACTTAAACAACCCCATCTCAGAAAAAGAAATTGAACAAGCCATCAATGAACTCCCTAGGAAAAAATCTCCAGGACCAGATGGATTCACAAGTGAATTCTATCAAACCTTTAAAGAACAGTTAATTCCAATACTATATAGACTATTTGGGAAAATTGGGGAAGAAGGAGTACTCCCAAATTCTTTCTATGATACAAATATGGTTTTGATACCCAAGCCAGGAAGAGATAAAACAGAAAAAGAAAATTACAGACCAATTTCTCTAATGAATATAGATGCAAAAATTTTCAACAAGATTTTAGCAAAACGAATACAGCATCTTATCAAGAGAATAATACATTATGATCAGGTAGGTTTCATACCAGGAATGCAGGGCTGGTTCAATATTAGGAAAACTATTAGCATTATCAATCATATCAACAAGAAAACCTACAAAAACCACATGATTATCTCAATTGATGCAGAAAAAGCTTTTGACAAAATACAACACCCATTCCTATTAAAAACACTGGAGAACATAGGAATAAAGGGAACCTTCCATAAAATAATAAGCAGTATCTACCTAAAACCTTCAGCAAGCATTATATGCAATGGAGATAAGCTAGAGGCATTTCCAATAAGGTCAGGGGTGAAACAAGGATGCCCATTATCACCATTATTATTCAATATGGTACTAGAAATGTTAGCGGTAGCAATTAGACAAGATAAAGAAATTGAAGGAATAAAAATAGCCAAAGAAGAAACTAAGTTATCACTCTTTGCAGATGATATGATGATATACTTAGAGAATCCCAGAGATTCAAGTAAAAAGCTACTTGAAATAATAAACAACTTTGGCAAAGTTGCAGGTTACAAAATAAACCCACACAAATCTTCTGCATTCCTATATATTAGCAACAAAGTCCAACTCCAAGAGATAGAAAGAGAAATCCCATTTAAAGCTAGAGTAGACACTATAAAATACTTAGGAGTTTACCTGCCAAAACAAACCCAGGGATTATATGAACACAATTACAAGACACTTTTTGCACAAATAAAGTCAGATTTAAGTAAGTGGAAAAACATCAGTTGTTCATGGGTAGGTTGAGCTAATATAATAAAAATGACAATTCTACCTAAATTAATCTACTTATTTAGTGCCATACCAATTAAACTATCAGATAATTATTTTCTAGAGCTGGATAAAATAATATCAAAATTCATTTGGAAAAACAAAAGGTCCAGAATATCAAAGGGACTAATGAAAAGAAATGCTTGGGAAGGTGGCCTAGCGCTACCAGACCTCAAATTGTATTATAAAGCAGCAATTATCAAAACCACTTGGTATTGGCTAAGAAACAGAGGGGTAGACAAATGGAATAGGCTTGGCACTCAAGACACAGTTGGCAAGGAATATAGCAACCTCCTGTTTGACAAACCCAAAGATCCCAGCTTCTGGGATAAGAACTCACTGTTCGACAAAAATTGCTGGGAAAACTGGTTAACTGTGTGGAGGAAATTAGGCATAGACCCATGCCTGACACCGTACACAAGAATAAAGTCCAAATGGGTACATGACTTAGGTATAAAGATTGATACCATGAATAAACTGGAGAAGCAAGGTATAGTGTATTTATCAGATTTATGGAGAGGGGAAGAATTTTTTTCTAAAGAAACGATAGAAAGCATTTTGAAATGCAAGATGGATAATTTTGATTACTTTAAACTGAAAAGTTTTTGCACAACCAAACCCAATGCAACCAAAATTCGGAGGGATGTAGTAAATTGGGAAAAAATTTTTACAGCTAAGCTCGGGGATAAAGGCCTCATTTCTAGAATATATAGAGAACTGACTCAAATATATAAACATCCAAGTCATTCCCCAATTGATAAATGGTCAAAGGATATGAACAAGCAATTTTCAGGGGAAGAAATCAAAAATATCTATAATCATATGAAAAAGTGCTCTAAATCACTATTGATTAGAGAGATGCAAATCAAAACAACTCTGAGGTACCACATCACACCTGTAAGATTGGCAAATATGACAGAACAAGAAAATGATAAATGCTGGAGAGGATGTGGGAGAGTTGGAACACTAATTCATTGTTGGTGGAGCTGTGAGATCATCCAACCCTTCTGGAGAACGGTTTGGAACTATGCCCAAAGGGCTACAAAAATGTGCATACCCTTTGACCCAGAAATATCGCTACTAGGATTGTATCCCCAAGAGATTATAAAAACGGGAAAGGGTCCCACATGTACAAAAATATTTATAGCAGCACTCTTTGTGGTAGCCAAAAACTGGAAGTCAAGGGGATGCCCATCAATTGGGGAATGGCTGAATAAATTATGGTATATGAATGTAATGGAGTACTATTGTGCCATAAGAAATGATGAACAAGAAGACTTCAGGGAGGCCTGGAAGGACTTATATGATCTGATGCTGAGCAAAAGGAGCAGAACCAGGAGAACTTTGTGCACAGCAACGACCACAGTGTGCGAGAGTTTTTTCTGGTAGACTTGGAACTTTGTAATAATACAAGAACTTACCGAGAAAAAAAAAAAAAAATCCTAATGTCGGTCTTCTAAGGCAAAATGCCTTCCACACTCAGAGAAAGAAATGTGGAAGTCACTTGCAGAATGTAGCAGATCATGTTTGTATGTGGGTGGGGTTCAGTGTACTATATGTTGATTTGTTATATGATTTCTTCCATTTATTTTAGTTCGACTACATAGCATGAATATAGCAAAAATGTGCTCAATAGGAAAGTATATGTAGAACCTAAACAGAATTGTATGCTGTCATGGGGAGGGACGGGGGTATTGGGGGAAGGGTGGGGGGGAATAAAATCTTAACTTTAAGGAAATGATTGTAAAACATTAAAAAAATAAAAATAAAAATAAAAATAAGAAAAAAAAAAGAGGCAAGTAGGAGACTTATTAGTGGAGGGAAAACGAGGAGAGCTGAGAAAAAAAACAAAACAAAAAACAAGAAGTTTACCCTCATCACATTTGACTAAAGGAAGGAATAAGATGCACACTCATTTTGGCATGAAAACCTATCTTACAGTATAGGAAAGTGGGGGAGAAGGAGATAAGCAAGGGGGGTGGGGGATGAAGGAAGGGAGGGCAAAGGGAGGAGGGAGCAATTTGAAGTCACCACTTGGGGAGGGACAGGATCAAAAGACAGAAGAGAAACAATGAGGGACAGGTTAGGATGGAGGGTAATTCAGTTAGTCTTACACAACATGACTATCAGGGAAGTCATTTGCAAAACTACACAGATATGGCCTATATTGAATTGCCTGCCTTCCCAAAGGGAATGGGTGGGGAGGGAGGGATGGGGAGAATTTGGAACTCAAAGTTTTAGGAACAACTGTTTAGTATTGTTGTTGCTACTAGGAAAGAAGACATACAGTTAATGAGGAATAGAAAGTCATCTGGCCCTACAGGAGAAAAGAGAAGATGGAGACAAGAGAAGGGAGGGATGACAGAAGAGAGGGTAGATTGGAGATAGGGAAAATTAGATTGCTTGGGGTATTGGGGTGGGGGAGGGGATAAAAGGCGAGAAAATTTGGAACCCAAAATTTTGTGAAAATGAATGTAAAAAAGCTAAATAGATAGATAGATAGATAGATAGATAGATAGATAGATAGATAGATAGATAGATGATAGATAGATAGATAGATAGATAGATAGATAGATAGATAGATAGATAGATAGATAGATAAAAAGAAATGCTCCTTGACTGACTTCTGGGCCAGTCAATTGTCTTCTCGGACCTTCAATTTCCTCATCTGTAAAATGAGGACATTTAACTAGATGGTCTCTAAAATCTCTCCCAGCTCTAGATCAAATGTTTTTTTTTTTAAAATGCTTTTGTATCATATACCATTCTGGCAGTCTGGGGAAGCCTATTGTATCATCCTCAAATAATATTTTTAAGTGCACGAAATAAAATAGTTAGGATTATGAAGTAAATCAATTATATTACAGTATAGTTATCAAAACCCAAATTCATAACTCTTGCTTTAATTCTATGATCTAGAAGTCATTTCTTAAGCTTCCATATTTCATGCCCAAATGGAAGCTGTGGATTAATAGTAAAGTGATTTTTTCCCCAATAAAGTCATTTGACTATAGCATGCAAATAAAACTAATGTATTGCAATAGAGAATTCCACAGAGAAAGGGTAATTCCCTAAGCTTTAAAAAAATCCTTTTCTTTCTGGATGGTCTGTGGTAGCTCCAACCCAAATGCTTCATGTCTTTATTCCAATTATTTTTCAAAAACTAGATAAATATACCCAGTTAGAAGAAAGAATATCATGGTTCTTCACCTCTGATCCAAGACAACATTTGCAGGATGAACCCAGAATATCACAGTAAAAGCAACATCAACACATAAACATCCCTCACTTAGTTTTTTTCCTGTGTCCTAATTTCATAATTATAATAGCTGAAATTGTGATTTGTTTGGCATTTGATGTACCTCGTGATTATTTTTGTGTTTGTACTTAAGTTGCAAAGGTTGCAGGTAATTAACTTCCTCTGTGTATGTGGTTTTTAATGATTTGGAAGGCCCATTATGCACATCCTCCTCATCCAAGCTTTTGTTTACTTCAACTTTCATTTAGCCCTCTTTAAACAGGGTGTTCTCTCTTTGAACAGCACTGCAATGAGATCAGATGACTGTAAACCTTTCAGTGTCACTGAATTCTATTTTTTGTTTTTATTTCTGTTGAAGTGAGATGGTCATCCCCAAATTTAAAGACTGTCATTTAAAAGATCATTGACTTGGAAATCCTAAAATCTGGGTTTCAGACCCAGCTTTAATGCTTCCTTTTTAATGCTTATGAGATCTTATACAAGTTACTCCTCTTGTGGGCCTCATTTTCCTAATCCATAAAATGAAGTTCCTACTTAATTTTTTGGTGAAAAAAATACTTTATAAAATGGAAGCACAACATACAAAAGAATTTTGCCATTTTCCGCATAACACCCCCAACTTCCTCTAGGCTTTTAAAACCTGCTTGGGTTTGTTGAGTACTACAATTATTGCTATGAATATATTTTTATTCCCCAAATATCTTCCCCATGATCAATCAATATTTGTCACACAATACATATGATAGTGGTAAGAAAGGAAAAATCAAAATAGTGATGTAAGGTAAACAGTAGGTAAACATTTTAAAGGACAGACACTTTTAACACCTACAGAGCAAACCAATTCCCTGGGTGGATGGGAGGCTTTGAGTTTAAGGTAACAATTTTATGGCTATTCCTCTGGTTCTAGATCTAGGGAGGCAGGAAATAGTGTTAACTACTTTACTGAGTGACACTGCTACACCTTATGTTTGGACTGTCATTGTCTCCAACTCCTGAACTGGGAAGGATTTGGGGTTTAATTATCTTTCTTCTTGACACTGAAGGCTACCAAATGATGCCTGCATTAGAGATCAAGTTTTAATTCTGGTAGCATCATAGAAATCTCAATCAGTTGTGATGCTAGTTCATGAATTCTCAGAAGTCCAGCAATGGTAAAAAAGGGAAGAAGGACCTCCGTGTTATAAACTCCAGGAAGAAGAAACCACTAGCTCATCAACCATCTTGTTCCCCTACATCTTCCTTCTCCCTTTGTCCTTTAATCTTTCTATATTTCATTCTTCCATCTTCATGTGTATGTTTGCACTGGAAGCTTACCTACCTAATGATCATTATGTATGGGTGATACAGACATTTCTGTGAATCCATGGCATGCTTCTGGGTAAAAGCAATTCAGTTACCCTCATCAATAATTTCCTAAAATTTTCACTGGAAATGTAGTCAAGAGAAAATAGTGTCGGTGCCAATCTGAACAATGATCCCTTACCCCAGTAACAGATACTTGCTATCTTTGTAACTGTACTTTACAGTTACAAAGACTTATAAATAATTTCCTTTTATCTTCACAACAATCTTCTATAGGAAGTGATGTATCTATTTTCCACACTTAAAAGATTGGGAAACAAAGCCACAGAAAATTTAAATGACTCCTAATAACTCTTTGGCAAGGAACTCTAATGTAGTTCTTCTAAATTCAAGTCCTATGCTATATATAGATGTACTGCATAGATGAACACATACCAAAGAATATCTAGTTTCATATGCTGCCTCTGGCCCTTACTTGTTATGTAACTATGGACAAATTATTCAACATCTCTGAATTTCATCTGAAAGTCTTCATCTGGAAAATGGAGATAATGATATATGTTGTGACGGCACCAGTATTCTCCTGACACAACTTCTTTGACTTCTACGATGTGGCTTCATTCCCACATGCAACATGATTGGCCCCACCTTCCTTGATCCAGATTGCTGGTCTGAAGTAACAAAAGGTCCCAACTGCATAAAGCCAGGAATTTTCAGGCTTGATGCGTGCCTGAGACCACAAGTTACCATACTGTAATAAGTAATTTACCAGAAGCAGTTTCCAGATGAAGATGTAGGGACAGCATCCCCAGAAGCTACGTGCCACCATATCCTTACTGTATAATCTAGCCTAAGTTGGGCTAGTTGGGCTCACTGCAGTGAGTTGTAAGTTCTCTTTTCATCCAGAAGGTGTTATTGAGGAGCTCAAATAAAAGTAAAATGTCCCTTTCTACTTTCCAGTCTTCGTACACATTAATTCATTCAGTATATTGTTTTTGATGTAGCCACACAGAGCTGTTTGCAGTTCCCCACATACAACATTTCATATCATCCCAAACCCTTTCTCCCCTACACCATGAATATTCTCTTTTATTACTTCTACTTCTTGGAATCTTTGGTCTTCTTTGAGAATCAGTTCAACACAATCTTCCTATTCAGGAGGCAGACCTCTGAAACCCTTAGTGCCTTGCCCCTAATGCTAATAGGTCTTCTATCTATTATATGGTACATATAATTTACATATGCATATGTATATGAACATTAACTTCTTGAAGGAAAGCACTATTTTGCTTTTTGTGTGTGCTCAGAAAGTTCCAGGCACATAGTAAACAGATATTTAATAATATCAGATTGATTGATTGATATATGTAAAATAATGGGCAAACCTAAAATATCCTTTATGAATATTAGTTATGGTAGTAGTAGTAAAAGTAATAGTGGTGGTGGTGATGGTGACGGTGGCAGCAGCAGTGGTGGTGGTAGTAGCAGTAGAATGCATAGAATTATTATACATATTATTGCTACTTTAATTTAACATAGAACTCTCTGTAGCATTAAATAGAAGACATATGAAAGTGGATAAAAGATCATCTACTGCACAGAGGTTCAGAATTGAAACTTGGGATCATTTACTTTATTTCTGCTATTGATTCATGATGTATATGTGAGTGGCAGGAGAACTCATTCCTCTTTCTAATTTACAAAAATGAGTGGCAGCAACTTTCCATGAACCTAATGCCTCAGCATTGAACTCTGCAGCTAAATCATAGTGTAAATGCAATACATTCTTATTACATAGTCAGATTCATTTGAAAAGATGATCTTAAAATTTATAAACAATTAGAATAGTTTAAATGATTAAACAAATATATGTTAAATAAGATGGCAGAGAACATCTCATTTCAGTTCTCTTACTCCAGAAAGTTAAAAAAGCTAATTACCAATTAAAGAGTAACACCGCTGCAAAGTATAATAAATGCTTTCTTACTTTTATTTTTAATCAGGAGATTTTATATACCTAGGCTTTTTATTTTTTTTTCTTTTTAATCAAGGCTCATTATATCCCACAATATTGTAATTATTTTTCATTTGTGTCTTGGGTAGCCCCAACTGCTCATACATACTGTAATACTAAGCTTTATGAAAAGTTGTCCATACCTCTCCTATCAATCATTTTATTTTATATATCACTCTTACTATGAATACCCTGAAGTACGTTAAATATTTATGCCAACATGTTAAGATGTCTTCAAGCACTGAGGTAAGTAGATTATCTACATAACCTCAAGGAATTATTCCAATTCTACATAGAAAAACAAATCACTGAACAAATCATAAATCTTTTCTTCATAACATTCTCTAGGTCTACAATAGAGCAATATTATATTTTTCACTCCTAATATGAGAACATCATCATAATAACATAGTGCCTCATGCTTATATAGTGCCTTTTTGCTCATTCTTAACTCATTTCTCTTTCTGACATTCTAGAGCTTGATATCATTCCTATTTTATAGTGAAGCAACTAAGACAGATAACTTAACTGCCAAGACGTAATTAATCAAGAGTTGAGCCAATGGGGGAGGCAGAAGATTTCTCCTTTAAAGATAATGGCAAGAATTGTGTCATTTAAGAAGAGAACCAAGTGCTGAGCGAGGGGCTGGTGAAATTCGGAAGTTGACTAAGGTTGGTACAAAATGATCCAGTGATGAAAATTGTGCTGCAAGGATATGAAGGACTAAACTAAGATCCCTTTCATTACTTCAAAATAGCAAAGATATATATGAAAGAGAAGCAAAAAAGAGCTTATATAAACACCTTCACAATGCAAATCAGTTCAACAAAAACAATATATTTTGGTGCCAGAAAAAAAGCATAAAAAAACTTCCCAAGATAAATGAATATTTTGTTAAAAGAAATGGAAATTACTTTTAAGGTAAATGGTAATACATTATAAGCAAGATATCTTGAAGCCAAAAAAAAAACAAAACTATACTATTAGAACTTTAGAGTGACATCAATTAAAAAAGTATTAATTAAGGAACAATAGAAAAAATGAACAAATAAACCAAACAATGTAGACTAGTTGGAGAATTAGTGATTCTCTGACAAAGATAATGATACAAACAGATGACAAAAATAAACAGGACAAAAGAAATATAACTTTAAATATTAAATGTTTTTGAGTAATGGGAAGATTTGAAACCCTTTAAAATGATAGTAAGAGAACTTGAGGACAGTACAAGAAGAAACAACTTTACAGTGCTGGACTAACAAAAAAAAAATGAAGAAACAGAGTCTAAATACAAGAAAATGCCCTTGAAGTACTGAAATTGAAGTACAAAACAAAATTACCATATGGCACCATGAGAGAGAAACCTCACTCTTAAATCACCTCAAAACAGTCATCAAATTCCCAGGTTTCAGTGAAGAATAAAGTAATTTGTAAGCAAGTCAGAAGAAAAATTAGATTACAAATCAAAAACACCTAGTTCTGATCTCACAGGACTTGTAATAAGGCATAAGAAATTAAATCAGGGAGTGGGTCTGGTTAGTACCAAAATAGCAGATTACTCATTCTGTAAGTCTCTTCCAACCTTCAACCTTCATTTTTTTTTTCAGTAGTTCACTAATGAATCAGAACTAAATCCTCCCTATAAAGGAGGACAACACAGAACACTGTATGTGACTTCTGAATTTACACTGAAAATCTTTAATATTTATAGTACTCAATCAGCACTTTTATCCACTTTCTATCATATGCCTAGTGTTTGAGGGGGAAATACTTTCACTCCGGATGGAGTAATTAAAAATCCCATTCTTTCCTCGCTATGATCCTGCCCAGTCCTGTGAAAGAAAGAAGGGAAGAAGCCATCAGAGCGAACTAAAATCATTCTGGAATAACTGGCCACTTTGGGCGTCAGAGAAAGATGACTAGAAACCCAGCCAGAAGTAGGACTTCACTTTGGGGATTATTAAAAGCAGAGGTTCAGGTCAGGAAATAAACTTTTCAAGATGCTTCTCTTAGCTCAAAGAACTCTGAAGTGGAGCTTTGTTGGTTTGTGGATACAGGGGCAAGGAAATGAATGACTATAAATAACCAAAAACTGGAAACATTCAAGGCAGAACCAAGACGACAGAGTACAGACAGGAACTTGCCCAAGCTCTCCCCCAAACCACTCCAGATACCTTTAAAAATGACTCTAAACAAATCCTAGAGCAGCAGTACCCGCAAAAGGACAGAGTGAAACAAATTTTCAGCGCAAGATAACTTGGAAGGTTGACATGAAAGGTCTGTTGCACAAGGTGAGAGAGGGACACAATCCCATGCATGCTGCACCAGCATAACCAGGACCTCAGCAAACCAAGAGCAGGCATTGGGACTGACTAAATAAGCACAGGTGGTGGCAGTTGGGGTGGCAGTGGCAGTGGAGGTGGGTGCTTTCATCCCATGAATGGTAAGAGACAAGAAAAACTGGACGGAAGGAGATTTTTTGAGGTCTCTTTGCACTGAGGCAGGACTCTGTTGCTTTGCCCATACTTGAATCTGCATCTGAGTTCTGGCTGGTAGTCTTGGGGTGAGGAGGAAGAGCACTAGCACAAGCAGAGCTTGAGGCAGCAGTGGAGAAGGGACCAGGAAAGAGTGATTCTGGTTGCTCACAGACCAGAACACAGGCCAGGAGAGGAGTAAACAGGTCTCCCAAGATCATCCCAAGGGGTTGCTAGAAGTATCTCTGAAAATAGCTGCACAAAACCTGTGAAGCTTGGGACAACTCACTTTCCACACTAGAAGCAGCCCTTAATAAAGAGTTAAAGTCAAGCAATAGTCTGGGGAAATGAGCAAACAACAGGAAAAAAACATTTCCAGCTGCAGAGACTTATTTTGGTGACAAGGAAGATTAAAACACAAACTCAGAAGAAGACAATGAAGTCAAAGCTCCTACGTCCAAAGTCTCCAAGAAAAATATGCATTGGTTTCAAGTCATGGAAGAGCTCAAAAAGTATTTTAAAAATCAAGTGAGAGATAGAGGAAAAACTTGGGAAAAGAAATGAGAGTGATGAAAGAAAAGCATGAAAAATCAGTCAATATATTGCTAAAGGAGACACACACACACACACACACACACACACATATAATACTGAAGAAAATAACACCTTAAAAACAGACAAGGCCAAATGGTAAAAAAGGTTTGAAAAGTCAATGAGGAGAAGAATGTCTTGAAAAACAGAAGTGCCAAAATGAAAAAGGACATCCAAAACTTCACTGGAAAAAAATAATTCCATAAAAATTAGAATGGATCAAATGGAAACTTATCCCTTTATGAGAAATCAAAAAAACAAATCAAAACCAAAAGAAGGAAAGAAAAAGACAATGTGAAGCATTTCATTGGAAAAAACACTGACCTGAAAAATAGATCCAGAAGAGAGAATTTAAAAATTATTTGACTACTTGAAATCCATGATCTAAAAAAGAACTTAAACCTCATCTTTCAAGAAATTATGAAGGAAAACTGTCCTGACATTCTAGAACCAAAGGTAAAATAAGCAAATGAAAGAATCTACCCTTCACCTCTTGAAAGAGATGCCCAAATAAAAACTCCAAGGCATACTATAGTCAAATTCCAGAATTCCCAGGTCAAACAGAAAATATTGTAAGCACACAGAAAGAAACAATTCAGGTATCTTGGAATGACAATTGGGATAACACAAAATTTAGCATTTTCTCCATTAAAGGATCAGAGGACTTTGAATATGATATTCTGGAGGCCAAAGGAACTAGGATTAAAACCAAGAATCACTTACCCAGAAAAACTGAATGTAACACTTCAAGGGGAAAATGTACATTCAGTGAAATAGAAGAATTGCAAGGATTTTTGAGAAAAGACCAGAGGTAAATAGAAAATTTGACTTTTAAATATGTCTCAAGAGAAGTATGAAAAGATTAAACAAGAAAGAGAAATCATAAGAGACTTAATAAAGTTAAATCTCTTATACTGCTGCAAGGGAAGAGAATATGTGTAATTCGTAAGATCTTTCCCATTATTAGGGTAGTTAGAAGGTATAGAAGTATAGAGAGGGCACAGGTGTTTTGAATTTGAAGTGATGATATAAAAAAATTAAGAGATGAGAGAAGAATGTACTGGGATAAATCAGAATGAAGAGGTGGAATAAGATAAATTATCTTACAAAAAAAGATGTACGAAAAGGTTTTTACAGTGGAGAAGAGGGAGGAGGTGATAGGGAGTAAGTGAGCTTTAATCTCATCAGAATTGGCTCAAAAAGGGAATAACATGCACACTCAATTGGTTATAGAAAACTATCTTACCTTCCAGGAGAGTGGGGGAGGAGATAAGAGAAGAGGGGAGTGGTGGAAAGGAGTGAGGATTGGGGAATGGGGGAATCAGAACTAAAACACTTTTGAGGAGTTACAGGGTGAAAGGAGAGATAGAATAGAATAAATGGGAGGGGAGAGGATGGAGGGAAATATAGTCTTTCACAAGATGACTATTATGAAAATGTTTTGCATGACTACACATGGATAACCTATATCAAATTGCTTGCCTCCTCAGTGAGAGAAATTAGGCAGAGGGCAAGGGAGAGAATTTGGAACTCTAAAGTTTCAAAAATGAATGTTAAAATTATTTTTACATGTAACTTGGGGAAAATAAATACTAAAAATAACCGGAAACATATAACAAAGTAAGATAAAAATAGTTTCGATAAAGTAGCACCCACATAAAATAAGAAGTGAAAAATATAAGAAAAAGCAAAACTCAATTAATAAATGTTATAACATAAAGAAAAGTGAACAAATATTGTCCATAGGAAATATCACCCACAAATTTCTCTCTCCTCTGAAACATAGAATAACAGTAAGAAATTCCAATTATCTCATAAAGAAAGAAAGTAGGAATAAGCTTAAGTAAAAAAAAAGTTTTCAACACAAAAAGTATACTCAACACAGATTTACAAAATAAAATTAGTAGAATATGAACAAATAAAAATTTTACTTGAAAAAGAGAGATTAATGGATTTAGAATAGAAAAGTAGAGGAAAGAAAATTTGGAAATGATAGTGAAAGAAATAAAAGGCAGGAGGAGGAGCCAAGATGGTGGAGAGAGAGCATGTACTTACCTAAGCTCCATAACTAACTCTTTCAGATACCTCTAAAAAGACAATCTAAACAAATTTTAGAGTGACAGAATTGACTAGGATACAGAGTATGGCATATTTCTAGCCGAGGACAGTCTGGAAGGTCAATAAGAAGGATCTGCTGCACAGGGTTGCAGGAGCACACAGTGCACAGACTGTGCCAACACAGACCCCACCATATCAAAGTAAAACAGGAAACTCTGGGCAGTCTGAAGTAGCGGCAGCAGCACTGTGGATTCTCAAATATATCAGTCATGGACTGGAGTCCAGTGGAACTGAGTGAGAGAGAAGCACGGAAACCCAGTAACAGCAATAATCACTCCTAAGACTATTGACCCACAGATTAAATGTCTGTAAGTAGCCTATTCAAACTACCAGGAGGCAAGATGGCAGAATGATCTGTAAGTGCTCTCCCCCTCCCCTTGTTGGCCTTGAACAACCCAGAGTATGTTTCTCCAGAAAAAACACTGGAATACTGGGATCAGTCAAAATTACAAAATGTCTTAGCTTGAGAGACTAGGAAAATGGCAAAGTGGGGTTCCTCTTACTGTAGATGAAGGGGGCCAATGCAGGAATGGAGATATCACAGACAGCCCCACCTCAGCAAACCAGGAAGAGATCCCAAGCCCCAGGGAGGCTAGTTTATGCACCAAAACAAGGACCCCAGGCATGCCTTAGCACAGCCTAGGGAAGCAGGAAGACACTAGTCCAGATGGGGACTCACCAACTACTGAGCCTGCCTGTGCTTTAGTTCAGGAGAGATCTACTGCAGCTAGACAGCCCCTCCCCAAAACTCACGTAATGAGCTCCAGGTTCACTCCAGGGAAACTCAGAAAGACTTCACCTGGCCTCTGCTTTGGCACATCAGTCAGCTCAGCCCCAAGTAAGCTGTAGTATTTTAGCTTCTAACTGAAAGAAGCACAGGCTAAAATACACAAACCCATAAGTTCTAAGTAAAGGAATCTTGGGACAGAGCGCCCTGTGTTGCAGAAGCAGATTTCGGCTTTAAAAGCCAGGAAAAAGACAATCATCATGATCAGGAAGCAAATCAGAAAAGACCATAAAATCTTACTATAGGGAAAAAGTCCAAAACACAAATACTAAAGAAGTCAGTATTGAGATTGTATTCCCATCTGAAACATCAGAAGGGAATATGAACTGGTCTCAAGTCCAAAAAGCATTCTTGGAAGAGCTCAAGAAGGATTTTAAAAGTCAAATTAGAGAGGTAGAAGAAAAACTGTCCAATGATTTTTAAAATATGAAAAAAGAATTTGAAGAAGAGAACAGTTCCTTAAAAAGGACAATTGGACAAATGGAAAAGGAAGTACAAAACCTAACTGAAGAAAATAACGCCTTAAAAGGAAAAGCTGGGCAAAAGTAAACTGAAGAAAAGAATCTATTAAAAATTAAAATCGGTCAAGTAGAAGCTAATGACACTATGAGACATCAAGAAGAGTCAAACAGAATCTAGGGAATGAAAAGAATAGAACAAAATGTAAAATAGCACATTGGAAAAAAAAAACTGACCTGGAAAATAGATGCAGGAGAGAAAATCCAAGGATTATTGGTCTACCAGAAATTCATGATGAGAAAAAAAGTTTGGACAATATCTTCCATGAAATCATCAGGGAAAACTGCCCAGAAGTCCGAGATCCAAAAGGCAAAATAGTCATCGAAAGAATTCACCTTTCACCTCCTGAAAGAGATCCCAAATTGAAAACACCAAGGAATATTGTTGCCAGTTCCAAAATTATCAAGTTACGGAGAAAATACTCTAAGCACTGAGAAAAAATATTCAAATATATAGGAACTACAATCAGGATCACAAAGGACCTTGCAGCTTCTCCATTAAAAGATTAGAGGGATTGGAATACGATATTTCATAAGGCAAAGAAATTTGGACTACAACCAAGGATGAATTACCCAGTAAAATTGAACATAATATTTCAGGCAAGGAGATGGACATTCAATGAAATAAGGTACTTCCAGAACTTCTTGATGAAAAGGCCAGAGTTCAGTTGAAAATTTGATCTTCAAATACAAATCTCAAGAGAGACATAAAAAGGAAGAAACAATTTCTTATTCAATATGGGCGATCTGTTTACATCCCTAAAAGAGAAGAGGATACTTGTTAATATTGGGAATTGTATATTTATTACGATACTTAAAAAGGATAAACATACATAGAGGGAGGGTGTATAAATTACATGTGATGATAAAAATGTGATTTAAAGGTGTGAAGGGATTGTAATGGGAGATATGAAAGGCAGGAGGCAGAAAAATGTAAATTATATTGCAAGAAGAGGGACAAAAAGGTGTTACAGTGGAGAGAAAGAGAATAGCACTGTTTCATATATACTTTTATCTGATTTGATTTAAGGAGAGAAAACAAACTTGGGTATAGAAATCTAACTTGTCCTATGGGCAGTAGGAAGGGAAAGGGGAGAGAAAATGGAGGGGAGGCAAAAAGGGAGGGAAGAACTAGTAAAGGAAAAGGGAATAAAAGGGAGGAGGGCTGATAGAAGAGAAAAAAGACTGAGGGAGGTAGGGTCAAAAATTAAAATTCTCTTGTGGAGGGGAATGGAGAAGGGAGAACTAAAAGCATAAATGGAGAAATAGGATGGAAGAAAAAACAGATAGTAATCATAATTGGGAATGGGAATGGGATGAACTCTCTTATAAAATGGAAGTGGATACAAAAAAGGACTAAAAATCAAAATCCAACAATACATTGTTTACAGGAAACACATCTGAAAAACAGTTAAGGTAAAAGTTTGGAGCACAATATATTATGCTTCATCTAAATTTTAAAAAAGCAGGGATAGCAATCCTAACCTCAGACAAAGCAAAAGCAGAATTAGATCTAAGTAAAAGAGAAAAGGAAGGAAACTATATCCTGCTAAAAACCACCATAGACAATGAAGCAATTTCATTATTTTTTTAAAATATTTATTTATTTATTAACTTTTTACATTCATTTTCACAAAATTTTGGGTTCCAAATTTTCTCTCCTTTTATCCCCTCCCCCCACCCCAATGCACCGAGCAATCTAATTTTCCCTATCTCCAATCTGCCCTCTCTTCTGTCATCCCTCCCTTCTCTTGTCCCCATCTTCTCTTTTCTCCTGTAGGGCCAGATGACTTTCTATTCCTCATTAACTGTATGTCTTCTCTCCTAGTAGCAACAGCAATACTAAACAGTTGTTCCTAAAACTTTGAGTTCCAAATTCTCCCCATCCCTCCCTCCCCACTGAAGGAAGGGAGGGCAAAGGGAGGAGGGAGCAATTTGAAGTCAACACTTGGGGAGGGACAGGATCAAAAGACAGAAGAGAAACAATGAGGGGCAGGTTAGGATGGAGGGTAATTCAGTTAGTCTTACACAACACGACTATCAGGGAAGTCATTTGCAAAACTACACAGATATGGCCTATATTGAATTGCCTGCCTTCCCAAAGGGGATGGGTGGGGAGGGAGGGATGGGGAGAATTTGGAACTCAAAGTTTTGGGAACAACTGTTTAGTGTTGTGTTGCTACTAGGAAAGAAGACATACAGTTAATGAGGAATAGAAAGTCATCTGGCCCTACAGGAGAAAAGAGAAGATGGAGACAAGAGAAGGGAGGGATGACAGAAGAGAGGGCAGATTGGAGATAGGGAAAATTAGATTGCTTGGGGTATTGGGTTGGGGGGAGGGGATAAAAAGGGGAGAAAATTTGGAACCCAAAATTTTGTGAAAATGAATGTAAAAAGTTAAATAAATAAATAAAGGATAAATTAAAAAAAAAGAAATACTAAATAGTAACCAAATCATAGAAACAATTTGAAGAATGAGTAAGGAAAATGGTGAGTCACACAAAATAGAAAAATTTATTCTCTATGGTAAAAGCAATTCTTACAGGAAAAACACTATCTGTGAAACAAAAGAAAAATAAGGAAGACTGATAAACTGACTGTCATTAAAATACTAGAAAAATCTGCAAACTGAAAATATAGTAAGACCAATATGGCAAATTTAAAACTTAAAGCCAAAATAGACATATTGACCTAATAAAAAGCCCAGAGTTGTTATTTAAAAGACCAATATAATTCATAAAGTACTATCTCATTTTATTTTAAAAGACAAAAATATTAAAAGATTAGAAAATAGAAATGACAATAAATATAGAGATAAAGAAAATTATAATGCAATATTGCATATTATGATTATCTGGCCTTATGTCTTACCATTCTATTACAACTTAAATTCATGATGACAATAGTTATGTCTTTTTGCTTGAAAAAAAGAATTTTCATTGATGTCTTTTGCTTTGCATTACAGCATAATATTCCCTAGTATCCTTCCCCCACATTTTCTGGGAGCTAATACAAAAAAGTGGAATTTTTTAAGACAAAAGACAGAGGGTGGGGGAAGGAGACAGAAAGACAGAGAGAGAGAGAGAAATTACTATAACCATCAATACATAAAAAAAGAATGAAAATATGTGCAATGTATAATATTTGTGGACTTTTCACTTTTGCAAAGAGTTGGAATGAGAACATCTTTCTCTGATTGTTCTTGATATTCTTTATATTTTTACAAGTTGCTTTTTTATGTATGAAGTCGATCTTTTCATTTACAGTGTTGTATGCATTTTGTATGTTTTTTCTTGGTTCTTCATCTTTCTTCATCAATTCATGTTGATGTGGCCTTGCTTCTCTGTATTCATGAAGTTACCTATTTCTTAGAGCATAGCAATATTTCATTGAATTCATGTTCCAAAAGTCCCCTAATCAATAGGCATCTATTTTCTTTCCGAGTATTCGCTCTCCAAAAAAAAGTTTTTGTACAGAAAATTCACATTCTATAAATATGTAGCAATATCAATGGCTTCTATGAAGTATAATCCTGTTAACTTTCATTTTATGGACATTTTATTAACTTTCTTTGCATAATTATAAATTGTTTCCAAAAAGATTGCACCAATTTACATCTCCAATAACAATAAACCAGCATTTCTTTCTTCCCATAACTCTTCCAAGATTAACTATTCCCATCTTTTGTCATCTTTGTCAGTTTTCAAAGAGTCAAGTGAAACTTCAGGACTCTTTGAATTTGCATTTCTCTTATTATCAGTGATCTAGATAATTGTTCCCTGTATTGGTTAATAGTTTACAATTATTCTTTTGACAATTCTTTGCTCATATTCTTTGAATATTTATTGGCTGCAGAATGGCAGATAATGTTAACTATTGATATGCATATCAACCACATTATTTTAAAAACGTAAGAAAAATAAAGAGAGATTATACTTTAATTTGCCCTCAAAGTTCATCACTTGTCTCTCTCGACAGCAATATTTTTCCATCATGAGTCCTTTGAAATTGTCTTGGATCATTTCATTGATCAGAGTAATCACATTTTTCACAGTTAATCATCATTACAATGTTTTGATTAAATGTTGATGGGTGAAATCTGCATAGTTAATTTGGGGGTTACTAGTTAATTTATTTCTCAAAGACCCAACCTTAAACTCATTTTACTCTGGGTCTCATGGTTTGGACTATAGGTCCCTTCCTAAACATCACCAAATGGTTATTTTTGGACCCTCCTGGCTCAGAGTGAACGTAAATAGTAACTATTTCTCTTTTGGCCATCAACCCTGAGGTTCTTTTCCTCCCAGTTTGACATTTTTTTAATTAAAGGGGCCATCCCTTGACTTACTTCTTAATGATACCTATTCACAGAATGACTGTTACTTGACTCAAAACGAGGAACTGAAAAGACCTTAGTTTAAAAGGGCCAAAGTCTCTCACTGCATCCTGGGCCATCTCCAGTCATCCTAATCAATATCTGGCCACTGGACCCATGTGGTTCTTGAAGGAGAAAATGAGGCTGGTCACTCATTCAAAATAAAGTCAATTTCAAGTCATGTCATCATCTTCTGATGTCACGGTCCTCTTCAAAAACCAGGAACACATCACACAACCACAAACACAGATGTAACTATACACAATGATTTCTATGTTCTCATTTCACTTTGCATCAATTCATATTAGTCTTTACATGTTATTTTGAAACCACCCCCTTGTCATTTCTATTAGCATAATAATTCTCCACCACAATCACATCACAACCTTTACAGCCATTCCCCAATTGTTGAGTATCACTTTGATTTCTAATTTTTTGCCACCACAAAAGGAGCTACTATAAATATTTTTGTACATATGCATCCTTTTCCCTTTTGTTTGATCTATTTGGGATAAAGACCGAGTGGTGATGCCACTGGATAAAAGAGCATAACCATTTTATTTTCCTTCAGGCATAGTTATAAACTGGCCTCCAGAATGGTTTGACCAGTTCACTACCCCATCAGCAGTTGATTAATGTACTTATTTTTTTCCTTCATCACACCTATCAATTCTCATTTCTTGTAAGTGTCAGGTGGTAACTTAGGGTTATTTTAATTTACTTTTCATTCATCAATATTGACTTAGAACATTTTTATATAACTAAAGACAGTTTTAATTTCTTCTTCTGCCTGCTCATATCCTTTGACATTTATCAAATGTGAAATGATTTTTTATATAAATTTGACTTGATTTTATATTCAGTGTATGTTGGAGAAATGTGGTATTTATCAGAGAAACTTGTTTTAGATTTTTTTTTTCAATTTCACTTCATTTTCTATGGTATTTTAAAGCAAAATGCAATTTCCCTAATAACCTCTTTCAATTATGTCCATTTTTCTTTGTGCATTTTCTGAGACTATGATTCCTTCTTCTGCTTTGTTTTACTTCAGCTTAAGCATATTAGAATCTTCTTTAGCTCTTTAGTTTAACCCTGTGCATTGCTCTTTCCAGTATATTTCTTGTGAACAACATATTTTGGATTCCAGTTTCTAATCCTTTCTGCTATCTGCTTTCATTTCATAGGTAAGCTTATTCCATTCACCTTTACAGTTATGATTCCTGCATAATTCTCTCTCCTTTTTCCTGTACCTCCTCAAAAGTCTCTTTTGCTTCTGACCAATGCCTCCCTTTATCTGCTCTCCCCAACTGTGTTCTTCTCCCTTTATCTTTTCACTCTCCACTCCTTCTTTCCTATAGGGTAAAATAGATTTCTATATACAACTGAGTGTGTATTTATAGTCTTCCTTCTTTGAACTAGTGTTGATGAGATTGAAGCTCAAGCACTGCCATCATCACCCATTTTTCTTTCCATTGTAAAAGCTATTCCTCTCACACCTTTTTAATGTGAGAAAATCTTCCCATTCGGCCTCTCCCTTTCTTCTTCTCTTAATGCATCTATCTTTTTCCTTCCTTCTTTCCTTTGGGATCTTTCTAACATAATCAACTCACACACATGCCATCTGTCTATGTAAATAGTTTAAAACTGCCCTATAATGTTAAAGCTTTTAGGGGTTGTATGTACCAACTTTTCTGGGAATATACAATTTTACTTTATTGAGTCTCTTATTATTACTCTTTCATATTTATCTTTATATACTTCTTTTCAGTCTTCTGTTTGTATGTCAAATTTTCTATTCAGCTCTGGTCTTTTCATCAGGAATGCTTGAAAGTCTCCTATTTCATTAAGTATCCATTTTTCCCATGAAGGATTATACTCATTTTTGTTACATCAATGATTCTTGATTGTAATCCTGGCTCTTTTGCCTTCTAAGATAAATATTCTAAGTCCTGTGCTTCTTTAATGTGGTAGGCACTAATTCTTGTGTGATCCTCACTGTGGCTCACATTATTTCAATTTTTCCTTTCTAGCTGCTTATTTTTTCTTTGATTTAGAAGCTCTGATATTAGTTTATAACAATTCTGGGAGTGTTCATTTTGTAATGTCTTCTATGAAGTGATTGGCTGTTTCTTTCAACTTCTATTTTACCTTTTGGATTCAAAATATCAAAGCAGTTTTCCTCGGTAATTTCTTGAAATACAATATTCAGGCTTTTATTTGATCATGTCTTCCAGATAGTCTAATAATTATTAAGTTTTTTCTCCTTGATCTATTTTCCAGGTCAGTTGTTTTTCCAATGAGATATTTCACATTTTCTTATATTTTTTTTTTATTTTTGACTTTGTTTTATTGCTTCTGGATGTCTCGTGAAGTCATTAGTTTCCACTTGCCCAAGTCTAATTTTTGAGGAATTATTTTTTTAGTGAAATATTTTACCTTTTTTATATTTCTCAAAATCAGTTTTTAAGGAAGCACTTTCTTCAGTGAATTCTTGGACCTGTTTTACAATTAGTCAAACTCTCTTTTTTAATATATTATTTTCGTGCCACTTTTACCAAGCTATTAATTGTCTTTTTGTAAATGACTTACATCATTCTGATTTCTTTTACCAATCTTTACCACTTTTACTTCTTTCATTAAGTCTTTAATGAATTCTTCTTGGGCTTAGGCTTTGAGCCTTTAACCTGACATCTTGCCTCCCTCTTTCCTTCTCTGAGGAGTTAAGACATTTATTTGGTCTTTTTATTAGTTTGTGTGTTTAATATTTTTGAATGTATTACTTGATTTCTTTTACATTCACAGTTTCATTAGATTGTAACTGTGTATAATGGATTCTGATTATTCCTTTTTATTTCTTTGGGGCTTTTCTCCAATTTCATTTTGCTCCTTTACTATATTGTTGCTTTGATTTTCTGCCACTTTTTAATTGGATTGGCTAAAAATTTATATACTTTATCAGTGTTCACAAACAATCAATTTTTATTTTTATTTGTTATATATTTAGTTTTGCCTTGTATTTACCTATATCTCTTATTTGTTAAAAAAAATACATAATTCAAATCTAACCTTAGATACTAGGTATGTAACCTTGGATAAGTCACTTAAGCTTTGTCTGCCTCAGCTTCCTCAGACTTAAAATGAGTATGATAATAACTCTCCCAGAGTTGTATGGATAAAATGCAATAATATTTATAAAGTACTTAACATGGCATCTGGTACATATTAGATGATATAAATGCTTGAAATAGAAGCTAAGTGGCCCATTAGGTAAAACATTGAGCCTGTAGTCAAAAAGATCTGATTTCAAATGCATCCCAAGACACTTCTTATGTGTGTGACCTTGGGTAAGTCACTTTAATCTGGTTGCCCCAGTTTCCTCAACTGTAAAATGTCAGTAATAATTGTGCTTACTCTGAGAGGTTATTCTGAGGATTGAATGACATAATATTAATAAAGTTCTTATCATACTGCCTATCATATATTAGGTGCTATAGGAACATTAATTCCCCTCCCCATCCTAGAAATCTGGGCATATTGTTTTATCATTATCATTTTATTTACCTAAATAATCTATTCTTTGATGCACTATTAAGAATTTCATTGTTACAACTTCATCTGGGTTTCTGCTTGGTTTTTGTGTGGTGAACTGATTTCTATTTGTATTGTATTATATTTTTAATAAAGTTTGTATTTGCTATTTCTTCCTTTTTAGATATATTATATCTTTGTGTCTTGGTCCAGTCAGTTTTTATAAAAATTCCGTATGGGATGGAGAAATATATTTGTGGAGGGGGATATCCCACTTGGCAGATTCTATAACTCTTACCTCTAGTTTTTCCAATAATTTCTTCACTTCCATATTTTCCACTTTATTTTTCTCCTAGATTTATCCAAAACTGAAAGAGGGATGTTGAAATCTCTTATTGCTCTAGTGTTACTGTCATTGTCTTCATATGACTTAGATATGTTGTTTATGAATTTAAATTCTAAGTGATTAGAATTTAAATATTTAGCCAGTTAATACTGATATTCGCTTGTCATCTGTAGTTCCTTTCAACAATGTGTAATTTCTTTATTCCCTTTTTTGTATTTCAATATGTTTTGTCTTTATCTGATTGCATGGTTTCAGCTCTTGATTGCATATATTCACTTCATGCATGGTAAATTATTCTACAATCTCATTTATATTCTGTTTATATCTTTGTTTCTTGTAGGCAACAGATTGTGAAGTTTTATTTTTTCATCCAATCTACTACTTTCTTCCTTTTATTGAATTGTTTAATCCATTCACTTTTAAAGTTGTGGGAGTTAAGCTTATATTTACCTCCATTTTATGAAAGTAATATTATTTCCCCCAAAATTAGGTTTTCTCCCCCATCTCTGTATCTTCAGTTATTTTTATTAATCTTTTTTAAGGGAATCCTTTTCTTACATCTTTCTTCCTCTCATTCTCAAGCCCCATCCTTCCTCCATTTGTTACTCATTTCTTTTTGGAGTTCCTTTTTTTCTTGTGTTTATTTAGTTATTTATTTCTTCTCATATTTTTTCCTCTCAATTAATTTGTATAATATTCTCTTTCACTTGTTTTCTTTGCTACTTTTTAAAAATCCATTTTGTTCATGTTTTTCCAAAACAGATTTATTTTCCTTATTCTTTTCTTATTTTTGTTCTTTTTCTACGTATTATAGATGCTTAATTCTTTAATTAATGCCCCTTATATGTATTTAATCTTTTATTCTTTATATTATTAATGAAATTAAGTCAATTCAATTTCAATTCAATAAATGTTTATTAATTGCTTAGTATGTATAAGGAGCTGTTCTAAATGCTGGGGTTATAAATAAGAAAAATCCTTGAAGAACTAACAATATGATGTGGAAAGAGAACACACAAAAGCAAGCTGAAAAGTAGGAGAAAGGCAGTCTCCTAGAGAGTACCCAATGTGGGGATATGATGTTCTATGGAGTTCAAGCTAAGAAAAGCTGCTGACAAAATCTTAAGAGTTACCTAGAAAGTACAGATTCCAATCCTATAAGGAAAGGTTTTGGAAGGAATCCGATGCTCTACTATCTAGTCCTCAAATCAGAAAGGAGAGGCCACTGAGAATTTGAGAGGTGAGTATCAAAAACTGAGTTAATCAACATTATGGTGAGATTTATGGTGATCGTCTTGTCCTGGCTAGTGGGTGGGGTGATGGCAGGGGGCATGACTGCTCTGGTAAGTCCAAGCCAAAGAGAGATGCTTATTAAAATTTTTGAGGTATCTATTTTGGGGTGTGTCTCACAGAGAGTCTTGTTATTGCATTGGAGATCTATTTTCTTGCCCCCGTGTTTTCTAATGTATCTCACTTTTAGAGATACCAATTTATAAAGATAATAGAGATTTTGCCCAAAGGTAGAGATCTCCCTATGTCCCTACTTGTGCAGTTGATTATTCATCTTTGTCCCCCCTTTTAGTCATCTTTTTCCCATTGCCTCAAAATGTTTCCCCTCTTTCCACACCCTGCCACTCTTATAAATGTCCGTTGCCCCCAGAAACATTGATTGCCCTTTTCCTAAGTCAGGATGAGTGGTCTCTGTAAGCAGTAAATCCCTGAAGATAATAGACATTGTGTGGTGCCCATCTGCCTTTTATCTAAGGTACCCTTTGCCCCCATGAAACAAATTTTCTCCCTCTCCTCTTTTGTCATTCTATCTTTGCCTCCTCCCCCCTTTTCCTGTACAGTATCTTCTTCCTGAGAGACTACAGAGGTTGTTTTTCCCTTTATCATTAGCTTTTGATTTTATTAGGATGCACCACATATTCTCATCTATCTTCTTCTTCACTTCTTATTTTTTAAAGGTTCCTCTCATTCTATAATTTATTGGCATTTTAAAAAAGAAAACATTGATTCACTTATAGACAGGATACTGTGATGTTTGGTAGATAATGTTTCAGGTCTTTTCACCTGTATTTCTATTTTAACTGCTTTCACCCATGTCTCCTTGTGTACATTAAGAAAGAAATCTTGTAATGGTATCTTTGTTAGTATTTTGTTTTTGTTGTTTTCCTTGGTTGCTATATTTGTTTGTTTGTTTTCAATTTTCTACAATCATTTCCATATATCTTATATTTTTCAACCTCCTGCCCTTGCCATCCCCTCTCTTCCCCTTCCCTCCCTGAGATGACATGCAATCTTATATAAGTTCTACACATGCATTCTTATTAAATATATTTTGACCTTAGTAATGTTACATGGAAGAAGTAAAATGAATAGGAGAACCATGAAAACAAAACATAACATAACATAACATAACAAAAGAGAAAATGGTCTGCTTCATTCTGCAATCCAGTTCCATAATTCTTTTTTTTTTTAATTGTCTCTCCTGGATCTATTTTCAAGGTCAGTTGTTTTTCCCATGAGATATTTCACATTCTCTTCCATTTTTTTCATTTTTTTTTTTTTGTTTTGTGATTTCTTGGTTTCTCGTAAAGTCATTAGACTCCATCTGTTCCATTCTAATTTTGAGAGAACTATTATCTTCAGTGAGCTTTTGAACCTCTTTTTCCATTTGACTGATTCTGCTTTTGAAAGCATTCTTCTCCTCCTTGGCTTTTTGAACCTCTTTTGCCAGTTGAGTGAGCCTACTTTTCAAGGTGTTATTTTCTTCAGCATTTTTTGGGTCTCCTGTAGTAAGGTATTGACCCGTTTTTCATGCTTTTCTTGCATCTCTCTCATTTCTCTTCCCAGTTTTTCCTCCACCTGTCTAACTTGATTTTTAAAATCCTTTTTTGAGCTCTTCCATGGCCTGAGCCCATTGGATATCTGTTTTGGATGTTTGGCACAGAGAGGCCTTGACTTCTTTCAATGTCCTTCCCTGATAGTAAGCATTGTTCTTCCTCATCAGAAAGGAAAGGAGGAAACATCTGTTCCCCAAGAAAGTAACCCTCTATGGTCTTATTTTTTTTTTCCCTTTTCTGGGCATTTTCCCAGCCAGTTACTTGACTTCTGAGATTCCTCTCCACCCCTGCCTCACTAATGCTTGGGGTCTGAGATTCAAATGCTGCTCCCCAGCATCAGGGCTTTCCGTGGTGGGTGTGGCTGCTATTCAATGTGAGCTTAAATTCTGGTGCTCAGGTGGGGGCAGGGCCACCTCCCAGGCTCAGTTCTCTCAGGGGGTTTATGCAGAGACCTTCAGTAATGGTCTAGAGGTCCTGCCTGCTCCAGAAGCCCCTGGCCGCCACTGCCTCTGCCACTGCCTCTGCTGCTGCTTCCCCCAGAGGCCTGAGTTATGGAGACACCCTGCTCCCCTCTCGGCCAGCCCAGAAGTCTCTCTCACTGACTTGTAGCACCTGTGGGTGGAGGGACCTTCGTGGCCTCCGGAGGTTCCATCCCTGAAGCCTGCTCGGATCTGCTCCTCTCAGAGCTGCACGGCCAGGGCAGGGGCTCCACTCCACGTATGGTGTGCGACGGACCTTTGGTGCCAATTTTTCAGGGCTCTCTGGAACGGAAATCTCCTCCACTGCATTGTTGCCTGGCTTCCATTGATCCAGAATTTGTGGGGAGTTCTTTTTACAGGAAATTTATGAGTTGTGGGTTTGGAGCTAGCATACGTGAGTCTTTCTACTCTGCCATCTTGGCTCCTCCCCCCAGTTCCATAATTCTTTCTCTAGATGTGGAAGACTTTTTGCCTCAAGAGCCCATCAAGAATTTTTAGGTCCTGCATTGCTGTGAAGGGCTGTCTATCAGAAAAATTCCTTGCACACGGTGGTTGTTGCTGTATACAAAGTTCTCCTGGTTCTGTTCCTTTCAGTCAGCATCAGTTCATATAGGTCCTTACAAGCCTCTCTGAAGTTCTCCTGTTCTTCATTTCCTATAGTGCAGTAGTATTCCATTGCAATCATATACCACAACTTGTTCAGCCATGGGCATACCCTGGATTTCCAGTTTTTGACCACCACAAATAGAGCAGCTATAAATATTTTTTACATATGGGACCCTTTCCCATTTTTATGATGGGACACAGACCTAGAATAAATATTGCTGGGGTCTGCACATTTTTGTAGCCCTTTGGGCATAGTTCCAAATTACACTCCAGAATGGTTGAATCAGCTCACAGCTCCACCAACAATGAAGTTGTGTTCCAACTCTCCCATGTCTTCTCCAACATTTATCATCTTCCTGTTTTGTCATGTTAGCCAATCTGATAGGTGTGATGTGGTACCTCAGAGTTGTTTTGATCTGCATGTCTCTAATCAATAGTGATCACATTTATTTTACCTTTTTATATATTACCTTGTTATATTTCTATTGTCTGGAATGTGCAAGGTATGGTTGGGTGGCACAGTGGATAGATCACTGGCATTGAAATCAGGAAAACTCATCTTTCTGAGTTCAAATCTGGCCTCAGACACTTAGTAGCTGTGTGGCAAACTACTCCAATATCTTTGCCAAGAAAACCCCAAAATGGACTTAGTAAGTCAGACAGGCCTGCAAAATAACAAGTGATATTTTAGAATAAAACAATTCCTTCAAATCTATATTTCCCAGCTATATTTCAATTGTTTATTTTTTATTGATTGCATCTTTTTTTTAATGATCAGGACTAGAATTTGGGGTAAGCCACCTTGAGCTTCATCTTGAACTCCTTTGTTCTTTGTGACATTATCATTCCATTCTCTCCTATGGTTAAAGGAGTGTACAAAATAGTTTTGTATTATTCAAACTTCCTTTCCTTTATATCTGCAGGTCATTCTGATGGTCACTTGCCAAATTTCTTTTTGTCAATAAAATTGTTAAATATAATGATTATATATCTTGGAGTTTGAAGCACAGTGTGTGTGTTTTCCCTGGAGAAATTTATTGTTCCTTTTGATTGATATATTGTCTTCTGTATTTAGCATTTCTGGGTAATTTTCTTACATCATTTCTAGCATTATAGTTTTCAGGTTGTTTTGTCTTGTTACTGTTCTTGTAGGAGTTCTACAATCTTTAAGTTCTATAATCTTTAAGGTCAGTGTGTTTTGCTTATAGAGATATCATGAGGTTCTCTGTTCAGTATTATTTTTTTTCTTCCCTTTGATTTATATATAGTTTTTTCATTCCTAATCACTTACCCTCTCTTATTTTTCTTCCCTTTGGTCAACTTGCCACTTTGTATGCATTTTTTTTTCAATTTTGTCAAATATTTCTCTTGTACAAGCTACAAATTCTGGTTTCACAATTCTCATTTATCTTTTAAAGTATCCAGAAACACCTTTGTTATGGTTCCGTTCTCTTGAGAATCCACAAGCTCCTCTCTCACATCAGGGGTTAATTCATTTTCCCTTTGTCTTGAAATACTTAATCATAAATTACTGAAATCTTTTTCCTTCCCTGAAGGTCATTTCCCCTCCATCTGATTTATCTATGTGTATACAATATCTTTAATGTTTCAGCTTTAAAAACTCCAAGGGTTTCAAACTTTCTCCCATTTGAATGGTTTACCTAAGGGCTGGATCTCAAAACTGCCTCAGTCTCCTCCTGTGCTGGGCAATTAATTATCCATCAGCCTCGATCTCTAGAACTGACTTCTTGGAAGACAAAACTGGCCTCAGCTACATCCTGGGATCTATCTCTCATATAGCCCCATACATGTGCGTCCTGTTTCAGTTCCCTCTGTTTGCTAGGAATCTTGTGGTTACCAAGGCAAAGAGTGTTAATTGAGTCCATTTAGAGATTAGCTTTCTCTGCCATTAGTTCATTGATTTTGGCTGGGGGGTTTAAAGTTTTAGGCTGTGGAAACAACTGAAATTGCTTTACCTCTAGTACATAATTCCTGTTAGAGGTTGTAAGGTTTGGAGAAGATAGCTAGTCCTCCATCTAGACCTCCATGTTGGTTACATGCCTAAAGGGTTAAATCTTATTAAAACTTTGTGTAACTGACATTTACGTAGGACTTTAAGGCTTACAAAATGCTTTATATGCATTATGTTATAAGAACCTCAAAATAATCCAGTTAAGAAGATACTACAGGTCTTACTATTATCCCTATATTCCAGATGATAAAACGGAGATATAATGAAGTTAGTTGGTTTGACTATAATAACACCGCTAAAAACACTTATTAGGAATTAGGACTCAAACTTGGGACTTTTCTGATCTCAAATACAAGTTTCTTTCCACTATACCACTTTTCCTTTCAAATGTTCATTGAATGAATGAAAAAGAAAGCGTAATAAATATCATTCCTAACCACAACGTCCAGCAGTGTGCACTGAAGTTAACTTGTCTACTGAAGTGTCAAAATGTTTCCCACTATTTTCTCTGATATGTTGCAGCTTTGATTCTCAGAGAATAGTGTTCTTTATTATCTGTATTCAAAGTAAGCAAACTCAAATCAGTAACAAACTTTTATTATTTGCAGTCTGCAAATTAATTTTTTTCTTTTCTGAAACAGAAAAAAAATCTCTCCACTGTGGCCCTCACTATATGTTTGCATTCAAGATTTTCCTTTAAATACTATAAAAACTTGCAGCTTAGATCTGGTGGGGGTGAGACTTGTAAAACACTAAAATCACTCCTAGTTCAATATTTCTCTAAAGGTTTTAGTAATTAATTTCTAACTAAACAACCAAACTGAATGTCCACTTTGTCCTATTTGAAATGTCAGGCTATTAGAATGTTTGAAAGCCCTAAAGCCCTTAAATGGAACACCTAAAACTTTTTGTATTTGTTAATAGCTACATGGCAATATAATTGTTTTCTTTGTTATCCTTTATATTCAATTTTATGTATTTAAAAATATTACTCTAAAAGCCATTTAATAACTGGCAAGTGGTCAAAGTTCAAATGAAGAGGCAGTTTCAGAAGAAGAAATCAAAGTTATCTATAGTCATGTGAACAAAGTGCTCTAAATTCTTATTGATTCAAGAAAAGCAACTTAAACCAAGTCTGACATACCACTTCACACCTATGAGAAATAATAAATGCTGGAGAGAATGAGGAAAATTAGGTACATTAATGAACTGTTGGTAGAATAGTGAACTGATCCAACCATTCTGGAGAGCAATCAACTGGGGAATAGCTAAATATGCTGTAGCATAAAAGTGTAATGCAATATTATTGTTCTATGAGAAGTGGTGAAAACGATGGTTTCAGGAGAAAACAAAGATACAGTAAAACCTATATGAACTAATATAAAGTGGGAAGAACTGGGAGATCATTTTGTTCAGTAGCAGCAATGTTGTAAAGATGATCAATTCTGAAAGACTTGCTACTCTTATTTATACAGTGATCCAAGACAGTTACAGAGGACTCATGAAGAAAAATACAGTTCATTTCCAGAAAGAGAACTGGTGTACTCTGAGGGAAAATTAAAGCATAATTTTCTCACTTTGTTTTAATTTTACTTTTTTTACAATATGATACTATGGAAATATGTTTTTCATGATTTCACATATGTAATTGATATTATTTGCCTTCCCAGTGGATGTAGGAGAAGTAGAAGGGTGGGAAATAATCTGGAAGTCAAAATTTAAAAAGAATGTCAAAAATCAATATAAATTTTCATTAAAAGATATATTTAAAAAAAAACATTATATGAGGAGGGTTCCACTGGACTCACTAACCTGTCTAAAGAGTCCTCTGCATAAGAAGGTTAAGAATTCCCTACCTCAAGTGATCCTTCTGAATCATCTACTTTATGTATGAGGATGCATATAAATCTAGTTAGATTCTATGTGTTTCTGTCTAATATAATTAATAATAACAACAGCAAACTTGTGGTTGTTTTTGCTGTTGTTCATTCATGCCTGAGTCTTGGTGATCACATTTATGGTTTTCTTGGCAAATACACTAGAGCGGTTTACCATTTACTCCAACTCATTTTACAGAAAATGAAGCTA
This sequence comes from Bettongia penicillata ogilbyi, assembly GCA_023548195.1. Taxonomy (NCBI): domain Eukaryota; kingdom Metazoa; phylum Chordata; class Mammalia; order Diprotodontia; family Potoroidae; genus Bettongia; species Bettongia penicillata. The sequence continues at coordinate 532,348 of JAJHZJ010000690.1, read as the reverse complement.
AAGCAAATAGGATTAAGTGACTTGCCCAGGGTCACACAGCTAATATCTCAGGCTAGATTTGAACTCAGGTCTTCCTGTCTCCAAGTCTAGAGCTCTATTTGCTGTGCAACCTAGTTTCCTGTCAAAACTTTGCATATCAATTTGTTTTCTAAGCTCTTTTATACAACAACCTTAAGTGAAGGAGTTTGATTATTATCTATCTCAATTTAAACCTTTGGAAATCATGGCTCAGAGAGAATAAGGGCTTGCTTTTATCAGTGGACTAGTAAGTGCCTAAGAAATAATTCCAACCCCATTTTCCTGACTGCAATCTAGCACTATCTCCTAGAAGGATAGATAGATAGATAGATAGATAGATAGATAGATAGATAGATAGATAGATAGATAGATAGATAGATAGATAGATAGATGGATGGGTGGATGGATGGATGGATGGATGTAGATACTTGGATAGTTATAGATATAGATGAGTCAAACTGACTTTTCAAAGTTCTTCATTAAAGTATTCACATTGTTCAGTAATCTTATGCCATCTGAACTGTCATTATTATGTAAAACGATTAGAGAACCAAAAAATGATTTGTGCTGTTTCAAAAGAATTATTAGACCTTAATACAAGATTCTGTTTTATTTTTTCCATGATTTCTTGCCATTTTCTAATCAATAACTTCTTAAGAGGAAGCTTTTTGGTTTGTTTTTCTTCTTTCATTGTTTGATATTCGTGTCCTATTAGGAACACGCTGAGGTGAACAAAGGAGGTGAACAGCTCCCATTATAGATCACAATTGTGTTGTTATTTTCGTATGAGGCTAGATTTTAACAAAAACTTCAGCCTTCAAAAATTGATGTATTTACATCTCAGACTGCCAAATTCTATCATATTCCTGAATGATTTCTCAACTTTACCAGCCACCCACCCTTAGTGTTCTGAGTGATCTTGTAATTTTAACATTAAAATCACCAAGCTCAAGTTTCTACAGAGATAATTTTTTTCCTGTCTACTACAAAACTCAACCAAAGGTATGCATTTGCCCACACATCTCTAATATGGCAGTTTGTTCCATTACAAGTATGAAATTCATGTACTCGGTGCTTTTAAAAAAAATCTTTTCATATTGTGGTGCTCAGGATATGCTAGGCCAAAGGGGTATACCTAATAATATGACAGAGTATGTACTTTCAAAGTAGAGCATTGTTGAATATGTTGGAATGAAAGGACATAAAACCATTCAGAACATATAAAATATGATGGAGGTCATTATATCCCTTAACTTGGGTGTGAACATCAAAATATCAAAAAGGTCATCCAGTTCAGAACCTCAAGGAAACATTCAAATCACTCTCTATTCAAGACTGACAACTATTGAGAAATAAGAAGCCAATAAATAAATGCAAATAATAGTATTCCCATTTTTGAGATGGATAAGCTGATAGGAAACAAGGGGAAATGGAACTTACAACATCATTTCAAGAGAAAAATGCTTCTTTTCAAGTTCCTTTATCTGTGGTCTATGCCATTCTTTTACTCATCATCAACACTGAATACATGCAAATATTTTTTGTCATTCTAATACAAGCAATATGTAATCACCAACATAATTCCCTGTTTCTAGAGATTTATCCTAAAGGGGACTCTGTGCCTAGCTTCATAGTCAAGCCCAGCGCTACTCATAGAATATCAGAAATTGGAATTGGTGTAAGAGGGTTTTTTTTAATAGGTTTTGAATTCTGGCTCTACTATTTAATAACTGTATGACTTTAGGCAAGAATCTTAACCTCTTCTGATTCTCACTCTCTTCATCTATAAAATAAGGATTTTAGATTAGATGATCTGGAAGGTCCCTTCCAGTTATAACTCTATGATATATAACAGTACATATCTTGAATACTAATTTCCTGTCAAGTTGACCTTCATTATCTTTTCTTAGCTGTGATATTATGTGAATCTGTACTTTTCAGTTCTCCATCCTCAACCCCTCTCACTATCCTATATATGTAAATCTTCAGAGGATTTCCTTCTCCATGCTTGCAAAAGCACGTTCACTGATCCATTGTCCTATTGGAACCAAGATCTATGCTTACTCAGTGGGCCAAAATAAGGGATTATCAAGCATGGATGGGTTTGGAGTTCCCTTGGAGATGACTTGAAGTCAGTAAGGAATTCTGGAACACATAGTTTCAAGACATCTTTGGGGATGCGGTGGACAAAAATTATATTAAGTAGAGAGGGTAGAAAGAGAAATAATTTGAAGTCAAAGAACTTGACTTCGATTTTTGGCTTTGCTAAGTACTATCTACGTAACTTTCCTTTCCCCTCTTTTTTTCTTTCCTTCCTTCCTTCTTGTCCTTCCTTCCATCTTTTTTCTTCCTTTTTTCTTTTCTCTTTTCCTTGCCTTCTTATCTATCAGTTTTAGCCTCTTACCTATACATTAAAATGATGAAATGACTCTTCCTGTACCCATCCCCCAAAGACCTGGCCATGTGGTAGGGATAGACAAAGATTCTATACACATGATTTTTTCTCCAATATTCTCAGCTTAAAAAAGATTTGCAGGCACAGACTTCTGCCACTCACAATCAGGCTCTCCATTTATCATTCGCTCCTTGCGCCAAATAGTCTACAGAATACAAATGCAAAGATATTGGAATAATGATCCTCCAGATACACTCATCCTAAATAGACAGGAATAGCTGGTGCCCTGAGTAGGCAATGAGATGCAATGAAAGGCATGTTAAAACATGACCGTCTTCTAGAGGTGATCAGAAATACCAACCAAGATATGTCCCAGTGACATGTGACAAATCATCTATCAATCCTACTTAGCTTTTCACTAAGGAAAGAGGGAAATACTTCTTGTCACAAAATCCAAAGCCTGTTCTGGGCCTATTCTGCTAGATGACATGGGGTTAACTTAACTTCTCTGATTGAGCTGCAAAAATTCTGATTCTTTCAGCTATCTGGTTGTGCTTTCTATAACTTTTATGTTATTGACCTTTAGACAATTCAATTGCAAAAGGAATTTTTATTTTTGATTTTGTGTCAGATCAGTAGCCTGAAAAAATGAAACATACAGGTCTGGATAGGACCAATTTTAGCAGGAAGTAGACAAATCTCTATATAGTGTGATAATAAAAGCATCAGAAAGACCCTCTCTGAATCATATGTTCCACGGCCTTCTCTCACTGAAACTGGAAATTAATTTTATTTATTCATGACTGATTATTATTTCAGTCCCCAGAACAAAACCCTTCACTGGCTCCCTATGGCCTACCAAATTAAGTCTAATTAGCCTGGAATTCAAAACCCTCGCCAGATTGGCACCACCTTACCTCCTTGATCTTACACTACTTTCTGCCACATACACAAATTTAGCTAGATCCAGATCTGGGGCAAACTTAGAGGTCACCTAGTCTAACTCTCTAAATTTAAAATCAGAAGCTGAGAACAACAAAGATTAAGTGATTCATCCAAAGTCACATAGATAGTTGGTATCAGAATTCAAAGCCCTGACCTCTGACTTCACTGTCCCACACTACTTCTCTAATTAAAACAAAGCAAAATCAAAAAAAAAAAAAAACTTAAAGTAAGTTTTATATATTTCAATTTTTATCTCCTCATTGTAATTCAATAATAGCCTCCATGAAGACAAGGTCTATGTATAATTTTACCTCGGTATTAGCACTTAAAATAATAGGTACTTCATTTTCTTTCATTTGAATTTATTGTAAAATTTAAATTTGTTGAATTGATTACTTGCCTTTGATTTAAAGAATACATCTCTTGTTAAAATGTATATTGTCTCCACCCCTACCCTCATAATACATTTAATTGTATCAGTCAATTATACTGCAGTATGGAAAAACGTTTTTGTTCCTTCCTGGGGGCACATTTTGACAAATGAAGAGAACAAGAAGAAAACTGACACACTAAATGGAGAAGACTGTAAAAATTAATCAAGAGGGAGAAATGAGAGAAAAATAGGAAATGAAGACACTAAAAAGATATTAAATACTTTGCCGACTGTAAGGTTTTTCAGGTGGCCATGTTTGGGTTTGGTTATTCAGCAAATTATCTAAGCATTCAAACCACATCTTATTTCAAAGTGGGTAAACAAAATACTAAACAAGATGTTTATAATATCTTGCATTTATATAGTTTTCTAATGTTTCAAAAGTATTTTGAACATATTCATATATAGAATGCATTACATGTGCGTATATGTATACCTACACACATTTGAATGCATATTTGTAATTCCATTCAATTCTCACAACGACTAGGTGACATTATTGTTTTCATTTTACAGTTGAGGAAACAGAGGAAGACAGACACTAAATAACTTTCCCACGATCACACAGGCATTGTCTTTTGGATTTGAACTTAAGCCTTTCTGACTCCAGACTCAATGCTCTATTCACTGTGATTTCTAGATGAGCAAACTAAAGCTCAAAAAAAAATTTAAATCACTTGAGTCAGATGATGGAGACACAGTAAGAATCTGAGGGCAGTGTTGTAGGTCAAGGCTGACCTGGCCCCTCTACTGGTAGTTTGGTTTCAAAACATAACCAAATAGATATTCAGAGTCCATCTAGCAGTGAACAAAAGAAAATTTACTTAGATACAGCAGGGAAATGATATTTAACAAAGAGACCCTGTGAGGATAACTTGTGTTAGGTATACTAATTGACATATCTATGCTAGAGTTGCCCATGGTGGTATATTGGTCAAGAATCAGGGAATGGCTAGAATTCTTCATGATTTCTTGTATTGAAATGTTTAGGAAGCCATGTCAACAGTCAGAATCTTTAGTCTCTTAAGACAATTCATTCTCAAGTTCAGTTTTTAATACTTTGAAAAAAATACCATTTGGGGGGAAAGAATCAAAGATGGTGGAATAGAAGGATGGACTTGCTCTAGCTCTCCTCCCATAGTCCTTACCATAAAATAAGTATAAAAAAATGACTCTAAACAAATCATAAAAAAGCAGAAGCCACAAAATGAAAAAGTGAAACAGATTTCCAACTGGAGACAGTATGGAAGGCTGACAGGAAAAGTCTATCACACTAGGCTCAGAGACGAACGCAGTCAATTGTGGGGCATGGAAAGGACTAGAGCAAGCTTCAGGGCACTAAATCACAGGTACCTGCTACAGTTCCCAGATTTTTCAACCCACAAATGCCAAAGTCAGCTTCAAAGGTCAGTAAGAAAGCTAGGGAGCATGGTTCCACCCCAGTCCTGTTCCCAGGACAGCTGCAGTCACTGGGGCATCAGGGTTCACTTTTGCAGTTCTCAGCTAAAAACCCAGGGGGAATTAAATTGCTGATCTGGGTCTCAGTCCTGAGTGGTGGTCCTGGGGTAAGGAGGAACATGGGCATGGCCGACCTAGTGGTGGCAATCCTACTTGCAGTCCCAGGGAAGAAAAGAGTGTCTTTGGTTGCTCACAGACCAGAGCACAGGACAGGAGGACTGTGCCACAAAGGATGCACTGAGAACTTACAAGTCTCTAGATATATCTCAAAGAACAGCTGCAAAAAACCTCTGGAACCTAGGATAGTATATGCTCCACTTGAAAAAGGACTCAAAAGTCAAAGAACTGATTGAGAAAATGTCCAAAAGGAGGGAAATGAGACTATAGAATTTTACTTTCTTGGTGAAAATGTATTTTCTTCCAACTTTATGATGAGGAAGAACCAAGCATACCATCAGAGGAAGACTGTAAGGAAGGCTTCTACATTCAAAACCTCCAAAAGAAAATATGCAATGGTCTCAGGAAGAGTTCAAAAAGAATTCTGAAAATCAAGTTAGAGAAGTGGATGACAAATTGGGAAGATACATAAGAGTGATGCAAGAAAATCATGAAAAGTTTGCTAAAGGAGACACAAAAATACTGAAGAAAATAAGACTTTTAAAAATAGACTAACCCATATGACAAAAGAAGTCCAAAAAGTCAACGAGGAGACTACTTTAAAAAGTAAAATTGGCCAAATGAAAAAGGAGGTTCAAAAGCTCACTGAAGAAAATAGTTCTTTAAAAGTTAGAATGGAGCAGATGGAAGCTAATGACTTTATGAGAAACCAAGAAACTGCAAAACAAAGTCAAAAGAATGAAAAATACAAGACAAGGTGAATTATCTCACTGGAAAAATAACTGACCTGGAGGACAAGAGAAGGGAGGGGTGATAGAAGAGAAGGCAGATTGGTGATAGGGAAAATTAGAATGCTTGGTGTATTGGGGTGGGGGGAGGGGATAAATGGGGAGAAAGTTTGGAACCCAAAATTTTGTGAAAATGAATGTAAAAAGTTAAATAAATAAATTGATTTAAAAAAAGAAAAAAAAAAGAAAAATAACTGACCTGGAAAATAGATCCAGGAGAGATAATTTACAAATTATTGGTCTACATGAAAACCATGATCAAAAAAAAAAAGAACCTAGACATAATATTTCAAGAAATTATTGGGGAAAACTGCCCTGATACTCTAGAATCAGAAGGGGAAAATAGACATGGAAAGAGCTCACCAATGACCTCCTGAAAGACACCCCCAAAAGGAAAACTCCCAGGAATATTGTAATCAAATTCCAGAGTTCCCAGGTAAAGGAGAAAATATTTCAAGCATCCAGGAAGAAACAATTCAGGTATGATGGAAATACAATAAAGATAACAGAGGATTTAGCAGCTTCTACACTAAGGGACCAAAGGGCTTAGAATATGATATTCCAGAGGTCAAAGGAGATAGGATTAAAACCAAGAATCACCTACCCAGCAAAACTGAATATAATACTTCAGGGAAACAATGGAATTTCAATGAAATATAGGACTTCAAACATTCTTGTTAAAAAAGACCAGAGCTGAATAGAAAATTTGACTTTCAAATACAAGAACGAAGAGAAACAAGAAAAGATAAACAGGAAAGAGAAGCCCTAAAGAACTCATTAAAGTTGAATTGTTTATCTTCCTGTACAGAAATATGTTATTTGTAACTCATGAGACCTTTTTCATTTTTAAGTTAGGTTAAGGGGAATGTGTGTGTGTGTGTGTGTGTACATATACATATAAATGGATGTATGTGTGTATGTATATATACATATATTATACATATATTTACATAAAGGGCACAGGATAAGCTGAATATAAAGGGAGAATACTTAAAAAATAAAATTTACTGCTGAGTGGAATGTACTGGGAGTGAGGGAAAGGGAGAGGTAGAACATAGCAAATCACCTCACATAAATGAGTCAAGAAAGAGCTTTTACAATGGAGAAGAAGAGGGAGAGAGATGAAATTAAATAAATGAGTCTTACTCCAATGGGATTTGGCTTAAGGAGGGAATAACACACAATCCATTGGATATGGAAATCTATTTAACCCTTCAGGAAGGCAAGGAAGAAGGGGATAGGAGAGGGAAGATAGTAAAAGGGACATCAAATTGGGGAAAGGGATAGTCAGAAGTAAACATTATTGTGGGAGAACAGGTCAAGGGAGAGAATAGAATAAATTAAGGATAGAATAGGACAGAGGGAAATGTGGTTAGTCTTTTACAACATAACTGTTGTGGAAGTGTTTTGCATTGTTACACATGTATGATCTATATAGAATTGATTGTTTTCTCTATGAGACTGGTGAGGAAGAAAGAAGTGAGAGAATATAGAACTCAAAGTTTTAATAATGCATGTTAAAAATTGTTTTAACATACAACTGGAAAATAATATATATAGGCAATGGGGTATCGAAATCCATTTTGTCCTACAGGAAAATAGAAGGGAGGAATATGGAAGAAGTGGTGGTAGTAGAAGGGAGGACAAACTGGAGGAAGCACTGGATGGGGTGCATGCTGTCCTGGGGTTGTAGTGGGGAGAGATGGGGAGAAATTTTAAATTCAAATTCATGTAGAAGTGAATGTTGAGAACTAAAAAATAAATAAATTTTATATTTAAAAATAAAAAAATTAAAAAGAAAAAAGATTATACCTTGGACAAAGCACTTCAATATTATACTTCAAATATTTCATGAAAGAGTGTATCTTTTTAATGAGGACAATCTACATGTTATGGTTCATATTATTATTACCAGAAACTGGATATGAACAGAAGGCATCCTGACTCCAGATCCTGTTTTCTACCTGTTAATCTCCAAGGTTTCTTCCATCTCTAATTCTTATGATCCTACTATTGCAAAGAAAAGTAAGAAATACAGCCATAATGCTTCCAGGAAACTCTACTCTCCACGATCCCCCAAATTTGAGTTGGAGAGACAATGTCTTGAGATGTTTCTGGAAGAACAAGCATCAGATCTTGACAACTGGCCTTTGAATGGCAGGGACAACATCCCTTTTACTTAGGTCAAAGGATCATCTTAGATTCACCTTTAGAGATTTTGACTTACAGCTGAAAAAGACATCAAAAGTCATCAAGTTCAACTGCTTATTTTACACATAAGGAAACTGAGGCCCAAAGAAATTAAATGACTTCCTAGAATTACATAACAAAAATCTGAGGTAAGGTTTGAATGCAGGTCTCCCTAATTCCAAGTCCAGTGATGATGGAGAACCTTTCAAGGAGCTTTAAAGTCAACTATGTTTAAAATAAATAATTAAATTGCTTAAATTTAGACAACATGGTTGTTACTGAGAAAGGTCATTCTGTCTCTTCTGTTACAATATAAACCCATTTATATCTTTCATTTTTTTATTTGCTTAAAATATTATGCCAGAGTACATGAGTACAACTGATGTTTTATAGCATTTATAATATTCACTTGGACTAATTTATTTGATCTTCACAACACTGTGATATAAGCAATACAAGTATTATGCCATTTTATAGAAGAGGATTAAATTAAATTAAATTAAATTCAACATGATGCAACTAGTAATTCACAAGGGATAGAAATCAAACTAAGGTCACTTAAATCTAGTGGTCTTTCTGCTATATTATGTTATATTTTATTCCTAAAGTCACCATAAGAGATGGCTAGAAGACAATTTGGGAGAAAATACATTTTTGAATCCTATGAAATGAAGAATTTAGAATTTGAAACCAAGTGCAATGGCAGAGGCACCATCATATAAGCAAGGAATGGACAAGGAAAGTCAATAAGAAAGGACCATTTCCTAACTTTTTTTTCATCTGAGTTCTCTTATCTATGGCCCTGAAGTACTTAAGACTCTAGGGTAACACACGAGATTTGATATTGGGGATTTTCCCTAAAGGGATCATCATCATCATCATCATCATCATCATCTTATTATTATTATTATTATTATTATTATTCTCCTCCTCCTCCTCCTCCTCTTCCTCTTCCTCTTCCTCTTCTTCTTCTTCTTCCTCTTCCTCTTTCTTCTTATTTTTGTCCAAACTCTGGGGAAATCTCAAAAGAACCAAAAAAAGCACAAAAAAGAAAAAAACAAATCCCATGTAATAGCTCATGTGTAGATTTATCGAAACCAGGCACTGGGTATTAAATCCTTGCATAAGGTCTCTATGGGCAAGGGATGCATGACAGTGTTTATTTCACCTGACATAAAGATTTTTGATGTGGAAACCTCATAAGGGACCATGAATTAGTACAAAAATATTAAGCACTCACACAGGTCATTAGACTCCATAAGGAAGGCAAAGCTACTTTGAGGACTCTCCTTCCAAGTTGGAGCTCAGTTGTCTTAGCAATTGCAATCAATGCAATACCAGGAGAAAGGTTGACCTTAGATCTAGTTCTCCAACTTCACAGGCCATGTTGATGGTGCTTCTCTGTGCTCTGAGGAAACTGTTCTCTCCAAGAAGAACCCATATAAGATTGCAAGTCATCTCAGGGAAGGTGGAGGGGAGGTTTGGGGGGAGTAATTTAAGATTTATGGAAGTGATTTTTGAAAACCAAAAACAAATAAATTGATTTAAAAAAGAAAATGTTTGCACTGATGCTCAAACTTAGGAACTCTTGAAATGGGCATTACCCATGAGGTACCTACCCTTTGGACATGGAAAAGACCATTTTGACTTTATAGCACCTTTGAACTACTACCCAATTTATGTATCATGCATGAGGGAGCCAAAAGAAGGGAATATAAATATAGATATGTAGAGTTAGATTAGATAAATTGATAGATAGACAGATCGGCAACTCAAATCTCCCCTCTGCAAAGTCCCTGAAGCCCTATCATGAAGTAGTAGTAGTAGTAGTAGTAGTAGTAGTAGTAGTAGTAGTAGTAGTAGTAGTATTGGTGGTGGTGGTGTTAATAATAATAATATCAACAACAAATTTTCTAACTCTTTAAGATTGTAAAATTAGTGAACAAGCATTTACTGTCTATTATGCATTAGTACTTTACACATAGTTTTCTTATTTAATATCTTCACAAGGCTACCCTTTGGGAGAAACATCTGGCCCAAGAGTTTTGCTCTGTCAGTTTTCTTAAGCCTTCTTTTTGCAGGTGCCCCATTCCACTGAGGTCACTGGACCTGTTCTGTGCAAGATAAATTGCTCTCCTGGTTGTCCACAGTCTCTGTAGTCTTCAGCTTCTGGTTAAAAATTAAAATTGTTAGCTGGAGTACTCTTAGACTTCCATTACCCTAGGACCTTACCCATTATCCTAGGACCAAAGAAAACCCTTCCCTGCTCATTTAGGATCAGTAAGATCCCCATTTCAATCATCAAGCATTGTCTGCTCAACCTGCAGGCCGAGATTCAAGAAACATTGCGCTTGAATTCCTCCCTCAGAGTACATGTTTCCTATGATTATGCCCTGTTGCTATTAAGACAGTTATCTTTGAGGGGAAGATGAAACAAATGTACTTCTCTTCTTACTGCATTCTGCTAGAAGCATTCCTCAGAGCAGATTGTCCTAACTTTATTGCCTGAGTATGCGGTCATCTTGTGTTTTAGCTAGATAACAAGAACAGCTGACATTCTCAGCCAACCATCAGAATTTCTCTGTATCTCATCAATTACCTTAATCTGATATGTAATACAAAGTAATCTGAGATTGTCTGAGGACCTTCTTCAATTTAATCAGCAATTAAAGATGACCCAAATTCTATTTGTTTTTCGGTTGCTTAAGAAATCTCTGTTATGAGGTTGTTCATTAAAACTCCTCAATTTGATTAGGGACTTCCCCAGATCTGAAGCATTTGCACCAAGTAACTCAATTCCTGACCTATGCTCAGAAAAGTTAAAAAAAAAAAAGCCAAGAGAACAGGAAGGAGAATTTCAGAAATTATTCTCTCAGGCTCTTCATTTTCATCCCAAGAAAACTGCTATTTTATTCTCATGAGAAGGGGAGGGAGAAGGAAGAAATCCTCTTGCCATGCTCAGTGATGGATAGAGGGAATAAACTTTTAAGAGTCTACTATGTGCCAACCACTTACCAATATCATACCATTTGATCCTCACAACAAGTCATGGAGGTAGATGCTATCATTAGTCCTATTTTATAGTGTAGGGAACTGAAGCAGATAGAGGTTAAGTGACTTGCCTAGGGTCACACAGCTAGGAGTGTTGAAGTTCAGATACAAAACTCAGGTCTTCTGACTTTAAACAAATTTCATCCATTATGATTTTATCCTGGCTGTTTAAGTCTAGAAATTCAACTAAAAGAAAGTGAATTTAAAAAAATGTGGAAGTTTTCTGCAACTCTTCCACAAAGAGGCTACCTCCACACTTGTCAGTCACTCTAACTTGCCAATCAGGTTGAATGCAGGCCCTCTCATTTGGAATCATGTAGTCTGGAGGTATACCATACATATACTTACAAAAACTTTTGAAAAGTTTAACAACCAATAGCCACTTGACAGATCTGTAGTAATGTAAAAGGCTAACCAAATTTCTGAAAATCTATTTGGGTGACTTCTTGGGTCTGCACATAATTTCAATCATAGTCTTTATCCCCTTGAATATTCTTTGTTTCTTTTCAATGGAATGTACTAAGGTGAGTCATCCTATTCCGGGAAAGAACCAATTGATAATCCCAGTGTCTTGAATTAACAAAAATATTTGTTGAGCAATATTTTCAGGAAACCAATAAGCTCTTTTCCTGTTTGATACATTTTTTGCTGTTGTTGTAACATTTATATTGAGCTAGGTTTGGACTCTGTCATTTCTGTGCTGTAAGACATGTTGTCATGAGGTAACATGACTCAATGAACGTAGAACTGACCTCAATTTCAGGAAAGCCCCACCGCAAGCAAACTGTAAGATCGTAAAGTCTACAGAATGTATCAATTTGTATTGCAGAGGGAGTTTCCTTATCAGTTTTTACCTAAACCAGTGAAACCACTGATTCCCCCCCGCAAAAAAAAAAAACCAGAAATCTTATTTGAAGGATTACCTCACTAACATGAGATGGATGAAAAACAATCTGCCTGTACAGACTGATTGATTCAAGCCTCTAAACCTTTTGAAAGACTTACATTGGTATACACATTACTTAGGATAAGTAATAATTTTGATATAATTTCATTTTTATAATAATGGTCATTCATGTGTGCTTCTACTGAAACTAACATCACTCAGAACATATGACCTTGACCAAATGAAAATAGACATATCTGTTTTTAGACATGTTAGTTTTCTAACAGTTAAATGCGATATTTTATCCTATACATGAGTTTTATTGTTCTCTTTGGTTATTTTTAATTCTGTGCCTTTAAATTGATGGCTATTATTCAAAAAAAAACATGAAAATATTGTAGCTTTTAAAGAGCATACTTCAATGACTATTAGGGATATAACAATGGCTATTATTGGGAAGTCAAGCATTTCAAGCATCATTCAAGGTACAACAAAACAAGATGAGTAGCACTGAAAGGAAAGGAAATTATAGTCCAAAACTAAAGATATCATCAAGAACAGACAGATTAGTAGTGCTAAACTCTTTAAACTCTGAATATAAACAAAGACTGTCAGAGACCTGGAAATTGAAGGGGCTGTTATCCATTCATCTACAGTATAGCATAGACTTCTTGAAGCTGAAAGAATAGTGAGATTAGTTTGTTTGTCGGTTTTAAATCTGGTAGCAATTACAATAAACAAAAGAAAATTCATCAAATGGCAATAAAAAGGGTAGATAACTAAATATTTTAAAAGGCAATGTTTACTTATGAAACATACTTTTTCATTTAAGGATATGCAAAAAGCATTGGTAGAAGGCCAGGTGAACCTGTGAGATCTGGACATCCTTACCTCAGTGTAAAACATACACACACACACACACACACACACACACACCCCTTTTGTTTTGTTTTTACTTCCAGGGAGCCTGGAAGTCTTCTTTCCATTGAGAGTATAAAAATGTTATTAAATATGTTGACACACTGATAAGTTGAATAGTCCCATCATTACAGAAATTACTAGATAGAGATGGAAGTCTGTGCCCTGACCTTGCACCATGACCCAACATGAAAGTATGAAAAAGAAATCAAAAAATAGAGACAAATAAGTTTTAATGATCTGGGAACTTAACTCACTTAAACACCCTTTGAAAATCTATGGATTATAATCAAGGTTGAAAAAATAGACTATTCATCAGTTAACTATTTATCACAATGTCTAATATGATGAGTCAATTAATGAAACCTAATGAAAATGAAATAAAGTGTCAGAACATTTTGAACTCAATGCCAAATTGGTTAAAACAAGTGACTGCAGCAAAAAATAGGACATAATGCATATATTAAAAACCTTGCAAGATGTAAAAAGAAATTAAGGTTTCTTGAGTAAGTCAATAAATCAAATTATTTTACTAAGTCTCAGTTAACTTGTGAAATACTGTACTTGAATTAAGCTAAAGGGAACAGATTGTACAGTTACAAATATATAACTAGCGCTAGCTCATAAAAACTGTGAGGCAGACCTCTTCTTCCTACTAGAACACTGTTTCCAGTGTACCAAGAGTGGAAAAAACTTCATCTACATCTGATTCAGTTCTGATCTTGATGAATTAAAAAGAGTTCAGAAAAAAAGAAATAAGTAGAGAATTAAAGGATTTAAAGGAAGAGAACTTTGAGAGTTTGGACCAGGGGTGGAGAACCTGTAGCTATGTGGTTCTCTAGATCCTCCGGTGCAGACAGTTGACTGAATCCTAGGTCACATGTGACCTCGAGGCCACAGGTTCCTCAACCCTGGATTAGAAGAATTACTTAAACTAGAAGAAAGCAAACTGAGAGATTATTTATTCTTATAAAAATACAAGTTTACGATATTAAAAATAATAATACAGGGGAAACAGTTGGGGTGGAAGGCTGATAATATTGAAAGCTTACTCTCATCTTGGTTGAAGAGGAAAAAAGTATATATTGAAAGATGTTTAAAAGTTTTCTAAACTTCCAGAGAGGTAAGAAAACTGGTGGATATGGTGGGGAAGAGGCTTTTAAAATGGTGCATAGAATAGTATTAGGAGGGTGGAGGGAGAAGAAAAGGGAGGGGATTTAAAGGAGTGGGTAAAATAAGGACTAAGAGGATAAAGGAAAAGATATAGTAATAGGAAAAGGGAAGAGGGTAAGAAGGAAAATAGTAAGCAAAATAAGATGGAGGAAAATTCACAAATAGTAATTAGAGCTTCGTCAAATCTATAACGATACAAGTCATTCCCAAATTGATAAATGGTCAAAGGATATGAACAGGCAGTATTCCAATGAAGAAATCAAAATAACAGTAATATAAAAATGCCTCAATCATTGTTGATTAGAAAAATACAGATTAAAATAACCTTGGTATATCAATGTACAACTACCATAATGGATAAAATGATAGAAAGGGAAAGTGACAAGTGTTAGAGAAAATGTGGAATAATTGGACACATTCCTTGTTGGTGGAATTGTGAACTAATTTAACAATTTTGAAAAAGAATCTGGAATTATACATAAAGTTATTAAATTACCTATACCCTTTGGCCCAGAATACCACTAATAGGTCTATTTCCAAAGATGGATAGGGAAAAAGGAAAAGAACCTGTATGTTCTTAAAAGGTTTATAGCAGCTCTCTTTGTGGTGGCAAAGAACTGAAAATTGCAGGGACACTCATCAGTAGGGGAATGGCTGAAGAAATGATAATAAATGATTGTGATGGAATACTACTATGCTATAAAAAATGATTAGCTCATTTATTTTAGAAACACATGGAAAGATGAACAAAATAATGGAGAATAAAATAAACCGATCCAAGGAAACATCACATACAGTTACAGTAATAAATAAATATAAAGAATATATGAAGAAAGAGCTGCATCCAAAAGAAAAAAACCGATGAATAGAAGTCTGTATAGAATAATTTTGCACGTACACCTATTTGTGTAAAGATGGTAGCCATCTTTAGGGTGAGGGAAAAGAAAAAATATATGATAACTTTGTTTTATATTTGAAAGGAATAGAAAGTTGTGCATAGCAGAATTTCAATTTCATGTACAATTGTCTTTTTTATTATACTATGCTATGGAAATACTTGTTTTCTTTTATAAATTAAAAATAAATATTTTAAAAAGAGAAAAAGAATAATAATGAAATTAGCTGAATTTTCATGGAGGACAAGAAAAAATAAAAAGAACTTGTTTCAATGTGAGAGATTACTGTTTTCCAATAAATCTCCCGAAAAGAACAATTGCATCATGGCACTCCCTTTCTCACGAATCTGTAATTGCTCTACACTGCCTAGACAGTAATCTGATTACTACATGGCTTAGTACAAAGAACATTGGATTGAGAAGAATTAGCTTCAAATCAAAGTTTTATTATGTACTACCTTTATGACTTTTCTGATACAGTTTCTAAATCTCTAAAATTAGAACATTAACTAACATGAGGGAAGGGCTACCATCATTGTACTTATAAACTGATGCTGCTCTTATCTTCCAACTTTTTACTCTATCCCTTATATCTGAACATTATTAAGGTCCCTTGCAGTGATAAGTCTTATGAGCCTCTTCATAACTCTCAAGGCCCTCCATATCTTCCCCCACTTTATCTCTCCATCTTCCTTTTCCTGCTACCCAACAAAGCTTTCTGTTTTAATCAGAATAGTTTCTGTATCATCCCCAATTAAGTTGTCCTAACCCACTGTTTATCATTTTCCAACTATTGCACATGTCTATTCTTGTGTCTACAAATGGATTATAAATTCCTCAAGATAACTTATCATTCTTTATGAATACCTAGCACACTGTGGAACAGAAATTTTGCCTGCTGGAATTGTTATTTTTTAATGTAATGTCTGATTTAGAACTCAAAGTCTGGTTTACATACACCAAATTCTATTTGGAGGAGAGAGAGTTATAATAGAAATCAATCTTTGACTCATAACTTGCATATGAACTCTTGGAAGAATATCAAAATTTGCCTTATGAAAAATCACAAATGCTAGAGAGGAAAAAGAAAAAATAGAATATTAAGGCACTGCTGTTGAAGTTGTGAATTGATCCAACAATTCTGGAGAAAAAAAGTTGCAATGTTTATATAGCCAAAGGGTTGTAAAACTGCATATCCTTTGACTCAGCAATGTCAGTACTACCTCTGTATTCCAAAGAAATCAAAGAAAAAAATGCCTGTGTATATATTTCCAAATTTCCAAACTGAGCTATTATATATATACACACATACACACACATATATATACATGTGTATGTTATACATATGTACATACACACGTGTGTGATATATGTATATATTACAGTTCAATTTAGAAATGGGAATGCTATCATTTGGGGAATGGCTAAACAATTTATGCTACATTATTTTGATGGAATACTGTTGTACTATTGTGCTATAAGAAATGACAAGGGGGCAGAGCCAAGATGGCGGACTAGAAAGACACTCGCAGGGTTCTCCCCACAGTCCATAAAATACCTGTAGAGAGGGACTCTCAACAAATTTTGGAGCAGCAGAGGTGGAGAACAACAGAGTGGAGAAGATGTCCAGCCCACAGTGACCGGACAGGCCCACAGAAACTTCAGTTGCTCCGGTCGTGCAGCCAAGCACGGAGCCCAGCCCAGGCTCGGCCAAGCGGCAAAGTGTGACAAGACTCTGGGAGGAGGACACCTCAGGAGCAGAATCTCCAGTCCCAGTAGCAGGTCCTCAGATCCCTCAGCCCACAGGCACCAAAGGTCAGTGAAGGGGTTTTATCAGGAGGCTAGAAAGGAAGAAGGGCTTTCCCATAGCTCCAGCAGCAGGCAGCAGCCACAGAGCCCACACAGCAGCCCCTATGGAAGCTCCATTGTTGGAGTGTAAAAACTTCTGGGGGAATTGAAGAGCTGAGTCTTATTGCAGCCCTAGGTGGAGGCCCTGGCTGAGCTGGTCGCTGTCTCAAACTGAATGGTGGCCCTGCCCATCTAGCTTATCTGAAAATCAGCCCCAAGTGCTGACTTTGTGGAACTGGAGGCCAAGTGGCTGTGGAGAGGTATCTGCTAAGATTCTGGGCACAAAAATCCCTCCCTGTGTCCAGACAAGTACATGCTTGATTGTGCCACCTTGGAGGAACTGAGATCTCACAGATTCCCAGAGTATGCCCTACTCTTAACAAAGGACCCAAAAGTCAAGCAACTGGTTGGGAAAACGCCCAGAAAAGGGGAAAAAAATAAGACCATAGAAAGTTGTTTTCTTGGTGAACAGATATCTCCTCCCATCGTTTCTGATGAGGAAGAACAATGCTTACCATCAGGGAAACACATAGAAGTCAAGGTTTCCATATCCCAAACATCCAAAATAAATATTCAGTGGGCTCAGATCATGGAAGAGCTCAAAAAGGATTGTGAAAATCAAGTTAGAGAGGTGGAGAAAAAACTGGGAAGAGAAATAAGAGAGATGCAAGAAAAACATGAAAAGCAGGTCAACACCTTGCTAAAGGAGACCCCAAAAAATGCTGAAGAAAATATCACCTTGAAAAATAAGCTAACTCAATTGGCAAAAGAGGTTCAAAAAGCCAATGAGGAGAAGAATGCTTTCAAAAGCAGAATTAGCCAAATGGAAAAGGAGGTCGAAAAGCTCACTGAAGAAAATAGTTCCTTCAAAATTAGGATGGAATAGATGGAGGCTAATGACTTTCTGAGAAACCAAGAAATCACAAAACAAAACCAAAAGAATGAGAAAATGGAAGAGAATGTGAAATATCTCATTGGAAAAGCAACTGACCTGGAAATAGATCCAGGAGAGACAATTTAAAAATTATGGGACTACCTGAAAGTCATGATCAAAAAAAGAGCCTAGACATCATCTTCCATGAAATTATCAAGGAAAACTGCCCCAGAGGGCAAAATAAGTATTGAAAAAATCCATTGATCACCGCCTGAAAGAGATCCAAAAAGAGAAACTCCTAGGAACATTGTGGCCAAATTCCAGAGTTCCCAGGTCAAGGAGAAAATATTGCAAGCAGCTAGAAAGAAACAATTCCAGTATTGTGGAAATACAATCAGGATAACACAAGATCTAGAAGCTTCTACAATATGGGATAGAAGGGCATGGAAATTGATACTCCAGAAGTCAAAGGAACTAGGACTAAAACCAAGAATCACCTACCCAGCAAAACTGAGTATAATACTTCAGGGGAAAAACTGGTCTTTCAATGAAACAGAGGACTTTCAAACATTCTTGATGAAAAGACCAGAGCTGACAAGAAAATTTGACATTCAAACACAGGAATAAAGAGAAGCATGAACAGGTAAACAGCAAAGAGAAGTCATAAGGGACTTACTAAATTGAACTGTTTACATTCCTGTATGGAAAGACAACATTTGTAACTCTTGAAACTTTTCAGTGTCTGGATAGTTGGTGGGATTACACACACACACACACACACACACACACACACACACAGAGAGACAGACAGAGACAGAGAGCAGAATGAATTTAATAGGATGGGATCATATCTTTAAAAAATGAAATTAAGTGGTGAGAGAAATATATTGGAAGGAGAAAGGGAGAAATGGAATGGGGTAAATTATCTCTCATAAAAGAGGCAAGCAAAAGACTTCAGTGGAGGGAAAAAGAGGGGAGGTGAGAGAAAAACATGAAGCTTACTCTCATCACATTAGAGTAAAGGAAGGAATAAAATGCACACTCATTTTGGTATGGAAACCTATCTTACAATAACGGGAAAGTGGGGGAGAAGGGGATCAGCAGGGTGGGGGGGTGATGGAAGGGAGGGAAGTGAGAGGAGGGAGCAATATGAAATTAACACTTGGGGAGGGATAGGATCAAAAGAGAGAACAGAAGCAATGGGGGGCAGGATAGGATGGAGGGAAATATAGTTAGTTCTACACAACATGACTATTATGGAAGTCATTTGAAAAACTACACAGATATGGCCTATATTGAATTGCTTGCTTCCCAGTGGGAGGGATGAAGAGAAGTTGGAAGTTGTAGGAACAACTGTCAAGTATTGTTCTCACTACTAGGAAATAAGAAATACAGGTAATGGGGTATAGAAAGTCATCTGGCCCTACAGGACAAAAAAGAAGATGAGGACAAGGGAAGGGAGGGATGATAGAAGAGAAGGCAGATTGGTAATAGGGGCAATTAGAATGCTCGGCATTTTGGGGTGGAGGGAAGGGAGAAATGGGGAGAAAATTTGGAACCGAAAATTTTGTGAAAATGAATGTTAAAAGTTAAATAAATAAATTTTAAAAAAAGAAAGAAATTACAAGCAGAATAGTTTAAGAAAAACCTGGGAAGACCTATGTGTACCAATGCAGGGTGAAGTGAGCAAAACCAGGAAAATGTTGTATACAAAACAGGAATATTTTAACAATGATCAATTGTGAATGAATTAGCTCCTCCGATCCATACAATGATCCAAGAGAATTTTGAAGAGCTTATGATGAAAATTTTTATTGGCCTCCAGAGAGAGAACTGATGAAGTCTGAGTCCAAATCAAGGTATTTTTTTTCACTTTTCCTTGTTTTTTCTTTTTTTGCAACACTGCTAGTATGGACATAGGTTTTGCATGATTTCACATGTATAATTGATAATCACGTTGTTTGCCTTCTCAGTGAGTGGTGGAAGTGTGGCAGTGAGGGAATTCAGAACTCATATTTCTGAATGAATTTTAAAATAAATAAATAATGGATTTATTTTAAAAATTTATCAGCTTTATATCTAGGTTTTTACACAGAAAGAAAAAGAGCATGGAAATCTCATATAATCATTAAGAATAACAAAACATTGAATGCAGAAGACAAAAAACACAAACACCACACATATATCCACACACACACACACATATACCCACAGGAGGAGAATTTATATTTATAAACTCTCTACTTTTTCTTGAATCATGAACTCATCCACGAACCAATGTAGTCATTCAGATTTAAAATGTTCCACTGAATAGAAGAAAAAGTTATGAATAAACAAGATACAAAGAGAATTGTGATTTGTAAAATGGACAATTTTGATAACATTAAGCTAAAAGGGTTTGTATAAATAAAATCAATGTAGTCAAGATTAAAAATAAAGCAAAAAATTGGAGGGACATTTTATAGGCAATTTCTCAGATAAAGTTATCATATCTCAAATATATAGAGAACTGAGTCAAATTCATAAGAATTCCCCAATTCCCCATTCCCCAATTGATATGAACAGGCAATTTTTGGATGAAGAAATTGAAGCTATATGAAGTAATAAGAAAAAATGCTCTGCATTGTTATGAGTTAAAGAAATGCAAATGAAAACAATTTTAAAAAATATCTCATACCCATCAAATTGGAAAAAATGATAGAAGGGGAAAATGATAAATGTTGGAGAGAATGTTCGGACACAAATACACTGTTGGTGGAACTGTAAACTGATATATTTTGGAGAGAAATCTGAAATTATGCCCAAAGAGTTATATAACTGCATATATTTTTTGATCTAGCAATGCCACTATTAGTCTGTATCCCAAAGTTATGAGGGAAAAAGGAAAAGAACCTTTATGTTATAAAATATTTATAGTATCTCTTTCTGTGATAACAAAGAACTGGAAACAGAGGGAATGCCCACCAACTGGGGAATGGCTAAGCAAGTTCTGATGTATGATTGTGATGGAATATAATTGTGCTATAAGAAATAATGAGCATGTTGATTTTAGAAAAAAACAAACATGGAAAAACTTGCTTGAAATAATGAAGAGTGAGAAGAGAACATAGTGTACAGTTACAACAACATTGTTCAAAGAATATTCATGAATAACCAAGACATTCTGTGTATTATGAATATTTAAATCAACTACAAAGAACCTATGAAGGAAGATACTGTCTTCCTGTATTACCAATGCAATATTCACAGCACTTATGGTAGTCATGAATATGCCAGCACAATTCTGAATCACAAAATACAACCAACTCTCCACATGGAAAACAGAACCAAAACATTTATTCAGACACCAGAAAGTCAAATCCTGAAACCAGAAAGCCCAATGTATCATAGTAACAAGGAAATCTATATACACTAACAATTCAGGGGGCACTACCATCTCCAAGTCTTCCCTCTGTTTGGCTTCCCTCAAACCAGCTCCCTTAAACAAATCACAAACAGGCTCCCTTAAGTAAAATCACAAACAAGCTCTCCCACTCATGCTACTCAGCTGCCTGCTTGCCTGTGTCCTTCTGAGCTCTGACTAGTTTCTGATTAACTTCCTCTCAGTTCTGTTCCAGCTCTACCTCTTCCCGTTGCAACCTTCCTGCCCCACTCCTTCCAGTACCATATAATTTAGACTTATGAGACTCAGTCTTCCATGCGACTTAAGCAAGTCACATAGGCCTATTAATGGATGGAAAAGATCTTTCCATTCCATCAAAAATGCATCAATTCCATTAAAAATACATTCACAAAACACCACCTCCAGAGAAAGAACTAATAAATAGAAGTATGCATAATAAGGTTTTACACACACACACACACACACACACACACACACACACATACACACACCATATGTCTACAAGTCTGTGCAAGCATGTGTATGTGTCAAATGGTGGCCTTCTCTAGAGCAAAGCAGGGATGCAGAGAGGGAGACAGTTCAGAATTAAGAAGATAACAAAACAATGAATAGAATTAAATTTTAAAAATAAAAAACAAAAATGACGCATTGGGTGAGGGTTCCCTTAAAGGAAAGGTTATATCTAGACAGTTCTTTCCCTGGACCTGCATAGTCCACATGACTCAGAAGACTTATGTTTGCTTATCCATCTCATGACTGCCTCTTAATATTTTAAAGTTCTGTTTCCATCTTATAAATAGGAACTCTTAAACCAGATTTAAGGGACTTGATCTTAGAACTCCTCTGTTTTTGCCACTGCCATTCCATTGCTAACAGTTGATTTTTCTAAGGGTCATGGATTGATCCAGGAACTATTAAATGTACTGTCATTGTCATTTCTGGGATCCTAAAGTTCCCAAGATACAGGACTGGAGGAAGTGGAGGGAAGGCAAATTATGGTTGCCCTGGCCTCTTCAGCAGGAAATTGAGTACAAGTCTCCATATATCCTCCATTCTTTTGCATCTGTGTATTTCCTGCTCCTGTTCCCTTTGTTCCTTTAGAGCTCTTTAGGGTTTTTTAAAGGCTAAGAGGCTATCTCCTGTCATCTTTATCTATATCTTGCCACTGGACCCAGATGGCTTCAGAGGAGAAAGTGAGGCTGGTGATTTGCACAGTCCTCCCTCACTCAGATCCAATTCATTTGCAAGTCATGGAATAATCTTCCTAATGTTATGATCCTTTTTGAGAACAAAGAATAAAGAAGAGCAATAAAAACTAAGAAAAACTTGGGATTCTGGGGTCCCTGAGAGGTATGAAGATGAAAGAGTGTAATGAGGAATGAAGGAAAAACAAGGACAAATTTCCCCTTCTTCACAGTTATAATTAATGTGGTTTATGAAGGATATTGTAGTATAGTAATAATAAATAATGTAGTGTAGTAGTAATAAAAGACAATGTAGTGTAGTTTAAAAAAAAAGGGAGGGGGAGGTAATTTAAAGTGTTGTCTTTGGAACCGGGTGGATCTGAGTTCAATTGCTATCTTAGATACATAATAGTCATGTGACCACATTATCTTGCACTTGAACCTTCCTCTCTTCCAAACTTCCTCATTACCATGAAGAGTAATGCCATCTTTCTACTCACCTAGGCTTGTAACCTGGGAATCAACACTGACTCTTTTCTCACAGTCACTCTACATATATCATCTGTCATCAAGTCTTGTCATTTCTATCTTCACAAAATCTATCATATGCATCAACTTGGTTCCAATTGCTTGGTCATCACACTGGTACAGGCACTCATTACCTTGGCCTAGACTATTCCTATAGCCTTCTGGTTAGTCCCCCTTTCCTCAATTCTCTCTCTATTCCAATTCATCTTACATCAGCTGACAATGTGATTTTCCTAAAACTCAATCTGAATATGTCTTGCTACTACTCAATAATCTCTAGTAGTTCCCCTTTACCTCCTGTATTAAACATAAGGTATTCTTCTTAGCATTTAAAGACCTTCATTACCTGGTCTCTCTTTTTTAACCATACCAGTCTTCTTATAGTATATTCACCTCCACATTTTCTACAATCTAATGGCACTGACCTTTTAGCTATTTCTCTCATATGACTTGCCCTGCCTTTTCACTATCTGTCCTTTGTGCTTGAAATATTCCCCCTCCTCACCTCTGCTTACGGGCATCTCTGGTTTCTTCCAAGATTTAGCACAAATCCTAATTTTTGCTGGAGGCCTTTCCCAATCCTATCCTTCACCCCCTTGGTAAAATCTTTCTTCTTTTTTTAATGTTTTATGTTTTTTATTTATTTTTATGTTTTTTATTTAATATTTTGTGTTTCCCAATTACAAGGAAAAATAATTTTAAGATTTTTTCAAATTTTGAGCTCCAAATTCTATACCTCTCCCAACCCCGCCCCCACCATTAAGAAGGCATGCAATTTGACATAGGTTATGCATGTGCAATCATGCAAAACATATTTCTATGGAAGTCATTCTGTGAAAGAAAATATAGACAAAAAAACAACAGCAAGGAATACAAGGAAAGTAAAGAAAAAATGTCTTTGATCTGCTCTATCAGTTCTTTCTCTGGAGATGGACAACACATTTCATCATAAGTCATACAGAGTTGTCTTGGATCATTGCACTGCTGAAAATAACTAAATTTTTTTTCATAGAAGATCATCAGAGCCTTCTTTCTGAGATAATCTTTCATCTCTTCTACATGAACCTTATTGGCACATAGTTTGCATGCTATCTCCCCCACTAGACCAAACTACTTGAGTAGGATACATATATTTTTCCTTCTTTGAATGCTTACTGTTTAGCACAATGCGTGGCACAAAGTAAGCGTTAATAAATGATTGTTCGCTGAAACATTTTGCCTTCAGATTAAAACTGCAAGTAAGACTTTTGGGCCACACTGCATTATCTTCTTTGGGTCTTATAACAACTCAATGAAGCAGGTAATACAGATATTATTATCCCCAACTTAAAGATGGGGACCCTGAGGCTTAGGTTAAGTGATTTGGACTTGGTCCTGCAGCTAGTAACTTAAGAAGAATTCCAGCTCAAATATTCTTGTCTGCAAATTCATAAACTCTATCCATGCTTCTTAGTAGAAAAAGCACTAATGTATGAATCACAATATTGGTATTTATATTCTGGTTCTATCAATTACCTTAGAACATTTAATTCTTTTTACCTCAGTTTTCATATTTGTAGGATGAAAGTAAAAATCTCTATACTACTTCCCCCACATGATTGTTGAAAGGCAGATCTTCTTGTGAATTTGCCCAGTCCCATGGCCCAAGTCAAATGTTATAAAATCAGAAATTGCTATGGAATCTAGAGGTAAGGTATGAAAATTCCTCTTCTAGATAACTTTAAGAACAGATTGGACTCTCATCTGAGCAAGTCCTACAGGATACCAGGGTTATATTAAATAAGTGTGATCTAACACTTGGAATATTTCCAAAGAGCTGTGGAAGTTTCAATCAGTAGACATTCACCTGGGATTCAAGAAGCCTCACCAAGCTTTCCTAAGTGATGATTATAAATAAATAAGTAAGAAAGATCTTGTTGGCTGGCATCCAGGGACTCAGTCAGAAACTGAGCCCTGTCTAGGTCTGGCAGCAGCATACTTAATTAAATTGACAATGTGTGGGTTTGTCATTTCTTAGAACCCAATTATTTCATTCTTTGGGGAGAAGAGTGTCCCTGAGAACAGTTTTTGGAATGAAACTTGTAGAAAGCCAGCTTCACACATGACTTATCTAAAATGTGATGATCATGTAGGACATGCTGATTTTCAAGGAACTGAGCTTTATTAAAGGGTGAGTTTCTTTTTTAACTGGAGGAAACTAGAGTTGAGTGGGACCAGGAGAGACTATTGAATGGATAATAATTGGTTCCTCTATGACAGACCCAAAGGCTATACCCATTTGTTTACAAAGGGGTCAGAAAAAACAAAGAATTCTACACAGAACAGAAATTTAGGAGAATAAATGGCAATGGGGAATAACAGTACTACAGAGCTCTGAATGATGCTATCTCCAGTTCTGCAGGCACATTGGTGCCACAGAATGTGCAACTTCAGCTAAAGCATCCCATCCCCAAATCACTCAGGGCTCAAACTGATATAGAGTTTTAGAGAAAGATATGACTTGGCACTGTTAGGAGACTCCCCGATTGCTGCAGAGACAGGTAGTGGGATTGTTTGAACAATTGAAGTGAGGGTATTATCTGAATTGCCTAATAAAGAGTGAGGAATTAATATGAGGAGCTCAGGAAATTTAAATCTGACAAAAAAAGTAGGATGCTGGGATAGGGACAATGCTTCATTTTTGGTACAGTTAAGCCTTAGCATCCTGTGGTCTGGAACTATACCAGAGAAACTAGTTTTCACCTGCTTACAATAAACAATCACAATCAGGTTCCATAGCTACTACATCAATGGAATGTTTTGGGACACTCTTCCAGTTATAAGAAGGCAAGAGATGTTAAGGTTGATCCTTATACCAGAATTACATGGGCTCTCCTTCCTTAGCCTGGTCTTTCCTTGTCACCCTAGGGGCTAGTGCCTTCTGCCCAAAAATTATATTATATTTCTGTTTTTAGCTTTTATAATCCTGTTTAAATACATGTTGTTGTTCTTATTGGAATGTAAGTTCCTTGAAAGCAGGGGATGTTTTCACTTTTTCTTGATGTCCACTGTGCAAGCACTTAATAAATGTTTTTTTAATTGATTAACCTTCATTTGAACAACTTTCTTCACTTCTTCCTGAATATTCCCTGAGATATTAAAAGAATGAGAAAAGCTCCTCCAGCATTTGCTTGGGTTGACTCTCTAGGGAGAACCAGAACCACAAGGAATGCAGGATTTGTGGTGTACATTAGTGGAGATGTTCATACTAGCAAGAACACAGATCCTTCCAAGTACCAATGCAAATCTCAACAATATAGAAAGACAATGAATTGGTGTCACTGGCCAAGTGTCTGTTTCTCTACTGCTTGAGTTACAAATGCCCGGTACAGGAGGAGGAAATAGAAACAAGCTCATTTGGTAAAATTTTAAAAAGGAAGTAGTAGATGGGGTGCAATTTTCCAACTTCATCGTCACTTGCTTGTTGATACACACTGTGTGGGATCTAAAGGGGCAGGATCCAAAATTGTGAACTGATGCTGGCACCCATGAACACAAGCACCATAAATGGAGAAGACCCAAGGGCCACTTTGTGGGCATGCCAATGTGTACTTCCTAGCCTCTTGATCTCCTCCTACATTCTTCAGCTTTTAGCTAAATGGTCTCTTCACATCAACTAAAATTTTCTCTATTCCCAAAACCAAATAATGTCCAACTCTGACTCTACCAACCACTCATGTATCTGTAGCATATACTATTAAATTTTGGGGAAACTAGCATATACTTCTCCCAAATAACCCCATGCAAATACTGGAATAATAAATTGATCTTCTTGTCAGCAAATATATAATATTTGTGGAGTCAAGTTTATGAGCAACAGCAACAATAATAATAGTTCACATTTATGTAGTGCTTACTCTGTGCCAGTGACCATGTTAAGCACTTTAAAATTATTGTCTTGTATAATAATATAAATAATAATATATAGTGTATTATAAATAATAATATAGATAACACCAAGCTGCTATTATTATCCTTATTTTACAAATGAGGAAACTGAGACAAAAAGACTTAAATGGTTTGCCCAAGTCGCATAACTAGTAAATGTCTGAGGTTGGATTTGAACTAAAAATTCCTGACTCCAGTCCCAGTAATGAATGCAAACATGGTTTTCTCTCTTTCCCAGATCTCAAATAATCTAATCTCTTGAACTTCCATTTATAATATTATTGTTGTTTTTCGGTCATTTTTTTAAAATTGTGTCCAACTCTTCATGACTCCATTTGGGGTATTCTTGGCAAAAATATTGGAGTGGTTTGCAATTCCCCTGTCTAGCTCATTTTACAGATGAAGAAACTGAGGTTAACAGGGCTAAGTGACTTTCCCAGGATCACAAAGTTAGTAAGTGCCTGAGACCAGATTTGAACTTTGTTAGATTACACTTTATCACTCCAAGCCTTGTACTTTATTCACTGAGCCACCTAGCTGCCCTGTCACTTAAACTCATAGTTTCTGCTTATATCAACAAATCCTAATACACAAAGGGAAAAGTACATAACAAAAGATTTCAACTAACTTTGGGAGGCTGGGAATGAAACAACAAGCTTTGTTGATTTTCATCAGGTCACTCTGATCCTATTGAGAATATTCCTATAGCAATAGGGAAAGAATTTACACAAATCTTGCAGTAAACGTGTGTGTGTGTGTGTGTGTGTGTGTGTAAGTTCCTGAATTTTCCAGGCATGGAATTAGAACTTTCAGGGATGTCTTCAACAAAATTGGAGAATAGCCAGCTCCATGTGTTCTTTTTCTTAATAAAGTATCCTTAATAGTTAGAGAGCTTACGAAGATCTTACATTTAAATTCATTCAATTTTCTCAACTCCCTGAACAGCATTATTAACCTCATAAAAGTCTCAATTATTTGGTCACTGATTATCCAGTTTATGAAAGAGCAGTCAAAATAGTTAATGTAAATTTTTGCCTCATTAAGAGGGAAGCTTAGTGTCTAGTTCTAAAAATGTATTAGTGCCAGTGTACTCTGCCTTGGTCTAGAATGCTGTCTTCTGTTGTAGGCATTTCTCTTACAACAGGTATTGATAAGCTGAAGAGAATCCAGAAGAGATTGACCAGAATGGTGAAAGACCTAAAGATCATATGATATGAGGCAAATTTGAGGGGACTAGGCTTGTTTAGTTTACAAAAGAGAAGATATGGGTATGTGGGGTGAGGGAATAATAGCTATCTTTAAATACTGAGAGGGTATTAGGTGTAAGAGGAATTAGATTAATTCTTTCTGGCCCTGGAGGGAAGAACTAGGGAGAGTGGAAGTGCAAAGGGTCGAATTTTTTCTTGGTGTAGGAAACAATTTTCTAATAATCATATCTGAAAAGTAGAAAGAGCTGCTCAGAGATCTAAGGAGACCTCAGAGGAGAGAGGTCTCCTTGGACAATATTCTTTAGTGTTCTCTTTTTTGAGGCATTTGGGATCAAGTGACTTGTCTACCATCACACAGCTAGTAAATGTCTTTGGCCAGATTAGAACTCAAGAGCTTCAGACTCCAAGACTCCAAGGCTACCCTTGTCCTGCTGTTCTTTAAGCAAAGACTAGATGACCTTTTATGAGTTGTGTGTCATAGAGGAATTTTTGTCCCATTACAAGTGGAATTAGTTTCTGAAGCTCCATTCAGCACCAAAATTCTGGAATACTGTGATTCTAAAATCCTGTGTCTTCTCAGCATTCCCCCTGCCATGCCAATCTCCAGCATTTCCTCTCTCACTACTACCCGCTAAGGGACCAAGCAGGAGAAGGGAGAAAAGATTAAACTGATCTATTCAAATTTCAGCAAGTGTTGATTTTTCTGTATCTCACTGCCGTCATGCCAATAAACCAAACAGTTTGGATTTGCTCCAGAACCTGGGAGCACCAAGAATGACTTTTTCAATTAGTCGTTACTTTTACACAATCTTACTGCAAAGTGTGGGAGAATAGAAGAGATCCTGTTTGTATTTTTCATCAAGCTGCGCTTGTACTGGTATAATTTGGTTAATAACACTTAATGAACACCCACTCCACTCAACACCAAGCAAGGTGTGAGGATGTGGAAAAAAGTATAAGGAATACAATTCCTTGCCCTTGAAAAGCTTACAATCTAGGTAGTCAGGTGAGGTGGCAAAAAGAAAAAGTGCTGGAATAATAGGAATAATTACAATGTAAAATATGAAGTAGATGTTATAAACATAATTTCTGCTCTTCCATTTCTTAGCGTTCTCGTCCTACCCTTTCCATTTGCATGATGGAGTTCATCAATAAAGTCTCTGATCAAATTGATGAAGTAATCAATAACAAGATTAGGAACTATGTGTCTTTGTTTAGAGGAGCAACCCACAGAATGTGAGCATATTCTCCTGCACTTTATTGAACGGACATAAGGAATGCCCCTTGACTGAATGAATGGGACTTGGGTCAACATGTTCTTGCTGGAGCTGCCTCCTTCCAAGGGCAGTAAAGGGGAAGCAACAACTCAGCTCAATCTCTCTTTTAAAGTCCTTCTCCACCTATTCCCTTGAGTCATCCTTCTGGAACGCAGCAGATGGGGGTAGGGATTTCTCTGCTGCGCTGTCTCTACCCTTGTCAGAAACTGATAGTGCCTGCCTTAAGGACAGAGCAGATGAGAATTATATGAGTTCTCCCAAAAATTCTTAGCAGAGGTCAGAGACTAGAATTCCCAAGAGGGGACTTTCCCAACCTAAGAGATAGTGACATTTTAGAGAACTGTTAAAATTGCTACAGATATAGAGTAACATGCTTTCTGGCAACCTGAGAAGACAGATCCAGAAAGTTCGCTTTCTCAACTTAAGAGGTTAAGTAACTACCAAGACACTGAGGGACTTCCTATAGAATACATTGCAGAATCAGACATGTTCATGAGCTCTGGGTCTAAGTTTGAGTTTCCTAATTCAAAAGTCCCAGTGGTGGATAGGACATAATTTCAAGAATTCAGGGATGAGCTTTTCTAAGGCAGGGCATCTTTACCTTTGCTATGTCTGGACTACTGGTAATCTAGTGAAACCAACAACCCTTTCTCAGAATATTAAAAAAAATTTCAGGAAATGCAAAATTTCAATTAGAAGTAAATGAAAATAAAGATTTTTTTTCCTGCTTTCAGTTTATGGACTCACTGTGTATCCCAGGTTAAGAAACTCTCTTCTAATATATGGAGATTTCCTGATGTATTAAGGAAGAAGAGGACTGTCTGTATATTTCCTGAGTAGCATTATACTTGGAAAACATGACCAATGAGTTACTTTGACAGTGGATTTTCAAAGCGATGGGGAATGCTTTCTGATCATTCTTTAAAATATTTTGAACTTCTAATATTATTATTTTTAGGAGGGTTGTGTAAGCCTGTGGGAAAGGATTCACCAAAATATAAATTGATGTCTGTAATGCAATCTTAAGTTCATTTCCCTTCTGAGGGAAACTGATGGACTGTGTGATTCCCTTATGTGCTATCTGTTTCTATTTATGGGTTCCCACAACTCTTTGAACTCTATATGTTCTATAGGTTAGAATAAAAGCTGCCCTACATGTAATATGTATTTGGTACCTTAAATGTTTGCATAAACACTAAGGATTCTGTTACCTGACTTGGAGTAAAGCTAGATACAAGCTATGGGATGAACGCATTTAGAGATTTCTTTAAAACAATTTCAAATGAAGGCAATAAGTCAAGGAGAGGAAAAAAGACCCTGTTAGGGCTGGCTACAGAATCTTGAGGGAGAGTCCCTTTATTAACCTTCATTAATCTTGGTCTTTATCAAGGTCTCTTGTAAGTCAACTTCTTATACATTAAACTAGAATATTACTATGGCATAGAGAAATTATATCTATTTCACACAACATACTGTCTCAATAGAATTTTGAATAATCCGCAATCTGGACATAATCTTCCACCATCTGGGGATAATCTTCCCTCAGTGTTACGGTGTTCCCTCAGTGTGACTATGAGTCGTGGATATTGTATTTCTTTCTATTTTTTCTGACCCAAACTGGTCAAGAAGAGCAGTCACACTGCTAGAAAAATAGATTAAAGTAACTTGGAAATGGCTAATTTCAATCTTTCTTAAGTAGGTTAAGTTTTTTAAAACAAGGAACTGTCAGGTCTATTTTTGTTTTCGATCCATTTGGGTAACTTTTGTCAAGGTCCAGAGTGGCCAGAGGGTAACGATACACTATAAAGCCTTAATTTTGAAAATAAGCTTTTCAGACATTTAGACTCCCTATATACAGGCACCATACTCTGAAGCCCTGACCTCAGGATCATTACTACTCTCTTCTAAAATTACAGAGGTTCTTTGTAACCCTTTGTCAGCAGAGGTCAATGACCAGCATTTGGCTCATACTGTTTATTGCACTGCAATGCCTTGATCCTGTTGCTAGAATGAGAATTTTTTAGAACCACTTTCTGCAAATCCATTGAGAGTAGCTGTCATTTACATGGCAATTTATGATTTGCAAAGATCTTTACATACATCTGTTCTCAATTCAATTCAATAAATATTTACTATGCCTACTATTTTCACAGCCCAGTGCTAAGTAATGGTTCTTGTTCTCAACTATTCCCTGCCCTCTTCGATATACTTCAATGGCTTTCCATAACTTACACATTCAAAAACAAAAATCCTCTGTTGAGCATTTAAAGCTCATTACAAGCTACCCTCTTCTTCCTTTTTTAGTGTTCTTCCATCTTGTTTCCACATACTCTAAGGTCAAAAAAGGTTGACTTATTTGCTCTTCTTCATATATAACACTCCATCTCCTGAATCAGGGCTTTTTTTTTTCTGGAGAAGAGAGTAATTTTATTCTAATTGTTGCACTCTCAGCCACCACGGATAAATGAAAAGAGGATGCTTTGTCAACACAACATGAGAGATGTGCCAGGCACCAGTTGATTCACATGATATACAATACCTTGGACTAATAAAAAGGCACATGTATTTCTCAATGGGGGCAGTATTAATGGAAGGGGTGCCTCCATCCATGGTTTTCCTTTATCTTCATGTTTGTATGTGTGTATTCCAAAGCCCCATGCACCTTTTAAACATTTGCATTCCATGCCACCCCACCATTAAACTAAAATGAATTCATCTGCTATGCCTCAAAATTCAATCACTTCTAGACTGGTGAATCCATCTTTCTGCTTGTATCTTTTGGTTCCTATTAACTTAGGATTGTTTTCCCTAAAAATACTAACAATTTCAAGTGAGAACTAAAAATTAAATACTAACAACAACAACAAAAAATTACCTACAGATAGACCAAGACAGAGAAAAGACTAAAAGAGCAAAGATTGGGATGGGCTTATTTGTTATCTTCCCTGTTTGCCCCTAACTCAGCATAGGGAAGACACAAGGCGAATTCTTCCTGTCTAATGTACACTGTCACTCCCAGTCTCCCATAAGCCCTGGAAAAGGAGTACCACCAAAAGGAGTACACCAGATCAAGGAGGCACTGAGTCTATGCTTTTGCATGAGTCATACTCCATTCCTAAAATTCTCTTTTTTCTCATCTAAATCTCCTCACTTCCCTGACTTTCTTCACAAATCAGATCCAAGTTTACCTTCTTTAGGAAGTCATTCTTTAATTTTCCAACAGCTAGAGCTTTTCCCCCTCAGATTCTTTCCATCTGCTTTGTATATATCTTTTATGTATAGTTACTTGAATGTTGTCTCCCTCAATACTTAGTACAGTGTATTTAATACACAGAAAGAGGTTAGGAGGCAGATCAAATGAATTTCATGTGCAAGAAGCATCTAGTAAGTTAGTTCAGCTTAATCTTCAAGTGTGTAAAGTGGAGGAAAACATAAGAGGTTATGATGAGCTTTAAGTATGAACAGAGGCATAGCTATCTGATCCAGAAATAATGGGGAGTCACTGGCGTTCATAGAATAGTGTAGTGATATAGTCAAATGGATGCCTTGGGAAAATCTCCTTTGACAATTAAATGAAGAAAGTAGAATAGGGAGAGACTTGATGCAGGCAGAACATTTAGAAGGCTGTTACAATGATTTTGGCAAGAGGTGATGAGAGTCTGAAATGTCTGCATGAGTAGAGAGAAAGAAATGTTATTGAAAGATGTTAAGAAAGTAGAAATGATGTGGGGAGGAGCCAAGATGGCAGAGTAGAAAGACGGACCAGTAGAAACTCTCCCTCATAGCCCATAAAAATACCTTCAAAAATGACTCTAAACAAATTCTAGAATAGAAGAAGCCACAAAATGATGGAGTGAAAAAGATTTCCAGCCCAAGAGAGCCTGGAAGGCTGACAGGAAAGGTCTATCACACCAGACACAGAGTGCAGCTCAGCGTGGGCCACGTGGCATGGCAGGGACAGGACACTGAACAGGCTTCAGGGCACAACCAGCGTCAGCAGTTCACAGATTGCTCAACCCACAAATGCCAAAGACAGGTTTAAAGGTCAGTGAGAAAGTTCTTTCATTTGGGTGAGAATGTAATGGAGTCTGGACCTGTCAACAGCAGCCACTGCAGCAGTGTCCATTTTTGGAGCACTCCACCCAAAGACCCAGGGGGAATTGAACAACTGATCTAGATCTTAGCCCTGGGTGACTCTCCTGGGTTGAGGAAATGTGGTAGTGGTTGAGCTGGTGGAAGCTGTGGTGAAAGAACCTTGCAGGAAGATCCTGGGCAGAATATAGTGCCTGTGGTTGCTCCCAGACCATACTGCAGGCCAGGAGAGAAGTAAACTCCTTTTCCTTGATTGTGCCACCTTGGAGACACTGAGAACTTACAGGCCCCCAGAGTATACCTCCTCTTGACAGAGGTCTCAAAAGTCAAGTAAATGGCTAGAAAAATGCCCCAAAAGGGGGGAAAATAAGACTATTGAAGGCTAATTTCTTGGTGAACAGTTATTTTCTTCCATCCTTTCAGATGAGGAAGAACAATGCATACCCTCAGAGGAAGATGTAAAAGTCAAGGCTTCCACATCCAAACCCTCCAAAATAAATATGCAATGGTGCCAGGGCATGGAAGAGCTCAAAAAGGATTTTGAAAATCAAGTAAGAGAGGTAGAGGAAAACATGGGAATAAAAATGAGAGCAATGCAAGAAAATAATGAAAGGCAAGGCAACAGCTTGCTAAAGGAGACTCAAAAAAATGCTGAAGAAAATAACAGCTTGAAAAATAGGATAACTCAATTGGAAAAAGAAGTCTAAAAAGCCAATGAGGAGAAGAAGTCTTTAAAAAGCAGAATTAGACAAATGGAAAAGGAAGTTCAAAAGCTCACTGAAGGAAATTGTTTTTTAAAAATAAGAATGGAGCAGATGAAAGCTAATGACTTTACGAGAAACCAAGAAATTACAAAACAAAACCCAAAGAATGAAAAAAATAGAAGAAAATGTGAACTATCTCACTGGAGAAACAACTGACCTGGAAAATAGATACAAGAGAGACAATTTAAAAATCATGGGACTATCTGAAAGCAATGATGAAAAAAAAGCCTAGACATCATCTTTCAAGAAATTATCAAGAAAAACTGCCCTGATATTCAAGAACCAGAGGGCAAAATAAATATTGAAAGAATCCACAGATCACCTCCTGAAAGAGATCTGAAAAGAATAGTGCTGCCAAATTCCAGAGTTCCCAGGTCAAGGAGAAAATATTACAAGCAGCCAGAAAGAAACAATTTGAGTATTGTGAAAATACAATCTGGATAGCACAAGATCAAGTAGCTTCTACATTAAGGGATGAAGGGCTTAGAATATAATATTCCAGAAGTCAAAGGAACTAGGATTAAAACCAAGAATCACCTACCCAGCAAACTGAATATAATACTTCAGGGGGAAAATGGTCATTCAATGACATAAAGGACTTTGAAGCATTCTTGATGAAAAGACCAAAGCTGAATAGAAAATTTGACTTTCAAACACAAGAATCAAGAGAAGCATGAAAAGGATAACAGGAAAGAGAAATCATATGGGACTTTTAAAAGATGAACTGTGTGCATTCATACATGGAAAGAAAATATTTGTAATTCTTGAAACTTTTCTCAGTATTTGGGTAGTTGGAGGGATTATACAAATATAGATAGATAGATAGATAGATAGATAGATAGATAGATAGATAGATAGATAGATAGATAGATATAGAGAGAGAATGCAGGGTGAATTGAATAGGAAGGGTTGATACCTGAAAAAATAATATTAAGGGGTATGAGAGAACTATATTGGGAGAAGAAAGAGAGAAATGAAATGGTGCAAATTATCTCTCATAAAAGAGGCAAGAAAAAAGCTTTTTCAATGGAGGAGAAAAGGCAGGAGGTGACGGAAAAAATGAAGTTTATTCTCATCATATTTGGCTTAAGTAGGGAATAACATGCTCACTCAATTTGGTATGAAAATCTATGAAAGTATGGGAGAAGGGGATAAGCAGGTTGGGGGATGATAGAAAGGAGGGCAAGTGGGAGGAGGGAGTAATTAGACGTAAACACTTTTGAGGGGGTACAAGGTCAAAAGAGAGAATAGAATAAATGGGGAGCAAGAAAGGATGGAGGGAAATATACTTAGTCTTACATAACAGAAGTAGCACAGAAGTCTTTCGCAAAGCAACACATATGTAACCTATATTGAATTGCTTGCCTTCTCAGTGTGGAAGGGAGGAAGGGAGAGAAGTTGGAACTCAAAGTATTAGGAATGAATGTTGAGAATGGTTTTTGCATACAACTGGGAAATAAGAAGTACAAGTAATGGGGTATAGAAATCTATCTTGCCCTACAAGAAAAAAGAGAAGATTGGGATAAGGGAATGGTGTGATAAAAGGGATGGCATATTGAGGGAAGGGGTAATAAGAATGCCAGGCATTATGGGGTGGTGGGAGGGGAGAGATGGGGTAAAAATTTGGAGCTCAAAATTTTGTGGAAATGAATGCTGAAAATTAAAAATAAATAAATAAACATAAGAATATTAAAGACAAAAAAAAGAAAATATAAATGACAAGATTTGGCAGTGGACTACATATGTAGGGTAATTCAGCCCATCAATCAACAAGTGTTTATTAAGTTAACACTATATGATAGGCCTTGTGCTAAGTGCTGGGGATATACATACAAAAAATAAAAGAAAACAGATAGTCCCTACCCTCAAGAAGTTCAAATTCTATGAAGACAACACACAGTTGGAAAAGCTGAAAATTGGGAGAAGGGTAGAAGATAATCACCCTGGATCATGAAGGATATGTTCAAAGAACCAGCATAGGATCTGAGCACTTTCCCCAAACAGGGCTTTTTAGAAGGACCCATCAAGGGAAGAATTGGCCCAGAGAACCAAAGTGAGGAACAAGCTACGGCTTGGCTGCTAAGAATAAGGATTAAAAGATGACATGAATTTTGCAGTACAGAATTGGATACCTGAGAGAATTGTTGTTCGTCCTTCATTCTCCAAAATGATCAATGATATCACTAATGATATCACAAGATATCACAAGTCATATCTTGACTTGTGCATGAATTGGATTTAAATGAGGCAGAGTTGTGAAAAGTCATCAGTCTCACACTTCCCTCCATTGTCTGACTAAGAAAGCAATGGTTTTCTGGATGGTAATGGGGAAGGTGGAAAGAGGACAGGGTTTGGGGGAAAAGATGAATTTTGCTTTTGATATGTTGGGTTTGATATGCCTATTGGACATCTAATTTAGATACTCATTAGGCATTTTTAATGTGGAGTTATAGCTCAGGAAAGAGACTATGGGTCACATATACTGATGATGCAATCAACTGCATAAATACCACAAACTCAAACTTTAAATTTTCTTGAACTCTGATGTT
The DNA here is from genome assembly GCA_023548195.1 of Bettongia penicillata ogilbyi. Lineage (NCBI taxonomy): Eukaryota > Metazoa > Chordata > Mammalia > Diprotodontia > Potoroidae > Bettongia > Bettongia penicillata. The sequence goes on along the minus strand of JAJHZJ010000690.1, from coordinate 495,426 downwards.
CCTATCAGTTTTTGAAACTTCTGGAGTCTAGAAGAGTTATGAGCTTGAAGTCACTCAGTAGATATAATTTTCATTATGCATAGTGATCTATTTACTATACATTAGTATTTACTTACTTATTTTATGCTTAAAGCAAGTGATTCAGAGTTATCCAACAATGACTTTATGCTTCTTTATTGGTCTAGTTTCATTACACCAAAAGCAAGTGACTAGTGTTCACAGAAATATACAAAGTCAAAGAAGGAGGTAGGGTAGGAGTCCAGAGCTAAGTTCTATTTAGGCAGATCTACAAATCTGTATACCTAAGAACAATGAGTTGGAACTGCCCCACAGGGAGAGGCAGAACTTGTGGACTGAAGGTTACTAACTCTGAAAACCACATTTCTTACTTACCCACATTTCTAACTAACGGAGCATTTGAAAACTGCTAGAACGAGAATGAAACTCATAAGTGAATGGTAATTAATGATTTGGGGGGTAAAACTAGGGATCCTCACACAAAATAAAGCCTTGTCTTTCCTGACTAGAAATAAATATGCAATTCTACATCCAGTGTAGAAATAGGAAGTCAGCAACCTGTTGAGGAAAGCTTACCAGTGTGCGGCACCCTCATTAAAAACACTTTCTGTGCTTTCCTGAGGTGTCTGGTTTATAACTTTTTGTTTTTCTTTCTCACAAGCAAGAAGAAGGTTAAAATATGAGATTATTTTGTTTGATCACAATGGTTACTCTGAATAACTAATTATAATATAAAAATGACAATAAAATAATATTTTACATTTATTAAACGTCTCTACACTAACAAAGAAATTTTATTCTTTATATTACCTTATTTGATATTCAGAGCAATTCTGAAAAAGAGGTATTGCAATCCTATACATCCAACACAATGTCATCATTGCAAATAGGATTGTGTAAATTGTCATCTAGATTTTTGAATATTAATTTGTACTAAAATAAAAATAACTTTTTTCTTTAAAAATTTTAAAGCTTCTCATTCCTTTCTCATTAAATTAAAGGCATCATAACTCTTAATGTCTATAAGAATCATGAATGAAAGATCTGAGCCCATGAACTCTGACAAGACTTTTAAGAATTAAAATCTGTTTGGAGAGATATATGGAGATACTAATGAAAATGGATGGAGAATAGTTAAAATCCTTTAACTCAGGCATAAGATCTATTCAGAAACTCCTGGCAAAACTTTGTTCAATAAACGTTGGGTTTACCCTTAGATGGCCTCTTGATTTTATTATGAGTTTGTTTCTGTACTCCATGAAAGTGTCTTCAAAAGTAGATAGAGTGAATGAGAATTTAATCTACAGACCATACTACCTCGAAACATGTGCACAACTAGTTATTGGCACAGTCCATCCCTGCCAAGATTCTATTCAGTCAGTTAATCAGCAATCACTTAGTAATCCTTTAAACTGTACCCAGGAGCTGTGCTAAGCAAGGGAACATTAATACAAACAGAGATACAGTTCCTACCCTCAAGGAGCTTTCATTCTAAAAGAGGAAGACAACACATAAAAACAAGATGAAAAACAGAGGGGCATCACAAAGGTCAAGTTCAGAGTGCAACTGAAAGAAGACAGTGTGGACCTGGGCATTTTCCCTAAATGGGAGATCTGGGAGAAGTCATTAAAACAGAGTGAGAAATCACACTTGCAGAGTATACCTCTGATATGTGAATTCTAGGTCTTGAGTGAGTTTCTACATGCCACGACTTTCCCGTCTTACAATTTTTCTACCTGTTCTTTCCCTGTAGTACAAAATAACAGTGGCCATTGCAGTGATGCCCATTAGTTGGAGAGTGGCATGACTTTTGGGAGCCAAGATGGAAGAGTCAGTGGTAAGTAGCTCTCACCTGCCCTTATTGACCTTGAAAAAAAGCAGAAAATATCACACCAGGAAAAACTCTGAAACAGTAGAGCCAGCAGAAAGATGGGGTGAAGCAATCTTTTTAGCTTGTGAGGCTAAGAGGTTTAACCGGAAAGATCCCTCTTGTGTCTGAAGGAGACCAGTACAGGATGGGAGGCATCCTGGCAAGCCAGTGGCAAGTCTCACCTCAGTGAACTAGTGGGAGATCCTGAGCCCTAGGGTGGTGGAACAGGCAAATGACAATACCAGGAAACCTCTCCCCACCACCCTGCCCCCTATGCCTTGGCACAGCCAGGGGAACAAAAAGACACCAGTGTGGAGAAATACCATTTCCACTGGAGGGCTGTTGAACACAAGAGGCTGAACCTACCAGTGCTCTAGCATAGCCTCGTGTGAGGTGGCAACCTCCAGCCGCCAGATCACCCCCATAACCCATCCCACGAGTTTCAGTATAACCCCAGGGAAATGTAGAAAAACCCCACCTGGCTTCTGCACATACCAACCACCAGCTGGTTCTGAGCTCCAGCTCTCTATGGCCCCCAGCTGCCAGGACCTGAGTCTCAGGTACACAAAGTCAGTAATCAGATCCCTAGCACCAAAAACCAGAAGCATGAGAAAGTACCTCCTATGCCCAAGAAGCACAGATCAGTTTTAAAAGCCAGGAAAAAGGCAAGTACCATGATCAAAAAGAAACAGAAAAAACAAAGACCATAGACTCTTACTAAGGGAACAGAGAAAATCAAAACACAAATTCAGACAAGAATAGCATTGTCACTGTATCCCCATCAGAAACCTCAAAGGGGAATATGAACTGGTCTCAAGCCCAAAAAGCATTCTTGAAAAATTGCAAGAAGGGTTTTAAAAGTCAAATGAAAGATGTAGAAGAAAAAATTGGACAATTCCTTTAAAAATACAATTGACAAAATGGAAAAAAAAAGTACACTGAAGAAAGTAATTCATTAAAAAGTAGAACTGGACAACTGGAAAAAGAGGTAGCAAAACTTAGCTGAAGAAAACAATTTATTAAAAATTAAAATTGGGCAACAGGAAGCTAATGACTCTATGAGACATCAAGAATCAGGCATACAAATCAAAAGAATGAAAACATCAAAGAAAACATAAAATACCTCATTGGAAAAACAGTTGCCTGGAAGATAGATCCAGAAGAGATAATTTAAGAATTATTGGTCTACCTGAAAGCCATGACAGAAAAAAGCCTGGATAGCATCTTCCAAGAAATCAACAAGGTCCTAGAACTAGAGAGTAAAATAGTCATCAAAGAATTCAACAATCACCTGCTGAAAGAGTTCCCAAATTGAAAATTCCAAGGAATAATGTAGCCAATTTCCAGAATTAGCAAGTAAAGAAGAAGACACTCTAAGCAGCCAGAAATAAACAAATTAAAAATTGTGGAACCACAGTCATGATTATTCAGTACCTTGTACCTTCTACATTAAAAGATCAAAGGCCTTAGAATATGATATTCCAAAAGGTAAGGGAGCTTGGATTACAATCAAGAATTAACTACCTAACAAAATTGATCATAATCTTTGGGGGGAGGAGATGGACATTCAATGAAAGATGGGACTTGGAGACCTTCCTGATGAAAAGACCAGAGCTCAATGGAAAATTTCATCTTCAAATACAAGTCTTAAGAGAGGCATAAAAAAGTAAACAGGAAAGAAAAAAACATGTTATTAAATAAGGGTAAAATGTTTATATCCTTACATTGGAAGATGATACTTCTAATTCTTCAGAACTGTATCTTTACTATGATACACAGAGTGAGTGGATTTAAAATAACTTTGATGTGATGATTTAAAAAAACCTAATTAAGTGGTGAAAAAGGATTGCAATGGGAGGAGAGGAAATGAGGAGACATAAAAGGGCAAATCACATCACAGGAAGAGGAACTAAAACATATTACAATAAAGAGGGGAAAGGGAGGGAGGTAGGCATTGTTTGAACCTTATTCTCATCAGATTTGGCTCAAGGAGGGAATAACACACTTGGATACAGAAACCTAATTTGCCCTATAGGCAATAGGAGGGGAAAGTGGAAGGAAATGAGAGGAGGTGGTTAGACTAGAGAGAAGAAATAGTAAGGGAAAAGGGAAAAAAGAGAGGAGGATTATAGAAGAGAGGAAACATTGAGGGAAGCAGTTGTCAAAAGCAAAACTCTGGTGAGGAGGGAAAGAGAGAAAAGGGAAATAAAAGCATAAAAGAAAGAGTGGAGGGAAATAGCATGAAGAAAAAGACACAGATAGTAGTCATAACTATGACTGTGAATGAATTGTACTCACCCATAAAATGGAAATGGATAGCAAAATGGATTAAAAACCATAATCCCACAATATGTTGTTTACAAGAAACATATTTCAAACAGAGGGATACACATAGGGAAAAGGGAAAAGGCTATAGTAAAAAAAAAAAAGCAGGGATAGCAATCCTAATCTCAAAGCAAGAGCAAAAACAGATATAACTAAAAGAGATAAAGAATAAAATCATATCTTACTAAAAGGTACCATAGACAATGAAGTAATAGCATTACTAAACATATCACCAAGTGATATAGCATCCAAATTCTCAGAGAAGTCAAGAGAGTTATAAGAAGAAATAGAAAGCAAAACTATACTAGTGGGGTATCTCAAACTCCTCCTTTCAGAACTAGATAAATGTAAACAAAGAATAAACAATAAAGAAGTTAAAGAGGTGAATAGAATTTTAGAAAAGGTATAAATAGACCGTTGGAGAAAATTGAATGAGGATATAAAGCAATATAGCTTTCTCTCAGCAGTACATGGCACATACACAAAAACTAACCATGTACTAGGGCATAAAAACCTCACTGTCCCATGCAGAAAGGCAGAAATATTAAATGTATCATTTTCTGATCATGATGCAATACAAATTATGTGTAATAAAGGGCCATGGAAAGACAGGCTAAAAATTCATTGGAAAATAAACAGTCTAATTCTAAAGAATGAGTGGGTCAAACAACAAATCAAAGAAATAATAACTTCATTTAAGAAAATGACAAGGGGATGGAACCAAGATGGAAGAGTAGAAGCAGAGATCTACCTGAGCTCTCCCACCAACCCCTTAAAATATCTTCAAAAAATTAAACAAATTCTAGAGCAGCAAAAGCCACAAAATGACAGAATGAACCAAATTTCCAGCACAAGACAATCTGGACAGGAGGGGTCTATTGCACCAGGCTTGAAGCAGAATACAGCTCAGTGTGAGTCGTATCAGCACAGATGGGATTGGAACAGGTCTCAAAGCACTGAATCACTGCCAGCTCTAGCAGTTTTCAAATTTCTCAACCCACAAATACCAAAGAGAGCTTCCAGGGTTAATGGGAAAGCTCTTTCATCTTGATGAGAGAAGAAACTGCTCTGGCCCCAGCACCAACTCCAGCACCAGGGCAGTAGCAACCGCTGCTGCAGTGGCAGTTACTTCTGAAGCTCTTGTACTACAGATGGCATGAGGTAATTGAGGAGCTGATCTGAGGCACAGTCCTGGATGGCGGTCCTGGGGTGAGGAGGGGTGCTGGTGTGGCAGAGTTGGTGGCACATGTGGAGAGGGAATCTTACAGTTCCAGGGCAGAAAAGAATGATTGCATTGGTTCATAGACAAGAGTGCAGGCCAGAAGAGGAGTAAACATCTCTCCTTTGATCATATCACTTTGGAGGAACTAAGAATTTACAGGTCTCTAGAGATATCTCTGAAAATAGAGGCACAAAACCCCTGAAACTTGGACCAGTATACCACCCCCCCCCATTTAACAAAGAGCTCAGAAGTCAAGTAATTGACTGGGGAGATGACCAAAAGGGGGAGAAGAATAGTATAGAAGGTTAATTTCATGGTGAGAGGATATTTTCTTATGATGAGGAAGATCACACAACTGAAGGAAGACAGCAAAGTCAAGACATTTAAAGCCTCCAAGAAAAAGATGAAATTTTCTCATGCCATGGAAGAAATCAAAAGGGATTTTGTAAAGCAAATAAGAAATGCAGAGGAAAAAATGCAGAGAAATGAGAACAATGCAATATAATCTTGAAAAACAACTCAATAGCTTGCTAAAAGAGACACCAAAAAATTCTGAAGAAAATAACATCTTTAAAAATAGACTAACCCAAGTGGCAATAGGGGTCTAAAGAACCAATAAAGAAAAGAATGCCTTAAAAACAGAATTAGTAAAATGGAAAAGGAGGTCCAAAAGATCACTGAAGGAAATAATTCCTTAAATATTAGTATGGAGGAAATGGAAGCTAATAACTTTACGAGAAATCAAGAAATTATAAAACAGAACTAAAAGTATGAAAAATGGAAGACAAAATGCAATATCTCACTGTAAAAACAACTGATCTGGAAAATAGAACCAGGAAAGATAATTTTTAAATTATTGTTCTAACTGAAAACCATGATAAAAAAAAAAGATCCTAGGCATCATCTTTCAAAAAATTGTCAAAGAAAACTGCCCTGATATTCTAGAACCAAGGGGCAAAATAGAAATCAAAAGAATCCACCAATCACCTCCTGAAAGAGATCACAGAAAGAAATCTAGTAATATTGTAACCAAATTCCAGAGCTCCCAAGTCAAGGAGAAAATATTACAAGCAGCCAGAGAGAAACAATTCAAGTGTTGTGGAAATACAATCAGGATAACATGAGATTTAGTAGTTTCTATGCTAAGGGACCAAAGATGACCTACCCAGCAAAACTAAATATAATTCTTCTGGGAAAAAAAAATGGATATTCAATAAAACAGAGGACTTTCCAGCTTTCTTGTTGAAAAAACCAGAGGTGAATGGAAAATTTAACTTTCAAATACAAGAATTAAGAGAAACATAAAAAGGCAAACTGGAAAAACAAGCCATGAGGGACTCATTAAAGTTAAACTGTTTACATTCCTACATGCAAAGATGGTATTTGTAACTCATGAGACCTTTCTCAGTATTAGGGTAGTTTGAGGGAATAGTTAGAGGGAATAGATAGATAGATAGATAGATAGATAGATAGATAGATAGATATAGATATATATCTATGTATGATATGGATATATATACACACACATATATACATACATGTATATATACGTATATATACATGCATATGTGTGTATATATGCATATCTGTGTGTATATATACTTATATATGTGTATAAGTGAATATTACATATTTATAGGTATATGTGTAAATATACATATATGTGTGTGTATATGTGTATATGGATGTGTATATATGTATGTATATAGACAGTGGGCACAGGGTTAGCTGAACATGAAGGAAAAATACCTAAAAAATAAAATTATATGTAGAGAGGAATGTACTGGGAGAAAAAGAAGGGGAGAGGTAGAATGTAGTAAATCATCCCACATAAAAGAGGCAAGAAAGAGCTTTTACAGTGGAGGAGAAGGGGAAGGTGGTGAAAGAGAATAGTGAGCCCTACTCTCTTGGGATTTGGCTTAAAGAGGGAATAACATAGATTTAATTGATTATGAAAATCTATCTTACCCTGCAGGAAGGCAGAGGAGAAGTGGGTAGGAAAGGGAGGGCAATAAAAGGGACAGCAGATTGGATGGAGTGCTAATGAAAAGCAAGGGAAAGGGAAAGTTCAAGGGAAAGAATGGAATAAATAGAGGGCAGGATACGATAGAGGGAAATGTGGTTAGTCTTTTACAGCATGACTGTTAGGGGAGTGTTTTGAATGGCTGTACATGTATGACCTACAGTGAATTGCTTGCTTTCTCAATGAAGATGAGAGGCAGGGAGAAAGGGAGAGAATGTGGAACTCAAAGCTTTAAAAATGAATGCTAAAAATTGTTTTTACATTCACCTGGGAAATAAGTTGCACAGGCAATGGAGTGTAGAAATCTATCTTGCTCTGCAGGAAAATAGAGAGGAGGATGACAGGAGAAGAGGGGGTGATAGAAGAGAGGACAGATTGGGAAAAGACATCATTGGAGTATACTCTGTCCTGGGGTGGTGGGAGGGGAGAGATGGGGAGAAAATTTAAAATTCAAAATCTAGTGGAAGTGAATGGTGAAAAGAGAAAATAAATAAATTATATTTTTTTAAAGTTTAAAAAAGAGAATGACAATTATGAAACAATATACAAAAACTTAAGAAATGCAGCAAAAGCAATTCATATAGGAAGTTTTATAACTCTAAGTGCTTACATGAATAAAATAAAGGAAGAGGCAGTCAATGAATTGGGCACTCAAGTTAAAAAAACTAGACAAAGAACAAATTAAAAATCCTCAGTTAAATGCCAGATTAGACATATGAAAATCAAAGGAAAGATTAATGAAATTAAAATGAAAAAAAATTGAACTAATAAATAAAAGAAATGCTTTTATGGAATAAAAGCAATAAACTAGATATACTCTGATTAATTTGATGTTTTTTAAAAAGAAGAAAACAAAATTACCAGCATCAAAATGGAAAAGGGTGAAATCGTACCAATGAAGAGGAAAATAAAACAATAGGAGCTATTTTGCCAAACTGTATGCCTATAAATTCGACAATCTCAGTAAAATGGATGAAAATTTACAAAAAATATAAATTGCCCAGCTTAACAGAAGAGTAAATAAAGTACTTAAATAACCCCATTTCAGAAAAAGAAATTGAACTAGCATCAATGAACTCCCTAGGAAAAAAAATCTCCCGGGCCAGATGGATTCAAATGTGAATTCTATCAAATATTTAAAGAACAATTAATTCTAATACTACATAGACTAGTTGGGGAAATGGGCAAAGAAAGAGTCCTACCAGATTCTTTGTTCTATGATACAAATATGATACTGATACCTAAACTGTGAAGAGCTAAAACAGAGAAAGAAAATGTTAGATCAATTTCCCTAATCAATATAGATGCAAAAATTGTAAATAAAATACTACATCAACTTATCATGAGAATAATACACTTTGATCAGGTAGGATTTATACCAAGAATGCTAGGTTACTCCAATATTAGGAAAACTATCAGCATAATTGACCATATCAACAACAAAACTAACAGAAATCATATGAGTATCTCAATAGATGCAGAAAAAGCTTTTGAAAAATACAACATCGATTCCTACTAAGAAACACTAAAGAGCTAGAAGCACTACATGGACTCTTCCTTAAAATTATAAGTAGCATCTAACATAAAACATCAGCAAGTGTTATATGTAATGAGGATAAGTTAGTATTTCCAATAAGCTCAGGGTGAAACAAAGATTTCCATTATCACCACTGTTATTCAATATATTACCAGAAATGTTAGCTTTAGCAGTAAGAGAAGAAAAAGTAATTGAAGGAATTAGAACAGGAAAAGTAGAAACAAAGTATCGCTTTTTACAGATGATATGATGATATGCTTAGAAAATTCTAGAGAATCAAGTAAAAACCTATTTGACATTATAAATAACTTTAGCAAACTTGCAGGATATAAAACAGACCCACTCAAATCATCAGCATTGCTAGATATTACCAGAAAAGTCAAACAGCAAGAGACATAAAGAGAAATTCCATTTAAAGTTACTGTAGACAATACAAAATATTTGAGAGTCTACCTGCTGAAACAAACCCAGGAACTATGTGAACACAATTACAAAACACTTTTCACACAAATAATATCAGGTCTAAATAATTGTAAAAACATCAGTTGCTGGTAGATAGGCCAAGATAATATAATAAAAATGAAAATTCTTTCTAAATTAGTTTACTTATTCAGGGACATACAAATCAAACTAGCAAAAATTATTTTATAGAGGTACAAAAAGTAATAACAAAATTCATGTGAAATAACAAAATGTCCAGAATATCAAAGGAATTAATGAAAAAAAAAATGCAAGGGGGATGGCCTAGTCCTAAATTGCATCATAAACAGCAGTCATCAAAACTACTTGGTACTGGCTAAGAAATAGTGGTGGATCAGGGAAACAGGTTAGGTACAACAAGACACAGTAGTCAATGACCATAGTAATCTACTGTTTTATAAACCCAATGACTCCAACTTCTGGCATAAAAACTCACTATTTAACAAAAACTGCTAGGAAAACTGGAAAACAGTGTGGGAGAATCTAGGCATAGACCAATATCTTACACTGTATTCCTAAATAAAGTCAAAATGGATACACAATTTAGATAAAAAATAGTTTAGCTGTCAAATTTGTAGAGAATGGAAAATTTTGTGACCAAATGAGACATAGAGAATATTATGAAATGCAAAATGGATAATTTTGATGACATTAAATAGAAACATTTTGCAAAAATAAAACTGATGCAACCAAGATTAGGAGAGAAACAGAAAACTGGGAAAGAATTTTTACAACCATTGTCTCTGATAAAGGATTCACTTCTAAAATATAGAGAGAATTGAGTCAAATCTATAAGAATACAAGCCATTCCCCACCTGATAAATGGTCAAATGACATGAACAGGCAGTTTTCAGAGGAAGAAATTAGACATTTTAAAAAATGCTCTAGATGCTAGCTCTGAACCCACAGCCCATATATTTCCTGCAAAAAGATATCCCCACAAATTCTGGAGCACTGCAAGGTGCGCAGAAACACAGTGGAAAAGAGTTCCAGAGAGTCTTGGAGAGCCGTCCCCCGGGGTCTGTCACACTCTGGACAGCAGAGCCCACCCCTGAGCTTCCCTGGCCATGCGGCCCCAGAGGAGCAGATCCGAGCAGGCTTCAGGGACAGAATCTCTGGCGTCCGGGAAGGTCCCCCCGCCCACAGGCGCACAGGTCAGTGAGAGACACTTCTGGGCTGGCCGAGAGGGGAGCAGCATGTCTCTGTGACTCGGTCCCTCTCAGGAGGAGCAGCAGGCAGAAGTTCAGGGCCATTACCAAAGGTCTCTGCATAAACCCCCTGAGGGAAGTGAGCCTGGGAGATGGCCCTGCCCCCACCCGCTCCAATACTGAAGGTCTCTGCATAAAGCCCCTGAGGGAACTGAGCCTGGGAGGCAGCCCTACCCCAACCTCAGCACCACAACTTAAGCTCACATTGAATAGCAGCCGCACCTGCCGTGGAAAGCCCATTTGAATCTCAGACCCCAAGCACTAGCTGGGAGGATTTAGGCAGGGGAGGACAGGAATCTCAGAAGTCAAGTAACTGACTGGGAAAATGCCCAGAAAAGGGAAGAAAAATAAGACTATAGAAAGCGACTTTGATGGGCTACAGATGTTCCCACCTTTCAATTCTGATGATGAGGAACAATTCTTACCATTAGAGAAAGACGTGGAGGTTGGGGCCTCTGTATCCCAGACATCCCAGGGGGATGTCCAGTGGGCTCAGGCCATGGAAGAGCGCAAAAAGGATTTTGAAAATCAAGTTAGACAGGTGGAGGAAAAACTGGGAGGAGAAATGAGAGAGATGCAAGCAAAACATGAAAAGTCGGTCAATAACTTGCTAAAGGAGGCCCAAAAAAAATGCTGAAGAAAATAACATCTTGAAACATAGGCTAACTCAATCAGCAAAAGAGGTTCAAAAAGCCAATGAGGAGAAGAATGCTTTCAAAAGCAGAACTAGCCAAATGGAAAAGGAGGTTCAAAAGCTCACAGAAGAAAATAATTCTTTCAAAATTACAATGGAACAGATGGAGGTTAATGACTTTCTGAGAAACCAAGAAATCACAAAACAAAACCAAAAGAATGAGAAAATGGAAGAGAATGTGAAATATCTCATTGGAAACACAACTGACCTGGAAAATAGAGCCAGGAGAGACAATTTAAAATGTCTGGGACTAACTGAAAGTCATGATCAAAAAAAGAGCCTAGACATCATCTTCCATGAAATTATCAAGGAAAACTACCCTGAGACTCTAGAACCAGAGGACAAAATAAGTATTGAAGGAATCCATTGATCACCTCTGGAAAGAGATCCAAAAATAGAAACTCCTAGGAACATTGTGGCCAAATTCCAGAATTCCCAGGTCAAGGAGAAAATATTGCAAGCAGCTAGAAAGAAACAATTCCAGTATTGTGGAAATACAATCAGGATAACACAAGATCTAGAAGCTTCTACATTAAGGGATCGAAGGGAGTGGAATAGGATATTCCAGAAGTCAAAGGAACTAGGACTCAAACCAAGAATCACCTACCCAGCAAAACTGAGTATAATACTTCAGGGGAAAATATGGTCTTTCAATGAAACAGAGGACTTTCAAGCATTCTTAATGAAAAGACCAGAGCTGAAACGAAAATTTGACTTTCAAACAGAAGAATGAGAAGAAGCATGAAAAAGTAAACAGCAAAGAGAAGTCATAAGGGACTTACCAAAAGTGAACTGTTTACATTCCTACATGGAAAGACAATATTTGCAACTCTTAAAAGTTTTCAGTATCTGGGTAGTTGGTGGGACCACACATACACATACACACACACACATGTACACACGTGCACACTCACACACACATGCACACACATGCACGCACACACAGAGACAGAGAGCACAGAGTGAATTGAATAGGATGGGACCATATCTTAAAGGAAATTAAGGTAAATGGTGAGAGAGAAATGTAGTGGGAGGAAAGAGAGTGAAATGGAAGGGGGTAAATTATATCTCATTCAAGAGGCAAGCAGGAGACTTTTTAGTGGAGTGAAAAAGAAGAGAGCTGAGAAAAAAACAAGAAGTTTACCCTCATCACATTCGACTAAAGGAAGGAATAAAATGCACACTCATTTTGGTATGAAAACCTATCTTACAGTACAGGAAAATAGGGGAGAAGGAGATAAGCAAGGGGGGGGGATGATGGAAGGGAGGGCAATGGGAGGAGGGAGCAATTTGAAGTCAACACTCGGGGAGGGACAGGATCAAAAGACAGAATAGAAAGAATGAGGGGCAGAATAGGATGGAGGGTAATTCAGTTAGTCTTACACAACACGGCTATCATGGAAGTCATATGCAAAACTACACAGATAGGGCCTATATTGAATTGCCTGCCTTCCCAAAGGGAATGGGTGGGGATGGTGGGATGGGGAGAATTTGGAACTCAAAGTTTTAGGAGCAACTGTTTAGTATTGTTGTTGCTACTAGGAAAGAAGACATACAGTTAATGAGGAATAGAAAGTCATCTGGCCCTACAGGACAAAAGAGAAGATGGGGACAAGAGAAGGGAGGGATGACAGAAGAGAGGGCAGATTGGAGATAGGGAAAATTAGATTGCTCGTTGTATTGGGGTGGGGGAGGGGATAAAAGGGGAGAAAATTTGGAACCCAAAATTTTTTGAAAATGAATGTAAAAAGTTAAATAAATAAATAAATCGATGAATGAATGAATAAGGAAACAGACAAAAAAAATAAATGAATAAATAAATAAAAACAAAATCATATGTCACAAAAATTCCCCAATTTATTGGCATCTCCTCAATTTTCATGTCTTTCTCACCACAAAAGAACTGCTGTAAATATTTGGGAATAGTTCCAAATTGCTCTATAGAATGATTCAATCATTTCACAACTCCACCTACAATGCATTAATGTCTCAATATCCCCACACCTGCTCCAGTATTTATCGTTCTCATTTTCTCTCCTATTAGTCAATCTAATAGGTGTGATATAATATCTCAGTATTATTCTAATTTGCATTTTTCCAATCAATAGTAAGTTAGAGCATTTTTTTATGCCTATAAGTAGCTTTGATTACTTCATCTAAAAACTGACTCTTTATATTTTTGATCATTTGTCAATTGGGGAATGGTTCTTATTTTTATATATTTGACTCATATCTCTATATATTTGAGAAATGAAACCTTTTTCAGAGAGACTTGCTTCCAAAAGTTTTTTTTTATTTTCCACAGGGAAGTAGAGCCATATGGTTGAGTAAAAGCAAGGACTTCCCTGGGCTCTCCCACAAAGCCCTCCAAATACCTGTAAAAAAATGACTCTAAACAAATTCTAGAGCTTCAGAACCCACAAAATGGTGGAATGAAACAAACCCCCAGCCCAAGAAAACCTGGGAAGTTTATAGGAAGGGACTTTCACACAGGGCAGAGAGTGGAGCCCAGTTTAGTGTGGGCTACACTGCCACAGAGAGACTTGAGCAAGCCTAGGGGAACTGAGTCATGGAAACTGTGGTGGTTTCCAGACTTCTCAACCCACAAACACTATAAAGGTCAGTAGAAAAACTCTGTGCAGCCTGGGTGAAAGAGGAGCATGAGGCAGTCAAGCCCCAGACCCAGAGCAGCAGTGGCGGCAGCAGCAGCAGCAACAGAGGTTGCTTCTGGAGCTCTTGGAACCATAGACAGTGGTGGATCAAGTTGCTGATACAAAATTCCTGAGGCCCAGCATAATACATCCATTCCAAACCCCACCTCCCCTGTAATCAGAGTTCTGCCTTGACAGACATTTAGAAAGTCAAGTGTTTGGCTGGGAAGATGAGTAGATATCATAAATGAAATCAGACTATAGAATCTTACTTTGGTGACAAGAAAGATGAGGGCATAAAACCAGAGGACAGCAGAGTCAAAGCTCCTACATAAAAAGCCTCCAAGAAGGGTATGAATTGGCCACAAGCCATGGAGGAACTCAAAAAGGGTTTTGAAAATCAAGGAAGAGAACTAGAGGAAAAATTTGGAAGAGAAATGAGAGCGGTGCAGGAAAATCATGAAAGATAAGTCAACAGCTTGCTGAAGAAGACCCCCCAAAATACTGAAGAAAATGATACATTAAAATTAGACTAACCCAAATGGCAAAAGAAGTCCAAAAAGTCAATGTGGAGAAGAATACCTTAAAAAGCAGAATTGGTCAAATGGATAGGGAGGCCCAACAGCTTACTAAAGAAAATAATTCCATAAAAATAAGAATGGAGCAAATGGAAGCTAATGATTTTATGAGATATCAAGAAATTATAAAACAGAACAAAACAATGAAAAAAATAGCAGACAATGTGAAATATCTCACTGGAAAAACAACTGACCTACAAAACACATCCAGAAGAGATAATTTAAAAATTATTGGACTATCTGAAAGCTATGATCCAAAAATGAAATTAGACATCAACTTTCAGGAAATTATCAAGGAAAACTGCCCTGATATTCTAGAATCAGAAGGCAAAATAGACATTGAAAGAATCCACCAATTGACTCCTGAAAGAGATCCCAAAAGGAAAATTCCTAGAAATACTGTACTCAAATTCCAGAGTTCCTAAGTCAAGGAGAAAATATTACAAGCAGCCAAAAAGAAACAATTAGAATACTGCAGAATTACAATCCAGATAATACAAGATCTAGCAGCTTCTATAATATAGGATCAAAGGACTTGGAATATGATATTCCAGAGGTCAAAGGAGCTAGGATTAAAACCAAGAATCACCTACTCAGTAAAACTGAGTATAGTTTGTCAGGGGGGAAAATGGTCATTCAATGAAATAGAGAACTTTCAAGCATTCTTGTTGAAAAAACCAGAACTGAATAACAAATTTGACTTTCCAATACGAGTTAATGACTTAGACCATACTCGGTATTAGGATAGTTGGAGGAAATAGATACATAAATAAGTAGACACAGAGTGAGTTGAATACAAAGGGATGATATGTAAACAAATAAAATTAAGGGGTGAAAGAAGAATATACTGGGAGAAGGAAAAAGGGAGAGATAGAATGGGGTAAATTATCTCACATAAAAGAGACAATACAACAATTTTTACATTGAAGCAGAAGATGGGAGAGATTAGAATGAATGAGTGAACCTTACTCTCATCAGATTTGGTTTAAGGAGGGAATAATATACTCACTCAACTGGGTATCTTATCATACAGGAATGTAGGGGGAAATGACGATAGAAGGGAGGGCAGACTAGGAGAGAAGTTACTCGGAAACAAACTCTTTAGAAAAGGGACAGGGTCAAAGGAAAAATGGCAGGGTGGATAGGTTGGAAGGAATACTTTTTTCATCTTTCACAAAATGACTACTATGGAAGTGGTTTGCATAACTACACATGTATAACCTATCTGGAATTGCTTACCTTCTCAATAGGGATGGGTGGGGAGGGAAGAAGGAAGAGTATTTGGAACTCAAAGTGTTAAAAGCAAATGTTAAAAAATTGTTTTTACATGAAACTAGGAAATAACATAAACAGGCAGTTTGGTATAGAAATCTATTTTACCCTTCACGAAAGTAAAAGGGAAGGGAATAAGAGGGGTGGATGATAAAAGGGATGGAAAACTGGAGGAAGGGGTAATCAGAATGCATTCTATCTCATGATGGGGGAGGGGAATGATGGAGAGAAAATTTGGAACTGAAAATCTTGCGGAATTGAATGTTGAAAACTAAAAATAAATAAATAAATGTGTCTTAAACTTTTTGAGCAGTTATAATTGCTACCTGTATATGCTCCATCCTATTTTCCCTCTGTTTATTCTATTCTCTCTCTCCTTTCATCTGTCTTTCTTCAAAAGTGTTCTGCTTCTATTGCCTGCTCCAATCCACTCTCTATTTTATGAGTATCACCCTTCTGTTATCCCCTTCACCTCTTACTTTCCTGTAAGATAAAATAGCTTTCTATACCCAAATGTTGTGTGCATGTTATTCCCTCTTTGAGTGAATTCCCACAACCTCCCCCATCTTGCCCTCCACTGTAAAATCTCTTTCTTTCCTTTTTTATGTGAGTTAGTTTACCCATTGTACCTCTCCCTTTCCCTTTCTCCCAGTGCATTCCTCTCTCATCCCTTAATTTGAATTTTAAAAATATCATCCCATCATATTCAATTCATATTTGTGGCCTCTATCTATATATACTCCCTCTAACTGCCCTAATAATGAGAAAGTTCTTATGAGTTACAAAGTATCATCTTCCCATGTAGAAATGTAAACTGTTTGACCTTATTAAGTCCTTTATGATTTCCTCTTTCCTGTTTAACCTTTTTATGTTTCTCTTGAGTTTTATATTTGAAAGTAAAATTTTCTATTCACTTCTAGTCTTTTAATCAAGAATGCTTGAAGGTCCTCTATTTCATTGGTTGTTCAATTTTTCACCTGAAGGAATAGACTCATTGGTGCTGTGTAGGTGATTCTTGTTTGTAATCCTAGTTCCTTTTCTTTCTAGAATATCATATTACAAGTTTTGATATAGCTCCTTCAATATAAAAGCCACTAAATTTTCAGTTTTCCTGACTGTGGTTCCATGATATTGTTTCTTTCTGTTGGCTTGCAATACATTCTCCTTACCCTGGGAGATACAGAATTTTGCTGTAATATTCTAGGGAATTTTCATTTTTGTATCTCTTTCATGAGGTGACAAGTGGGTTCTTTCAATTTCTATTTTACCTTCTGGTTCTAGAATATCAAGGCAGTTTTCCTGAATAATTTCTTGAAATATGACATCTAGGATATTTTTTTATCATGGCTTCAAGGAAGTCATTAATTCATTTCTCCAGAATTTGTTTTTCCATGTCAGTTGCTTTTCTAATAAAATATTGCACATTGTATTCTGTTTTTTTCACTGTTTGGTTTTGTTTTATTATTTCTTGATATCTCCTTGAGTCATTAATTTCCACTTCCTCGACTGTAATTTTTAAGTAATTCTTTACCTTGAAATTTTGTACTCCTTTTCTATTTGGCCAATTCTGCTTTTTAAATAGTTCTTCTCTGCAGTGCATTTTTGTATATTTTTTTCCATTTGATGAATTCTGCTTTTAAGGAAATTTTCTACTCATGGGATTTTTTTTTTACCTCTTTTACAATTTGGTCTATTCTGTTTTTTAAGGTGTCATTTTCTTTAGCGTGTGTGTGTGTGTGTGTGTGTGTGTGTGTGTGTGTGTGTGTCCTCTTTACCAAGTTGTGGACTGTCCTCAAAATTTTCTTACATCACTCTCATTTCTCTTCCCAATTTTTCCTCTACTGCTCTTACTTGATTTTTAAAATTCATTTTGAGCACTACCATGGGAACAATTCATATTTTTCTTGAAGGCCATAAAAGTAGGAATTTTTACTTTGCTGTCTTCTTCTGATTGTATGTTTTGATCTTCCTTATCACCAAGGTAACTTTCTATGGTCAGAATTTTTTCCTTTGCTTCCTCATTTTCCCAGCTTATTTCTAGACTTTTAACAATTTTCTAAAATGGGGCTCACCTTCCAAGATGGATGACACACTGCCCAAAGTTTCATGTATTTTGTTCAACTATTTTCAGAGATACTTCTAGGGATCCGTAAATTTTCAGTTCTTCTAAGGTGTTATGATCTAATGATATGTGTGCTTACTACTCTTTTGCCTGTGCTCTGGTCTGTGAGTAACCACAAGTACTCTTCTCTTCCCTGGGACTATGTTGAGGCTCCATGCTCCACTGTGACAACAAGTTCTGATATTCTAGTACTCCTCCTTGTCCTGGGACTGCCATCCAGGACTGGAATCTGGACCTAAGTATGGACACAAAAAACAAAACAAACAAATAAACAAAGAAAAAACCAGTCTTCTCTCTAGTGCCAGCAAAGAGATTCCTGTTACCTCCTTCTGACCAGTTGTTTGACTCCCTTATCATCTGTGGGCTGAAAGCTCTGAAAGTAGTCACTGCAGCTGCTGATTCATTCACTCCCAAGGCCTACTCCTAGTTTTCTGGGACCTGGACTGTGTTGCTGCAGCCTGAACTGTGTTACACTTCACTTTTATGCTGGTGCAACCGATTTTTCTGCCTAATGTTGAAGTTGTCTTGGGCTGGAAAATTGTCTCACTCCCTCCTTTTGTGGGTTCTGCCACTCCAGGATTTATATTAGGGCATTATTTAAAAGTCTTTGAAGGAGTGTGAAGGAGAGCTCAGGTGAGTCCCTGCCTTCTGCCTTCCATCTTGACTCCAGTCACCACCATCCCTCTTACAATGATTTTTAAAGACCATAGGAAACCCTGAAGCTAAAGTGCCCTTTCAACAACTTGTCAGCACTTAAGAAATGTTAGGGGTCATACTAGTTATAGCATGATCCTTATGTCAGTTCTTGTCTTAGGCCTGTCGCACACTGATCATTCTTTTGTTCTACATTCCTTCAATTTTTTACGTTGGTACTAAAATGTGCACTTACTTATATTGCCTTGAAATTTATCCTTGTTTCAGATAGGTAGATAGAAAGAAAGGATGAAAGAAAGAAATAGAAAGAGAAAGAGATAGATAAATATAAATAGATATAAATAAGAGATAGAAGAAAAATAGAAGAAAGAAAGAGAGAGAGAGAGAGAAAGATAGATATCTAGAGGTACATATAAATAGGGATCCCAAGGGTTACAGGAACTTTTCTAGGAGTACAACTGACACTGGTGAAAACTCAGTACAGAGGGGGAGTGTGGTTTTGAGAATGTGAGTGCTATGATTCCCTTGTAGGAGAGGATATAGTGTTCATTTAAATAATAATAAAATTTACTAGCATTTATGCACTGTTTTAAGTTTTGCAAATTACTCTACAAGTATGATCTTTCTCTATCCTCAGCACAAACTTGGGAGGTATAAGATACCCTCCTTCCACAAATGAAACTGAAACAGGCAAGAGTTTATGACTTAAAGAAAGTCACACAGCTAGTAAGTATCTAAACGAGGACTTGAACTCAGGTCTTCTTGACTCCAATTCCATTGCTCTATTCACTGTACTGCCTAGCTAGTATAATCTCTTTTTTTCCCTATTTATAGCATCTTCTTTAATAAATTATGGCTGTTGTACTTACAAGTGAGGAATTTATGCTAAAACAGTGGGTTGGCCAATTAAAATATCTGCCTTTTTTTCCCCCAAGCCAAGAAAAGGTGACCTACCAAAATCCCTCCCCCAAAACAGAAATGCACTTGAAACTCTCTTCCTTAAATCTCTGTCTTTTGAGCCTTTCTCCGGAGCTTGATAACAACAATAAAAGATACCCTGGACACAGTAAGTAACATGCATTTATTAATAGGATCACTCAGAAATCTGCCCATAAAGGTAGTCATAACTAGGTTGGGGTGACTGGAACCTTGTCCAGAAGACTGAATTTAAAGGCAGAGAAAAACACTTACACTTCAGCAACATAGAAACAACTGAACTTATGACCTAATTACAATAGGAAGCAATGAGACAAATTTCTTCCTTTAATCAAACCTTCCCAGTAGCAGCCTCAAATGTTCCAGGATTGTCATATATAGAAGCTAATACCCCAGGGTTTCTCTTCCTCAATGAGTAGAGTCTCAGCATCTCTTTCTTCATAGGACCCTCTATCTTGGTATCTTTTCTATTTCCCAATTAAATTAGCTTTAAAAATAGAAAGTCTACCTGATAGCCCCTTTCTTGCTGCTCATTGATCCAGAAGCCAAAAATTCTAGTTATGGATCTGGATACATATAATCATCACACCAGAGTGAAGAAGCTCACAAATGCATTAACTTCACTATTTAACAAGGCATGTTCTTCCCGTATACCCGATTAGCAATGAGTATCAACAAAGAATTTTTCAAAGCCCTTGATATAGGGAGACATTTAAATAAGTAAATTGGGTCAATAGTTTTTGTACAGTGCTCTGTAAAATAGTAGTTGAATTAAATATCCTCATATCACTCCCAATAGTATTGTTGAATATTTCAAGACTGGTATTTACTTTTCCCATGAAAAAAAAAAAAAATGCCTGAGTTTTCATTTTCTCACATATAAAAAGTCAAAAAGTATCTCCTTTCCATGGTTCTCACACTATTTTCATACGTTCTCTCCAAATTATTCAAATAGCTTGTTTACTGTTAGACAAGGCTTTGTTTAGTTTTTAAATGATACTTGTTTTTTTTTCAGTATCTTAGGCTGAAGAAAGATGGCTGAAACATGACATGCTTCTCTTCGACCATCTTCAGATAGATCTGGACCAAGAGTAGTAGCTTATTGAAAGGGAGAAATTTTTGAGAATAAAATTGCTAAGGGAAAGTATTTATATCTTACAAACCAAGACATATTTACTTATGAGAAATTATTGGATTTCTCCCCCTTTCATCTATGATCTTATCTCCATTGAAAAATAAGTTGTCCCTAATGACATTAACTGGAGGAAAACTCCAGGAGGTTTCTCTCAACTTTGGGTGTTGAGGGAGACTGTGCTTCTATTTTACTATAGATACTTAATTTAAAAAATACTTTTCATTTTGTTAAAACACAAAGCACTAGATGAATCTAATCAGCAGCAGATGAGCAAGCACATGCCACCTGCAAACCAAACCCTTTATTCAGTGATGGCTTGTCAGGTTTGATTAAAGCCTGAATTAAATAGCCCTCATTAGAACTTCAGAAGGATGAATTATCCTAAATAAATAGGTTACTCCTGCCCTGATATAAACACTGGAACTGTACACCTTGCTAGTAACATTCAATTATGTTGATAAATGAGAACTTAAACTGTAATTTTTTAGCATTACTCATTTTGTCTTTAATATACTGCCACTTTGTGTTTTATTGTGATTGAAAACCAAATCTGTAAAGAGTCTAACAATAGTTTAAATTAGTGCTTCCCAGCCAGTTTCAAAAAGATAATATTAGCTTTGGGCATGGTTTAAGAAACAGATGAAGGGAAGAGTGAGAAATGCCTCTAAGAGACAGACTTTGGTTTAAGTGTCTCACTTCCTTGAATTCCTTGGAGCCTCCAAAACTCAGTTCTTATGCCACTTTCTTGATGGGGCTTTTTCTGACCTCACCTCATCCCCAGGTAATAACATCACCCACTGCCCTAAACTCAAAGAAAACTTTCTTGTTGTTTACTTTGCGGGTATTTTGTGTTTGCTTAGATAGGGCTTCGCTAGAAGATATCATGTTTTGTTTCCTATAATAGAACGTAAACTCATAGAAGAAAGGGATTGTTTTGTTTTGGGGTCACTTTCTAGCATAGTTAGATGGCACAATGGATGGAGAGAAGATTCTGGAGTCAGGAATATCTGAGATCAAATTTGACTCCAAACTCATATTAACTGTGACCTTGGGCAAGTAATATACTTAATTTCTGAGTCCTTCGGTTCTATCATCTGTAAAGTGTGGATAATAATAGTATCAATCTTCCAAGTTTGCCATGAGGATCAAATGAGATAGTAATTGTACAGTGCTTAGCATAGCACCTGGCACATAGTGGGTACTTTATAAATATTAGCTATGTATTACAAGATTGGTAGTATGGAGGAAAGACTTGGCAGGGAGACCAATTTATGAGCAAAAGAATAAATGAATGAATGCAAAACCATTTAAGTATTTACACTCTCAAGGCAATGAGGGTGTGAACTTGAGTGTGATTGTTCAACCAGAGAGAAGGGGACAGATGCCAGAGATGTTGTGGAAGTAGGAAAAACAAGAATGGAAATTATTCAAATATGTGAAATGAGGGAGAGCTGGGGAGAATTTCCAGATTGGAAACCTGAGCACTTGAAAATTTGGTGATATGAAATGGGAAAGTTTGGAAGAAGGGTGGATTTGAAGGAAAGGGAAAAGAGTCCAATTTTGGACAAGCTTAAGATATCTATGGGAAGTCCAGCTTGTAATATCTGAAAACAGTCATGAGTGTACAGTGGAGTTTGGGAAAGCTATAGCTCAATACATAAATCAGATAGTCATCTATACAGAGATGATTAACTCCAAATAAGACAATAAAGAGATTTTTTGTTTTGAACCAGAACAGAATTTTGGAAGACTCTGCAAAACTAGTATGTGTATCAAAGCATGTGACACCTCTTTTACCTTTCTAGTTTTCTTGTATCTTACACCTCCTTACATCCTCTATGATCCAATGATGTTGATATCTTTGTTGTTTTTTAAACAAGACACTGCCCTTCCTCCTAACTTCAGACATTATCAATGACTATCTCTCATAACTAGAATACTCTCTTTCTTCATCTCCACCTCCTAACTGTCGCAGCTTCCTTCAAGTCCCGGCTAAGATTTGATCTTCCGTAGAAAGCTTTGCTGGATTATTCCTTCGCTTTGTGGATTATTTCTTATTTACCCCAGGGATAGTTTATAGGTAGTAGCTGTTTGCATGTTATTTGCTTCATTAGCCTGTAACCTCCTTGAGGGCAGGGAATGTCTTTTTTCATTTCTTTGTGCCACCAGCAATCAGTTGTGCTGTTTGTTGTGTTGTCCAACTGTACAGTGGACTCAGATGATGTGAAGAAAGTAAGGCTGATGTCTTTGTACAGCCTCCCTCATTTAAATCCAATTTATTTACATGTTATGGCATCACTTCTCAGATGCCATGGTCCTCTTCAAGTATTCAAGATAAACCGCAGCAATCAGCACAGTGTCTGGCATCTACTAGGTGCTTAATAAATGCTTATTTACTGATATAATTTCAGAAAACTAATTATGTAAGATTGGAAGCAGAATTTAGTAATTCAGTTGTGAATTTCATCTCCTCAGCAGTTTATAAGCATTCTCTACTCAAGCTATAATGAGATAAAACACTGTAGTACATACAGAGTACTCCTTTGCAGCATATGGTAAGTATTTGCATGTGATTTAAGGAAGGATGGGATAGGCTTCAAAACACAACTATGCTTCTTTACGTTTCACACTTTAGCTGTCCAAGGTTTTCTATCTTTGAGAATCCTCTGCTAAAATGTCCCTTTGGAATAGGAAGAGGGCAAGAAGTGACATTATAATTATTATAGTGTTATTATAATTCCCATTATTAACTAACATCTTAGCAAATATTTATCATAATAAATGAGAGTGGGGTGGAGCCAAGATGGTAGAGTGAGAGCAATGACTCACCTAAGCTCTCAGACAAACTCCTTCAGCTACATCTGAAAGGAGAATCTGACCAAATTTTGGAGGTGAAGAATCCAGTGGGTTACAGAGTGTGACAGATTTGGAGCTCAAGTTGGACTGGAAGGTCAATGGGAAGGATCTGTTTTGCAGGGGTGAGCCCACAGTGCACAGCGCAGCATGGCCAGCACAGTGGAGCAGAAGGGACCCGAGAAACCTGAGTGGCAGGCAGAAGCTGAACCAAGTCAGTGATAACTGCAGAGCGCCAGATATCAGTGCAGCAACTCCTGAGACCTTCAGCCCAAAGATTAAACTTTGGTAAGTCACCTACTTGAACTTCCAGGAGCCAGGATGGCGGAGTGATCAGTAAATGCTCTCTCCTCCCCCCTTGATGATGGTGAAAGAACCACAAAATATTTCCCCAGAAAAATCTTAGATCAGCAGGAATAGCAGAAGGAGGCAATAGTCTCATAACACCTGAGGCGAGGAAAATAGCTAAGGGGGATTCCTCCTACTGTGGCGGAGGCAAACTGGAAGCACAGAGGACCCAGGGCAGAGAAAACTTGCACTAGGACCCAGGCAAGCCTCAGTACCAGGAGAGGAGCCCCAGGAGGGGTAGGAACACGCATTAGGATCTAGGCATGTGTCAGCTCTCCAGGGGAATCAGAAAGACAATAGGGCAGCTGGGATCACCAGCCCCTGAGCTTGCCTTTGCCTCAGTTCAGCTGAGGAGATCTCCTGTAACCAGACTACCCCGTCCCCACACTTAACAAGCTAAACCCAGGGCTGATCTGGGAAACACCAAACAAAAACCTGCTTTTAGCTTCTTCACATATCAGCTCAGCAAAAAGTTCTGTAGCTTCAGACTGAAAGAACCAGAAGCCACAACACTCAATCAAAATCATGAAAAAGAAAAAGCAGAGGGCTGAAAGAACCATAGAATCTTTCTATGGGGATAGGGACCAAAACACAAACACCAAAGAGGTCAGAGCTGAGACTGTACTTCCATCTGAAACTTCAGAAGGGACTATGAACTGCTCGCAAGCACAAGGAGCTCTCCTGGAACAGATGAAGAAGGAAATGGAAGATAAACTGGCCAATGATTTTAAAATTTTGATAAAGGAATTCACTGATGAGAACATCTCTTTGAAAAGGAAAATTGAACAAATGGAAAAGGAAAATAACTCCCTAAAAGGTCAAATGGAAAAAGAAACCCAAAACCTAACTGAGAAAATTGGTCTAATGGAAAAGGAAGTATAAAAATTAACTGGAGAAAATAGCTCCTTAGAAGGAAAAATTGGGCAGATGGAAAAACAGACGGAAAAGTTAACAGAAGAAAACACTTTGATAAAGATTAGAATTGGACAAATAGAAACTAATGACTCAATGAGACAGCAAGAATCAGTCAAACGAAATCTAAAGAATGAAAAGATAGAAGAAAATGTAAAATATCTAATTGGGAAAACAACTGACCTGGAAAATAGATTCAGAAGAGAAAACTTAAGAATTATTGGCCTGCCAGAAACCCATGATGGAGAAAAGAGCCTGGACAATGTCTTCCAGGAAATCATCAAGGAAAACTGCCCAGAAGTACTAGATTCAGAGGGCAAAATAGTCATCGAAAGAATCCACCGTTCCCCTCCTGAAAGGGATCCCAAACTCAAAACCCCAATAGATATAGTTGCCAAATTCCAGAGCTATCAAGTGAAGGAGAAAATATTACAAGCAGCCAGAAAGAAACAATTTAAATATCAAGGAGATACAGTCAGGATTACACAGGACCTTGAAGCTTCTACATTAAAAGATCGAAAGAATTGGAACCCAATATTCCGTAAGGCAAAGGAGCTGGGACTACAACCAAGGATCAACTACCCATCAAAGTTAAGCATGACATTTCAGGCAAGGAGAAAGTCATTCAACGAACTAAGGGATTTCCAGAGCTTCCTGACCAAAACGCCAGAACTTAATAGACAATTCAATCTTCAAATGCAAGTCTCAAGAGAATCATAAAAAGGTAAACGGGGAGAAAAAAAAAAAAACAACTTGTTACTCAATTAGGGCAAACTGTTTACCTCCCTATAAGAGAAGATGATACCTGTTAATCTTGAGAATTGTGTGGCTATTATGAAATATAAAAGGGATATGCATAGGGGGGAACGGGTATAAAGTAAATGATATCATGATAAAAAATATGATTTAAGTATGAGAAGGGATTGTAATGGGAGGTGTGAAAAGGAGGAAGCAGAAAATGACAAATTACATCACAAGAAGAAGTACAAAATCATAGTAGAGGGATAGAGGGGAGGGAGATGAGCATTGTGTGAGAGGTACTCTCATCTGATTTGTTTAAAGGATGGAACAATAAACTTAAGTAGATAATCCTAACTACCTCTGCAGGTAGTAGGAGAGGAAGGGGGAAGAAAGGGGAGGGAGACTAAAAGGGAGGGAAGAAGCAATAAGAGTAAAGGGGAGTAAAAGGGAGGGGGGCTACAAAAGGAGGAGAAGGTGGCAGGTGATGAAAAGTGAATACTATTGAGGAGGGGAAGGGAGACAGGAGAGCTAAAAGCACAAATGGTGGGAAAGAAGATGAAGGGAAATACACAGATTGTAATCATAACTGTGAATGTGAATGGAATGAATTCTCCCATAAAACGGAGATGGATAGCAGAATGGATTAAATGCCATAATCCAACATTATGCTGCTTACAAGAAACACATTTGAAATGGGGGGATACACATAGGATAAAGGTCAAAGGATGGAGCAGAATATATTGTGCTTCAGCTGATGTAAGAAAGGCAGGAGTAGCAATCCTAATCTCAGACAAAGCAAAAGCAGAAATAGATCTAATCAAAAGGGATAGGGATGGAAACTATATCCTGCTAAAAGGCACCATAGACAATGAAGCAATATCATTACTAAACATGTATGCTCCAAGTGGTATAGCATCCAGATTCTTAGAGGAGGGGTTGGGGGCGTTGAAGGAAGAAATTGACAGCAAAGCTATACTAGTGGGGGACCTCAACCTCCCTCTTTCTGAACTTGATAAATCTAACCTCAAAATAAACAAGAAAGAGGTTAAGGAGGTAAATAAAACTCCAGATAAGGTAGATATGATTGATCTTTGGAGAAAATTGAATGGGAATAGAAAGGAATATAAATTTTTCTCAGCAGTACGTGGAACATTTACAAAAATTGACCATGTACTAGGACATAAAAATCTCACAATCCAGTGCAGAAAGGCAGAGATAATCAATGCATACTTCTCAGATCATAATGCAATAAAAATTATATGTAATAAAAGGCCATGGAAAGATAAAGCAAAAATCAGTTGGAAATTAAGTATTCTAATCCTAAAGAAGGAGTGGGTTAAAGAAGAAATCATAGAAACAATCAACAATTTCATTCAAGAGAATGACAATAATGAGACAACCTACAAAATCTTATGGGATACTGCGAAAGCAGTTCTTAGGGGAAGTTTTATATCTTTGAATGCCTACATAAATAAAATAGAGAAAGAGGAGATCAATGACTTGGTCATGCAGCTGAGAAAGCCAGAAAAAGAACAAAATGAAAATCCCTAAGAAAATATCAAATTAGAAATACTGAAAAGCAAAGGCGAGATGAATAAAATTGAAATTAAGAAAACTATTGAATTAATAAACAAAACCAATAGTTGGTTTTATAATAAATGAGAGCAAAGGCCTGCAAAAAATGGGAAAGTTGTAGAGTTGTGGGTGGATGAGAAGATGGGTATGGCAGGAAGAAAAGGCAAGAATACAG
Source organism: Bettongia penicillata ogilbyi (assembly GCA_023548195.1). Classification (NCBI taxonomy): domain Eukaryota; kingdom Metazoa; phylum Chordata; class Mammalia; order Diprotodontia; family Potoroidae; genus Bettongia; species Bettongia penicillata. The sequence continues at coordinate 468,097 of JAJHZJ010000690.1, read as the reverse complement.
ATTGAGAGGTGATTTAAAAATAAATTTGGTCTAAGCATTTCTGTCTACCTACTCCATGGTGGAAAGATTAAAAAAAAGAAAAAGAAGTTAGGATCCTTTTTAAAACTTATTTTATTTAGAGGAAAACATTAATACAGAGATGGGGGTCTCTAACAAGAGAGTAAGCAATTACTTCTTTTAGCAGATGATACTTGAACTAAACCTTGAAGAAAGACAGAATTTCCAAGAGGCATAAGTGAGAAAGATTATTTCTCAATGTATAGTGGATATTCTGTGGAAAAAAGAATACAACTAGGAAGCAGAAAACTCCATAGAGGAAATTTTATGGCCAATATGATTGAAATATAAAGTTCATGAAGTTGCAGTGATGATATAATCAGTCTGAGTTCAGCTAGAGTCAGACTTTAAATGTCAAACAGATGAATTTGTACTTTATCTTAGAGGTAATTGGAAGCCATTGAAACTTCTTGAGCAGGGGAATAACATGGATAGAACTTTACTTTGGAAATATAGATTGGGCAGTTGTATAAATGACAGATTAAAGGAGATACTGAATGGGGGAATTCCAAATAGAAATCTATTACAATAGTCCAGTAAAATAGTGATGGAAAGTTGAACAAGGTAGTGCTTACCTGAGTAGAGGACATAGATGGATGTGAGAAATTTTATGGAGGTAGAATTGATAAGACTTTTCAATGGAACAGATAAGGAGGAGGATTCATGGTGATGAGTGACAATGAAGTATTGAAGATATTTATGATGTATATATATATATATATATATACACACATATATATATGTATGTGTGTGTGTGCGCATGTGCGTGTGTGTGTACCCACAAATATATAAGTATGTATGTGTATGCATATTGCAATCATCTGCAAAGAGCTCTTATTTAAGCTCATAGCAAGTTTTTGAGAAAGGAAAAGAGGGAAGGAGAAACAGAGAAAGAAAGAGAGACAGAGAGAGAAAGGAGAAAGAGACAAAAGAGAGAGGGGGGGAGAAAAACAGAGATATACAGAGACAGAGGGATTGGGGAGGGAGAAAAAAATTGAAAGAGGATCCAGGATAACACCAACTCACCTCTGCATAGGGAGAAGAGGTGTGTGGGGTGTATGTAATGATCCTGCAAAAGAGACTAACAGATTTGATTTCTAGGTAGGAAAAGCATCACATGAGAGCAGCTTCATAAAAATCCAGAGAGAAAAAAAATCATCCCTACAGAAAGGGTAGTCATAGGACCATAGATTTAGAGTTGGAAGGGACATTAGGGGTCATCAAATCCAACTCCTTCATTTTACTGGTAAGGAAACTGAGATGGAGGGAGGTTCAATGATTTGTTCGGGGGTGTGCAACTAATAAATATTTCAGGCTGGATTCTGTCCAGAGCTTCCTGACTGGAAGCCTGGTATATTATCCACTACACCACACTGCCTTTCAGTGTCAGACACTGTGGGGAGCTAAAGAACAATGGAGACTAAGAAAAGGTGATTGAATTTAGTAATAAACAGATTATTGATAACCTGCAGAAGAGAAGTTCTAGTTGAAAGATGAAACTAAAGTCAGACTGGAGGGGTTTGAAAAGTGAGGAGGACATGAAGAATTGGAGGCGACAAGATACTTTTTTTTCCTCCCTAGGAGGACTGTGACTGTGACTGTGAAAGAGAAGAGTTATAGAATGAGGGGTTAAATGACTTACCAGAATCACATCACCAATAATTGTGAGAAGTAGGATTTAAAGCTAGGTCTTCCTAGCTTCGAGACCATCTCTGTATACACTGTACCAAGCCAAGTCTCATAATTTACACATAACAGGCACTTAATAAATTTTCATTGAGTTGAATTAAAAGCAATTATATTTTCTGCATGCTGAGTTATCTCCTATATTAAATTTTTCGCTCTCTACCATGAGTAGCCTTGTCATTAAAAATATTTTAAGAGTCAGTACTAGTCACTGCTGAGAGACAGAGACAGCAAGAAATAGAGAGCTTTGTGGACAGTCATGATACTGTTGGAATTTGTAGCCTAAGACAAATAATACTGACATTAGCTTTTGTTGTTCAGTTGTTTCAGTCACATCCAACTCTTTGTGATCTCATTTTAAGGTTTTGTTGGCAAAGATACTGGAGTGCTTTGTAATTTCCTTTTCCAGCTCATTTTACACATGAGCAAACTGAGGCAAATAAAGTTAAATGATTTTCCCAGAGTCACACAGCTAAGAAGAATCTAAAGTAGATTTGAACTTAGGTCTTCCTGACTCCAGACCCAGCACTCAATCCACTGTGCCACCAACAATACTGACATTGATGTTGGTAAATTTAAATCATTAAACCAAGACATGTTTTGATAGTAAAGCATAAAGAGTTGTGACTATGAGTAATATGACTATCTTTTTAAACAAGCATATAATTCCATACTTGAAAGAGGTTTGTTTTCATTGACTTAGCTATTATCTTTACAGAAACAAATTATAACCATCCTATAAGCTGGTAGAAGATTTTTTAAGAGTCCTTCCTTTGGCTATATGAGCTAATGCAGGGGAAGAAAGCAGGAAAACAACATATATTATAACAACAATGTAAATGGAAAGTGAAACAATAGTACAATTGAAACTGATTCCTACAAAATTATAATGACCGGGATTGATTCCAAAGAAGCGATATAACATTTCATCTCTCCTTGCCCTTTTTGAAACAGGTAAGGCATCTTGTGTGTGAAACACTGAATATGATGTCAGACTTTTTTGATACATTGATTAGATTTCACAAAGTATTTTTCCCTCTTTTTTATTCTTGGTTATAGGTAATGGATCTTTGAGAGTCCCAAAGAAGTATATACATATGTATGTGTATGCAGGTGTATGTGTGTGTATAATGCATAAAACGTATGTGTATTTATACATGCCTATATATGTATGTGTATATATATGCATATATATATATATATATATACACATATGTGTAATGACTTCAAAGACCATCAAGTCCAATCACCCAAATTCTAGAATAAACTGAGACCCATAGAGGTTAAGTGACTTGCCCAAAGTCACACAAACAGAAAGATGAAAGGCAGCATTTGTCTATGTTTCCTCTGACACCAAAACCATGGTTCTTGCCATTACATACATTGGGAAATGTATTTGTTATAAAATGAAGTATATGTCTGCAAAACTTGCGTTAAGATACCTGTGGTCAAAATTAAACCCAACAACGCAACCTGCAATAATCTGGGGATGAAAATCCCAAATAAATTTTGGCCATTAAAGAAAAAAAAATCCATTTTGAAAGGACAAAGGTATGCCATGATAAAAACAGTCATAAAACAATGGAATTTGAGAGTTGTAAGGGACTTCAGACTTCAATTTCAGCTCCCTACATGAATTACAAATGTCGTTTCCACTATCCCTGGATGGGGTTAACCGGCCTCCATTTAACCTCTAGTACAAGGAATTCACTACCCTCAGAAGGATTCCACTTCTTTTAGGGACAGTACTGTTTTTAGGAAATGAAATTCTTTTTTTTCCTATATGTCAAGCTGAAATTTGACTTCCTTTCACTTTTATTTATTGTTTCTCGTTCTAAGTCAAGCAGCTAAGTTGAATACTGCTTCCATATGACAACCTATCAAATACATGGAGATAGCGATCGTGTTTCCCTCCACTGTCTTCTTTAAATTAAACACCCTTATTTCTTCCAAGAAACTCTCATGTGGAATATTTTTGAGCTTCTTTGTGATATTTGTCACCTTCATCTAAGTATGTGCCAGTTTTCAATGATCCTTCTAAAATGTTCTGAATATGATATTCTTCATGTGGATTATCCCTTCACTCTACTCAGATTTCCACCCAATAATATAATCTAAGATCACTGGAAGTCTTTATGCATGAATCACTTTTTAATCATGACCCCTCATCATGACTCTCTTGTCTTTGTGAAAATTGTTTTTTAACTAAGTGTTCAAAACAGTTATTTTGTTAGCTTCAGCTTTACTTCCCCATTCCAGTTTGTCAAACTCTTTTTGTATCCCAATTCTGTCATTTGCTGTATTAGCTATGCTACTTAGGTTTATACTATGCACAAATTTTTTAAGTATGCGTACAGCCAATGCTATCATCCTAGTCATTGATTAAAATGTTGAATAGAAAAAAAACAAAGTCCTAGAACCTTCTGATAGTGACCTTCTCCTAGTTTTATTGATCCATAAATAATACTCTTTGCGTTTATTCTGTCTAACAGTTCTTAACCTGCCTAAGTAAATATTATAATGCAGTCCACTTTTCTTCAACTTATCCCCAAGGATGTAGTAAGAAATATTTCCGTGAATGTCAGATCTTCTATGCCCATGGAATTTCCCCAATCTCCCCAATTTACCACATATCATATCATATAACTGCATGGAGGTGGGAAGGTCATTGCAATGTGACTTTGTTTTAATGAATCAATGCTAGTTTATGAACTTGATTCCCTTTACCAATTTGGGATTTGTTTCTTATTAATTTCCTGGTTCTGCACTCCCTCTCTAGTTGGTAGCACAATACTTCTAAAGCCTACTCATATGTATATGTGTGTGTTTGTGTGTGTCTGTGTGTGTATGTAGGTATGCTTTTATATCTACATTGGAATATAAGCTCCTTGAGGGATGTGTAGTTTCACTTTTGTCTTTGTGTACTCAAATCCTCGTGCAATGCTTGAAATTAATTGCTTTATTGATCTCCTCCTCCCTTTATCGTTCTGACAAACTGTCCTTAATTATTTCTAGAAAGTTGTCAGGAATCAAAGCCAAATACAGGCTCCAATTTGTCTATCTCCCACCACTGTCCATGATACCGCTCCTGTTTGCCATAATTCCTCACAGATCAATCATTGTGGTTCAGCAAATACACCCACCTGCTCTTTCAATGTCCTGGCATGGAATTTATCCTTGAAAGCTGAATTGAATTCATTAAGGGAAACTAGGTTCTCTCTTTTTACCATCATTTAAATAAAGCTTGTTTTGTTCCTCCCAATTTAAAAACTTTTTTATTTCCTTTGGAAAACAGAGGTTGGGAAATTCATCTTGTTTCCATACTCTGTCCATGATATTTCTCTTTCTCCACTGTACCTTTTGAAGGGTCCTTTTGTTGTTTTTAGCAATTAAGCAGGTAACAATGATGAGTGGTACTGCAAAAGATACTCAATAGTTTTTGTTTCCTCTTCCTTCCTGGAAGAAATAGAGCTGAATCCTGTCAGGCCTTGTACCTCTCACCTGGGTAGGTCATGTCTGTTTCCACCCTTTCTTCTTTCCATTCTAACACTAAAGATTGGAAATTTAATCAGCTATGATTATAAAGTTAGCTGTCTTTTAAGCTAGGTGTACTATTTAGTCTACTGAGTCCTTTTTTTATTTTATGGAGTTTATGTAAAATTAAAAATTATTAATTTAATCGTCATGTTTTACATTCCCCAGTTAAGAAAATTCCTAATATTCAAACAAATGTTGGTCCTAAATTAAATTTTGTATATTTCTAAGCTAAATGCTAATGATTTTTATGTTTGAAAAAAAAACCAGGATTAAGATAATGCTTAGGTTAAAGAAACAAAGATTATATTAAAGTTTCCCTTATTTGGCAGACACAGGAAAGGGCATTTTAAAAACATAGCAGATCATTTGAGGGAACTTTCTTAATGAGGTGAATACAACTGATGCAGCCCAAATACACTATTCCAAGATTCCTGAAGGGCCCATTAGTCCAACTCAATCTTCGTCTTCTCTGCCATAGTTCAGCCCTACTTTTAGTTTTTCCTCCTCAATTTCTTTTGTGTCCCCTACTTCTAGTGATTGTCTTGTCATTGATTGTTCCCAGTTTGGCTCATGAACTCCTGGGCAGATCAGGGGATGCTGCCTCTTTGCTGCTCCTCCGTCCCTCTCAATGTACCTACCACAGGTTATGTATGTCCCATTACGAATTCTTTGGTATAACTTTGACCCAACAGTATCCTTAGTAGGGCTATAACCCAAAGAGATCAGAGAAAGAAAAAAAGGGACTCATACATACAAAAATATGGCAGCTATTTTTGTGTTGACAACTAAGATGGTGTTTATCAATTGAGAAATGATTTAAAAAACTGTGGTATAGAAATGTAATAGAATATTACTTTGCTGTAAGATTGTGAAGGGATCAATTTCATAAAATCCTCAGAAGATTTGAATGAACTGACGCAGTGAAATGAATAGAAAGAAGATAACAATTTATACAGTTACAAGAATGTTGAAAAGACCAGTAATTTTGAAAAACTTGAGATTTCTAATGAACACAATGGCCAACTATAATTACAGATGATGATGAAACATATTATTCACCTCCTAACAGGAGCGATTTACTAAGGTCATAAAATGTGAAAAACTCTTTTTGGACATAGCAAATGTGGGTATTTGTTTCCCTTGATTATACATGAGAATTTTGTTTTTATTTTTCCATTGAAGGTGGAGAAGGGTGGAAAAAAAGGAAACAGTTTTATTCATTGAAAAGTTAATGAAATCAAAAAGTAACTCTTATTTATGGCTCAAGTCCAGCCAAAGATCATAAGAATTCCCAATAACTTTCAGGTAGGACTAAGAGAAAATATTTGTTCCTTTGAATTCTGTATTCCAGGATCCCAGTTAGTTCTCAAACTTCAAGTAAATAGGTGCTTTGTGACCTCTATTTCAAGTAACACATGGTTCAGAAGAGAGTTGTTTTTCTACTTGAGTTTCTTAGCTATATCAGGTACAAGAAAAAAGAGGGAATACAGGACAAGGAAGGCATTGGGGCACATAATATAGAGGGAGTGTCTGAGGTCTTTCAAATGTCAGGTTAAAAGAGAGACATTTCAAAAGAGAATTTTATAAAGCATTTTGAAAATAAGGACATCAGAGAAACATGATAGAGGCCTAGGGAGAAGACAATAAAATAGTCTCTGACCTTGGGTCCTTCAATGAATACTCCATGAGGTATCGAACAGTGGTTTTGCCTACCTGGTGGATAGAAAGTCACAAAAATAGCCCATGAAAGCAATAATTGCAGTTATTATAAGCAGGCTGACTCTGGGAAGTGAATGTGGTGAACTGAGATGGAGATTAACCTTTACCTCAAAGTCTCAGATGCTTGATAGAGGCTGAGGGTAGGGCAAAAGTAATAACTGGAGTGGGAATCACAGGTGAAAAAAATGCTTAAGAGGAGATTTTGGATTCTGGAGGAAATTCCACTGACCTGGAACCTATACTTTGTTGATTTCATTTCTAATTGCAATTGAGTGAGTAATAATTTCAGGGTCAGATGAAGTTGGAGAGGAGATCATCAAGAAGGTAGGGAGAGAGCCATGAGAGATTTATAAGCTATCATTTAAGTTATTCATATCCATAGATAGCTCAGAAAGAACCTAGGAAATTATGTGAGTGACAAAAAAAAGTGATGTTTCATGCATGAAATTAGTTGGTCTAAGTTTTCAGCACTATCTAATGGCCTGATCACATTATCAGATATGGTGAGTGCTTGAAATTGTTCCATTTGCAAGTGCTCATTAAGTGAGCTAGGATACCTTGAGTCTAGAGTCAACTATTAGCTTACTTAGAAAAAGAGCGGGATGGAGCCAAGATGGCGGAGTAGAAAGACTCACGAATGCTAGCTCCGAACCCACAGCCCACGTATTTCCTGCAAGAAGAACTCCCCACAAATTCTGGATCACTGCAAGGTGCACAGAAACACAGTGGAAAAGATCTCTGTTTCAGAGAGCCCTGGAGAGCTGTCCCCAGGGTCCGTTGCACCTGGGAAAGCGGAGCCCACCCCTGAGCTGCCCTGGCCGCTGGGCTGAAAGGAGCAGATCCAAGCAGGCTTCAGGGATGGAACCTCCAGTGGCCAGGAAGGTCCCTCCACCCACAGATGCTCCAGGTCAGTGAGAGAGACTTCTGAGCTGGCCAAAAGGGGAGTGGGGTGTCTCCGTGGCTCGGGCCTCCTTGGGAGGCAGCAGCGGAGGTAGTGGCAGAGGCAGTGGCGGCAGCAGAGGCAGAGGCACCAGCGGCGGCCCGAGACACCCAGAGCAGGCAGGACGTTCATTACTGTAGGTCTCTGCATAAACCACCTGAGGGAACTGAGCCTAGGAGACGGCCCTGCCCCCACCCCATTACTGAAGGTCTCTGCATTAAGCCTCTGAGGGAACTGAGCCTGGGAGGCGGCCCTGCCCCCACCCAAGCACCAGAATTTAAGCTCACATTGAATAGCAGCTACGCCTGCCACGGAAAGCCCATTTGAATGTCAGAGCCCAAGCACTAGCTGGGCAGATCTAGGCAGGGGTGGACAGGAATCTCAGAAGTCAAGTAACTGGCTGGGAAAATGCCCAGAAAAGGGAAGAAAAATAAGACCATAGAGAGCTACTGTGAGGGGGTACAGATGTTCCCACCTTTCAATTCTGATGACAAGGAAATATTCTTACCATCAGAGAAAGACGTGGAGGTTGGGGCCTCTGTATCCCAGACATCCCAGGGGGATGTCCGGTGGGCTCAGGCCATGGAAGAGTTCCAAAAGGATCTTGAAAATCAAGTTAGACAGGTGGAGGAAAACTGGGAGGAGAAATGAGAGAGATGCAAGAAAAGCATGAAAAATGGGTCAATACCTTGGTAAAGGAGACCCAAAAAAATGCTGAAGAAAATAATACCTTGAAAAATAGGCTAACTCAATTGGCAAAAGAGGTTCAAAAAGCCAAGGAGGAGAAGAATGCCTTCAAAAGCAGAATTAGCCAAATGGAAAAAGAGGTTCAAAAGCTCACTGAAGAAAATAGTTCTCTCAAAATTAGAATAGAACAGATGGAGTCTAATGACTTTCTGAGAAACCAAGAAATCACAAAACAAAACCAAAAGAATGAAAAATGGAAGAGAATGTGAAATATCTCATTGGAAAAACAACTGACCTGGAAAATAGATCCAGGAGAGACAATTTAAAAATTATGGAACTACCTGAAAGTCACGATCAAAAAAAGAGCCTAGACATCATCTTCCATGAAATTATCAAGGAAAACTGCCCTGATATTCTAGAACCAGAGGGCAAAATAAGTATTGAAAGAATCCATCGATCACCTCCTGAAAGAGATCCAAAAAGAGAAACTCCTAGGAACATTGTGGCCAAATTCCAGAATTCCCAGGTCAAGGAGAAAATCTTGCAAGCAGCTAGAAAGAAACAATTCCAGTATTGTGGAAATACAATCAGGATAACACAAGATCTAGCAGCTTCTACATTAAGGGATGAAAGGGTGTGGAATAGGATATTCCAGAAGTCAAAGGAACTAGGACTCAAACCAGGAATCACCTACCCAGCAAAACTGAGTATAATACTTTAGGGGAAAATATGGTCTTTCAATGAAACAGAGGACTTTCAAGCATTCTTGATGAAAATAACACAGCTGAAAAGAAAATTTGACTTTCAAACACAAGAATGAGAAGAAGCATGAAAAAGTGAACAGGAAAGAGAACTCATAAGGGACTTACCAAAAGTGAACTGTTTACATTCCTACGTGGAAGGACAATATTTGTAACTCTTGAAACTTTTCAGTATCTGGGTAGTTGGTGGGACCACACACACACATACACACACACATGTACACCCATGTGTGCACACACACATACGCACATGGACGCACACACAGAGACAGAGAGCACAGAGTGAATTGAATAGGATGGGACCATATCTTAAAAGAAATTAAGGTAAATGGTGAGAGAGAAATGTAGTGGGAGGAAAGAGGGTGAAATGGAATGGGGTAAATTATATCTCATTCAAAAGGCAAGCAGGGCACTTTTTAGTGGAGGGAAAAAGAGGAGAGCTGAGAAAAAAACAAGAAGTTTACCCTCATCACATTTGAGTAAAGGAAGAAATAAAATGCACACTCACTTTGGTATGAAAACCTATCTTACAATACAGGAAAGGGGGCAGAAGGAGATAAGCAAGGTTGGGGGGATTATGGAAGGGAAGGCAATGGGAGGAGGGAGCAATTTGAAGTTACCACCCAGGGAGGGACAGGATCAAAAGACAGAATAGAAACAATAGGGGGCAGGATAGGATGGAGGGAAATACAGTTAGTCTTACCCAACACGACTATTATCAAAGTCATTTGCAAAACTACACAGATAGTTCCTATATTGAATTGCCTGCCTTCCCAAAGGGAATGGGTGGGGAGGGAGGGATGGGGAGAATTTGGAACTCAAAGTTTTAGGAACAACTGTTGAGAATTGTTCTTGCTACTAGGAAATAAGAAATACAGTTAATGGGAAATAGAAAGTCATCTGGCCCTACAGGACAAAAGAGAAGATGGGGACAAGAGAAGGGAGGGATGATAGAAGAGAGGGCAGATTGGTGATAGGGAAAATTAGAATGCTTGGTGTATTGGGGTTGGGGGAGGGGATTAAAAGGGGAGAAAATTTGAAACCCAAAATTTTGTGAAAATGAATGTAAAAAGTTAAATAAATAAATTTTTATTAAAAAAATTAGCATAAAAAAAGAAAAAGAGCACAAAATAGTCATACCTCTTAGAGGTACCCATTTGTGAGATACTTGCCCCACCTATATCATAGCAATATGTTTAAATCACAAAGTTAACACCTACTGGGTTTGACCTTTCTGACACTATCCATATAGGACTTTGAAACTTTTTTATATGGTATCTGTTACCTATTTTCACTTACCTTCTCTGTTCTTATCTTTTTTAAGTCTGAGTTTCCTGATAAATTCCCTACTCAACTGCATTATTCTCTTTAAACACTTTTGTGATTTTCATCCTGACTGGAATTAATTGTAATTATGGCACAAGAATGTTTTTGAAATTGTTCCAACTCCCTTAAACTGACTTCCTTTTTTGAGTAGTAAAATATAAGATCATAGCTAACTATTTTATAGTTGATCAATACACACATATATACACATACATAAATTTCTATATTTTTTCAAGTTACATGTAAAAACCATTGTTAGTATTTTGCTTTAATTTTAGGTTCCAAATTATTTCCTTTTCTCACCTCCCCCTTCCTGAGAAGGCAAGCAATCTGATATAGATAATACATGTGTAGTCAAGAAAAACATATTTCTATATTAGCCATGTTGCAAGAGAAAAAACAAAGCAAGAAAACTAAAGTTTTTAAAAAAAAAATATGCTTGATCTTCATTCAGACTCCATTAGTTCTTTCTCTGGAAGTGGACAGCATTTTCCATCAAGAGTACTTTGGAATTTTCTTGGATCATTGTATTGCTGATATTAGCTGTCATTCACCATTGATCACTGTACGATATTGCAATTACCATCAACAAAGATATATTAAGGACTTACTCTATGACAGGAGCTATGGTAAGAACTAGGGATATAAAGAAACAAAGCAAATGATCCCTCCCCTTCAGGAGCACACCTTCAAATGGGAAAGACAGCATGCAAATAATTATGGACAGAAAGGATTAATACAGAGTAAATGGAAAGTAATCTCAGAGGGAAAGCATTAGCATTGTAGGGGAGAGGAAACAGACTGAAAAAATGTCTCTTTCTGCAGGAAGAGAGATTTGGCCTGAGTCTTAAAAGAAAAGCAAAGAAGGCAAGAGGAGGAATACAAAGACGTTTGGTGATAAAATGGCCTGTGCAAAGCTGGATGGCAAAAGGTGTTAAGAGTAAACTGTAAGAAAACTGGAAATATACTAAGAGGCCAAGTTGTGAAGGAATTTAAAGACCAAACAAAGGATTTTATATGAGCCCCTGAAGTTTATTGCGTGGGGAGTATCATAGAAAGACTTACACTTTAGGAAGATCTCTTTAGCAGATGAATTGAAGTTTTGTTGAAGGAAGCAAAAAAAGCAACAAGAAAGATATTTCAATGTCAAGGTATGAGTTAATTCGAGTTTGTACTAGGGTGGTGGCTGCTTAAGCAGACATGCTGGATGTATTTGAGAGATTTTGTGAAGGTGAAAGCAACAAGACTTGAAAATAGAGTCATATATGCTGTGAGTTCAAGTGAGGAGTTGAGGATGTCACCAAGGCTGTAAGTTCAAAGTAACTACAAGGGTGGGCCTCCAGATTAATAGGCAAGTTGGGAAGAAGTTAATGTTTGGGAGGGAAAAAATAACAAATTCATTTTGAAAAACCAGTGCAATACTCAATGCAAGATGTCTAAAAGGCAATTAGTGATTTTTAATTGGAGTTCAAGAACCAAGAGCTGCTTATAATTATTTGAGAATCAACTGCATAAGAGGTTCTAATTGAATCCATGTGAGGTGATGCAATCAACCAGACAGATAGTATAGGAGAAAAGACGGTCCAGAACATAGACTTGGAGGATACCCAGTGAAAGTGGGATCCAGCAAGAGAATGAAACAAAGCTGTCAGGTAAAATAAATCTTCCCAAATCCACTTTCTGGTAGTATACTATATTTACTAAACTACATTCAGCATTCCCCTCCTTATTTGTCATGAGTTCCAAGGTGGTGTGGTAGAAATGACAGGATTCTTTGAAGGGAATGTCAATGTTATTTCAGAATTGTTGAGAGATAAGGAAAATATCATCTTCATTGTGGAGAAGGGTTAGTTCCAAAACATGGGTTCCTCTAGTCATTTCCTCCCCCTGATGAAGATGAATTCATCAGTAAAAAAGTCAGAAATATGTCAGTTACTCTGTTTATAGCAGAGCATGGAGGGGGCAGATAGGTGGTGCAGTAGATAGAGCACCAGTGCAGGAGTCAGAAGGATCTGAGTTCAAATCTCACCTCAGACACTTGACACTCACTAGCTGTGTGACCTTGAGCAAGTCACTTAGTCCCAATTACTTCATCCTGAGTCATCTCCAGTCATCTTGATGAACATCTGGTCACTGGATCCAGATGACTCTGGAGGAGAAGTGAAGCTGGTGATCTGCACAGCCCTCCCTCACTCAAAACAAAGGCAAGTGCAAGTCATGTCATTACTTCTCTGATGACATGGCCTTCTTCAGCAACAAAGGACAAACACACACAGCAGAGAATGTTCTCTTAATGATACTGATAGGGGGCGGAGCCAAGATGGCGGAGCAGAAGGACGCACGTTTACGAGCTCCGAAACCAAAGCCCATAGAATTAATGTAAAAAGAGACCCCCATAACTTCTGGGTCAATACAAGGTGTACAGAAATGGAGTGGAAGAGATTTCCGTGCCAGAGAGCCCTGAAGAGCCGTCCTCGGGGTCCGTCGTGCTCCGGAAAGTGGACCCCACCCCAACGCTGCCCTGCCCGCGGCCCCATAGAAGCTGACCCGAGCAGGCTTCAGGGACGGAAGCTCCGGAAGCCGGGAAAGTCCCTCTGCCCACAGAAGCTACAGGTCAGTGAGAAAGAAGGCTGGGCTAGAGGAGAGAAGCGGAGCATCTCCGTGACTCGGGCCCCCTCGGGAGGAAGCAGCAGCGGCAGAGACGGGGTCAGGAAGTGGCAGAGGCAGAGGGGTGGGGGGTGGCTGAGGCGGCAGCGGCCCGGGACTCAGGAATCCCCCAGCAGCAGGCAGGATCTTCATTACGGAAGGTTTCTGCATAAAACCTGACGGAGCTGAGCCTGGGAGACGGCCCTACCCCCACCCGGCTCTATTACTGAAGGCTTCTACATAAAGACCCTGAGGGAACTGAGCTTAGGAGGCGGCCCCCCCACCCCGCCCCCACCTGCTCCATTCCTGAAAGTCTCTGCAGAAAGCCCCTGAGGGAACTGAGCCTGGGAGGCGGTCCTGCCTCCACCCCAGCGCCAGAACTAAAGCTTGCTGCGGAAAGCACATTTGAGTTCCAGAGGCCAAGCACTAGCTGGGCGGATCCAGGCGGGGGTGGAAAGGAATCTCAGAAATCAAGTAACTGGCTGGGAAAATGCCTAGAAAAGGGATGAAAAATAAGACTTTAGAGAGTTTTTTCCAACAAATGCAAATGATCCCGACCTTTGGATCTGACGAAGATGAGGACATATTCTTGCCATCAGGGAAAGACGTGGAGGGCGGGGCCTCAGTACCCCAGACACCCTGGGGGCTGGCGGGTGGGCTCAGGCCTTGGAAGAGCTCAAAAAGGATTTTGAAAAGCAAGTTAGACAGGTGGAGGAAAAACTGGGAAGAGAAATGACAGAGATGCAAGAAAAGTATGAAAAACGGGTCAATACCTTGGTAAAGGAGACCCAAAAAAATGCTGAGGAAATTAACACCTTGAAGAATAGGCTCACTCAATTGGCAAAAGAGTTTCAAAAAGCCAATGAGGAGAAGAATGCTTTCAAAAGCAGAATGAGCCAAATGGAAAAAGAGGCTCAAAAGCTCACTGAATTTAATAGTTCTCTCAAAATTAGAATGGAACAGATGGAGTCTAATGACTTTATGAGAAACCAAGAAGTCACCAAACAAAACCAAAAGAATGAAAAAATGGAAGAGAATGTGAAATATCTCATGGGAAAAACAACTGACCTGGAAAATCGATCCAGGAGAGACAATTTAAAAATTATGGGACTACCTGAAAGTCATGATCAAAAAAAGAGCCTAGACATCATCTTCCATGAAATTATCAAGGAAAACTGCCCTGACATTCTACAACCAGAGGGCAAAATAAGTATTGAAAGAATCCATCGATCACCTCCTGAAAGAGATCCAAAAAGAGAAACTCTTAGGAACATTGTGGCCAAATTCCAGAACTCCCAGGTCAAGGAGAAAATCTTGCAAGCAGCTAGAAAGAAACAATTCCAGTACTGTGGAAATACAATCAGGATAACCCAAGATCTAGCAGCTTCTACATTAAGGGATCGAAGGGCGTGGAATAGGATATTTCAGAAGGCAAAGGAACTAGGACTCAAACCAAGAATCACCTACCCAGCTAAACTGAGTATAATACTTCAAGGGAAAATATGGTCTTTCAATGAAACAGAGGACTTTCAATCATTCTTGATGAAAAAACCAGAGCTGAAAAGAAAATTTGACTTTCAAACACAAGAATGAGAAGAAGCATGAAAAAGAAAACAGCAAAGAGAAGTCTTAAGAGACTTACCAAAAGTGAACTGTTTACATTCATACAGGGAAAGACAATATTTCTAACTCTTAAAACTTTTCAGTATCTGGGTAGTTGCTGGGACCACACACACACATGTACACACATGCACACACATACACACATGCACACACATACAGAGATAGAGAGCACAGATTGAACTGAATAGGAAGGGACCATACCTTAAAAGAAACTAAGGTAAATGGTGAGAGAGAAATGTAGTGGGAGGAAAGAGGGGGAAAGGGAAGGGGGTAACTATATGTCATTTAAGAGGCAAGTAGGAGATTTTTTTAGTGGAGGGAAAAAGAGGGGAGCTGAGGAAAAAAAAAACAAAAAAAAAACAAAACCAAGAAGTTTACCCTCATCACATTTGACTAAACGAAGGAGTGAAATGCACACTCATTTTGGTATGGAAACCTATCTTACAGTATAAGAAAGTGGGGGAGAAGGAGATATTGCAAGGGAGGGGATGATGGGGGGGAGGGCAAAGGGAGGAGGGAGCAATTTGAAGTCAACACTTGGGGAGGGACAGGATCAAAAGACAGAATAGAAACAATGGGGGGCAGGTTAGGAGGGATGGTAATCCAGTTAGTCTTACACAACACGACTATCAGGGAGGTCATTTGCAAAACTACACAGATATGGCCTATATTGAATTGCCTGCCGTCCCAAAGGGAATGGGTGGGGAGGGAGGTGTGGGGAGAATTTGGAACTCAAAGTTTTAGGAACAACTGTTTAGTATTGTTGTTGCAACTAGGAAAGAAGTCATACAGTTAAGGAGGAATAGAAAGTTATCTGGCCCTACAGGAGAAAAGAGAAGATGGGGACAAGAGAAGGGAGGGATGACAGAAGAGAGGGCAGATTGGAGATAGGGAAAATTAGATTGCTTGGGGTATTGGGGTGGGGGGAGGGGATAAAAGGGGAGAAAATTTGGAGCCCAAAAATTTGTGAAAATGAATGTAAAAAAGTGAAATAAATAAATAAATAAATTTTAAAAAGAAAAGAAAAAAAAAATGATACTGATAGCCAAAACCCCCATTACAACTGTATCTTAACTCTGCATTTTTTTTAAATTTGTGTAGACTACAAATCATAAATTTCCTAAGAGTAGCAGCTGTATTTTCATTTTTATATTTCCATCCCTAATGTTTAATATGGGGCTTAACACACAATTGGTGCTAAATGTTTGTACAATTGAATTGAATTGAAATCTATCAAGAACTTATCATCCATCTCCTCCAGCTGGTTTGGCAACTTGTAGCATACTCCCAGTATATCTCCTCTGTTTTTCTCTCCTTTGATTTTATACAAATGCTTTCTAGAGTGCTTCTCCCCAAAAGTTTAAAAATTCTTAAACAAGTCAATATCATCTTGACGAATAATCACATCCTGCATCTTCTTACACTGATTCTATTCTTGAACAAGATTTATGTTATCCATTCATTATTCTCATGTCTCCAAGCCTCAGTAATATCCATGAGGTCATATGTACCTTCCTGTGATAAAATGTATTCCTCCCTCTGTTCAAAGTATGCAATATAATATTTGAAGGCAATTCCAATTCCAATTTCCAAGGCAGAGACTGGGAAAGACTTTTTTTTTATTGTGCCAATTTTAAATAGTTTCTCTTCTCCAGGACAAGAATTTCATGTCCACTTGTTTACAGTACTGATAAAGTACAACGTTATTCAATTCTCTCCCTCTACACACATTCAAGTATTCAGAATGCCCAGATGTACACAGTAGCTTAAATGTTACTTTGAAATGGCTACTGCCTTGGCTACAAATTTTGAGTGCTTCAATTTTTGGAAAGCTGTGTGGAATGCTCTTTCTTCTGCTGCTTACTCCACCTCTTCAATGGTGGGTCCAGAAGAAGCACCTCCAGATGGGGATGCTCCACCCTCTGGGAACCCACCAGGCATGGCTTCTGGCATGCTCCCTGAACTCTGGTACAGCTTAGTAGTGATGGAATTTCAGACTTTCTCCAATTCTTTCTGCTGATGCTCAGATTCTTCCTTCTCAGCAGTCTTGTTCTTATCCAGCCAGTTGATTATTTCATTACATTTGTCAAGGATCTTCTGTTTGTCTTCACCAATTTTGCCTTGCAGTTTTTCATCCTCCATGCTAGTCTTCATGTTGAAAGCATAAGATTCCAGAGAATTCTTGGAAGACACCTTGTCTCTTTGCTTCTTATCCTCAGCCTTATATTTCTTAGCCCCCTAGACCATATGCTCAATGTCTTCCTCACTCAGATGTCCTTTATCATTGGTGATGGTGATCTTGTTCTCCTTGTCTGTGCTCTTATCCACAGCAGAAACACTGAACATGCCATTTGCTTCAATGTCAAATGTTACTTCAATCTGAGGAACACCTCTGGGTGTGGGGAGATTCCTGTGAGCTCAAATTTGACAAGCAGGTTGTTATCCTTTGTCATTGCTCTCTCACCTTCATAAGCATGAGTAAGCATACCAGGCTGGTTGCCCAAATAGGTGGTAAAAGTCTGTGTCTGCTTGATGGGGATGGTGGTATTACATTTGATCAGAACAGTCATAAATCCACCAGTTAAGTGACATCCAACAGCAGCAAGTCCTGCACATTCTCAGATTTATCTCCAGACAAAACGGCAGCCTGGACAGCTGCACCATGAGCAACAGCCTCATTGGGATTGATACTCTTGTTGAGCTCCTTGCCATTAAAGAAGTCTTGCAGAAGCTTCTGCATTTGGAGGATTCGAGTGGAACCACCAGGACGATGTCATGAATCTGTGATTTATCTAGTTAGGTATCTCTTAAGTCCTTTTCCACAGGGTCCAATGTGTCATGGAAGAGGTCAGCATTCAGCTCTTCGAAACAGGCTCAGGTGATTGATGTATAAAAGTCGATACCTTCATAGAGGGAGTCAATCTCCCTCTAGGTACTAGAAGAGAGGGTGCATTTTTCACATTCACAAATAGTGCAAAGACAGCAAACAGCCCTCTTGTTCTCAGTGATGTCCTTCTTGTTCTTTCGCTTGAACTCAGCAATGAAATGGTTATCAAAGTCCTCCCGACCCAAGTGGATGTCCCCAGCTGTGGACTTGACCTCAAAGATTCCATCTTCAATGGTAAGAATGGAGACATCAAAAGCACCACCTCCAAGGTCAAAGATCAACACATTTTTCTTGGCACCAACCTTTGTGTCCAAACCAAGAGCAATAGCAACAGAATTTGGCTCATTGATGATTCGGACCACATTGAGACCAGTGATGGTTCCAGAATCTTTAGTGGCCTGACATTGGGAATAGTTGAATAGACCAGTACTGTGACTATGGCTTTTGTGACAGTCTTCCCAAGGTAAGCTTCAGCAATTTCTTTCATCTTGGTCAAGACCATAGGAGATACTTCTTCTAGATAGAAACTTTTGGTCTCCCCTTTGTACTCCACTTGGCCCTTAAGCCTGCCTATCATTCACCACCGTAAAATGCCAATGCTTCATGTCTGACTGTACAACAGCATCATCAAATCTGTGACCAATCAGACATCAAAAACTGTGTTGGTGGGGGTCATTGCAACTTGATTCTTTGCAGCATCACCGATTAAATGTTCTGTGTTGGTGAAGATGATGTAGCTGGGGATGGTCCTGTTTCCTTGATCATTAGCAATAATTTCCACTTTCCCATGTTGGAAGGAGTAAGTAATGCCAAGATCAATGCCAACTGAAGGTCCCTTCAATGTAGTTGCTGGGGAGTCGGGGGTCATAGTTTACCAGTGTGGTGAAAGAAGGGCTACTGCTGTGCTAAGTAGACGAGCTGGGAAAGATTTTGAGCAACTTGTACACTACTAACAAAAATGAGTAGCTTCCCAGTGTGATAGGGACAATGAAGATTTGTCAATTCTGTCTCTGTCATAAAATGTACAGTTAGAGTTGACACACTGTGGTTTACAGTACTTTGTTGATGAAAAAAGTAAAATAAAAACTAGCAAAGGACATGTTGCTCCCTAGCTTCCTTCCAAGTAAGAGGACATTCTTTGTTCCTGTGTATCTCATGCATACATCATTTGAATACAGATTTTTTTAATTCACCCATTCTTCTTTTTAACTTGCAGTTCACATGCAGCCTCAGCATACTTAAAATGCATCTGACAGGGAGAGAAACATGGGTGGTGGTCTGTGATAACTCTAGCTATAAACTAGAAAGAGTAGAATTAGAAAGTTAATTTTCACTTAGTGATCCCTTACTTCTTGAGGCTCAATTAATGACTACCTTGTTGAAAGAATATAAATATCCTTTACTCTCTCAATAAGAAACTGAGACCTAAGTTATTTGATTGAAGCAGAATAGGTGATAGGATTAACTTTTGAAGTCCCTGATCCTATTATGGGACATCCAGCACCAATAGTCATCAAGGGGATAAAAACTGGAACTTTGATTTCATTGGCATAGAGAACTGTAGGATAAGGAAACTCCCTCTCCTAAATCAAATTGGTATCTTATCTGCAATTTATAGTCTTAGAGAGAAGCTTAAGGGGTTAAGTATCTTGCTTGGTTTACTTAACTGCTGCAATTGCTCAAAATCTGTAGAAATATGTTCCACATATTACATAGGAATTGCCTTCAAATACTGCCTTTGACAGGGGCATACAGCAAGGACAGGGACATACAGAAGCAGGATTTGAACACAGATCTTCCTTGCTCAAGGTTGGCTGTCTACTCACTATTCCACATTCCTGTTCAAAATGTATGTAAGTCTGTAATAAACTTTCTATGGTGTCTTGTTGCAGGGAAAGGAAAAGAGTACAGCCTTCGAATCCAGTAAACATAATGGTAAGAAAACAGGCAAGTCTTTTTTTATCATGTCTTTTCCCCCTACAAGTTCCACCCTTCTCTTCAGCATTACTAATGTAATATTCACAGTATAAATGTATGGAGAGAAACAGTATCTTACTTACCTAAATACCAGTGGAGAATGATTAGTAATATTAAAGTAACTTTGTATAGTAATTTAGGGGGAAAATCTTTTATTAAGCACCAGTTATGTGCCAAACACTGTGTTAAGTGTTTTATAAATATCTCATTTGATCCTCACAACAACCCTGGGAGGTAGTTGCTATTATTCTCATTTTGCAGATGAGAAAACTGCGACAAAAATGGGAAGTGACCGGCCTAGGGTCACATAGCTAATAACTGCCTGGAGCTGGATTTGAACTCAAATCTTCCTTATTCCAGACTGCAATGGTAAAGGACATTTGAAGGTCTTCTCTGCCTCTTAATAGGCACATGTGACCTGCTTAAAGGTTTAGCCCAGCCCTCAGCCTGAGTTATATGAAGTCCATGATGAGAGGAGCTTGCTAAATGGGTGATGCACAAAAGGTGCAGAAGGGAAAAAAAGTGAAGGGGAGCTGAGAGAGAGCAGACAGCAAACAGAGCAGCTAGCATGAGTAAGAGAGGGAGTGATTTTCCTTAAGAGAGCTTGTTTGAGGGTAGGCCTGATGGAGGGAAGCCTCCTTGCATTGATAAAAAGTTTAGATTTCTTTGTTACTATGATGAATTTGGCTTTCTGGTGTTTGAATAAATGTCTGGGATTCATTTTTGAGGAAGAGAGTTTATGTTTTTCAAATTTACCCTGGAAATACACATGCATGTCCATAGGAGCTGGTATGGGTATCTCAATGGTGCTACAAATGGCAAGGAGGTTGCCATCGCAAAATATAAAACTTCTACTTGGAGACAAGAAGTCTCTAAGAAGGAAATTGGTATCCCAGGATAGGAGAATTTATCTTATTCCTCCTTGGTGAGAGAATGAGTTAAAAAGCACAGGATTTTATGAAAACTCTAAACTGAGGCTACAGAAGGGAGAAACCAGAGATTTAGATGTTTGGAAGGAATACCAATAGAACCAGGGAAAGAAATGACAGGGATATGCAGAAGAGGATGGGCATTGTTAAGAAGCTTTCATATTACGTGTAGAAGTAGAGACAAATTGCTGGTGAAAAGGGTGCAGCTTAAAAATGGAATTAGTTGATTTGCAAGAGAAGTTTTCTATGCTGCGGCATCCAAACTTTCCTTTAGAAGAGTAAGTTAAAAAGTATCAGGTAGTAAGAGAAAAGAAAGTTGTGAAAGTGATTCAGAAAAAAAAAGGGAGAGTGGAGGCAAAATGGCAGAGAGAAAGCATGGACTTGCTAGAACTCTTCCCCCAGAACCAGTCAAATATGTGTAATAAATGAATTTTTAAAAATTCTGGAGCTGTAGATCCCACAGAATGATGGAGTACAGCAAATCTCCAGCCCAAGACACACTGAAAGATCAACAGGAAGTGGCAATCATGCCATGCTAGGAGTTGAGAGCAATACAGCATGGGCTCAACCAGCACATACTATACCTGAGCAGGCCTTGGTGGGGACTAAATCTCTGGCATCTGAGGCCATTTCTAGGTATCATACCCCAAAAACACTATAGAGAGCATTTTTATAAAGTTTTATAAAGTCAGTATAAAAAGCTGATTGAACCTGTGTGAGAGAGCAGAGTGGCAATCCCAGAGTAGTGGAGAGTGTGGAGGAACCTGTAGAAGACACAGCAACAACAGGAGCAGGGGCAGAGACTGTTTCTGGAACTCTAGGCCCACAGATTGTGGGGGTATCAAGTAGTTGACAGTACAGACCACAACACCACTGGAAACAGAGAACTACCTGTACGTAGAGTTCAAAAGTCCAGTAAATGGCTAGGGAAATGAGCAAAAATCAGAAAAAGAATGAGACTATAGAATCTTATCTTTGTGACAAGGAAGAACAAAATATACAAACAGAAGAAGACAATAAAGTCAAAGCTCCTACATCCAAAGCCTCCAAGAAAATTATAAATTGGTCTCAGTCCATAGAAGAGCTCAAAAAGGATTTTGAAAATCAAGTAAGAGAAGTAGAGCAAAAATTGAGAAGAGAAATGAGAGTGATACAAGAAAATCATGAAAAATGAGTCAACTGCTTGCTTGGGCATTCAA
Organism: Bettongia penicillata ogilbyi; assembly: GCA_023548195.1. Classification (NCBI taxonomy): domain Eukaryota; kingdom Metazoa; phylum Chordata; class Mammalia; order Diprotodontia; family Potoroidae; genus Bettongia; species Bettongia penicillata. Next base: position 446,123 of record JAJHZJ010000690.1, on the reverse strand, counting down.
AAATGCTAAAGAAAATAACATCTTAAAAAATATACTAACCCGAAATGCAAAAAGATCCAAAAAGTCAATGAGAAGAAGAATGCCATAAAAAAGCCGAATTGGCCAGATGGAAAAGAAGGTCCAAAAGCTCACTAAAGAAAATGATTCCTTAAAGATTAGAATGGAACAAATGGAAGCTAATGACTTTATGAAAAATCAAGAACTTATAAAATGCAACCAAAAGAATGAAAAAATACCAAACAATGTAAAATATCTCATTGGAAAAAAAAAACTGACCTGGAAAATAGATCCAGGAGAAAACATTTAAAAATTATTGGACTGCCTGAAAGCCATGATCCAAAAAAGAGCCTTGACATCATCTTTCAAGAAACTATCAAGGAAAATTTTCCTGATATTCTAGAACTACAGGGTAAAGTAGAACTTGAAAGAATCCACTGATCACTTTCTAACAGTGATCCCAAAAGAAAAATCCTAAGGAATATTGTAACCAAATTCCAGGGCTCCCAGGTCAAGGACAAAATATTGCAAGCTGGCAGAAAGAAATAATTTGAGTATTGTAGACACACAATGAGAATAACACAAGATCTAGCAGTGTCTATATTAAGGGATTGGAGAACTTGGAATATGATATTCCATCAGTCAAAGGAGCTAGAATTAAATCCAAGAATCACCTAGCCAGAAAAAAAAAAAGAATATGATACTTCAGGGGAAAATTTTTCATTCAATGAAATAGAGGACTTTCAAACATTCTTGATGAAAAGACTAGAGCTGAATAGAAAATTTGACTTTCAAATATAAGAATCAAGAGAAGCATGAAAAGATATACAGGAAAGAGAAATCATGAGAGACTTACTAAGGTTAAACTGTTTACATTCCTACATGGAAAGAAAATAATTGCAACTCTTGGCACTTTTCTCAGTATTAGGGTAGTAAGAGGGATTATACACACACACACACACACACACATATATGCACACACAGGACACAAGGTGAGTTGAATAATAAGGGATGACGTAAGGGATGACGTAAAAAATAAAATTAAGGTATGAGAGAGGAATAGATTTAGAGAAGGAGAAATACAGAAATAGAATGGGGTAAATTATCTCACATAAAAGGGTCAAGAAAAGCTTTTTCAATAGAGTGAAAGAGGGGTCAAGTGAGAAGAAAAGAGTGAACTTTACTCTGATCAATTTGGATTAAGGAGGGAATAATATGCACACCCAATTTAGTATGAAAATCTATCTTACACTACTAGTGTAAGGGGATAAATGGGGGGGGGTAGATGATACAAGGAAGGGAATAAATGGGGGGTAGATGATACAAGGAAGGGCAAATGAAAGGCAGGGGTAATTAGAAGTAAACACTTTTGAGGAGAAACAGGGTCAAAAGAGAGAATAGAATAAATGGGGTCAGGATAGGATGGAAGGAAAAATAGATAGTCTTTCACAACATGACTCTTATGGAGTTGTTTTTCATGACTACACATGTATAACCTATATCAAATTGCTTGTCTTCTAAGCGAGGGTGGGTAGGGAGGGAGGAAGGGAGAGCAGTTAGAGCCCAAAGTTTTAAAAATGAACGTTAAAAATTGTTTTTACATGCAACTGGGAAATAAGACATACAGGCAACGGGGTATAGAAGTCTATCCTTCCCTACAAGAAAACAGAGGGTATGGGGATAAGAGAATGGAGAGGTGTGATAGAGGGGAGCGCATATTAGAGGAAGGGGTAATCAGAATACATGCTCTCTTGTGGTGGGTGGAGGGGAGAGATGGGGAGAAAATGTGGAAATCAAAATCTTGTGGAAGTGAATATTGAAAACTAAAAATAAATAAATAACTTTTTAAGATAAAAGGGGGAGGGGGAAAGTTAACAGCAGCAACATGAATGCAACCCTTGCATCAGCAGGGACTGATTAGGGCCCAGACACCTGAAGAAGACACATGGGAAGAAAACGGAACAAATTTAGATGAGACACCTGCTAGGAATGTGGCACATCCAGTACCATGAAGGAAACAGGAGCATGGGGTGGGAAGGGGCAGGACACACACTGCTTAAGGAAGTAACTGATGATTTTTCTCAGCAGAAGACAGTTGATATTTCAAGTCAATTCATCTAAAAAATGGAAGAATCATTAGTATCTTGGACAGTCAGAATCAGTGATGAAGGAACATCACTGGAGTAACAATAGATAACATAGATAGTTTGAAATTCATAGGTATTAGTTAGAATCCTTTGTACAACAAGCTTTTAGGGATTATTGCCATATTCAAGGAGACAATAATGGGACTGATCTGTTACCTTAGAGTTTTAGCTGCCAGGAGATGCAATAAGCAATATCCCACTATCTCTAAGTGGCCTGGTGGAGATAGATCCTGCTATTCACTTAGAGACTGTATAAGAAAGTGGTAATGAAAATGGTACTGATGGCCTGAACACCAATACTTATTATAGCACTCCCTTGACAGTCTTTCATAGGAATATAATAGTGAGGGCTGCTCCTCTTGCTTATAAGCACCTAATTCTGACTCTACTAATTGGAGAAATAGCACACCCTCTTTCAGAGGTGCTGGATAAGATTTTACAGTTAAATGACTTACAGGAATGGGGAAAAGATAAATTTCCTCAAAAGAGAAGAGGAAATACCAGCAGACTCAAAGTCAGAATATATTAATGAGGAAAGAATCTTTTACTGTTTTATTAAGAGCAGGGAAAGATTTTGGAAGAATAGATGGTATTCCAACTAGTTAACTATATGATATGTATGAAGAAAAGCAACATGATATTAGATGGTAGAGGGAAGTAAGAAATGCCCTTACAGATCCTCCTGAATCATATCCAAGTTTGTCACACCTGAAGGGAAAATAGGAAATTGCCCAAGTCCCAGCTCAGATTAAAGAAGTATGAAGATGGGATTTCAGATATATCAGTTTAACCATATATTGGAAAAATGGATCAACTACTGTAACTAGGACATTAATAGATACCAGGTCAGAGGACTCCCTTATATGTGGAAACACTGTCAAATTTAAATATGGAACTCATTACCATCACAGACCTGGGAGGGGCTGAAATAGCAGTCAGACAAATTAAACTAGGGGTGAAAATTGGACAATTACCTAGGAAAGAATATGCCATGGTAATTGTACCCATTCCTCAATACATCATTGGAATAGATATATTGAGAGGTAAGACTTTAAATTTACCTGAGGACAGGTACCAATTTGCAGTAAGGAAGATAGAAATTAATACAGTTTTAGTTGACAAAATGTAAATGAACCTGATTACTTTACCTGAACCTTCTGAAGTAATTATTTTAAAGCAGTATTATGTGCCAGTTGGGCAAAATGAAATTACTAATGCAATAAAGGAGTATGTTGAGGCAGGAATGTTAGTCCCTACAACCACTTGATGGAACAGTCCTATCTGGCCAGTGCAAAAGTCAGATGAGACATGGAGGATAACAGTGGATTACAGACAACAGAATAAAGTGATCCTCTCCTTGTATACTGCTGTTCCAGATACTGTTACCTTAATAGAAAGAATCCGGCAACATGATAGGATTTAGTTGTTATTGATTTAACCAATCTTTCTTTACGATTCCAAACAATGAGATCAATATGCTTTCACTTGACAGGGAAGACAATATACTTTTACCCACTTGCCACAAGGATATCTGCATACCCCTACTATTTGTCATAGGGTTGTGGTTTAATATTTGGATAAATTAGAATTACTTAGTATATAGCTTACCCACCACATAGATGATGATAGAGGGAAAAAATGTAAAAGAGGTGGGAAAGAGTTTGACTCTTTTAATTGAACATATGAAAAACAAAGGATGGTAAGTTAACCCTGCTGATCAAGGATCAGTTAAAACAGTAAAATTTAAGTATACAACATAAGGGGCTGTGAGAGATTCTTCCACAAGTCCAGCAATAGCTTCAGAATTTTCCTATTTCTACCAATAAGAAAGAGATCCAAAAGTTTATAGGATTATTTGGATATTGGAGACATCACATTCTGCGTTTGGGGCAGATTTTGAAACCATTATATAAAATTGCTAGGAAGAAATATGAATTTGATTGGGAAGTTGGGCAGAGTAAAACTTTTGAAGAAGACAAAGCTGCTATAAATTAATCCTAGATTTAAGACCTATGTAAAATGGCCCAGTGGATTTACAAGTGACTGTACAGGATGAATATGCAAACTGGAGTTTACAGTAAAAACAACCAAGCCAAAACATACTCTCAGGATTTTGGTCTAGGAAACTCCCTTCTTCTGGAGTTCAATATGCCCCTTTTGAAAAACAGTTGTTAGTTGATAGAGACTGAACAACTGACTCTGGACCATCAAATAACATTAAGGCTTGGAATCCCGATTATGACCTGGGTAATGAGCAACCCAGCCTCCCACAGAATTGGACATACACAAGAGTCTAGCATAATTAAATTGAAATGGTACATTCAAAACAGATCTAAAATAGGAAAAAAAGTGGAGTTTCTGCTTTACATGAATCTATAGCAATTATACATACGGAGGGAAATGATACATCCCCTGAACCAAAGCAACAGTTGGTACTGTCCTTGGTAAAATGGAATTAGAGATATGATGGATTGACTGAAGAACAAAAGAAATATGAATGGTTTACTGATGGTACAGCAAAATATTTGGGCCATAAAATACATTGGAAAGTCATAGGCTATAACCCATGTACTAGGTGGACTTTGAAAAGTACTGGGACAGGTGGAAGTAGCCAATATGCGAACTGGTGGCAGTTATATCGTTATCAAAACAGAACAAGGAGGACAATGTCATATATTCACTGATTCATGGATGGTAGCTAATGGGTTAGCTACAGGAAAATTCATGGCAAATAAGTCTGGGGCAAAGAATTATGGAAAGATGTATGGGGACATGTCTTTGGTTACTAATTTTTGAGTTTTTCATGTAGATGTTCACATGACCCTCACCAGGCTAGACTGCAAGTGTAAAGCACATGCTGATAGACTAGCAAAGATTGCTACTCAACATTTTGTCCCTACTCTGAAACCAAGTGATGACCCAATATTAGCAAAATGGGTCCATCAAATGGCTGGCCATTTAAGGATCCAGGTCACACACCAGGGGGCACAAGATAGAGGTATTAGCATCTCATTCATTTTTAAAACACGCAGCAGTATCAACTGGAAAAGGAACAGACTGTTCCTTGAGTAGTAACTGGAAAGATAGCAAGGGGAAAAATTCCAGCCCAATTTTGGCAAATAGATTATATTGGACCCCTACTCCCAAGATAAAGGATGCAAATTTATATGTACTTGCTGACACCTATTCAGGTATACTACTGGCCTGTCTTTATAAGAATGTGACCCAGAAAAAAACACCTGTAAAACTCTATATATCATAAGTCTATATTATACAACTACAATACAGATCCAAACTGACAATAGATCACATTTCAAAGATAATTAAATGAAGAGATATTGTGTATTAAACAACATAGAATGAATATATCATATTCCATATTATCCACAAGGGTCTGTGTTAATTGAAAGAATGAATGAATTATTGCAAGAACAGTTAAGAAAGTTATGTTCTGATGATTCTTATCAAAATTGGAAAGATAATTTGTCCATTGCTTTATGTAATTTGAATAATAGACCATTGGGAGAATGTATACCTCTAGCCAGAATGATGACCCCCAAATCTGCACACCACATAAGATTCTAAATGTCGCAACACCATATCCAAGAATGCTTGGTTCAACAGGGTATTATTTACATTATTTAGAGGACTTTTGGTTGGATGAAAAAGATATAAGAAGTAAGAAAAATCTCTCCTGGAATGTGTATGAGAATCCCTAAAAATCATTTCGGACAGATGATGTATTGACTGGAGTAATAAATTCTAATTGCCTAGGAGAAATTATCGTGGTATTCCAAAATTTTGGTGAAGAAACTTTAAAATTTTGTAAAAATGATAGAATAGTTCAAGTGATTATTATTCCTTGTGAAATTTGACCTTTCTTCCAAAATAACTATCAGAGGAACTGAAGGGCTGGGTTCTACTGAAAAAATAAAATTGGGAGCTACAGTATGGGTAAAACAGAAGCCAGATGATGTTCCAATGGCAGCAGAAATTATGGCACATGGGAAAGATAATACAGTAACTGTTGTTTATTTGGGAGAAGATGATTGCCAAATTGTGCCCATAACTCATATATTTTACCATGAATGAGACTATGATAGTGGATTCATGGACTCTAGAAGTACGGCTGATGCTACATCTATCCTGCTTTTGGTTGTTGTCTCCTTATTCTTCTTGGCTTTTGTCTATTCAACTTGTTGGTTGGATTTGTTTCCCACAGGCTTAGTGCCCTCCCCTTGTAGATGACTGCTTATACTGGAGGTCACTCTCTGTCCAAGACTGTGACACATCACCCCTGGACCTGGCCTTGACCAAGGTCCACACACTGGCTAAAGAACTGATCCCTTGAACAGGGCCTCAAGAGGCAGGGACAGTTCTATGCCCAATCTCATCAGGAAGCAATTATAGAAGAAGAGACATTTGCCTCCTACCCCATGGAATTTTGGGTCCCATTCATTTGAGGGGAGAATGACAGGGGGCTTGTGCTCAAGCTCCCACCCTGAGATAGTGTTCTATGTGTTTATTTTGTGTCATTCTTATTATATTGTTATGAAGTCATGTTGATACCCATTACCCATAAACTCCCATAGACCTATTAATGGACCCACAAGATCTTGGGGCTGAATGAAATGGTAAGAAAATTTGAAGATCTTCCCTGCCCCTTAATAGGTCCATGTGACCTACCTTGGGTTTTGGCCCATCCCACAATCTCAGTTACATGGAGCCAATGGTGGGAGGAGCTTGTTGACTGGGTGGAACAGGAAGGGTGCAGCAAGAAGGGAGAGTGAGGGGAAACTGAGAGAGACAACAGGCAGAACAGAGCACACCTACTGAGAGTGAAAGATGGAGTGATTCTGCCTAAGGGAGCGTGTTTGTGGGAACACCTGATGGAGGCCTGATTGGGGATGCCTGTGTTCCCTGCATTGATAATGGGTATAGATTTCTTTGTTACTGTGAGGGATATTGCTTTCTTATGTTTGAATAAATGTCTTAGTTTGTTCTTTGTGGAAGCAGGTTTATATTTTGCTAATTTACCCTGGAAATGCACATGCGTATGCATAGGAGCTGCTTGGGGATATCACATTGCTGTTAGCTAGACCCGGAACTATATCCACTGAGCCACCTAGATGCCTCTGATTAAAATTTTTAAAAAATTAATTAGTTGTATAAAATCCTTTCTAAAATATTACATATATAATTCTCTAAGGAGCTACTGAGGTATTTAGAACTGTTTGGTTCTACTCTGAATAGTCTTAATTGCATCACTTTTTGAATTCTTATGTTTTTTACTAATTTGTATATTTTTCTCTATCTTCTCTTTATTAACTACCATTTCTTGGTATCATTGTTTTCAATGATTTAATCTCTCATTTTAATTGGAAAGTCCAATTAACTGGAATGTTACAATTGAATATAAAATAAGAGTAAAGAAGCATAAGTGTTTTATGATAGCTATTTCAATATTTATACACTTCTTTTCGAAGATCTTTTTCACTCATTCCCAGGTTTTTGGTCATGTTCTTCCTAAGGGAACTCACTAGGAATTTGAATTCCACTAAAGAATTTACTGGTTATAAAAAAATTGAATAATGATTCTCAAAAAAGGGCAGATAACTATATCACCTCTATAAGAGTCACTGACAATTGCATAGTGCTTTCTTTGATGCAGATCTATGAGGAAGATAGTATGAGTCATCTTATCCTCATTTTTCAGATGAAGAAACATCATACTTATAAACTACACCTTGGAAATTATTTTGCTAAGATTTGAATTCGGATCTTCTCACTCAGGGATCTAATTTCACAGTCCTTGAAATGTCTAAATAAGTACACATTTAACTTCACCTACAAAGCAAGTTGGGGAAATTCCCACAATAATCAACCAAGAAGTAGTTTCCCCTAAATAATAGGTGGACCACCCTGTCTCTGTCTTTCTGTCTCTCTGTCTCCATCTGTCTGTCTCTCTCCCTCTCTCACTCACTCACTCACTTTTAAATGCCAAAACTACATAGTAATCAATTAGAAAATTTATTATGTGCCTAATTAGGAAAACATTGTACTACATATTGAAGAAAATACAAAGTTTAACTTATTTAGATAAGATATAATCCCTATTCTCATTGTTGACAATATAGTTGAGGGGTTCTTGACCTAAGGTCCATGGTCACCTAACAGACCTGTTAATAGATTGTCAAGGTTCTTTGAAGTTGCATGAAAAAATTACATCTTTATTTCAATATAATCAGTTTCCTTGATAATCTTTTGTATTTCAATGAATTTAAACACATTATTGGAGGTGGTTCATTGACTTTGCCAGAGGCTTAATAGCACAAAAAGCTTACAAAGCCCAAGACTAGTAGTAGGATAATGGAAAGAATGCTACATTCGGAATTCTGGAGCATGGATTCAAATTCTGACTCTATCACTTACTACCTGTATGACCTTAGGCAAGTCACTTAACCTCGAGGTTACATTATGTGGCCTCTGAAGTTCCTTCCAGCTCTAACTCTATAAACCTTTAAGACATTAACATTGCAAAATATGTATTATACAACTTCACTGGAGATTCCTAAGAAAAGTGCAATGTGAAGTCCAAAGGTGAAGTGGTTACCAATTGGCAGGCAAGGAAGTCAAGGTTGCATTTGACTTGGTTATTAAAGGAAGTATAAGATAATAATGCAGGAAAAAGCTAGAGGGAAGACTGGCTAAGTAGCTGAGAAATAGTTTGAGTAAATGTGCAGAAGGTGAGTGGAGTGCACTTGAGAGGATAAAGTAGTCCAGTTTGCTAGCACGTAAGGTGTGTGAAAGGAAGATATGTGAAATAAAGCTATAAAGATAAGACAGCAGTTGAAGATGGAAGTGTCTGAATGACAAGCTAAGGAAACTGATCATTATTTAGAAGACAACAGAGAAACACTGAAGTTTTTTACCCCACAGATTTTTGAACTGTTAAATTGAAAATATATTCTGGGGGGGAGGAGCCAAGATGGTGGAGTAGAAAGATTCACATATGCTAGCTCTGAACCCACAGCCCATAATTACCTGTAAAGAGGAACTCCCAACAAATTCGGGAGCAGTGGAAGCCACACAGCAATGGAGTGGAGGAGACTTCTGTTCCAGAGAGCCCGGAAAAACCAATACCAAAGGTCCATCGTGCACCAGACCCGGAGCAGAGCACAGCCCTGCCTTGGCCATGCGGACCCGAGAGGAACAGATCTGAGCAGGCTTCAGGGCCATAATCTCCGGTGGCTGCGAAGGTCCCTCAGCCCACAGGAGCTACAAGTCAGTGAAAGAGACTTCTGGACTGGTCGAGAGGGGAGCAGGGTGTCTCCCCATAAGTCAGGCCCCCTCGGGAGGAAACAGCGGGGGGAAGCAGTAGATAGGAGCTCCCAAAGCAGGCAGGAGCTCATATCTATTACTGAAGATCTCCTCATAAACCCCCTCAGAGAACTGAACCTGGGAGGTGGCCCTGCCCCCACCTGAGAATCTGAATTTAATCTTATCCTGAATAGCAGCCCCACCCCCCTGAGGCTGGGGAGCAGCATTTGAATCTCAGATCCCAGGCACTAGCTGGGCAGATCTAGTGGTGAGGCAGGGGTGGAGAGGAATCTCAGAAGTCAAGTAACTGGCTGGGAAAATGCCCAGAAAAGGGAAAAAAAAAATAAGACCATAGAAGGGTACTTTCTTGGTGAACAGATGTTTCCTCCTTTCCTTTCTGATGAGGAAGAACAATGCTTACCATCAGGGAAAGACATAGAAGTCAAAGCCTCTATATCCCAACATCCGAAATAGATATCCAATGGGCTCAGGCCATGGAAGAACTCAAAAAGAATTTTGAAAATCAAGTTAGAGAGATGGAGGAAAAACTGGGAAGAGAAATGAGAGAGATGCAAGAAAAGCATGAAAAACAGATCAACACTTTGCTAAAGGAGACCCAAAAAAATGCTGAAGAAAATAACACCTTGAAAAATAGGCTCACTCAACTGGCAAAAGAGGTTCAAAAAGCCAATGAGGAGAAGAATGCTTTCAAAAGCAGAATTAGCCAAATGGAAAAGGAAATTCAAAAGCTCACTGAAGAAAATAGTTCTCTCAAAATTAGAGTGGAACAGATGGAGGCTAATGACTTTATGAGAAACCAAGAAATCACAAAACAAAACCAAAAGAATGAAAAAATGGAAGAGAATGTGAAATATCTCATGGGAAAAACAACTGACCTGGAAAATAGATCCAGGAGAGACAATTTAAAAATTATGGGACTACCTGAAAGCCATGATCAAGAAAAGAGCCTAGACATCATTTTTCAAGGAAAAGTGCCCTGATATTCTAGAACCAGAGGGCAAAATAAGTATTGAAAGAATCCATCGATCACCTCCTGAAAGAGATCCAAAAAGAGAAACTCCTAGGAACATTGTGGCCAAATTCCAGAATTCCCAGGTCAAGGAGAAAATATTGCAAGCAGCTAGAAGGAAACAATTCTAGTATTGTGGAAATACAATCAGGATAACACAAGATCTAGCAGCTCCTACATTAAGGGATCAAAGGCATGGAATAGGATATTCCAGAAGTCAAAGGAACTAGGAGTAATACCAAGAATCACCTATCCAGCAAAACTGAGTATAATACTTCAGGGGAAAATATGGTCTCTCAATGAAACAGTGGACTTTCAAGCATTCTTGATGAAAAGACCAGAGCTGAAAAGAAAATTTGACTTTCAGACACAAGAATGAGAAGAAGCATGAAAAAGTAAACAGTAAAGAGAAGTCATAAGGGACTTACCAAAGTTGAACTGTTTACATTCCTATATAGAAAGACAATATTTGTAACTCTTGAAACTTTTCAGTAGTTGGTGGGATTACACACACACATACACACACACACATGCACACACACACAGACACAGAGAGCACAGAGTGAATTGAATAGGATGGGATCATATCTTTAAAAAATTAAGGTAAATGTATAAGAGAAATGTATTGGGAGGAGGGAGGGTGAAATGGAATGGGGCCAATTATGTCTCATAGAAGCGGCAGGCAGGAGACTTTTTAGTGGAGGGAAAAAGAGGAGAGCTGAAAATATATTCTGTAACAAGACACATGCCTAATAAAGTTTTTGTTCTTCTCTAAGTGTCAGTAAAGATGTTGGAATGTGTGAAGGCAGTATGGCATGATGGAAGGCATGCTAGCTTTTTGAGGCAGAGAATTTGGGTTCCAGCCTCAGCTCTGCTACTTCTCCCCTGTGAGATGTTGAGTAACTCCCTTATCCTTTCCTCATCTAAAAAATTAGGGGATTGGACCAGATAGTCTCTATGTCCCCTTATGATCCTAGATCTACAATCCTATGAATAGCTCAAGAAGACAGTCACAGTTTTTCATAACTAAATTTCTAGATACGAATGTCTAATTTACCATGTTCTTCATAGGACTAAGTACACGTGTTAAAGTTTTTATTTTAATGGTGTTCTTCTAAGGCTCATATATATGCCATTTTCATTAGACTTGTTCTTAACTTTTTATTACTGTGATTATTATCAATTTAAATATTATCACTGTACAATGGGGCCCTTCTATTGCCTCCTTCTCCCAGATCCTCCCTCTACTTCTTAGATGGGGTCACAATGAGAAAACTTTGGAGGCCGGCTTCCAGTCATCTGTAATTCATCTTTCGAGAGACTTTTAATTAGCTGCTAAACTAGGAGATCTATTGTTTCATAGTGCCATACTGAGTAGAAGAAAGGGTAGTAGGCTTCTGGTGACACTTTTATCCAGACTCTCAGGTGACAGTTTTTGATTTCACAGAAGGCTAAGGAAAAATTGCCCTTTGTTACTCCAAAAAAAATGGTAATGAAGTTCACCCCTGTCCACAATTACTATGGGCTCAATGAAGTAACTTCTCACATATTTCTTTCCATTAGCACTGGCCCTGTAATCATAAAAAGATTTGAACAGATTTTAGGGATAGCATCTAGCATTTTGTCCTCTCCCAGTATCTGAGCATCAGGAGTCAGAGACTGCCAAGGAAGCAGCTAGAATAGGCTGTCACTAAGGAAAGGGTAAGCATTGGGGAGATACCACCAGAAAGAACAGATGTGGCCATTTAGTTGCGCAGTTGCCAGCTGAGGGGAAATGTACCATGGCTAACTATCAAACTTGCTAAAAAAGGTTTTATGTCCAAAAGGACTTGAATATTTGTCTCTTGATTTACTGTTCTATGGTTGGTACAGTGTCTTTCACATGGTAGATGTTTAATGAATGCAATCTGATTATACTGGCACAAATAACTTAGTGAATTCAAACCTAATCATTCTGTAATATGCTCTATGATTCCTTTATGCCTAGCTATTACCTTTTCTGTATGAGAATAAATAGCCTATTCCAAACCTACCTGACTCTCATTTGTATATTGGGTACATTATTACTGCCCCTGGTTCTGGAAATTGCCTAATCTGGTGGGTCATAATTATTATTATAATTAATAATTTTCCATAAGATTCTAAAATGTGGGGTAATGAGACAAAGAATGCAAGAATAGGGAGCCCATTTGTCTTATTGAGAATTCAGAAGTCTCAGCCCTAAAAATGAGCAAACCACAATGATTAGGGAAAGAATAGGAATCATCAACCCTGTGGCCTGAATCAAGCTGTACCTCTGGCTTCTTTGTTAGATAAATACAATATTGACACTTCTAACTTTGTAATCTCTACACATAGTGAAATGGGCACAAACCAATCCATTAATGCCAGCCACACGTTGCACTTAGAATTTACATGTGAAGTGTGTTTTAGTGAAGCAGAAAAGGAAACCCACTTTATTCTTTCTTAAGGTACATTTGCAATGAAGTGAACATTTACTTCCTTTTTTCTTATGTAAGTCATACACTCAAGCACACTACTATCTACTATCAAGGTTAAAGATGATCCTGTAATATTTCATTCATTTCAAATCCTAAAATTTTGCCAAATTAAAAACTTATCATACAATCCAAGCTATGAGGTATCAAGTAGCAATGATGACATATATTTATGTTGTACTTCAAGTTTTGCAAAATGGATTCCTCATAATGATCATGTGAGACAGGGATGATAGATACCATTGTGCCCATTGCACAGATGAAAAGAAAAGCTATAAAACTGACTTACCAGTGATGAAATATAGCTAGTAAACATCTTAGACTAGATTTACACCCTGGACTTCTGACTCCAGTGTGGCACAGTAAATGCTTCTCATGATGGTTAAATTACTTATATGCAATAAGTTACAGGTAATTCATAGGTATGCTTTCCCCATAATATGAATACAATGATTTAAATTAAGTAAAATCACTCAATATACTATATAATTACTCTATGTCATTTCAAATCACTTTAACTGAGTACAAAAAGGTGTTGGGGAAATATGTCCCTTTTGGCATTAAAATCTGGGTTGTTCTGACAGTCTTCAGACAGATTGAGTTGGATACATTGGATGGTATTGGACATGATGGCATTAACTTGAGGGGAAAAATGTAAAAACAACAGAATTAAATCCATATTTCTTGTACAAAATTGTAAAAAGTGCATCTTGTCGTGGGTGTGTATCTTCTGTGTTTCTTCTCATGATTTTTAGAACTCTTGAAAAATAAGTATAAGTCTAGAGTTTATAATTGAATAAGAAATGAATGACTTGAAAGTAATTCAATCTTGTCTGAATAGTTAGAAAGGCAGTATGGTATAATGGAAAAGGTCAGGGCTTCCAGTTAAAATGACATTAAGAAAGGTCATAGAGAAGTCCCAGCTGCCCCATAAATTCCAACAAACAGCTGAAAATGGCTCCAGGAAGACCAAATACCTATGTAATATAAAAAAAAGTAGAATAAGAATGGTCTAGTCAGTGCAAAATTACACATACACACACACACACACAGGATCAGAAGAGAGTGGAAGCTGGTGGGCAAAGGAGTAGGACTAGGGAAGCCAGTTCCAGGTCAGGAATAGGTAAAAGTAGCTGAGACCAAGACCCTATGGCGGGTCATGCTAGGGACGACCACATAAACCCAAGTAATCACGAAGACTGTAGCAGAAGCTTGAAGAATGATATGAACTCTTACACATGGACCTAAGGACATCTGACAGTCTGAAAAGGAGTGTCAGCTCTAGTAATAAGTTTCTTTTAATATTTATTTTATTCTCAACTCAGAAAATAAAACAAACATTTCTAAAACAGTAGAATAGAAAAAAGATTATATGTGAAACTGCAAATCTATTACATACAACTTGCTATTTCTTTTAAATATATAAGAAAGTTATCATGTAGCTTTATTTTTTTCTTCCTTCCCCCTCCACCCTCAAGATGGCTATCATTAGTTACAAATATGTGTCTGACATAAAAGATCTAGTGAACTTTTGTTGTTTTGTTGATTTTAAAAAAAGAAAGATAGGTGAGAGAAGGGAAAGAATATCCTGCAGAAAAAATGAAAAAAGAAGTGAGATAAATTTAATATATCCTATAAATGAAGTACATGAAAGAAGAATATACAAACATGGAGGAAGGTATGGGGAGAGCAAATATCTCATGATCTTCCTCTTACAAAAAATGATACAAAGAAGAATATTGATCACATAAAGGATACAAGGATAATACAGTTGGGTTTCGGGACAGAAGAAGATTTTTTCACAGTTTATGTGACAATTGAGGATGATCATTGTGTTTCCTCTATCCTATATTCCCTGCTGCTTATCCTTGTCTCTCTCCTTTGATCCAGTCCATTCTTAAGAGTGCTTTGCTTCTGACTACTGTCTCTCCCAATCTTCCCTCTCTTCTATGAGCTTTCCTTCTCTTATTCCTTTTCCCTCTCACTTTTGTATAGGGTAAGTTTGATTTCTATGCCCAACTAATTTGTATGTTATTTCTTCTTTTAGTCAATTACAATGAGACCAAAGGTAAAGCCCCCTCATTTGCCCCCTTCTTCACATCCCCTGTGTTCCCTTTCTTTGTAAAAACTCTGTCAGGCCTCTTTTATGAGTGATAATTTAACCTCATTATACCTCTCCCTTCCCCTTCTCTTGGTCCTTCCCTCTTAATATTGTTTTTTTAGATGCCATATCATTATAATCAACTCACACCCATGTCTTCTGTCTATATATATACTCCCTTTAAATGCCCTAATGATGAGAAAGTTCTTAGGAGTAGTAAGTATCGTCTTACCCTGGAGAAATACAAAGAGTTTAAACTTCTTGAATCGCTTATGATTTCTCTTTCCTATTTACATTTTTATGATTCACTTGAGTCTTGTATTTGAAAGTCAAATGTTTTATTCAGCACTGTTCTTTTCATCAAGAATACTTGAAAGTCCTCTATTTCATTGAATATCCATTTTTCCCCTGAAAATTTTCCCCCTGAAAGATTATACTCAGCTTTTCTGGGTAGGGGATTCTTGCTTGCAATCCTAGATCTTTTGCCCTCCAGAACATATATATTCTAAGCTTTCTGATCCTTTAATGTAGAAACTGCTAAATTGTATGTTGTCTTCATTCTGGCTTGATAATTCTTTCTTTCTGGTGGTTTGCAATATTTTCTCCTTAACCTGGAAGCTCTGTGATTTGGCTATAATATTGCTGAGAGTTTTCACCATAGAATCTCTTTAAGGAAATGATCAGCGGATTCTTTCAATTTCTATTTTACCCTCAGGTTCTAGAATATAAGAGAAGTTTTCCTTGATAATTTATTTTTTCCTTGATAATATTTTCAAAGATAATGTTGAGGCCTTTCTCTTTGATTGTAGCTTTCAGATAGTTCAATAAGATTTAAATTCTCTCTCCTGGATCTCTTTTTCAAGTCAGTTGTTTCAAAATGAGGTATTTCACATTATCTATTTTTGTCATTCTTTTGGTTTTATTTTATAATTTCTTGATTTCTCATAAAATCATTAGCTTCCATTTGCTCCAATCTAATTTTTTTGAAATTATTTTCTTCCCTGTGCTTTTGACCTCCTTTTCCATTTGGTCCATTCTACTTTTTAAGGCACCCTTCTTCTCATTGACTTTTTTGGACCTCTTTTGCCATTTAGCCTATTCTGTTTTTTAAGGTATTATTCTCTTTAGTATTTTTTGTACTTGCCAAACTGGTGACTCTTTTTTCATAATTTTCTTGCATCACTCTCATTTCTTTTCCCATTTTTTCCTCTACTCCCCTTATTTATTTTGAAAATTCTTTTTGAACTGTTCCAGGAATTTTGGAGGGCCTGAGACCAATTCACATTGTTCTTCGAGGTTTTGGATATAGCAGTTTTGACCTTGTTATTCTCTTCTGAGTTGTGTTTTCATTTTACCTATCACCATAGCAATTTTCTGTGGGGAGGTTCTTTTGTTGTCATTTTTTCAGCCTTTTCCTCAACTTTTAACTTTATGTTAAGTTGGCCTCTGTTCTTGGGGTAAATGGGACACTGTTCCAAGATTCAGGTTTTTTGCATAGCTGTTTTCAAAGGTAATTCTGAGGGTCTGTAATCTTTCAATTCTTCCAAGGGGTTATGAAGTAAGGAGAGGTATGCTTGCTACTCTCCTGTCCTGTGCTCTGAAACCTTGGAAATGACCAGGGTCCATGCTCCCCACTAGTCACTAGCTCTGGTGCCCTATTTCTCCTCCTTTCCCTGAAACTGAAACCTGAATCTGACTATGGGCAATGCAACAGAATTATGCACCAGCACCAGCAAATAGACCCTTGTAATCTCCTTCTGACAAGTGGCCCTACCTCCTTAGCTCTGTGTCTGAGAGCTCTGGAAGTCATTATCCTTATTCATTTGTTCACTCTTTATAATATTTTTCCTAAGAAGCTTGCCTGTAAAATTTATTTTCTTCTCTTACTATTTTTTGTTTTTGTTTTTTTCCATCCATTTGTCTATTTTAAGGTGATGGAGTTTGACTCAATTGAGGTATAAGCATTCATTCATACTTTTGTCAGAATTGTACTGACTTTAAGAGAGACTTGAGATCAAATTCAGCTTCAGATACTTATTAGTTGTATGACACTGGACAAGTTACTTACCTTATTTCTGCCTCAGTTCCCTTAGTTGTAAAATGAAGATAATAACCTCCTAGTGTTGTTGTAAATATAAAATGTGTTAATATGTTTCAGTACTTTTCAAACTTCACTCTATATAAATACCAGCTAATGCTTTATTAAACTAATCGTTTATATTTGTGAACTTTTTTCTTTAAATATCAGAATATCTGTGTTCACTGATGATTATTAAATTTTTAATAAAAAAAGAAAAAAAATTTAAATTGTGATTACCTTAACTATAGGAAAGAAAAAAGTACACACAGTAATAAAAGAGCAAAGGGATGGGAAGGGGGAAGAAAAACAGCAAGTAGTGAGTGGTTATTATTATTATTAACATATTAAAATTATTTTTAACATAAGCTGAGTAAATGTAAGTTTAATCCATCATTGTGATTTTTAGACTATTTGGAAAAAATAAAACTCTCTTAATAAATAAAATGATGTTGAGAGTTTAACGCATTTCTCCAGAAGTAGTCTGACTAGAACAGAGTATGATCAGATAACAGCCTCCTGATCTTGATTTAATATTTCTATCAATGCTATCTGCCATCACATTAGTCCTTTTAGTAGTAAATTCACCCTGTTGGCTTATATTGAACTGGAGCCTACCAAAATCCCCAGCTCTTCTTGACATGAAAATGTTGTCATATCAGATGTTTCTCTAATTGTGTTACCATTTATTTCCTTAGCCTAATTTCATCTTGTTGGCATCAGGTCAGTTTTTTACCATGTTAGAATCATTTGGATTCTATAATATGTCATCTGTGATATTTCTTATCCTTCATACAAATAGGTGGCAGAGACCTGAGCTAAAAGACAGTAAAACCTTAGTTCAAAGCCAGTTTTTGGATGTATGACTCTGGGCAAGTCACTTAACATGCCTGTCTCAGTTTCCACAACTACAAAATGGATGCTTGCCAGGCTTATTGTGAGGATCAAGTAGAATAATGTTTACAAAGCATTTTAGCACAATGCCTGTCATATAATAGTCACTTAATAAATTCTTGTTTTTTTCTTTCCCTCCCATATCTTCATCCAGGTCATTTATTACAGTTTATTTCTTTGTTTAGTTACTTATTACAATTTATTACAGTTTTTGACAGAAGCTGAACCTCATCAAAATGATCCAGATGGATAGAATCTTGGAAAGCTACACCGGAGCTCAGGTTATTATCAATGTCTTTTTGGTATGATTGTTGAAAAGTTGTTTGATAAGCTGAGAATCCATTTATACTCCTACAGAGTGTATTTTTCTTACTCAAAAATATCATTAGAACTGTCATCATATGCCTTGCTAAGATGAAGATACATCATGTCAATGTCACTACCCTGATTTAATAATAGTGATAATTTATATATTTATTACTTTATGGTTAAGAAGGCATTTTTCATGAGTAATTTAAATCAGTCCTCATAACCTTGTTAAATAGGCCATACAAGTACTACAAGTACCATTTTACTTATGAAGAAGCAGAGAGCCATCCATTGACATCACTTGCCTATGGACACATAAACTTAAATAAGGGACAGAGTCACAGCTAAGATCCAAGCCTTCTGATTCCATCTTCAGTGTTATTTCCATGATACCATACTGTGCCTCCAAGTCTTCTAAGCTGGCAAATCAAAGAAATTAAATCAGTTTGGCATAAATTCATCTTGGAAAGATATATTCACTGAACTCTTTCTAAGGTTCACAAATCATTTGGTAATTATTTGTTTTAGAATATTTTCCATAATTCACATTAATTTTATAACTTTAGAGTTTCCAAAATCAAGCTTTTCTTTCCTTTTGAAAATCAGAATATTCTATGAGTACCATTTTTATCCTTTATGATATCTCAGAAAATACAAAGGATGTCTCTGAGGTCTTCTAAGTTCTTTTAGTACTCTGGGCAACTCTCCAGAGCCATATACCCTAGTACTGTATCCACAACTATCTATAAAACATCACTATTTGGGTGTCTTAACATGAGTTCAAAATATGTGAAATTAATCATCTAAATCCTGCCAGTGTTACCAGCATTCTCCTGCTCATATTTGAAACCAAGTAGTCCTTTTTTTGTTCTTTCCTCTCCTATGTCATTCATATCCAATGATTCTCAAAGTAATTTTGAATCAAGTCCTTTGTAATATTTCTCTACTTCCCTTTCTGAGTTTCCATTGTTACAATAGGATGCAAGGCTCTTATCACTTCATATCTGGTTTATGGCCATAATCTCCTAGGAGGCTTCTTTGCCTTCATTTTAATAAATATATCATATCCTTCATAGATTTTCATTTACCAAGCATAATTTCACATTACTAAAGGAATACAATTCTTGATTTAGCATGCAAGATTGCTCATCAACTGGCTATGTTTTACTAACCTTGGATTATTTCTCACTTTTTCCCAGCATAAATCCTCTAGATCTGCCAGATCCATATCCTTTGCTGTGACTTATAGTTCCTTGCTCCTTCCTCTCCTGTTTATGATGATGTTTTCCTACAATAGTCTGCTTCATCCTAAAACAAATGTTACATCTTATTGAAAGTCAAGCTTCTCTATCAAATATTTTCTGAATAATCCCAGTACTCATTAATCTTTCTCTTATAGTATGCTCTACCATTTATTATGCTCCTTGGATTTTGTATTTTTTATTTGTTTTACATAATCAAGAATTTGATTAGTCACTGTCTGACTTGATATGTTCTCCATATAGTTCCTCTGACAATTCATGAAATAAAGTCTTATTTTTTTTGACTATTTACATGCTAATATTGCAGGTCTGTAACAAGACTCCTGGCTCCTTAAGGGTAAGCATAATGTCTTCACATCTTTATATGCCATAATGGATAGATTGCTGGACTTGGAATCAAGAAACCTGAGTTCAAATCTGTTTGCAACACTTGCTATGTGAAAAGTAAGTCACTTTTTATGGAGCCTCATTTCTCTCATCTGTAGAATGGGGATGCTAATAATGGTAGAACCTTCCTCATAGAGAGCAAAAAAGGAATGATTTATATAAATCTCTTGGCAAATTTAAAAGTGCCATATAATTGTCATTTATGATTATTAATGTTGGCATTCAATAAATTCCTCTAGACTTGACTGTTTACATGCACAAATGAATTATAGGTACTACAAGGGCAAAGGGCAGGTCTCACACTTCTTTGTGGAATCATCCATAATGCCTAGCATAAGATGCATACAGTAGTTTTCTGATTACTGTCAAGTCAATAAGCATTTATTAATCTTCTACTATGTGCTAGATACTGGAATGAAAAAAATTAGTTCCTTTCACAAATACATAAGTGAATAAACACATGATCATTAGAAAATAGGGAGACCACTAACAAATGGGGGCAGGAAAAAGTGCATTCTAGGTATGTGGGAAACAACATGAGCAAAGGCATGGAGGAGATGAAAAATAGAATTTAGCCAAAAGCAAGTTGTCCTTGTTGTAATGAATGTAATGAATATAAAAATAACATTTAAGGGAAGGTTTGGTGTTTTTTTGTTTGTTTAGTTTTTTTTTTTAAAATTTCATATCTCAACCAACATTTCTCTTTTATCACAACTGAGAATTTCTTTTACTTTTTAAATTCCAGTGTATATTTTCCATTTCCCCCATTTCCAAATACCTGTTTGTTTACTACAGTTTAGATTCCTGAGAACTACTTGCAATCTTAATGTTTCTGTTCTGATGAGCAATAATATACTGTGTTTACAGTTTTACACTTTCAGTATACGTATCTCTATCCTTACAGAATACACATACACATACACATGCATATGTATATGTATATATATATATGAATATATGGCTATACTATACATACATATATGTAGATAGATTCCTTGTAACTTACTGACACAAAACAACTTTCACTGATATTTTCTATTATTTTTCCTCCTGCACACTGTTCAGTTTTGAGAGTGTCATGTATGTGAAAATGAATCTGATCCAAAGACAGCAGTGTTTATATGGTGTGCAGAAAAGAGAGTGCATTGGAAAAAAAAAATAATAGAGTTTAACTCTAAGTCACTTCTTGAAGAGGAAAGACTTTCTTCCTTTCCAAGGCCTTGCACATATGGAGAGTGCAAATGAGGAGACAAGACAGGGACTGCTGCATTGGTATTATGTCTTATTGTATAATTGTGCATGTATTCTTCTCTTGGCATAGAAAAGCACAAGAAAGACTGGATATAAATAGAATATTTTCTGAAACACAGTATGTTGGAAGGAGTGCTGGTTGTAGAATCTGAAGACCTAGATTCAAATCTATGCTTTGGCACTTAATATTATATGATCTCAAAAAAGTCATTTCAAGCTCCTCAGGGTTTATTTTCTTCATTTATGGCTTCAAGCTACCAATCAATTATATTTATTAATGCATGGTTGGAATTCAAAGACAAAAATCAAAAAGTTCCTATGTTCAAGGACCTTAACTTTATCTAGGAAATAGCATGCAGAAATATAATTTGAAACAAAACATACCTAAGATAATGTTCTGCTGAGTTGTCTAATACATAAAAGATGTTTTTCTTACATGTTGTATGTATAGATATGGTGTGGAATCTGGATCACCCTGTCTTTAGGAGAGAATGGAGTTGTCACCTTTGGAAAGAGCAAAAGTAGGCTCATAGTGGCCCTAGTAGCTACCTAGTGAGAGAGGAGAACACAGGATTCAGGATTGAAAATCTACCTAGTCTCCCATTTCCAAGAGTGACATTATGGTCTAGAAATCTATGTATCTCACCTGGAATAGTGTAAGTTTGGCAATAATAATAGGTTCAGAATAAAAAGCTTCATCTTTGATTGCTCTCCAGAGCAAAGTATTGGCTAGTTTAATGTAACTCACTTAACTCCCTCCTACCAGAAGTTAATTAAACAAAGATAATCACAAATAAAGGATATCAAGTAAACTCACTTATCCAAGAAAAAATAGCAAATGAAAGTGTAAAAAGTTATTCATATTACAAGAGGATAAAATAAAAATCAATAGGAGTGGTTTTTGCTAGAAATAAAATCAAACACCTCAGTTCCATCAAGGAGAGAAAATAATTTCACTGAGGGAAATTCTGCTCTCAGCTGTCTCTAAGGCTGAAAACAGTGGAAGTCAAGAGAAGAGGGATAAAGCTAGTTTTACATGTCAGCATCTCTAAGGGTCCCTGTAGTCATTCAAAAGGTCATACTTGTCTCTCTCAACTGTCTCTGTTGAAGTCCTTTGGCAAAATCTTTGCTTTTCTCAGCATCCTTGTTGGAGAGGGCTATCAGCCACTTGCAAGCTAGGTCTCTTTTCATGTATTCAGTGCAGCACACAGATCACAGGGCTGTCTTTTAGGCACTGCCTTGGGAAGTGTTATTTATATATAAAGTGAATTCAGGGTATGTTTTGTTGGGAAAAAGTCACAAACAATTGGGGGAATCAGCAAAGGCCTCATGTATGAAGTGGTGCTTGAGCTGAGTTTTGAAGTAGGCTAGGGATTCTGAGTAGTGGCAGCAAGCAGGAAGTACATTCCAGGCATGGGGGAAGCCTGCATAAATGCAAAGAATTGGAAAAAAGTGAGGTTCATCGATTAGGGAACAGCTAAACACATTGTTATATATGAATATAATGAAATATTACTGTGCTATAAGAAGTTACTCTGTGATAGAAACAGAGGAGTATGGAAAGATCTGCATGACCTGCTGTAGAGTTAAGTAAGCAGAGCCAAAAAACAACATACACAATAACTAAAGCAATGCAAGTGGAAAGAGCTACAACAGTAACGAAATTAAAGATATGTGTAATAAAATTATAACGATCAAGTGTGACTTGAATGAAGAGATATGCAAGGATGTTACAAACCACCCTTTTGTGGAAGCAGCTGAGAAGCCCATTAGTATATTTTACACTGCATGCATTTTTGGACTTTTTCAATATGTTGATCAATTGTGCTGATTTTTTTCCTCTTTTCTGTCATTAAAAAATACTCTGGGAGGGAGAAGGAGATACATACTGGGAATATCGATGATGATGCAAAAACAGAAGATAGCAATAAAAATTTATTTAAAAATAATGTCTGTATTAGCTATCTGAGATGAAATGTACCATACTGAATAGAGAGCTAGCCTCAGAGTTAGGAAAACTTGGATTCAAGTCTTGTTTCTGATACAATTTGGTTGTGAAACTTTGGGAATGACACTCAACTCCTCAGATCAATATGCAACTATAAATCTCTACAAGTTGCAGAGCAGGTGGCAGTCTGCATTACTACAGGGAGTCTCTCACTAGGAATTCCCCAAAACAATGAAATCTCAGGTTTATTAAAAAATTATTTCAGAAGTAGTTATGAATAAAGGGCGTTGAAAATTTTAAAGTTTTTAAATATTATGCATCATCACTGTCCTTTTGTAAAGCAAATAATTGTACCTCAAATTAATGTTTCATAAATAAGTATTTTTCATATCATGGGTTTGTTTAAAATATGATAATACTTGTAGTGTGGAAGAAAAAAATAATATGCCAACTCAACTCAGGAATCATGGGAAAGTTTTTCATGGTTAAGGCATTTCTTAGGGTAGAAAGAGCTCTCTGCTCAACTGGGGCCATCTTGCTGCATAGTTTTAGAAAATGCAGTGTGAGACACTGCTGAGTGGAGAACTCAATATAAATATCATTATTTTACAAAATGATGACCATTTTTCCTGCCTGAATAAAGTACTTAGTAAAATTACACTAGTTATTTCCTTACTTTAGTGACAAGGGAAGTTACTATGATATTGTGAAAAATCTAAACTTCCCTGCAGCTGCACTGGCAAGTTTGCCTTAGATGTTATGAACCCTTTCAACACTCTCTAGTTTCAAAAGAGTCATGAGAAAGCGGAATCAAAAATCTGAAGAGGGTCACATTTCGGCAAAGGTCTTATACCTCAAGAGGTTGGAGGGAGGGGAAACAATTTTGACCTTATAAGCCATCAGAATCATGAGAAACTCATTATCATAGAAGATGGCAAATGCCACTTGAGAAGTAACTTTACAGATTGCCACTGTAAGAAAAAGAGTGGGATGTTCCTGCTACATTTCCAGGTCCTGAGATATTTCCATTCCAAAGTTATGACAAAGTGAAGTCAATATGCTGTCAGCCTTCAAAACAAATCCTGGGTAATTATCTCTTTGGGAAGAGGCAGACTAAGAATTATGCCCTTCAGAAAGGGGGATGGAGGGTGGAAGGGAATCTCTAGCCAACCCTCATGTTTTGATTACAAGCTGCCTTATATTGTCCTCTGCTATCCGGGCCCAACAGCTGACATTTAATCACATGTTGTCTTGTATTTTTATTCAACTTTCCATGTGCACATGCCTTATCTTTCTTAGGAGGAATGAGAAAAGGAGGTAAAACAATCATATATAGAATCCATGGGATTCAACCTTTATCACCCTACAGCTTCTAAAATGAACAATTATATTGGGTCCTCTGTAATATGGGATAGTCCTTCAGAGATCTCACGTATTTGTATTTCATAAGACTAAATCATGACTTCCCTTGGGGAAAACAAAGTACCAATGAAGGCATCATCTGGGGTCAGCCCTGGTCACAGCTTCTTCTTCCCCTCTCTTGGAGACATAAAATTAGGGATCCTACATTTGTCCCACTCCAAACCTATCCTTCCTGAATAACTAGTTTATCCCTGACCTATTTCTCATTACCTCCCCATCAAAAATTAGCTGTACATGATGCAATAGCAGAAATCCCTGCTCTCTAGCAGTTTAATATATCTATTCCAATGTAGGAAATCAATGTTCATGGACCAATGCATTATCCATTCCAAGTAGTATAGTTCCATTCTGACAAGGACTTTCATGAGATTACTATTGTGAGCCAATAAGAATCTCGAACAATATGGCAAAGTTGAGGTAATCATTTTGGGAAAAGAGGGCCTTTCTAAACCTTATTATTCCATCCTCTCTATACAAAGTGATCCTAACTATTTCTATTCATAGAAGAATGAGCTAGAATATTTTTGGACTGATTGAATCTATACTGGTCAAAATGTAGCATTATCTACCTAAGAGAATAGAACTGTACCTCATTATAAATCCAAAAGCTGCTTCAAAGAGTTACCATGCTGGGAATTACCTTCCAATGCAAGGAAAGACAGACAGACAGATAGACAGAGAGACAAAGACTGTGTTTTCCCAAGATAACTTTCTAAGACCAAAGGTTGCAGAGCAGTGGACAGTATGCATTAGTATATTTATGTTCTTTCTTATAGAGTTCCCTTATATCAATGAAAAGACAGGTCTGGATCACAACAAACCACTGTATTTTCACCATAAATAATTTATACAAAAGCTAAACAAAACAAAAGACTTATAGTCCTTTACTTGTATCACAGTTTGTAAATAATTAGAAAGGAAATGTAAATAAATTAATTTTAAATAAAATAATTGCATCTCTTTAAGTGTAGAGAGCATTTTCTAAAAGTTCTAAAAGTGATGAAGAAGCAAATACAACCTTTAATGGCTTTTTTACATCTGCTTCCTGTGAAGTTAGAACTTGTTGTTTGGTTCCAACTATTATCTCCAAGTGAGCATCTGTCATATGTTAATGCAAGCATATTTTGATTTGAGACATGTGAAAATGTTGATTTGTTAGTGTTCCCAAGACCCTGACACAGACACACCCTTGGAGGAGGAAATGACTCAGAAGGCATTAGAAAAGACACAACTTTCACTCATTTTGTATCTGCCTCCACCATAGCCAAATTGTCTTCATATTCTCCAAGTCCAAGAACCTGGAGGGTCAGCAGCATGATCTGACAATGTGGATCAAACAGAAAACCAAATGTAACACATGGAAAACTCATAGCCAGGATCAAAGGGGAAGACAGCCAACTACATTGCTTTGTTTCCACAAAATCCAACCTGTCTCCTCTTTCCCTTTTGCAAATACTCTAAGATCCATACAAGAAATGTGATGGTGCTGGTGATAATGGTGGCAGTACTGGTGTTGGTGCTGGCTGTAGTGGTGATAGTTTTAATAATATCAATATACACAGGTTTAAAATTTACAAGGTAAATTACAAAGTATTCTACAAGCCTATTCCTTTTTGAGCCTCACAAACACCTGGGCATGGGGGAAAGGAATGAGGGCTAGTGTCCAAACTTCACTGGTAGAAGTGTTGATTTTTCATGGTTACAATGTTAGCTCTAGACTGTCTCAATATGGGAAAGAGTATATTCCTTAGGACTTCTTGCTAGAGTTCCTGTCTTTCTGTCCCAAGTTCAGCTTGATCTCTCCTTTCTATGCCACTGTGACCCCCCTTGAAACTGAAGAGCAAGTGTTAACTTTTCTGTAAGTACATTCTAACCATTGCTATGTGTCTAAAACAGAACTCAGCTTTGCCTCCAAACCCACGCCTCTTCTAAATTTTCCTATTCTTATCAAGATCATCACAATCCTTACAATCTATGTTCACAACTTGTGTCATTCTCAACTGTTCATTTTCACACAAAATCTGATCAATCAACAAATATAGTCACTCTACCACCTCGAAATCTGTGAAGCAGTTTTAAAAAGATTAACTAAAAAATTATATGATTAAGACTATAGTCACATGGTATCTGAGTGAGAGCTAATTTTAAGAGAATATTAACTTCCTTAATAGATAAATTATCAAAGATATATTGTCTGTCCTTTACAGTGGAAAAGGACAAAAGACCACAATGTGGGGAGCAAAGAACAGTATGTTTAAAAACAGGACTGTGACCAATCATTCCAGTGGAGGTCAGAAGGCTCTACCTACCACAGATCAGTCACCAATAGTGCATTTGATCATCTGGGATGGAGATGTCTCGAGATTTGCACATCCCACATTTCCTTTGTGCTACTGTGATTCTGTTTTACTCATAGAGAACAATGCCTTCAGATGTGAGCACATCATGCTGGGCAGTTCTGTTCTCATGTTTGCCATGTCTCACAGTAAATACTAAGGTTCTTCAGAAGACCTTTTGAGAAGATACTTGTATTGCTTCTTCTGATGTCTGTGTGAATGTTTGCCTTGTACAAGCCCTCTGTAAAATGGTCTTTCAAATACACATTTGGCATTTGGACTAGGTATTCAGCTCATCAGAGTTGTACTCTCTACAATAAAGTTTGAAATTCTGGGAGTTCAGCTCAAGAGGGGACCTCAGTGTTTCATATCTTACCTTGCCAAGTAATCTTCAGAATCTTCCTAAGACAATTCAAATGGAAGTGGTTCAATTTTCTGGCATGGCATTGATAGACTGTTCAGGTTTCACAGGTAACCAATAACAAAGTCGGCACAGCAGTTCTGTAGCTCTTCAGTTTGGTATGTAGCCTAATACCTCTTCTCTTCTACACTCTCTTTCCCTTAGAGGCTGAGATGCAACAGAGTATGGATCAATTCTCTGCCACTTGGGCTACTTTTGACCTGATAATCAACACCAAGAGCGAAGAGGTTCTCCATCAACCAGTAATGCATCATCTGTATGTGAAGCCATTGGTTACATTAGATAGAGAAATTTTGAATATTCCAATAAGTTCATTTACCTTAACAGCATACTTTCCAGGCATATACACATAGATGATGAGATTAATTCAGGCATTGCCAGAACCAGCTCAGCATTCTGCAGGATAGAAAGAAGATGTGGAAGAGAAGAGGTACAAAGGTATGAACAATTTTATGAAAAAAGAATTTCACTGTACCATGAATCACATGAAAGGTTGTTCCAGATCACTAATAATAAGGGACATGCAAATTAGTAGTGAGGATTCATCTTTGATGGTTTCAGTTAGTCACAAAGTAGCAAAAATGTAAACTATGAAAATAGTTGCTATTGAAGGAGCTGTAGAAAAAGTCAGGTTTTTACATTGTTGGTAAAATTGTAAATTCATCTAATCTTTCTGAAAAATGATGCTGACTTATTCAAAAAATTCATTAAACCATTCCTATCCTTTGACTCAAAGATCACAGTACTGAGTATATACTACAAAGACATAAAATGCAGGGGGAAAGTTTCATTGTAAACAAAAGCATTACAGTAGTACTTTATGTCATAGGAGAAAAATATCTGATAGTCTATCAATTAGGGAATGGCAAAACATTCTTGTCATATTAATGTAATGAAATATTAATCATACCATATGAAGTGAAAAAATACTAGGCATGCAGAAAAGCATGAGAAGATTTGAATGAACCATTGTAGAATGAATTAATCAGGATCAGGAAAGCAATACAATGGTTTTAGAAATTTTATTGAAGTAATACTGGAAGACAAACTAATCAAACTCATTTCCTGAGACTATGGGTATTAAATTTAGCATCAGATTTAGGCAAAGGGTAAGTTTCCCTCAACTGTATTTTTTTTTCTTTGCTTCAAAGGAAAATGTATGAGGGAAAAGGAAGGGTCAGGGTGTAGAAGAAAGTGTTGATATTAAAACAAAGAGTAACACTTTTTTTTACGTTCACACTGATAAAGGTGGAGATGAAGCAGTTTACACTAAGGAAAGAGATGAAGCTATGAATAATAGTAGATAAACCAGGAACTCCACCAAAGATATCTGAGGAAGCAAAGAACTGAGTGGAGAGCTGATGTAGCAGCAATTCAAGCTAGTCTTTCCAGTTTCCTGGGAAACATGGGCCAGAAAGCATGAAGTTGTTCCACCAGCAATTCAAAAGAGGCTCTTCTTTCATTATCTTCAAAGAATGACTTCCACCCTCAAGGATTATTTTTCCTGTTACCCTACAGCCATGAGAATTTTTTGACAACCTGTTTGCTTTTGGTTCATAAGGGGTTAGAGAGAAAGGCTGGCATAGTGGAAAGAAAGCTGGTCACGGAGCCTATAATAAAGAAATTCAATTCTCATCTCTGACTGACTGTAATCCCGAGAAAATAACCCAGGCTCTCAGTGCACCCAGGCAATTGTCTAAAGTTCAAAGATGCAAAAAAGGTGCTGAGTATGTTGGTATACAAGTTCCTTAGTTAGATCATCATGAGCATTGCCTCCCCCTAAGTGAATACCTGCAAAGACATTGGCCTAAAGGGCCCAAGGTCTCCAAGTGCATCTGGGGTCATCTCTAGTCATCCTGATGAATATCTGGTCACTGGATTCAGATGCATTGGAGGAGAAGCAAGGTTGGTGATCTGCAAAGCCCTCCCTCATTCAAAACAAAGTCAAATGCAAGTCATGTCATCATTTCTCTGATGGCATGGTCTTCTTCGGCAATGAAGGACAAACACAACAACAAACTGATGAAAATTCAGATCTGATCCAAAAATAATGCCAGTAAATATGAAACAACAGTTTTAATGCATGGGATTTCCTGTTATGTTATGTTGTATTGGCTCAGTTAAATATTTCATTATTTGATTTCTATTGATTTTCTTGATCTATGAGTAAGGTCTATTCTGAATTGGGGTTTAAACCAAAGACAAATTTCCTTTCTTCCAAAGAATAACTTAAGCATCACCAAGGTAGAATGATAGATTCTTATGACTAGTGAACTGAATGAAATATATCTTGCAAAGCTAATTGAAAATGAATGAAGATGATGATAATGATGGTGATGATGATTATAGGACTAATGGTTTTATTATCATAAGAAATCTCAATAAGGAAATTCTATTTTTAAGTAATTTTAGGTCTTAGAAGTGAGAGCCTTATCAACTGTCCAGTATTGGTGGCAGGACTTGAACCAAGGACTCCCTTGATCTGATGATATGCCCTGGCACCTCTATAACTTGCCCTCTCATTCAGTAAGTTAAGAAATTTAGGAATGAATATTTGAGTTGGGGGATGTAATAGCTCAATAAACACTCAACAATCTCATAATTATGAGATTCTTATGACATGTGGAAAAAGAAAATAGTCAACAGTAATTAGTGACATGATGTTATGAGGCAAGGAGCCAAGAGTCCAACTCTAGGGATGTTGCCTTAATGTGTTGGGGTTTTTTCCCATTCCCTTTGGGACAATTCAGCACTGCAAAGCAGCTGACAAGTTGGAGAGATCCCAAAATGCGCAACAGAGATGATTAAGGCAGGATGATTAATTCATGGGGAATGAGAGACAGGGCGGGGGAGAAGGAAAGGGAAAGAAAGAGAGCAGGGGAGGGAGGGAGGGAGAGAGAGAAAGAGAGAGAGAGACAGAGAGAGAGAGAGAGAGAGAGACAGGGAGAGAGAGAGGGAGAGAGAGAGGGAGAGAGAGAGAGAGAGAGGTGTACATAGGTTTCCTAGAAAACAATGAAAAAAGACCTTAAAAGTATATAAATATTTGAAAAGTATAGCACTAACAACAAAAAGTGATGGAGTGATTTAAAATGCCAGAGATATAAGTACAATGGGATGAAGTTAAATGAAAAAAATTATGCTGAATGTTAAGAAAAGTCTCCTTGACCATGAAGTCAATTAAATTATGTTTAAAACTCAACCAGATAGGAACCTATGTTATGGGGTAAAAAAAAAAAAATTATACTGTTTCCTGGGGAAGCCTAGTTTATTGGATTTTTTTCCATCTTTTGTTTATTTTTTTCCATACACATACCATAATTTCCAGAGATTTTATTAATACTCCTGGAAGCTCTGGGCACCAGTGGATAACTAACAATTCCCCTTAGGAAGAATTGCCTTGGAGAGCAAGCTGAACTGGAGTTTTCAGCCAACCACAACACCAATGCCCAAGAGTGGCAATTGATCCAATCAAATAAAAAAAAAAGTGGGGGGAGGAGTGGAACAGGAGGATCCCAACTCAGTTACTAGTCATTTTCCAAATTTTTGTTTTATATTTCAAGTCAGTTACATGAAGCTGAGATCACATTTTTTTCCCACAGAAGCAATGCCATGTGTGGTGGTTACAGTCTCTGGCCATGCCACAAAAACTATTTACCATATGATATTCCTGAAGTATATGTTATTAGTGCCATAGCAGGATGATCATATTTCATCTTTGTCTAATCATCATGAAAGAAAATGTTTCTATGGGAAAATGTATGCTAAGTTCTGATTCAAAAAACAATTATCTATCTGGTTTGCCCCAAATCCCGGGATTAGGAACTCCCCAGACTCATGATTCACTTCCTATGCCCTATGGGCAAGTCATTTAATTTTTCTGAGCCTTATTTTCCTCATCTGAAAAAATGAGGATTTTAGATTAATGAATCAAACAACAAAAATGTATTAAGTGCCTATAATGTGCCAGGCACTGTATTACATACTGGGATCTAAATAGAGAATGAAATAGTTCCTGCCCTCAAGGTACTTACATTTTCTAGTCTAGGGTTTTTTAGTATTCTTTTTATTGCATGTGATATACCTCTTTGACATTCTGGTAACACCTATGGTACCCTTCTCAGAAAAGCATTTTTAAATACATGAAATAAAATAAATAGGATTATAAAGTCAATTATATAGTAATTATTATGAAAATATTTTTTTTAAAAAAAACATAGTTCAAGGAGGACCCCTAATCTATGGATTAGTTGAAATCTAAATCCTTTCTAGTGCTAAATCTTTTTATTCTGAATGCGTGACAATGGCTGTGGGTGAGATATTTGGAGGCACACAAGCATGGGAAAAAGTATTTTTTCTAAATTTATAAGACAACATGGAATAGTGGAGAAAATGCTGAATCTGGAATTTGAATCCCACCCCAGGTACTCATTAGCTATTTGACTCTGACCAAATCATTTTACCTCTTTTAGACTCAATGTCATCATCTGTAAAATGGGGATGATAATAACTATAGTGCTTTCATTCCAGCTTTGTTGTGAGAATCAAAGATCATAATGTACACAAAGTACTTTGCAGATCTGAGAGCACTATAAAAATGTCAATTGCCACTATTATATTTGTATATATGGAAATCCTCTAGAGCAATTGCTCATAAAAAGAAGGTCAAAGAGTCATTTTCCCCAATGAGAGTTGGGATGAGGGAGGCATTATAATTCATACTCCCACAAGATATCTACACATACACATACATATAGACACATATATGCATATGCACATGTGTATATACATCCTTACACATACATGCACATAAATATATATGTGTGTGTGTGCATGTGTATATGTATGTATATTCCAGAGTCTTCATAAGTAAGGTATGTAGAAGTTAAGGATGCTGTCTACATTTTAGAAAATGGTATAATGATATGTTGAACTGTTCAATGTATTTGTTGCATAAAATGTATGAGACTTAAGCAAAAACTCTATTGCTTTTTATAGCTGTGTCCTTAATACCTATCCCAACGCTTAGCACCTACTTAGCACTTTATAAATGCTTGTGGACTGACCATTACAGAGAATACAAAGTATTGTTGTACAGTGCATAAGGATTTCACGTTCCTTTCCCCTTTCTAGGCCTCAGTTTCCTTATCCATTAAATAAGAGGACACAATAACATGCGGTTTTCAAGATACAATCGTTTGTAAAGGCTTCAATTAAACAAATTATAATCGAGAAATACTGGCTGTACTAGATGCTATAACTATTACAAAATGCAATCCATGTGTTCAGGGCAATGAGGTGAAATAATATAATTTTAGAATTACTCTTTATGAGATAAGGACTAGAATTGTGATGTAATTGGCACAGAAAACTCCCAGATGAGAAAACCTTACCAATTAAAGTCAGCACTTTATCTGAAACTTATAGCCTTAGATAATTACCTGGAGCAGTGATTTGTTGTTGCTGAGTCATTTCAGTTGTGTCTGACTCTTCATGACTCATCTAGAGTTTTCTTGGCGAAGATACTGAAGTGGTTTGCCACTTCCTTTTCCACTTCATTTTATAGGTGAAGAAATCCAGGTAAACAGGGTTAAATGACTTGCTCAGGGTCACACAGCTAGTAAGTAGCTGAGGTCACATTTGAACTCAGGTCTTTCTGGCCCAGCACTCTAACCATTGCACCACTTTGTGGTCCATGTCTGCAGCTGCTGTCAAAGAAAGAAATAAGTATAGCTGGGTGCTTTGCAAAGAGTTGGACAGTGTGGCCAGAACAGTGGTAATGAGTCTTTCTGAATTTAACTAGGCTGGCTTAATAGCAACAGACGTTCAGTCTGTCTCGGAGCCCATACCAAGCCTTTCTAGCTTGGTAGTGCCTGTTAGAGATTTCTCTTTGATAGAATGTCCTTTAGGAAACCAAAGAAACTTCCATGCTATAGTGAGACATTGTTAGGACCTAAAGCTGAGGGGAATATCACCAGCTATCTAGTACAACCCCACATCCCGATTCCCGTACTGCCCCCACAGACACACATCTCATTTTACTGATAGTGAAACTGATGTCCATGGAGGTGACGTGACTTGCCAGTCATGCAGCAATTCACCTCAGAGGCACAATTTGACACCATTCACTGACTCTGAACTCTTCATTAAATAATGAGCTTTTTGAGAGCAGGAACTGTTTAATTGATTGGTTTGTTTTGTTTTGTCCTATTTTGCTTTTGCCTTTCTTCATATTCTCAGAGCTTAACACAAAACCTGGCACACAAAAGGTATATAATAAATGCTTGTTGACTTGATTTGATTTGATTCTAATTCCAAATCCACCATTGTACCATCTTCTCACTTAGAGGAGGTTTAACCCTACTGTGGTGAAACATCAATTGCCTAAAAACCCAAAATGTTCAAGACAGGCATTGCCTTTAAGATAGCACTAACTGCAGATCATATCCAGTAAGCTACTAGAAAATCCCTGGGGATGTTTGCATTTACTTCTATGTTTATTTTGGAATATTTTATCACTTATTTCATTTTGTGTTTCATTTCCCGGAGAAGGAGCGTGCTCCAGGTTATTGTACAAAATTCATTCTTCTCAACTATTAATTGATATATTTGCCTTAACTTGTATTAAATATACTTATTCTCTCTGTCTGTTTTGTCTATCTACCACTCCTTTTGTTTTGTCACTCTCTGTCTGTCTTTACATCTTGTGCGTCTGTCTCTGTCTCTCTGTAGCTCTGTCATTGTTGCTCTGTCTCTTTTTTTCTCTGTCTCTGTCTCTTTCTCTCTCTTTATCTTTCTGCCTCTGTCTCCTTGTCTCCTTTCTCACTCTGTCACCATCTTTCTGTCATTCTTTCTGTGTATCAATGTGTCTGTCTCTATCTGTCTTTGTCGCCCTCTCTCAGCTAGAGACACTTTGGTCCATGAATCACTTGGCCTGTTCCACTACTGAATAGCTAGCTACATTATCTTGGAAAAATTGCTGGAGTTCTTTGGTGCCTCAGATACCCCATCTATAAAATGGGGATGATGATATCTAGTCCTAAGTATACCAGAGAGATATTATAGGGGATAATTAACTAACAGCTTTTAAGTACTTCAAATTTATCAAAAGAAAAACATATGGTCAAAGTGTTTATATTGCTACCATCCTCCTCTTCCTTATGATTAAAGTTTATCCTTCCCCATAGCAGAACTTTGCTTTTCTTGATACATATACTTTCTTCTAGTATAATTTTTAAAAATAACAAAAACAATAATAGTGATAGTTAAAATGTATATAGTATTTTAACATTTGCAAAATCACCTACTTATTTTATCTCATTTGAGCCATATCAGGAAAGGAAAAGAAGTCAGGCCTGTGTAAAGTACCACAGGATGGGATTTCTAGGTAGGCAGGGAGTAGCCTACTATCATCAAGTAGCAGGTAAATGTGGGATGGAGGGTGATAGAAATCAAGTAGAGGCATACCTCTTGAACAAATGGGTTTTCCATCATCCTTGACTGTTTCTTCATTGCTTCAGAAACTATAGGTGCCAACAACCAATTCATTCCCAAGGGCTGGGCATAAGCCTCTTTTTGTAGGAGAAAAGCAGTTAGGAAAAAAAGGTAAGAAAAATCAGCACATCTAAAGAAGAAAACAGATGAGTGTTAGTGAACTGAAGAAGGTTCTAACATATGATCATTGGGAGATGAGGGAGAATATAGGAAGAAATAGATAAGCTACAATCTCCCTATACACATCAGCTATATCCAGCTTCTCTTTACATTAGGGCTCTGGAAGAAATCTAGTAGTTGTCAATCAGAGTCAGTGGAACAAATTGACATCATCTCATGAGAAAACAGTGGTTAAATTGTTTATTACTTATCAAACTTGCTGGTGAAGGTCATTAGGAAATGTCAAGGAAGGAAGACAACTTAAATAAATAAATAAAGATCCTTCTTGGAGCCCCCTGTAATGGAACTAAAAATAATGTGAAAACAAGCATGGCAAGCAGGAGTTGGCCACAACCACTACTAAGAAACATAGAGACTGGCTAGGTCTTGCTCCTGGCAAGTATGGGAAGGGAAGAGAATTTATAAAGTGAATAATGTTAGCTTATATTCCATAGCCAAGAAACAACTATGTATATAAAAAGCACAGAATGATCACTGTTTTAAAACAGATAAAGAAAGAACCAGAGGAAAATTCCTTCCTCCAAGTCACTGGGAAGAATGAAGTGTGCGTTGGGAGAGTACAATTTAAACCTCTAAGTGAAAACACAGAAGAATCTGAAACTGAGAAAGGAATCCTGATTTATATCCATAGTCAATCTTCCCATTGAGAGGGGAACTGGATTCTCTGAAGAGAAAGCATTCTTGTGGTCCACAGGAAGACTCCAAGAAGAGATTATTTATTAAAGATGGGAGGCAGAAGTGATGAGTTGCGGTGGTTATGGTTACCAAGGTAGCTATTTGCTGCCTTCATATTAATGAAAGAGATCTCTTGTCTTGCAAGGGCATGTACACAGGAAGTGGCACTAAGTGTCTTAAGTCTCATCCAACCTAATGACCACTACTCACTTGTTATAATTAACACAGGGAAATGAGACTGCCTGAAGGAATCTAGAAAAGCTTGTTAAGAATCACAAATTCCTACTCAAAGAAAGGGAAGCTCTTAGGAGCACAGGTATTTTCATCACTATTGCTAATTAAGATTTTTGGAAGAAAAAGATAGATTTGAGAAGTGAACAGCTGGTTCAGAAGACAGCATCTGACAATAGAATGTGGCTTTCTGTAGCAAAGCTTAAAATAGGGGAATTATGGGTTTCTATAATTCCCTTGGCCAGGTTTGGAGTGTAACTAATGAAGGAGGATAAAGGAGTTTAACTAATGAAGGCTGATAAAAAGATATTTGCCTGGAGTCTTTCAAATATGTTCAGTAGGGTTTTGTAGAGAAAAGGGAAAGGGTGGGAGAAAAGTGCTAACATAGATCTACCAAAATAGCTACTATACAGAATAGAAACAGATAAAAGGAAGAATAAAAGTTCAGTAATTCACAGGAAATAGAATTCAAGAAAGCAGCCAGAAATAAAGCCCTTATTATCTATCATAAAAGGACTTAACCAATGGCACAAAGTGTGGGTAGTACATAAGGGAACCAGAAATCTGTAATGGCAAGCAAAGCAGAATCTTTTGCTGTTTTTCTTTTAGCATAATCAAGTACCTCAGATTGAATCTTGTCTTTGATCAATCAAGAATCTTCAACTAGAAATAGTATAAAGAAAATCTTCCCCATTCATTAATGGGACTTTGACTACGGAAGTTTTGTAGAAAGATCCTCACCTTTTGTTAATGAGGCACTGGTTCTCAAGCTGTTGTGATGGCCTCTGGCTCTGAAAAATGTGTAAGTACTCTGAGGTGAGGTTTTACTTTGGGGCTTAGTTTTTGGAAGAAGGTTTCTGTGCCAGATGAGACTCTAAGCAGCCCTCTGGCTTTGAAAACCCAGTGCTTCTTTCTCTGGTATGTATGATCAGACAGCTATCTGTCTGTTGATTTGTGATGTATGTATTGCTTACTGTTAGGCAGTTGAAAGCCATGTCTGTCGATTTTGACTTCTCTGTATTTTCTCTGAAGTTCAAGGTGCTGCCGTTTTTCTGTGAACTAAGTGAATGATACATGTGCTTGATTAAAGTGACTGTTGACCCCTCAAAAGTTGCCTTTCCTTTTAGAAATGCGGATCAAAGAACTCATGATAGCAGGCCCCCCTGTGTATGTCTGGGTCCTTGCTTTTACAAAATCCTAATGTAAAAAGAAAAACTTGACCTTAGTGGCAAGGATATTGTAAGACTCAAATAAGACAAAGGATGTAAGTGCTTTGCAAACTTTAAAGCACTATATAAATGCAAACAATCACCATTAGCATTGCTGTTATGCCTATAGTCTCTAGGCCTCCAGCCTGGGATGACTTCATTCTCTGAGCCTTCTTCTACTATGCTCCTGATGAACTGGAACAACTTTTATAGAGCAATGCCAGGATGCTGAGAAGCATTTAGCAACCAGGGTCTGAGGAGGAGGGAGGAGGAAGTGGGGAGGAAAGGAAAGGTTGGAGCATGTGGAGGTACACACCACTTTTAAGTTGAATCTGTGTAATCAACACTTCCCTTAGCCTATATAATGAACAAAACAGGCCCTGATTTGTAGTGATTGCCAAGTTCTTTAGGTATAAATGCTCACATGGAAAATTTAACGATCTTTTCTTGCAAGCCTGTTAGAGCTGGCTCTAGCATATCTTTGCTTATCACTAGGATTTGGTGGAATGGCACTCCTAAATATGGTCCTAGGAAAGTAGATCTTATTCAAGAAGAAGGGAACTAATAAAAGGGGGAGGAGAAGTGGGAAGGGGAAGCAGTATTTTATATTAACATGTACTCGAGCAAGAAAATATAGCAATGAAACAGTGGAATCTCTGGGGAGAACATTTGGGTAAAGATCGGTAGCAGCAGAAACAGCAGCTATATGGCCCTACACACTTATTACAGATGATCTGAAAAGGAGGTCGGAGAAAAGATCATGCATCTGGCTGGGAAACATGCTATTGCAGAATTGGGGGGCTTCACTTATCTGAACACCTACTGATTCAAATACTCTCTCTGCCAAAAGCAGAACAGCTAAGAAATTCATGGCTTGCCTAATTCTAACATCATGTCTTATATGTGGTCTTGTATCTTGTTTTTCTTTTCTGTATATGAAATATGTTTGTTGATGATTGATAAGTGCATAATAAAAAGAAAGCAATTTGTGAATCTTAAAGTGCAATATAAATGTGTCGTTGTTGTTTTAAATGAAGGATTGGAGTAAATAAAAAAGTGGAGGAAACATTAAGGAAATTCCTATTCTGAGCCTGATCCTGTCCTTAAATGAAAAAGCAGTAGCTGAATTAATAACAATGGAAATCTTTGGAGAAAATGAGTAGTCTAACTTTTAATTCATGATAGAAAGGAAAGTCAGGTTTAGTCTGCCATGCAGCCTATCAGTCAACAACCATTTATTAAGCGATGACTTTCTGCCAGGCACTATGCTCAGTGCCATAGGAAAAAATATATTAAGGAAGAAAAGGTGGGACTATCTCAAGAAACTATTATTATTGCACAATGAACTCATCAAGCAATTCTGATTTCTAGAAGAATTTTTTTAGAAAATAGAAGAAAAGCCAAGAAATGGAAAACAAATATAGAAGCATTCCATAGTCCTGTGAGTTTCAGGAACATAAATGAACAAAGGTTTTCTCTGCGCTAGTATAAGGAACTCACAGCCTTAGGTAGTTGTCTGGGGTACTAATAGGTTAACTGATATACTCAAGTGATATACACAAGGTCATATATCCAATATGTGTCAGAGGTAGTGGTGGAACCAACATTTTCATGACTTAAAAGTCAACTCTCCATCCACTTTGCACATTGACCCTCCAATGAGAGTAACAACAATGTTGATACCAAGAGTAACAAGGACAAAGAGGATTTTCTTGAAGAAAAGTGGAAGATCGAATGCTTACAGTGACAAAGATAAGATTTTACCAGTCAACTCTGATGATGTTCTGCTTTTCCTTTCTAGGAGAATGAGCTTTGAGTAGGAAAGGAAAAAAATCAAAATATTTATTAGGGAGTTGCAACAGCAGCTAAATTAGAAGACAGGAAGAGAGAGCAGGAGGCAACCTGGTATAGTGGATAGAGAATAGACGGCAGGAAAACTTGAGTTCAAATTCTGCCTCAGAATAATCCTTGTGTTTCTATAAATTACTCAACCTTAGGGAAATAACTCAAACGATTAGTGCCTCAAAGCAATATTCCAAGATTCTAATTGCAAAGCAGTTGATGATATTCATTGGTAGAGGAAGCTATCTCCACCAATAAGATAGTACAACTAGTCAAAATTGAAATAAAAGGTGATCTAAGTAGCATCAATGAGTTAAAGTTTCTAGAACCAGAAAAGCTACATCCCACAGAAGAGGAAGGACTTACAGAAAGGATTACCAGATTCTGTTAGTGGTCTTTGAAAGATTATGGAGAATGGGAAAAATGCTTCAGGACTAGAGGGAGGCATTTATCATTATTAAAAAAAAAAAGGTAAAGATAGAGTCTCAAATAATAGAAGGATGACACTGATTTCAATTCTTGGCAGAATTCAAGAACATGTTAAAGGGATGATTTATTAGATGAGAGAGATGGAGAGGGAAAGAGAGGAAGGAAGGAAGGAAGGAAGGAAGGAAGGAAGGAAGGAAGGAAGGAAGGAAGGAAGGAAGGAAGGAAGGAAGGAAGGAAGGAAGGAAGGAAAGAAGGAAGGAAAGGAAGGAAAGGAGGGAGGAAGGGAAGGAGGGAGGAATGAAGGAACAAAAGAAGGAAGGGGAAGGAAAAGAAAAATGGGATAATTGTTGACTATTGTCAGCATGGCTCTATCAACAACAATCTTCGCCAGAATGCAAAATAATTTCATTTTCTTTTTTGATAGGACTAATAGTTCATATAGATCACTGTTCATATAATTTCCTGTATTTCAGCATCCAAGATTATCTTGATAGACAAGAGTATTGACCTAGTCTAAAAAGTTGAAATCTAATGGAGAGAAATGTAATTAAAAGCTCATATTTGGGTTCAAAAACTCAGCTTCAGAAGTTCAAAACTCAGAGTGGCATAGCTAGATGGAGTTCCTTTAAAAAATGTCTGGGTATATTAATGGATTTCAAGTTCTACATGAAACTAAAATGTAATATGTTAGTCAAAAAAAAAAGTCAATATATCCTGAGCCATGTTGAGAGTGATATACTGTCTAGAATAGGGGCAATAATAGTTCTCCTCTCTCCCCACTCGGTCTTGGTCAAGTAAAGTACAATTAGTAAGTTCTTACTAGGTGCCAGACTAGGTGCAAAGTTCCAGCAATTACAAATCTGTGTGTGTGTGTGTGTGTGTGTGTGTGTGTTCATCCTTCAGTTGCCAAAGAAAACCACACCATCAGAAAAATGATGACATGACTTGTACTTGTCTTTGTTTTGAGTGAAGGACGACTGTGCAGGTCACCAGCCTCACTTCTCCTCCAGAGCCATCTGAATCCAGTAACCAGATATTCATCAGGATGACTGGAGAGGACCCAGGATAAGGCAATTGGGGTTAAGTGACGTGCCCAAGGTCACACAGCTAGTGAGTGTCAAGTGTTTTAGGTGAGATTTGAACTCAGGTCCTCCTGACTTCTGCACTGGTGCTCTATCCACTGTACCACCTTGCTGCTGCCAACAAAAAGAAAGACAGTCCTTGCCTTTCAGGTTCACTGTTCATGGAGTCAGGAAGACCTGAGTTCAAATCTGGTCTAAAATGACTTACTAGTGACTCTAGGCAATTCACTTAAACCCTGTTTGCCTCCGTTTCTTTATCCATAAAATGAGGATAATAATCGGGCTTATCTCCCATGGTTACCATGAGGATCCAATGAGATAATAATGGCAAAGTACTTAGCATGGTGCCTAGCGCATAGTAAGTGCTATGTAAGTGTTATTTACTAGTACTACTGCTGCTGCTGCTGCTACAACTACTACAACTACTACTATATGTGTGTGTATAAATATATAAATATATATATACACAGATGTGTGTATGTATATATGTGTACATACATGTATATATGTGTGTATATATGTATATGTGCACACATGTATATATGTATTGGATGGGGCACGTACAAGACAGAAAAAGTCTAAAAGAGGCTAACCAGGGTGGTTCAGATCCTCAAGGCCTTGTAATTCAAGCATCATTTGTGGAAACTGAGAGTAGTGGGGAACCTAGAGCCTAAAGAACATATGTAACCTTCTAGGTCCTTGGGTATAGCCTTTTGAATGAGTACAAGTTTTACAGAACAAATTCTTTTATTAAGGGGATTTGTTCTGTGAAGTTTGAATTCAGTGAAAGGGTCACACTTGAGGACCTAGAGGGCCACATGTGACCTGGGAGCCACACATTCCCTAGCCCTGGTTAGGTCTATAAAATGATGGTCAAATGGAAAGGGAAATAAATGTTTGCTTGGTCCCAATGGTGGAGGTTCCAGAAAGTAATTGTTCAAGTCAATGAGAAAAAGCATTTTCTAGTTAATTAGAGTTATCAAAATTGGAACAGTGAGGTAGGAAGAGTCTTCTCATAAAAGAGCTTCAAGCAAAAACCCAAAGACTGATTGTTAGAGATGTTCATTTGGGGGTGGAATTTCTTCACAATTTGGACTGGATAGTCTTTGAGATTCTTTCCAATGTTTATGCTAGTATACTTCAACCTTAGTTAGGAAATATACTTAACCAGAAATCAATCTTTAAAGAATGGTGCTTTCCTACTATTCTCATAGGACTAATATTAAAGCATGTGTTCCACACATATCTCTTCTATTGTATCATAATTCGTGTTTATCTAGGAGAAGAGAAAATTTAGAGAGGACATAAAAGCTAGTTATATTAAAGAGGGAATGGACACCTGTTCGGCCCAAAGGACCAAACAAGGAGGAATGGTTTGTTTTCAAAGAGATGAATTTGGGCTTGATGTCATGAAAAACTTCCTACCAATCAGAGCTGTACAAAAGGAAAATATTCAGCCTGAAGAGGTGAGAGAAAGAGAAGAATTCCTCAGGAATGTTCAAGCAGAGGCTTAACAACCACATGACAGGCAGGCTACAATGGGGATTACCGCATGTATGGTAAGACTACGTAAGTAACTGCTGAGGTCTCTGCCAAGTCTCAATTTCTGTGATTCTGTGATTCAATGGTTTTGTCTTCATAGAGGAGGCAGTTTTTGACATGAGCCTTTAAAAGTACTTATGAACCTAACTGATAAAGAGGAGAAGACATCTGGCATGAAGAAAATGACATGAGAAAAAGGCCAGGAAACCTTAAGGCATGTTGGAAGATGAATAGATATTCCATGGGGCTGGAAAACAGGTTATGCCTAGAAGACTGGTTGTGAAGTCAGCTGGAAGTTTCATTAGAGCCATGTTATATAAGAACTCTACTATCCTGCTAAGAAAATGATATTTTATTTGGTAAGATGGAATCATTGAAGGTGTTTGAGCAGGGGTGTGAAGTAAGTGGATCTATGCTTATTAATTATTAAGAATAATGTGGTGACAGTTTATAGAGTGTATTACAGTAGGGAGAGAATGGAGGTAGAGAAAGCAGTAACATTGAAATAGTCCATAGTAGTAGTAGTAGTAGTAGTAGTAGTAGTAGTAGTAGTAGTCGTAGTAGTAGTAGTAGAGCAGCAGCAGCAGCAGCAGCAGCAGCAGCAATAGCAGCAGCAGCAGCAATAGCAGCAGCAGCAGCAATAGCAGAGGTGGTGGTGGTGGTAGTAGTAGTAATACCTGAAACAAGAGCTGGTTGGTGGCAGTTAGAAAGGAAAGACAGGTATAAACATGGGCAAAATTTTAAAGCAATAATTGATAGGAATTGATTGGATGGGATAAGCATGTGACAGGTCTTCTTGCCTACTCTTCATTTTATGGATGAGGATATTAAGGAAATTAAATAATATTTTATACTTTGTCCCCTTCAGAGTAGGGATAGTACTAGTCTTAGGATGCACAGCTTCTGTATATTTCTGTTTCATATCCTCCAACCCCCTTGTCTCCTATGCCTGCATGCAGAAATGTGCCCTTCTTAAATGTTGGGTACATGCCACACACAAATCAGTGTGGACATATTTGGGGTTAAAGAATGAACAAATTGTAAAAAGGCTTCAGAAAGGAGAAATGAGAGAAAAGTATTCCTCTGAGCTTAATAGTATACACAACACTGTGTCATTTAATTAACCTTAAAGACTCATTTGTAAATGCCAATATTACAAATTTATACTTGAAGGGCACAAAATCCAATCCCTCTGTCGATTTTGGACACAACTTGGCACATGTGTTGAATTGTAAAATCACAAGACTGTCTATTTTGCTAGTGTCTGGAGTCTTTGGCAAGAAGGTGACTGTTGGTATAAACATGGTAGAAGGAAATAGAGCTTTGATGACTCTCCTTCTTTCCCTCACTCTGTACCCAGGAGTGTGAATTATTTTAATTGGATCCATCACTTCCTTAGAAGTACTTTAAAAAAAAAAACTTGCTACCAAGCAGACAGCCTGAATGTCTCCTGAGAATTAGCTTTATCTTTATGATTATGTTAACGCTCAAGTGCACTTTTAAAATTTAGCAGATATTATTGGTTTCTAATTATTACATACACTATATCATGGTATATTGCTAACTAGGACACATTGACATTGGATATGAGCTCTAAATCAAACTATATTAAAATACTCTTGGCCAATATCCATCATTGAGTTTATAAGACTATTGTTCACTTTATAACATACATATTAACTGGTACTATTTGTTTTTGGATATTTCTAGATGGTATATTGTTTGTAATGCCTAATAATATCCTGCCTATATACCTTTGACCAGATTTTCTACCATGCTTAGAATGCTCTGCCTTCTCGCCTTGGCTTTTTGGGTTGCATGGTTTCCTTCAAAGCTTAACTAGTTCAGGAGCCACTTCCTTCAACAGGCTTTTCCTCCTAGTTGTAAGTGCCCACTCTCCAAATATTTGCTTAGTATTGACTAAATTTACTCATCTTGCATTTCCTACCCCTGCTTTCCTGTCCAAATGAATGTTAAGAAAAGAAACTATGTTTTTTTTCTTTTTATCACTAAGGTATAGTCCAGTTCTTTGCACATAGCAAATGCTTTATATAAATACTTATTAGATTGAATTGAATTTGGGATGATTCATCGTATATGTGTGTGTTTGCCCTTCCTCCTCCTCTTCTAAATGTATGCGCATTAGGTCATTTTATAAGGCATTTGAGGGTTCTTTGTCAATGAAATTGTACTCATGGTTAAAAGAATTATCTTTGTGACTCCTTGATAATTAATATATATCAATATTTAATTAATATATTATTTACATTTAATGACATTTATTAAAATTACTTATTATTAAATTTATATTTAATTAATATATAATAATCCTGATAATTAATTGTAAGAGCTAACATTTAGTTAGCATTTACTATGTATTGGGCACTGTACCAAATACTTTATAAATATTTCATCTGATGCCCACAACAACCCTTGGAGGTAAGTGTTAGTATTATCTCAGTTTTACAGATGAAGAGCAAGTATCTGGTGTCCCATTTGAATTCAGGTCTTCCTGACTTCATGCTCATTGTTCCACATGGCT
Organism: Bettongia penicillata ogilbyi; assembly: GCA_023548195.1. Taxonomy (NCBI): domain Eukaryota; kingdom Metazoa; phylum Chordata; class Mammalia; order Diprotodontia; family Potoroidae; genus Bettongia; species Bettongia penicillata. The sequence goes on along the minus strand of JAJHZJ010000690.1, from coordinate 401,501 downwards.
AGCCTATCTAGGCCTATTCACAGTCTGCCTCCAAACTACCTTTCCAGTTGTTTCTCTGACAATTCATCTTTGCTCATCTTCTGCTCCAGCCAAATGATCTCACATTTATAGATCTTACGCTTGCTACTTCTGCACTTAGCTCAGATCACTGATTCCTCTCCCCCCACCCCAGAATGACCTCCACCTTTCTCTCTAACCTGAATTTTACCCATTCTTATGAATCTACCTCAAATTCTCCTCCTTCCATGAACATTTTTCTTATTCATCCATATCATAGCATTTTTTTTCTTCTGAAACCTAAGCACTAGTTGTCTGGACCAGGAATTTTACATTTATTTCTTCTTGATTTCTGATCACTCTTGTTATAGTGAACCATAAGTGGTCATTTTAAACTTTCCACTAAATAACTGATATTTCATGGTACTTTTATGTTTAAAAAACACTCCCTAATTCCCTTTGAGCTCCACAGAGAATGCCATGAGGTAGCTACTACATATATCTATTGCCCCTATGTTATAGGTAAGGAAACTGATTCTAAATAGATTTTCATTGGTCACATAACTAGTAAATATCAGAGGTAGGATTTGAACCTGGGATACTAGGTGGGCCAGTGGCTAGAGTACTGGGCCTGGAGTCAGGAAGACCTGAGTTCAAGTCTCCCCTAGCTTCGTGACTATATGCAAGTCACTTAACCCTGTTTGCCTCAAGCCAGCTAAAGAAGGCAATGGCTAATCATTCAGGTATCTTTGCCAAGAAAACCCCAAATTGAGTCACAAAGAGTCAGACATGACTGGAACAAGTGAACAACAGTAACAAGGCTTTGAGGCAGGTCTCTCTGACTCATCTAGCTATCTCTGTACTATGACAATATTTGTTCCCATTTCTGCGTTTGTCTTGTTTCTCCAATACGTTATAAATATGAGGGCAAAGTCTGTGTTCTAATGCTCATTTTTATGTAGTACAATTCCTAACAAATACCAGGCATCTAATAGGTAATGAACAAATATACTGTTGTTTCCCACAGAATAGAAATGGATTAAACAGACATCTCCAATTTGCTTTCTGAAAGGGACTTTCCCAGGTGTAGTAGAAAATATACAATGGAATAAAACCTGGTCTTTTATCTCAAGATTCTTTAAACCAGTGTGGACAATAATTTGTGAAGGAAGAAAGGAAGAGAGAGAGAGAGAGAGAGAGAGGAGAGAGAGAGGACGAGGAGAGAGGAGGAGAAGAGAGAGGAGAGGGGGGAGAGAGAGAGAGAGATAGAGAGAGAGAGGAAGGAAGGGAAGGAAGTGAAGGAAGGAAGGAAGGAAGGAAGGAAGGAAGGAAGGAAGAGAAGGAAGGAAGGAAGGAAGGAAGGAAGGAAGGAAGGAAGAAAGAGAGAAAGAAGAGAGAGAGAGGAGAAAGAGAGAAAGAAAGAAGAAAGAAAGAAAGAAAGAAAGAAAGAAAGAAGAAGAAAGAAAGAAAGAAAGAAAAGAAAGAAAGAAAGAAAGAAAGAAAGAAAGAAAGAAAGAAAGAAAGAAAAGGAAGTAATACCTATTAGACTGACATTTAGTTAGCTTTTAACAGTTAAAAAAAGCAAGTTTACAATACTTTGACTCATTTGACATAATGTAGAATATAATAGGTACCATGAAAATGTGATGAGTGCTCAGAGAACAAAGTGCAGAATGTTTGGAGAATGAACAAAGTGTGATGAGTATTCAGAGAAAGAACAGCTTCTTCCTGGGGGAAATCAAGGAAATTCTTATGACACAAAGCAGAGAAGGCAGGTTCTTGAAAGAGGGGTACGATTCAGAGAGGCAGAAAGTAGGGGAAAGGTATTCCTGTTTGAGGGGACAGCATAATAAAGGCATGTAAATGGGGCAGCATGGAGTATGTTTGAAGTACAGCTAATAGTTGAAATTTAATTGGACTGTAGGATACATGAATGTGAGAAATAGAAGATTTCAGGTGAGAAAAGTAAGTTGAGGCTAAATTGAGAAGGGCCTTGAATGCTAGACTCAACAGCTTTCATTTTGATAAGTAATGATGGTTTCTAACTCTTGAAGGTTTCTGAGGAGAAGGATAATATGAAGCACTTTATAAACATTTGGTCTTCTCAACAGCTCTCTAAAGGATCAATCAGCCCAAAAACATTCATTAAATGCTTACTATCTGCCAGGAGCTCCACTAGTCCCTGTGCATACAAAAACAGACTTAAAAGAGTCATCCAACCCCCTAACCAAGAAGTTCAAATTCTGACTGAAGAAATAACATATAAATAACATACAATGTACATAGAATATATAACATAGCATAAAGTACATGCAAGTTACACTCATAGTAGATAAGGGGTTGTTATTGTATTCATCCTTCATTTTTGAAGACTACCATGACATCAGAGCAATGATGACATGACTTGCACTTGACTTTGTTTTGAGGGAGGGAGGGCTGTGCAAGGTCACCCAGCCTCACTTTCTCCTCCTGAGCCATGTGTACCCAGTGACCAGATATTCATCTGGAGATGGCCTAACAGTAGATAAAGGGTACCAAAGAGATGGTCATTGCCACTGGAGAGTCAAGGAAAGACCTTCTGAAGAGCATTGTCCAAAATTTGGGGACATAATACAATAAAATGTACTAAAGTCAAATCAATACTGCTGGTTGATCCAAATGAGGCCAGTTGTGCCTAAGAAAGAGAAACTAGCCCTTTTGGGCCATGCCCTCAGGATTAGGCCTGGTCTCACCACAGTCTTTAAGGATTTATTTATATTCTGAAATTGTCCATGTTATTCCCATTTGGAAAAATGTCCATGCTGTGCAAAATAAATATTCATAATGAGGGTAATGTAATATACTGTATATAAACTGAGTCAATAGTTTTCATGGAAGCATATCATAACTATTTATAACCTCTTGGGTTTCCTGATACGTGCCAAAAACATTTTTCCTTGCTAATTTTTATTAGAGGTCTTGCCCTTGGAGGCTTTGTCCTTCTTCACCTCCATCATAAAAGGAGCTTCTTCAAGTCCAGTGTCAGGATAGTTTACTGTGAAGACTACCTGTCCTGAAATAATATGAACAGCCTCCCAAGACTGATAAATCTGTCTTGGGTAGCAAAGTGGTACAATGAATAGAATTTTGTATATGAACTCAGGAAGACCTGAGTTCAAATCACCCCCTAGATCATTAACCATCTGTGTAATCCTGAACAAGTCACTCACCCTCTCCCTGGCTTAGCTTCCTCATTTACTGTATGGATAAAATGTGAAAATATTTGTAAGTTGCTACACTTCTCCAGTGGATCCATTTTGTCAGACAATCAGATGTTGCCCAGAGTCACACAGCTAGGAATTGTCTGAGGCTGGATTTGAACCCAGGTCTTCCTGACTACAGGCCTGGTGATCTATCTACTCAGCAAATGGCTGCCTTTATATAAATTTAGGCTTTCATAGAGCTCTATATAAATGCTAGTTGTTATGAAGACTATCACAGGCCTAGGAGGAATGTCAGAGGCTTTTCCACCATATTCAGACTGGGCTAACTGCTATGACTTCCCCAGTAAATTTTGGTTGGATACACAAGTTATGAATTAAGCTTTTTATCTGACATTTTAGTGACACACTGCCAAAGTTTACTAAGCAACCATCAAGTCCTATTACCATATTTCAGAGCAAGAACAACCCCTATATCTCTAAAATTAGACTCTCAGACCCAGGATGCTCTCTGCATCTTCTCTTAATTAATTGTTCCTAATGATGCCCTCTGCAGTCAAGCAGTACAAATCTAATCTCTTTCCACAGAATACTTTTAAAATACTTGGAGGTACTTGTAAAGTGCCCTTTAAGGGGATAAGAGAATGGGGGGGGGGGATATAGGGGGGAGCAGACTGGGGGAAGGGGAGAGAATGGGAGGAGAAAATTTGGATTTCAAAATCTTGTGGAAGTGAATGCTGAAAGCTAAAAATAAATTAATAGCAACAATAAATGTCCCTTATTTTCTCCTCTCCCCAGGGTACTGGAAGGAATGGCCTCAATCAGGGGTGGGGAATCTGTGGCCTTGAAGCCACATGTTGTTCTTGGGTGGAACCCTTTGACTAAGTCTGTGTTTTATAGGACAAATCTTTTTATTAAGGGGACTTCTTTTGTGAATTTTGGATTCAGTCAAAGGCAGAACTTAAGGACCTAGCAGTCTACATGTGGCCTCAAAGCATCAGGTTCCCTGCCCCTGACCCTTGGTCCTTCAAGCTTTGATGAAATGGTTGATGGTACATTTTTCCTAAAGTGAGCATGCTTGCTCCAGCAGTATAATTCCTCCTGATCATGGAGGATTCTCTTTAGAGTATAATCTGCCTCTAAGTAAATTTAGAATTTCCCTTATAATAATTCAGGGTGTGCTCCAGAAACTACAAATATCAGTGAACAACCTTTAATAAGACATAAAAATTCTCAATATATGTTGGTATAGGTTTCCCAGAGGAGCAGATATTTCACGAGGAAAAAGGGCAAACCTGCCAGTATCTCTTTAGATGAGAAGCCGTCACTAGGAATGTTCTGGCAACTGCACAAAGAGATATCAAAGCTAACACTTTGCTTTGTGATGAAGCATTGCCCTTTCTCCAAAGTAATATCCAATTATGAATACTTTACCCAGGAATAGTAACACCATGACTTGGGTGCCCATTGTAAGAGGTCTGAAGCACAGGGTGCATATTGGTTGGTAATTATAGCTCCTCTACATCATGACCAAAGAAAAGGTTATTAAGAGGGTTATAGTTATAAGGATGCCATTTCTCAGAATGGTAAATAAACACAGCTTTCATCTACAGATCATGTGTTCTAGGAATCTGAGGATATATATATATATATATATATATATATATATATATATATACTATATGTATTTCTATTTCTATAGGAGGGTTTGAAAAATATGATAGGTATATATCAATATAATTAGGATTGCCCCTCTCCCAAAAGGCCCAGCTGTGTTTAGTTGTGGTTTTTCTTTTCGTTTTCTTTTTTATTTTGCACATGAGGCAGTTGAGGGTGGGGTGGCAGGGTCATCTAGGTGTGACTCAGGGAGAAGCCTGCCCTAGGATCGATCCCAGGATGTTTGGAAGTATGTAAGGAGGAAGTTGCCACCACTGGCTCCAAATGCGGGACCAGGAAGGGAAGATATCATGCCCTCAGATTTGAGAAGTGCTATCTATGCATTCCAATTTTTTCTCCCTTGACCCAAAACCCCACAGCTTTCTATAGCTATGATTCTGTTCACAACACAAGATTGACCAAGTGGCCAAACATAGAATAAAGGAGGCTGGGAACCCTATTTTATTTTGCATAGTCAGTAGGATGATGTTTTTCAGCCAACTATCCTAATGCCACTGTATTTTCCCAAATAGAAAACAAAAACTACAAGATGTTTGGAAAACATTTAAGCCATAAATTAACCACTGGGAATTCAACATGAAAAAAACTGACCCTGAGGGACAACAAGCTGCAGCTGGCCTAGGGGAAGCTTGCACCACCTTAACTTTTCTTGTTGTCAAGAAAACAAATGTGATTGAAACAAACACTTCCACTGAATTTTTTTTTCTGGAAAAACACAACTTGCCTTGGGCTGTTGAGATACTGACAAATGAAATATCGGTTTGCCTAAGCCTTGATTTTATTTTTCAAATACTTACAAGTCAGCCTGAAGTAACCAGAGTTGGGTTAACCTGCAGGGCCATCAGTAATTCTTATGTCCCTGTGGGGATGATATGGCCCCATCTGATACTAGTGATATTGTTTCCTGCCTCCTTCAGTAATGACCCAATTAGGGGGCTCTCTGAAAATGAACAGGCAGGGATTAAGATTGGATAAGTTGCCGGTATTACAGATAGACACTGAGACCATCTGGAAAATATGGCATGGGAGAGCTTAATCCCCTCATTTAAGGGCATGTGGTCATCTTCTGTCACACCATTTTGCAATATGAGAGCATTTCAAGTTGATCTGGTCTTTTGCATATCCAGATGTTTTCAGAGACTAACGTCAATCTCAAAGCATTTCCTGGTTAACCTCTGCATAAAGTTTTCTGCAAATGCATGTTGCAGGACCAAGAGAAATTCAAGGATTTAGAACATTACTTAGCACTTCTAATGCTTAGTGTGTTACAAAGCACTTTATAATTCTTCCTTTGTCTGAACCTCTCTTGAGAGGTCAGTAATTTTCTCATTATACTGCTATGGAAACAGGTCAGCTGTCTTTCCCAAAGCATCACATGCCCAATCAATAGATGGAATTAAAACTCAAAACATTCTAAGTGCGGGAGCTAGGCTGAGCCAACAACACATGGGATTGTAGAGACACTGCAAGCTCTTAGAACTAACCAATGTGATGAAATCATTCCCTTAATTACATGAACTTAAAGCAAAGAAGGAATGTTCTGTCATATTTAATGCCAGACATTCTCTTCAGTTTTAGTATAATAAAAATGACAGTATATAGTACTTTAAACTTTCAAAAGTGATTTACAATCAATGGAATCTCAAAAAAGAACCTTGTGACATGGCAAGAATTATGAATTTAATTTTACAAATAAACAGTTAAGAATAAGTTTTAAATGGCTAAGAACTTAAACATAAGCAACAGTATTTGGCAGGAGGGTGGTTCACTCCACTGACCTGGATCACAGCCCACTAGGATGGAATTAATGATCTTTGATAAATTGTGGTGGCTGAAAAGTTCATCACTACATGAACAAATTCATATTACCTGGTGAAGAATCTCACTGAACCTAGCTAGTCCTTGGTTGGAAAATATCCATTTCATCACTAGGTCTGTATCAAGAACAGTGTAAATATGAGGTTCTAGTATCTACAAATATCTCTTTTAGGGGTTGTGGAGAGGAAAGTGCTATGAAATTTATAAAGGTTACATGACTATGTGTTGTAACAAATAGCCAAAGTCACTTGAACCCTTGACTTCACACTCTAGATGCAGTGTTTGTTCCACTATAACCCATCTAATTAAATCAGTTCTGTAAGTTTTATGTGTCATCCCTCTCCCTTTTATTCTTTTGGAAGAAGAAAAGTAGGAAGCCAGTATTAAAAAAGGAAAATATCATACCAGTGGGCTCTCAAGAAACAGAAAATCTGCACATCAAGTTAATACTCAGCTCATTTTCCTTCTCATAGAAGTGGAAATCAAAGTTTCTCTAAGTTTTAGGAAGTAGGCAAGACCTGTCCAATACAAAATGCAGTACCTTTCATGGCCCAAGTCTGCTCTTTTAAGAGGAAAACGGAAAACGAGTAATTCACTTTGTTCTTGGTTTTAATTTAGAATAGTTTGCCCAGAAGCATCTATTGAGAACCTACAGTGTGTCAAATAATGGTCTAAGTTTTGGGAATATGAAAGACGGCAAAAGGCAAAATAAAACAGAGAAAAAGACAATTTCTGTTCTCAAGGGGTTCACTATCTGACGGGATACATCATGCTAACAACTACGTACAACAAAAAGAAAGGATAAATTTAAAATCATCAACAGAGGAAAATTTCTAGGTACTCAAACATTCAGGAAGGATATATTATGGCAACATTCACAGATGACACGAAGAGACTAACTAACCTGAATCCTTGAAGGTTTTTGTTTGCCACCTGGGATCAACATAAAGGATATTCTGCTTTTATTACAAGTCTAATCATTCATGATGATGAGTATTGACATCATGTCACTACACATTTTTGACCCCTTCACCACAATATATTGATACTTTCTCCAAATTCATTAGTATCCTTTTTTCTTTTTGATCTTGATAGCCTTATAAATTTTTGTTGTGTTTTAATCTGTCAGGGAAAAAAATCTTTATTCTGTACAATATTTAGTGTCCCATGGGTTTAATAGTAATGGTTATTATTATTATAACATCATATATTATATAATTATAAAAACATGATATAATTATAACATTACATTATAACAGACACTGTGCTAAATACCTAACAAACATAATCATGTTTAATCCTCATGATACCTTGCTACCTAAAAGGTAGGTGCTGTTATTATCCACATTTTACAGATGGGGAAACTGAGGCAGACAGCAGTTCCACACAGCTAGTAAGTAGCCAAGGCCAGATTTTAACCAGTCTTTCTGACTCCAAGTCTAGTACCCTATCCACTGCAACACCTAGCTGTCTCAAATTTAACAAAGACAAAAACACATTTCAAGTGGCCACCATCAAATGTGCCCTCTGCAGGAGTCCCGGAAACGCTGAGGAAAGAGGACATGACTGTTAAATCAATTATCACTACTGTTTTCTCTGAAAAAGGAGAGAATGATATAGATCAAGTTACATACAAACTGAACTCCTTGCAGTGCTTGAAAAGTCAAGCAAATATCACCTGTACTTCTAAATCAAATTCATATTGAAGAATTCACTATTCTTTTCAAAATAATTAGCACTCCTCCAGAAATGACCAAGAGCATATTGGACAGATTATTGAATCAGGGATGTGCTGGAGCCAGCTCCTACCAGCTCACAAGAGCTAATTTTTAATTTTTTGATGTGAGCATTTACATTTCAGAAATCAAATAATACAAATCAGGGCTTGATATGTTTCTTTGTTGATTGCCCAGACTTAAGAAAATGGTGAAGAAAATGTTAACGCAGATTAAACTTAAAAGTGTATCATGTGTACTTTTTTTTCAGAGAGCCAGTTGTTAAATGTTTAGGAGACTTCTACTGAACTAAATTGAAGAGAAAAAGGTCTGGGACATCTTCTGAATGTTCTTTGCACAGAAGAATATATAGAATAGGTGCTTCAAAAAAATCTTGGTTGATTAGTATGCCAAGTTTATTTCTTAGAAGCAATTACAAGACAACCTGGATGTTACAAGTTGGGGGAAAGTTCTTTTTTTCTTCCTAGTGCTTTGTGAGGTAGTATAGCATGGAAAAGAGAAATGTGAGATAAAATCTCCTTTGATACTTCTCTGTGTAATCAAGTCAAGCTACGCCTCTTATATTCTGTACCCTGCCAGCAGGAAGATTCCCTCTGTGTTCATTGACCTGGGTCCTAGATTGCCTTCCAGACCCAGACATGGTTTAGGAATGAACTACCTCAGCAGCAAGTTTTTAATTTAAATAGAGGTTCAGATGAGCTACATTTCAGCACCCTATAGATTCGATCAAGAAGGATTGCTGAGTCACTTTTCTTCAAGGTTTAATCTCTAAGTTGTCCGATCAATATATTCTTCTCATTGAAACCACAAGTCTACTGGGTATTCTCTGCAGTTTTCTTTGCCTTCCTTCATTCCTTTCTTCCTTACTTCCGTCCTTCCTTTCATCCCTTCTCTTTCTTTCTTTCACTCTCCCTTTCTTTTCTTTTCTTTCCTTTTTATTCTTTTTGTCCTTCTTTCCCTCATATGTTGGGAAATTATTTGCAGACATGGGAATGGGTAGAACAATTCTATTTCAGTTTCCTCATGTCAAGAATGATCTAGAAGTCCTTAGGCACATAGGTCATTCCACATAATGGGTACTAATACTTATATTAGCCACCATTCAAGCCACTTTTACCCAGTGCAAGAGTCATCTTGGGATATGGAGAAAAGTAATGGGAACCCTGGATTGCTTTGCTCACTCCCAAATTTTTCCTCTCCCATGATCTCAAACCCATCCTAAAGTCCAAGCCATTTAAATTCCAACCCATTTTCCATGAGAAAAATTAGAATAACTGAGGCTTTTATATCTCTACCATCTATATACATATATAGTGCATATATGTATATATACAACAAATATATAACATTGTGCATATTACGTATCTATATACATATATACATACACACAAATGTACATACACATGCACATGCACATTCGTACATAGATTAGATATCGATGATATATGTGTGTGTGTGTATTTAGTTAGTTGTTTTTCAGATATGTCCAACTCTTCATGATCCTATTTGGGGTTTTCTTGGCAAGACTGCTAGAGGAGGATCTGAGGCAAATACAGTTAAGCAATTTGTCCAGGGTCACACGACTAGAAAGTGTCTGGGACTGTATTTTACTCAAGAAGAAGAATTTTCCTGACTCCAGGGCTATCACTATATCTACTGCATCATCTCACTGTGTAGACAGACAGACAGATAGATAGATAGATAGATAGATAGATAGATAGATAGATAGATAGATAGATAGATAGATAGACAAAAAAACATAATATAATGTTAAAACTGGATCCAGGAAGATACGAGTTCAAATCTGCCTCTGTCCCTCAGGGGAAGTTGCAGAATTCATAGAACCATAGATTTAGAGCTAGGAGGGTTTTCAGGGACCATCTATTCCAAACCATAATTTTGTATGTGAAGAAGTGGAACCCAGAGATGTTGAGTGACTAGCCCAGAGCAACACAGGTGGCCACTCAAAGGAAAGATTGAAACCCTACCCAAAGTCAACTAGATAAACGAAGAAAGACACAGGAACAACATTACTTCATTTTTAAAGATCTATTATGTTCTTCCTACTCAGTGACCAACAAGTCCACTGCATCATGGATATCAATATTGAGTTCTTCAGCTTACTAGAAGCAGTCAAAGAGTTTGTCATCTCCAAAAGCACCTAAGTACTAGCTGTTTTCAGAAGTAAGCTGTGAAACTCTGTACATTCTCTGTTACATTGATTAAAAGGAAAGAAACGTATCTCTTAGAGGTCAATAATCAATCAGAATTACTTCACCTAATACCTAATGAGTCACTTTCCAGTGTACCATCAGTCCAGGTACATTTAAAGAAGGCTGAATGAAGTGGGAGGTATAATATGAAGGTACCTGATAAATCAACAACCTTCTTTATTACCACTAGCATTACTAAATAGATTTGACCCAAAAGTGAAGGCCATTTTCTGAAGGAAAAAAATTTTCCTTGAAATGAATACTAGCCTAGAGCAGACTTTTAGCATACCCCATTCAAATACTAGCTCAAATTGGCTAGTAAACCTCTAAATGATTGTGGCATAGAACAAATGTGGGATACAAAATGAAGGCTCCAAACAGGAAAAATGGGCTTAAGTTGATATATACAGGAAACCACTAAAGGCAAGCCCAGAGGTGGTCACCAAAGGCAACATTTGTCAAATTTGCTAAGTTCTGTCCCAGAGACTATGGGAAAGAGGCAAAAGGAAATTTGCCAATTGGCTTCAGCAAACTGAATGTCAGCAAATATCTATTTCTTTTAAGAGATGGCTGTAGTAGCGCTCCTCAACTCTGGGTCAGGGTGTTACCCTGGGGAAAGAGGTATTAGGAGTTGGAGAAGAGACAGTGAGGCAGAATGGGCATACAACCAAGAATCAAGAAGTTTGGAATCAAGAAGACCTGGTTTCAAGTTCTGACTCTAACTTATAATTGGGATGTGACCCTGGGCAAGTTGCTGAACTGATCAGTGTTCCAGGATACCCTCAAAAGATGTTACAAGTTACAGCTGAGCTGCTGATCAACAAGGGAGAGAGTTTCCATACCATGAGTTCCCTATACCAATAAAACCACAACTCTGTGTGAAAAGAACATTATTCAAGGAATTATGCTAAATGCTGAGGATATTAAACTTGAAGATCACCCAAAGGAAAATGGAAAGATATGTGCTGGGCACAAGTAAATTCGTACCAGAGCAGTAGCATAAATGATGTCTTCAGAGACACACGTGACCAGAAAAGAACATGGACTGGCCATGAACCAAGAGAAAGGTATAACTGAGGAAAAGCTCAGAAATTCCACTGATATCCATGAAATATCCAAAGGACTAAAGTGAACCCTCTGAGGAGAAATTAAGGAAGGGCAAGAACAATAGTTACACAGAATGAGAAGGCATAGAGAAATAAAAAAAATCTGCATTGTTAGAGGCAATATCCACAGGTGAGATCTCAGGTCTGTCAAATAGCACAATATTTCAGCCTTCAAGCAACTTACAGGCTAATGGACAGATATGAGTTATGTACAGGTAAATATGAGAAAGTAGGATATAATAGGAACAAGGAGAAATATCCAAATGGTGTTTTAGGAAAAGTTGAGGATGCAGAGGACATTTTCATCTAGGGATGGGGAGGGGTGGGAAATCAACAAAGCTTCTCACAGAGGAGGTGGAACCTAAGGTATGTCTCAAAGGAATAAGTGAATTTCAATATACAAGAATGGGAAGGAGAAAATTAGAGACATGGGGGACAGTCTGCACGAATTCATGAGACAGCAGTCAGTTGAATAAGCTCAGAGAACAACCAGTGGTTTAGTTTGCCTAAAACTTACTGTGAATAAAATAACCTAATAAGAAATGGAGTTTAAAAGATGACAGACACTAAGTGGAATAGGGGTAGCTGCACATCGAAGTCAAGATGAGTTTACAGATGTCAATAATCATTTATCATTCTCAAGGTTATACAGGATCAAACAGAATCTTTTCTGATGCCAGTAAATCAGTGGATTAGGCATGGTTAGGAAGTCAGTCTCTGAGTGCTTTCGACGAGGGTGTTCAAAGTGTAAAGAGAACAAATCATGTAGAAAAGTCAGCATTTTAATAGGAGTGATTGAGCTGATACACATGGAAGTGTGTTAGAAAGAGAATTCAAGGTGTTGTGAGTAGAATGGATTCAGCTTTGGATGCTCTTGTTGATCTTTTTATTGTTATTATTTTGGGGACAACCAGTGTTTGTTGCCCTTCACATTTGTGTGGGTGACTCAGAGGGATAGATTTGATGCTAGGGGGAGTTTCAGTTGTGTTTTGTTACCCTTCGTTCTTGAAAAGGATCAAAATGACATCACTATGTTGGCATCAAGGTAAAGTGTGTCCAGCTCTGGCTGATCAGAACACAAGCTCAGAAGGCTCTACCATAGTTTGGGCATAAATACTCCATATAAACATTTGGAGTGGAGATGTCTCTAAATATGCACATCTCATGTTTCTTTTGAGCTGCTGCAAATCTTCTTCCCTCATAGAGCACAGCACCTTCTCTGATGTGGGCACACAATGCTGGGAGGTATTTTGCTGGTGTCTCCCATGACACACAACAAATTTCAAAATTCTTCAGGGAGATCTGTGAGTTTCAGTTGCAGGACTTTAGGAAGAGTGAGGATTGGGGCACCACCAAATCTGCAGGGTTAGGTGGTGAGGTGTTCTGCCCCAGGAGCAATTCCAGAAACTCAAGAGAGTTATGAAAGAAACCCAACAATATGACAATGCAATAGTTTCAAGCCCCTGATTAGGGTCTGAACATAGGAAAAATGAATGGGAATTAGCAACAGAATGGAAGAGGGAAGAGAATTGTTGTAGAGTCATGTCCATCTCTTCATGACCCCATTTGGGGTTTCCTTGGCAAAGATACTGGAATGGTTTGCCATTTCCTTCTCCAGCTCATTTTACAGATGAGGAAACTGAGGCAAACAAGTTTGAATGACTTGTCTGAGGCTGGATTTGAACTCAGAAATAATCCTATTCCTAAGTTCAGGCACAACACTCTATCCACTGTACCACCTAGCTTTTTCAAGGGAAGAGGGGGAGAGAGGGAGAGGGAGAGAAAGATCAAAAATGACTCCAAAATTTTTAATCAGGGACACTAAAATGATAGTTGCTCCACTTCAAGAACTAGGAAAGAGTTTATTCCTCCTTCTGTTTTAGAGTGTATCTATGTAATGGCCTCTTGGGTGCAAATGAAAGATTTCATATTGTAAAGAGACTTGAGATCAAAGACAGCATAATACAGTGTATAAAAAACTGGACTTAGATTCAGGAAGTCTAGAGTTCAAATCTCACCCCAAACTTTTACTAGATGTGTGACTTTGGGCAAATCTTTTTGCCTCTTTAAGCCTCAATTTATTCCTCTGTAAATAATGATGATGATGATGATAACAATGATGATAATAAACACCTACTTCAACAGATTTTTGCAAGGATCAAATAAGATGATGCATGTAAAATGCTTTGCAAACCTCAAATTGCTATGTAAATGATGGCCATTTTCATCATTGTTATACCATTATTTAATGAAGAATTTAGACTTAATGACCTCTAAGGTATGTTACACATTTATCCCTAGGATCCTATGAAGTAGATAATTACAGAGCTTTACTTTATCATTAAGTAAGGATTTGAGGTTCCTTGTAGAGATAATGTAATTTGTCTTCATATTCATATATGAATATTTTTATACAGTCAGGCTTAGAGTTCTGGACCAAAGTGGAAGAATATGCATAGACAGATAGATGGTAGATAGACAGACAGACAGACGGACGGACGGACGGACAGATGGACGGATGGACGGGTGGGTGGATGGATGGATGGATGGATGGATGGGTAAATGAATATTATTAAGTGCTTACAATGTACCAAGCACTTGCTAGGAGCTGAGGATTCAAAAAACAATAAAATGAGATAATTCCCACTTTCAAGGACCTTGCATCCTATTAAGGGAAGATAAAAAATAAAGGAGATGTAGGGATGGGATAGTGGTAAGGAGATTCAAGTCAAGATTTTTGGTAAAAAGGTAGAGGAAATTGAGAATGAGTTGAGTTGGGTATTAAGTGAGCATGTAGAACTCATGAAATCTAAATTGGAACTTATATACTTCTGTGACTACATTTGTGTATCTCAGCTAAAGGACTACAAATATGTTGTAGATTGGACAGTGTGTTTGTAATTTAATTATCCTGAAAATTAATAGCATTATTTTCTGACCAAACTCTCATAGAACTTGAAAAGGTTGATTCATTTCCCTTTGACAATTTTTGATTAATGGTCAGGGGGAGTAGAGCAGAGAGTGGGGATAAACTGTGACAGAGAAATGAGGCAGGTGGATGAGAATTTTTTTTTGGTATGTCATTTTATTTGGGTATAGGGTTTGGATAGACATATAGTTGGGCTAACAGTCTAGATATGTGCCCTTGAAAGTTCCCAGTATGAGAAATGCTAAATACTGATAGTTTTATGTATATAAATACAATTATTCACTATCAATATATGAAATTCAAATAATCCAGTATATCTAGAAGATACTAGTACTCCTATTTGAGAAAGAGTTACGTAGAATGTTCAAAATGCTATTGTAAGAATTTGAAATGTGGAAAAACGGAAATAGAAGCAAAGACTGTTAGAATTGGAAGGAACTCCAGAGAATTTCTTATTTGATCCTTCAATTTTACATCTGAGGAAATTGAAACTCAAAGAAGTTGTGACTCAGTCAAAACTACAGAATTATTTAGTGATGGAACTCTCTCATCCCCATTCTTTCCATTACACAATGCTACCTCTTCTACAATCTTTTTGGTTCTATAGCTAATTACAGACTATCTTGGTAATAGGGAGAAAGAATATCATAAACAAGAGTAATCTATACATGCTTCCATAAACTTTATTTCAGACATTTTAATATTTATTAAATGTTTCTAGAGTTTTAATAAATCATTTTCATAAATAAAAAAAGGAATGGTTCAGACCTCACTATATTTTCTCTAGAGACACAACCGATCATCAGTCCAAAAAACAAAAGAATGGCTAAGAAATAAAAAAGTATAGAAAAGCAAATAACTTGAAAAATTCATGAATAATCAAAAAATTCAGAATGACTATATAATTATTTGTGTATCATACCATTCAAAACTGAGGATTTAATTTCCAAAATACTCAAATGGCTAAATCTTATGAATTATATTGATAAATAGCAAGCAGTGAATAAATATTTGTTGAATTGAATTCATTACTCAAGCTAGAGTAGTTGAAATAGAAGGAAAATAAGATGACAGCAATCAGGATCAATCAGATTTTGAAGGGCTATGTAAAGAGGCACATATACCCTTTTAGCGGAACTATGAATTGTGGATATAAATTTAAAATTATGTGAGAAATGTGAAGAAATGTTCCACCCTTTGATTAAGCGATGCCACTGTTAGCAAAATGCCTCAGAGAAGCCAAAACTAGAAATAAAGTATCAGTATATAGCAAAGTAAAAAAGCATTCTATGTTGGCAAAGAAGTGGAAACAAAGTGGGTACTCATCAATTGGAGAGTAACTGTAAAAAAACTGTCATAAATAAATGTGTAATAAATTTAGGTGTAAATATTAGGTCAAGAATCATCCCTCTTATGCAAATGTTTACCAATAGGTATATTGGAGAATATGTAAGAGAAGCTGGATGGTGTGGGAAGGGTGTCATGTAAGCACTAGCAAAGCTTTCATAAAGATAACACATGAAATGACCCAGTAATAAACTCCCTTGTTCCCCATTATGGCACGTATCTTCCTACAGGAGCTTATCCTTCATACTCTAGAATCTCAATTTAGATTGTTAATATCTCCTCTTTTCATCGTTTCTCCTCTAAGTCAACTTAAGCAAGAGAGGCAGTGCAATCACAAAATGTTTCCAAAATTCTTGTGATTCCTTAGAGGGAAATTTCCACCTCTGTCATCTCCCCATGCCTAGCAATGAAGTGGTATATGCATCTTTCTTTTGATTCAGACTCATATTTCCTCCCAAACTCTTCTATACTACAAAATTTAACTGTGAAACAAGTATCAGTGGCTGCTAATTTTCTATATATAAAAGGAAATAAAAAATAGCAATGGAAGAACAAAGAGCAAAGGAGAAGAGGTTCAATACCAAGCAATTTTAGCTGAAAAAGAAATCATATTTTCTTTCTTTGTAGTTTTCTCTCCAAGGGAAAATCAAAGTAAAAGTCTCAGAGCAATAGTTCAATTAGTAGGAGTTTTATTTTGTTTTGTTTACCCCTTCCCCTTCAGAATCAGGTGGGAAAGAAATCACCTCTAACGTGTTCTCACCAAACGTGAACTTCACCTGAGCAATAACAATAACAGGACTGTGTGTCTGCTCCCATGCTTTTTAGCATGGTGTTTTCAGCCATGTTAACAAATGCTTTCAATAAGGATGAACACAGCATCAAGGTCAACTACCATAATGATGGCAAGTTCTTCAATTTGAAAAGGCTACAAGCCAAGAGCAAAGTGGAGGGAGTGTTGGTGCATGATTTTCTGTTTGCAGATGACTGTACACCCAGTGCAGCCTCTGAAGCTGAGATGCAAAGTATGGATCAATTCTCTGCTGTCTGTGCTAATTTTGATATGATAATTAACACCAAGAAAATACAGGTGCTCCATCAGCCACCACCATGCTATCCATATGTGGAACCATTTGTTACAACAAATGGAGAAGTTTTGAATGCTGTGGATAAATTCACTTACCTTGGTAGTGTACTTTCCTGGGATGTACATATTGACAATGAGATTGATGCACACATTGCCAGAGCTAGCTCAGTGTTTGGGAGGCTCCAAAGAAAAGTTTGTGAAAGAAGAGGTATTGGTATTAGACTGTTTACCAAACTGAAGGTCTACAGAGCCGTTGTGCTGATCTCATTGTTATATGCTTGTGAAACATGGACAGTCTACCACTGCCATGCCAGGAAACTGAATTGCTTCCATTTCAACTGTCTTAGGAAGATTCTGAGGATCACCTGGCAAGACAAGGTACCAGACACTGAAGTCCTTGCTCGAGTTGAACTTCCAAGTATTTAAACTATGCTTCAGAGAGCGCAACTCCAATGGGCGGACCATGTTGTTCGAATGTAAAATGTACACTTGTCAAAACAACTATTTTATGGAGAACTCACATGGGGCAGGTGCTCATATGGAGGTCAGAAGAAGCAATACAAGGATACCCTCAAGAACTTTGGATTTGACTGTGCAACATGGGAGACACCGGCACAGGACCACTCAGCATGGCGTGCCCACATCAGAAAGGGTACTGTGCTCCATGAGCAAAGCAGAATTGAGACAGCACAAAGTAAATGCAGGATGCACAAATCTGGGCTATCCATCCCAAATATTCACAGGGACTTTCTGTGCCCAACCTGTGGTAGAGCATTCCAAGCTCATATTGGTCTGATCAGCCACAGTCAGACACACTAAAACTTCACTTTTTCATGGTGATATCATTTTGGTCCTCTTCAAAAACGAAAGACAGCAACAAACAACACCACCAATACACACACACACACACAAACAGCCACAACTTTAGCAACACAAAATAGCAGCAACAACTGACCTCAGTCCCATTTGGAGGGTAAAAGGACAAATCCAGAGACCCAATACAATCCTGAACTCTGGAGCATCCACATGACCCCAAGATAGGACCAGCTCCCTCAAACCAACTAGCAAAAACAACTCTCATTTCCTTCTGGGGGCTTTCTTCCAGAAATCTTCACAAAGCTTTCCCAGAAGTCCCAAATCCAAAAGTGGAGTTGGGGATTCTGTCTCATGTCTATGGCAAAACTGAATTACTGATGTAAAGGAACTTTAGTTTTCAGTAAGAAAATTACTAGTATGAGAAATTGAGAGAAACATGAGGGTTGAATGACCACTTTGAGAGTAAAATAAGCTGGATCAAACGAACAATGGGAAAGTAACAAGTGGAGGTAGTTTGCTAGTCACTGTAATGAGACCGTGCAGACAGCATAGTGGCAGCTTAGCTGACAACTATAAACAAGTGGAGTGCTCATACACAGTTTTTTTTTTTTTAATTTATTTATTTAACTTTTTACATTCATTTTCACAAAATTTTGGGTTCCAAGTTTTTTTCCCCTTTTATCCCCTCCCCCCACCCCAATACCCCAAGCAATCTAATTTTCCCTATCTCCAATCTGCCCTCTCTTCTGTCATCCCTCCCTTCTCTTGTCTTCATCTTCTCTTTTCTCCTGTAGGGCCAGATGACTTTCTATTCCTCATTAACTGTATGTCTTCTTTTCTAGTAGCAACACAAAACTAAACAGTTGTTCCTAAAATTTTAGTTCCAAATTCTCCCCGTCCCTCCCTCCCCACCCATTCCCTTTGGGAAGGCAGGCAATTCAATATGGGCCATATCTGTGTAGTTTTGCAAATGACTTCCCTGATAGTCGTGTTGTGTAAGACTGACTGAATTACCCTCCATCCTACCCTGTCCCTCATTGTTTCTCTTCTGTCTTTTGATCCTGTCCCTCCCCAAGAGTGTTGACTTCAAATTGCTCCCTCCTCCCTTTGCCCTCCCTTCCATCATCCCCCCCCTTGCTTATCTCCTTCTCCCCCACTTTCCTATACTGTAAGATAGGTTTTCATACCAAAATGAGTGTGCATTTTATTCCTTCCTTTAGTCAAATGTGATGAGGGTAAACTTCTTGGCTTTTTTTTTTCTCAGCTCTCCTCTTTTTCCCTCCATTAAAAAGTCTCCTACTTGCCTCTTAAATGACATATAATTGTCCCATTCCATTTCACCCTCTTTCCTCCCACTACATTTCTCTCTCAGCATTTACCTTAATTTCTTTTAAGATATGGTCCCATCCTATTCAATTCAATCTGTGCTCTCTTTCTCTGTATGTGTGTGCATGTGTGTATGTGTGTGTGCGTGCATGCGTGTACGTGTGTGTGTGTGTGATCCCACCAACTACCCAGATACTGAAAAGTTTTAATAGTTACAAATGTTGTCTTTCCATGTGGGAATGTAAACAGTTCACTTCTGGTAAGTCCCTTAAGACTTCTCTTTGCTGTTTACTTTTTCATGCTTCTTCTCATTCCTGTGTTTGAAAGTCAAATTTTCTTTTCAGCTCTGGTCTTTTCATCAAAAATGCTTGAAAGTCCTCTGTTTCATTGAAAGACCATATTTTCCCCTGAAGTATTATACTCAGTTTAGCTGGGTAGGTGATTCTTGGTTTGAGTCCTAGTTCCTTTGCCTTCTGGAATATCCTATTCCACACCCTTCGATCCCTTAATGTAGAAGCTGCTAGATCTTGGGTTATCCTGATTGTATTTCCACAGTACTGGAATTGTTTCTTTCTAGCTGCTTGTAAGATTTTTTCCTTGAGCTGGGAGTTCTGGAATTTGGCCACAATGTTCCTAGGAGTTTGTCTTTTTGGATCTCTTTCAGGTGGTGATCGATGGATTCTTTCAATACTTATTTTGCCTTCTGGTTCTAGAATGTCAGGGCAGTTTTCCTTGATAATTTCTTGGAAGATGATGTCTAGGCTCTTTTTTTGATCATGACTTTCAGGTAGTCCCATAATTTTTAAATTGTCTCTCCTGGATGTATTTTCCAGGTCAGTTGTTTTTCCCATGAGATATTTCACATTCTCTTCCATTTTTTTATTCTTTTGGTTTTGTTTGGTGATTTCTTGGTTTCTCAGAAAGTCATTAGACTCCATCTGTTCCATTCTAATTTTGAGAGAACAATTCTCTTCAGTGAGCTTTTGAACCTCTTTTTCCATTTGGCTCATTCTGCTTTTGAAAGCATTCTTCTCCTCATTGGCTTTTTGAACCTCTTTTGCCAATTGAGTGAGCCTATTTTTCAAGGTGATATTTTCCTCAGCATTTTTTTGGGTCTCCTTTACCAAGGTATTGACCCGTTTTTCATACTTTTCTTGGATCTCTCTCATTTCTCTTCCCAGTTTTTCCTCCACCTGTCTCACTTGCTTTTCAAAATCCTTTTTGAGTTCTTCCAAGGCCTGAGCCCATCCGACATCCCCCTGGGATGTCTGGGGTACTGTGGCTCCGCCCTCCACGTCTTTCCCTGATGGCAAGAATATTTCCTCGTCAGATCCGGAAGTTGGGATCGTTTGCATCTGTTCAAAAAAACTCTCTATAGTCTTATTTTTCTTCCCTTTTCTAGGCATTTTCCCAGCCAGCTACTTGACTTCTGAGATTCCTGTCCACCCCCGCCTAGATCCACCCAGCCAGTGCTTGGGGTCTGAGGTTCCAATGGGCTTTCCGCAGCAAGGTTTAGTTCAGGTGCTGGGTGGGACAGGGCCGCCTCCCAGGCTCAGCTCCCTCAGGTTGTTTATGCAGAGACTTTCAGGAATGAAGATCCTGCCTGCTGCTGAGGGAGTCCTGGGCCACTGCAGCTGCTGCCGTCGCCACCCCTGCCTCTGCCTCCGCTGCTTCCTGCCCCTGCCTCTGCCGCGGCTGCTTCCTCCCGAGTGGGCCCGAGTCACGGAGACACTCAGCTCCCCCTCTCGGCCAGCCAGACATCTCTCTCACTGACCTGTAGCTTCTGTGGGTGGAGGGACTTTCCCGGCTGCCGGAGCTTCCGTCCCTGAAGCCTGCTCGGATCAGCTTCTCTGGGGCCGCGGCCAGGGCAGCACTGGGATGGGGTCCACTTTCTGGGGCACGACGGACTCTGTGGATGGCTCTCCAGGGCTCACTGGAACGGAAATCTCTTCCCCTATGTTTATGCACCCCCTGCAGTGATTCAGAATTTATGGGGATCTCTTTTTACCTTAATTCTATGGGTTGTGGGTTCGGAGCTCATAAACATGCATCTTTCTACTCTGCCATCTTGGCTTCGCCCTCATGCACAGTTTTGACTTAGACTCTCATAATGGTGACTTGGTGTCCCTTCCTCATCTCAAATCCATAGCTATGAAAGCTCATTGTACTCTCTTCTGCTGTCGAAGCCCTTGAACCCTTAGGCTTTTACTGATCATAGTTTTCCAAACACTAAGTAGGGCTTATCATCAACTTCTTCCACTTCTAATCGCATGCTGGTGATCAGAATTAGAAGTCACACAATTGAGCTGGCTAAGTCTGCTACAAATTGATGTTATCTAAACCTAGTAAGGCATTGCTTTGTTTTGTTTTTTCAGTCCTCCCTAGTAGATTCTCTATCCTTCATTCTTTGTTCAAATCTCCCTCACCATTTCTTTGAAAACTACATTATACTTTACTGAGAAACTATCTGCCTTTAAGCTATCATTCTGAACCTTTCCTTTTCACAATCAACTTCCTAGAAAAAGCTTTCTACCCCAGTTGTCTGTAGTCCTGCTCCTCTCAATCAGTCCTCAATACTTTGCAATCGTCTGACTTAACATAATTCAATGGAAACTGCTCTCTTCAAATCAAAGATTGATCTCCTAATTGCTGAATTCAATGGTTTTTAAATGCTGGATTTGAAGTAAGACCCAAATCTAAAACCTCCCTCAGACTTACTACCTGTGTGACTTTGTGCATATCACAATTCCCTTGGGCTTCTATTTCATCACTTATACAATAAAAGCGTTGGCGACTATGATCTCTATGGTCCTCTTCAGTTCTAAATCTACCATCTATATCTTCATCTCTCTTAATCTTTATGCATTATTTGACACTATCAATCCCTATTTTCCTCCTGAATAGTTTTTCCTTCTTTGGAAATTCATTACACTACTAACCCTTGGTTCTCCTCCTATCTGTTTCACTGCTCCTCAGTTTACTTTGTATATTCTTAGTTCAAATCATGCTAGATAAACATAAGTATACACAAAAGTTTTCACCTGGGCCCATTCTCTTCTCTTCTTAAATCTATCCCTGTGCCCTCTTTAGCTCTCCTAGGTTTAATTATCATCTTTGTCTCTCCGTCTCTTTCTCTGTCTCTCTTTCTCTGTCTCTGTCTCTCTCTCTCTCCATATATGTGAGTGTATATACATCAGATACATACATATATATACATATATATGTATACATATATATATATATGTATACATATATATCCAGTCCTCTAGAGTCATAAATATGAATCTCTCTTGAGTTTCAGGACCTCATCATCAACTGTCTATTAGAAAATTCAATTTTGATGTCCCATAGGTATTTCAATTCAAGACAGCCAAAAGAGAATTCATTGTCTTTCTCTAATAAGCTACTCTTCTTCCAAATGTCCCTATTTCTTCCTAGAGTATCACAAACCTTCCAGTTTCCTAAGCATCATCCTTGAATTCCCATTCTCCTTTTCCCTACACATCCATGCATTTGCAAATCTTGACATTTCTACCTCCATAATATTTCTAACATCTGTCCCCTTCTCTCTCCTCCCATGGCCACCACAGCTCAACCTTCTGGCAAATATCCAAGTTATTTTCCTAAAGGAAATATATAATTTACCTTATGGACGTAAGGCACAGGCTACAGCAAAAATGAGATATGAGTAGGGTCCTTTAATTGGTTCATTTGCCTATTAAGGGGTCATAAAATCCATTTAAGGATTGATAATGATGATGAACTTGACATAGTACTTTTTTTTCCACTCAACCATTGATGTGAATGAAGAAGCACAGAAGATTTAAAAAGCAAAAAGATCAGTCCAGCTAGAATTGAGCTATGGACTCACATGAGAACTGGCAAAGGAGGAAGAATTTTGTTCTATCTCTAGAAAAGCTGCTTAAACTTCTTGAAGAAAACAAGGAAGATGGGGGTATTTCTCATTCCTTCCCTTTTTGTCCCCATTCAACAAAAATTACCTTTTATAGCAGAAACACCTGGTAGTATCTAATAAAGTATGGTCCAGTTTTAAAGAAAATTCAAGTCAGAAAGAGGATCCAAGAATCTAGGGACTGAGAGTAGGATTCTGAACAGGAACTGACTATCCCCAGAGCCAAGACAACTACTGATTCTAGGGTCTGTGCTTCGGTACTTCCCAAAAGCTCAGAGTAGGATCCTAGGCCAGGGTACTGCAGAACCTAAAACTAGATACAGTGGAGATCACATCCAAGAAGCACATGGTCTCATCCAGCAGAGAAACCAAACACCACAAAAAAGAACTTGAGAATCTTACAAGAGGATATCATAAAAGGGAGAGTATAAGGCACTAAGATGAAAGCTGTATAAGCTTCCTTTTGGGGAGGACATATAGATTACATAAAGAGAGAGAGAGAGAGAGAGAGAATAGAATACAAAAAATAGTAGAAATATGAAGGCATTTCTTTAATATAATAAAAACATTTACCTTATGAGAGCAACATAAAAAGCATTTTTTAGCAAAACTTAATTATTTGAATGATTAACAGTGTTGATAGTTGAACCCTATTGCTATATTTTTTAAAAAATCACTATTCTCAAACCAATTTACCTGTTTAAAATACTGTCAATTAATTTCGTTCATGAAATCATATAAAATTACAATGAAAATAGATAAAATATAATATTTTACAATATAATATTTCACAAGTCTTAAAACATGATATAAATGTCAGATCTTACTCATACTAGCACCACTACCATCGTCTCTATTGAAAATCAAAAAACATAAGACTGTCAATTGCATGCTGAAAAATAGTTGATGAAGATTGTTTTGTGCTGTTAGTCTTTAAACTCTATTACAAAGTTGATATCATCAAAATAACTTGATACTACATATATTTATATTTATTACATATGTTTATATTTATTATGCATATATTTAGACATATATACTATGCATATATTATATATTTATATGTATGTGTGTATATATACATATATGTACATGTTTATGTATAAAAACAAGTTGAACATAATTGGAATATCAAATGCATGCTCCCCCAAAATTGATAAACTTTAGAAAATTAAACCTGGAGAAATGATTTCCTTTTTCACAAAGGTACTTATGGAAATTGATTATAAATTTATACCTATATCTCACACCATGTGCCTCAGTGAATTATAGCTAGATGATGGACAAACATAAAATAGGACTATAAAAAAGACTGAATAATGTATTTACATAAATTGTGGGAGTGACTTTTTTGTTAAAGATAATATATCCAGCATGAGTCAGATATAACTCATAATATTAAAATAGCTAATTTCTTTATAATAAATATAATAAAAAAGAAAAAAATAGTAAGCTAAGAAAAATGTTTGTGACTAATGTGACAGATAAAAACATGACATCTAAGATAGGTCCTTATTCAAAAATTTAAAAAGTTATGTCCCAATTCATAGAGGGAAAAGGAATAAGGATAATTTTCAAGAGGAATCAAAATACTGTAGCAAAATACTTACTTTTAGTAACTTTAAGTAAATCTAGTATCAAATAAATTCAAAGACAATTTTGAATTATCATTTCACACACATCAAATTAATAGCAATAATTAAAAATTTTAAAAAAGCTTCATGTTGTTAAATTTGAAAGGGCCCAGGTGTTCATTGCTAGTAGAATGGCAAGAAAGTAGAATCTTTTACGAAAGCAAACTAGCAACTCCCAGTAAAATTATATTGTGGAAATATACTCTCAGAGTGTTACTGAAAAGAGAAAAACCAAAAGGATTGTTTTTCAGTATTTTCAGCAAAGCATTATTTGTATTGGCAAATGCCTTAGAAATTGTCTAAATATCCAGTAAAAATGATTGAATAAATTATGACGTATTAATGTTACATAATCCTACAAAAATTAAGACAGACAAGTATGAAATATATAAAGAAATACAGAAATGCCTTTAGGAAACAAGTTGAACCAAAAATGAGAAGTAAAATTGAGACAGAATCAGAAGTTTAGAGTACACACCAATTAGGACTCTACAAAATTTTAAGTGAATTGGATAAAGGCATATAGAATCCTGTTAGTCACTTAGAAGGAATAACTAAACAACTGTTACGATATGCATTGAAATTCGTTTATTTTAGTTAGGCTGAGACTGTATAATGAAAATTATATCTTAATTAATTTTCATATTCATTGTCACTCTATTCAAACTACCGACGAATTATTTTTATAGAGCTAGAAAAAATAATAACAAAATTCATATGGAAGAACAAAAGGGCAAGAATATCAAGGAAGTCAATGAAAAATATGTCAAGTAGGGTAGTCTAGCAGTAACAGATTTCAAACTGTATTACTAAGTGATAAGTATCACTCTATAATATGATACAGACTGTAAATCTGCAAATCTGATACTGGCTGAAAAATAGAATGGTGGATCAATGAAATAAATTAGGTACACAATATACAATACTAAATGGTCATAGTAATCTAGAATCTGATAAAACCAAAGATTCAAGGGCTTTGAGGGCAAGAAGTTAGAATTTGACAAAAATTATTGCGAAAACTGGAAAGCAGTCTAGCAGAAATTAGGCACAGACTGATATCTGTCAATGTCAGATAAGGTCAAAGTGGGTAGATTCTTTTGATATAAATGGTGATTTCCTAAAGAAATTAGGATAGATTAGGAAAAAATTACCTGTCATATATGAGAGGATGTTATGACCAAACAAAAGTGAGACTCATGGGTAGTGAAACCAATAACTGCAATTACATGAAATAAAAAAGATTTTGGACAAACAAGACAAAACGAAGCTAAAATTAGAAGGAAAGAAGGAAACTTGGGTGGGGGAGGGGTATTCCAAGAAGTTTCTCTGATAAATGCATTATTTTTCAAAATTATAGAGAACTGAGTCAAATTTATAAAAAATAAGTTATTCTCCAATTCATAAATGGTCAAAGGATATAAACAAGAAGTTTTCACAAGAAATCAAAGCTATCAATAGTCATACAAAAATGTTCTACATCACTTTTGATCAGAGAAATGCAAATTCAAACTACTCTAAGGTATCACCTCAAACCCATCTGTTGCACCAATGTGATATCCACAGGAGCCTCTATGGATATGCATGCATATTTCCAGGGTAAATTCCAGATTATAAATTCTCTTCCTCAAAGATGAAACCAAAGCATTTATTCAGATACCAGAAAGCCAATACCACCGGAGTAATAAGGAAGTTTGTGCACATTACCAATAGAGGGAGAACCACCATCCCCAAGCCTTCACTCTGTATAGTCTCCCCACAAACAAGCTACTTTAAGCAAAATGTACCCCTCTCACCCAGGTTAGCACATCTGCTCTGCTCTGCCTGCTGCCTCTCTCTCATCTCCCCCTCACTCTCCCTTCCCACTCTATCCATTTGGCAAATTCCTCCCACCATGGGCTTCATATCATTCAGGCTGTGGGTGGGCCAAAGTTCAAAGCAGGTCACATGAGTCTATCAAGGGGTGGGAAAGATTTTCAAATTCCCTTAAAATTACACTATCAGATTGGCTAAGATGATAGGAAAGGAAAATGACAAATTTTGGAGGGAATATGAAAAAATAGGTGTACTAATATACTGTTAGTGGAGTTGTGAACTGGTTCAATTATTCTGGAGAATAATTTGGAACTATGTCCAAAGAGTTATAAAACTATACATACTCTGACCCAGCAATACTACTCTAGAACCCATGATGAAAAATGCTATCTGCCTCCAGAGAAAGAATTGATGAACTCTGAGTGGAGATTGAATATAAAGCAAATAGATTCCACCCTCACCACCACTTCCTTTTTTCTTTTTCTCCTGCCTTACTTTTTGGTTTTTTTTTTTGTAAGTTTTACCTCAAGATATCTCACTGCATCTGCTGTCCTGACTGGTGTTTTCAACTCTGGCCAAGTTGTCCTTCCCACATTAAGCTCTAATCTAACCACCATGCTGCTGACTCAAGCCTTGACTGAAACAACCTTCCTCACCCTCCTCTCTCCTTTCACTGGAGGATTGGAGATGAAACAGAAATTAAACTTCTGTTCCATTCCGCATCTACTGACTTGCCTGGCTTTTTCAGCTCTAGAGGACAAGGTACCTCCAGGTGCCACACACACCCCTCTTTACTGCCTCCTTTTATGTGAGCTTTATTCTCCCTTAAGACTGTAAACTCCTTGAAAATAGAGCCTGCTTTTCTTCTTACCAACTGTATCCTTAGCACAGTGCCCGGTACAGCAGTAGGTATTTGACAAAATATTTATTCATTGGATTTGATGTCATTTTGCTACTCCCTTTGAATTCTGTTAATTAGGGGAAGATCTCCAGGTATGGTCCATGATCTTGATTCTTCCGCTGACCATGGCTAGGTCTTAGGTGTAAGACAATCAAAGAATTATTTTGGCCACTCTGATTTTGGCAAAGGAAGACCGCAAATATCCACATGATTAAAATCCCTCATCTCTAATATCTCAGAAATACCCATAAAGGTGAAAATACTCCCATTAGATTAGAAACTCCACTTCACCTTGCATATTACCAATATTTTATAGGAGGTTTTCTTTTGTTTGGTTTTTTGGTGTTTTTGTCTAAACATCTGACCATTTAATTACTGGCTCCATTGCTAGGTTTTAGCATCCTGTGAATTACTATGGATCTCTATTAGGCCTCCTATACTGTAGCTTCTATTCTCCATAGTTTACAGGTATAAATATGCATTCTATTCGTTCTAAATATTCATAGCCTTTTCATCAATCTCTAGGAAATTGTATATTTTATCAGTGCTTATTTAGCCCAACCAAGAATAGTTTTGTCTCATAAGCTGTGATTCAGAAATCACAGGATCATAGATTTCGAGCTTGAATGGAACCTAGAGGCCATTCCATCCAACTCAGCATTTAACAGATTTGAAAACCAGGACCCAGAGAGGGTAAGGGACTTTTCCAAACTCACATAAGCAGTAAGTGGTAGAGGCAGAATTTGAACCTAGGTTCTCTAGTTGGGTATTTAACTTTATACCTTTGATTGCTAGAAGTGATGCATGTATCATCTGGGCCCCTGAAAGCCCCTAATTTTTTGCTTAGAACTTCATAATACTTATCTTCCTCCTGGCAGTATCCTTTATAACCATGTAAATGTCTAGAAGCATGTATTAATCATTGAGTTTATTAGATCTCAGGAGCTTCTCTAACACATCTCTAGTAGGCATACTGGGAAGCAACAGGCTTGTCTGTCTTTTATATCAGATTGACAAATGGCTGCCTTGTTATTCCTCAGCTGGCAGTGATCAACCACCATTACTCATCTGTCCTTCTTCTGAACCTCATTGGGTGCCCTTTCTCCTGACACAACCTGTGGATCTTTATCATCATTCTCTGAAGTGGAATCAGTTGTTTCTTCTTCAGGGATTCTAGCCTCCCCGACTGCAGCAAGTACCTCATATCTAGTACTTAACTCCAAGCATTCCATGGGGTCTTCCTCTTCTATATCATATTTTTCTACCTTCCAACCTCCCAACACAAATTAAAATTACCTTTTGCCTTACTGCTCTTCACACATGATACGTCATCTTTCAACTCTGAGCTTTTTCAGTGGCTGCCCCCATACTTAGAATCCTCTTTCCTGCCTCCCACAATTCCTGGGCATTTTCAAATCTCAGTTAAAGTTCCATTTTCTGCAAGAAGTCAGTCCCTGTCCACTTTATTCTTAGTGCTTTCCTTCTGAGACTCATTCCAATACTGTATATATCAGGGTTGTGCATATTTGTTTCCATGTTGTCTTCACCATCTGACTGTCAGTTGCTTGAGAGCAAGAGCAAAGACTATATTTTGCCTTTCTTTATTTTTCTTGCAATCAGTATAAAGCCTGACACATAATAGGCACTTAATAAATCCTATTTGACTGACCAAGTATACAATATTGATAGAGTAAATCCACAGGTCACCAACAAGAAAAAAATACTCTTCTTTAAATTTCAAGGTCCACAGCAGTTAAGTGTAACAATTTCAATGAGAGACAATAAGTTTTGCAAGTGGCCAGAAGACCTTCAAACACGAAGGTAAAGAAATTCAAAAAACACAGGATTAAATTGAATTGGATAAGCAATTTATTAAAAAGCTTACCATATGTGGGCTACAAATACAAGGAAAGGGAACGACAGTTCCTACCCTTGGTGAACTTATATTTTAATAGGGGAAGATAAAACACAAAATGAAGAAAACGGATACAGGTGTGGGAAACCTGCAGCCTCCTGGTCCTCAAGTGCCATCCTTTGAGTGCATCCAAATTTCACAGACAGATCTTTTTATCAACAGAATTTGTCCTGTGAGGTTTGAATTCAGTGAAAAGTTCCCCAACCCTGAATTAATATGTTCTCCAAAACAAAGGACCTCAGACTGAAACCCAAAATGAAAAACCCTATAAACCTGAACCTGATCATCAGTGATGGACATTTAATAAAAGGTAGACATTCAAGGTATTTCAATGTGCATGATGGGAGAAGGGAACAGTAGCAGCCAGAATATTTCACTTACACATACCCCCAAAATTGTGGAGAAAATAATAGTTGTGAAAGTAAATTATATTCATGTTATGAGAGAGCCTGGAAGGGAGAGAGAGATAATCACAGAGAGACAAGAAAAGAGAGAGATAGGAGACAGAGAAATTGTTTTATAAGGTTGGAAAAAACACACCACAATAAACCATTAAGGAGTGAAAGATTTAAGGGGAACTTTAAGGATCAGCAAAAGTAAAATGTAGAAGAGCTGAACTAATATGGACTTAATTTCTTGACAACTTACAGATGACTTCATATTTTACATCCCACAGTTTGATCTCTCCTGAAATTTTCAATATCATAATGTTATTCCAAGAGCAATATTCAAAGGCTAGAAGACCGTATGCACCCTGAGGTTCCAAGCTCATGGTTGTATTCTCTTGGACTCATAATGAGGTTTAAAAAATCCAAATCTTCATTACCCTTATATTCTTTTGCAACAATTGCCATTAAAAGATTTGTCCTTCAAAACTTTAAGTTTTAAAACCCTGAGGCCACAGGACTCATGTTTCTTGTAGTTTATTCAAGAATCAGTGTTCTCATACTTAACTCACTGATTATAAATCATTCAATTTGGACCATCCAGACCTACATTCATCACCCAAAGTTCTCATTGGGTGAAATGTCACACTTTGACTAGATAAGTTTTATCATTTTCTATTTGTTTAAATAGTGGGGCAGCAAGATGGCACAATGGATAGAGTGGTTGGCTTGAAGTCAGGAAGATCTGATCTCAAATCCAGCCTCAGATACTTACTATCTGTATGACCCTGGGCAAGTCACTTAACCCTGTTTGCCTCAGTTTACTCATATATAAAATAATCTGGAAAAGGAAATGGCAAACCACTCTAGGATCTTTGCCCAGAAAACCCTAAATGGGGTCACAAAGAGTTGAAAATAACTCAAAAATGACTGAACAAACAAGTTTTTAATAGTGTTAATAATCCATACATAAATATATTGATCCGTGTCCATCTATATCTCTGCTCATAGAATTCTGAATCAAAGATTTTGTCACTTATTTAAGCATGACTCGAGATCATTTTTGTTTTGATAAAAATACTTTAATAATTAACACATGCCTATAACTAAATAGCATCTGTGAATTTTTTTTTTTGCTTTTTTCTTACACTGTAGCCAGCTGTTTTATTAAGATTCCCAAACAGGTTTTTATAAAACATCAAACAACTGTGATTCAATTCAATAAACATTTACTTAAACTGCTATGTGGAAGGTGATACACGAGGCATTGGGGAAAGAAAGACAAAAACAAGTCATCCCTAGTCAACTATAGGGTGTATATGATTTATAGAGTACTGGGCCCAGAGTCAGGAAAACCCAAGTTTGAATCCATACTCAGTATGTCCTAGCTGTATGACCTCACTTGCCTCAACTATAAAATAGGGTTGAGAAGAGTACCTACCTTATAGAGTTGTGGCAAGGATCAAAAGAAATAATATTTTATAAAAATCATAGCATATTGTAGGTGTTACATAAATGTTATTTTTTCTCTCCCTTCCCTTTCCCTTTCATTTCTTTCTCTCCCATCATGAAGCTTATATTCTACCAGAGATATATAGAATGTGCATAAGCCTGCAAATAAAAAGCTGTATATAAAGTAATATAAAGACATTTCAAGAGGGAGTGAAAGCAAATTCACTGGGAAGAGATCAGAAAAGATTTCTTGGAGGAGGTGACACCTAAGCTGTAGTTTATAGAAAGCAAGAGGATCCAGGAGACTGAGCTTAGAAAGGCTGTCTTGTAGACACAGGAACCATTCTCTTATGCCAAAGTATGGAAGCAGAATATGGAATGTGGTTTCTTTTTTTGCATAGACTTGCCTTCATGCCTAAAATATACTCCACTCTCAGCTCCACCTCTTAGAATATTTTCTTTTTCTAAGGCTCAATTCAAATTTTTCTTCCTATAATAAATCTTGCCTTATTGCTCCATTCCCCCAAAAAATTACTTGGAATTTATTCTATATATATTTTGTGTATTTTTTCACTCCAATACACACACACAGATGGAATATGAGCTCTTTAAGGTCAAAGGCTGCTTCTTTTGTATCTTCATATATCTAGTACCAAGTTCAATGTCTGGCATGAGAGATGTTTTATAGAATTTGAATGAAGTAAGGAATAGTTAGCATTTCAACTTGTCTGAAACATAAAATATATGATGGTAATTAATATAAGACTAGAAATATAATTGGGGCACAGATTGTGGAAGACTTTAAAAGTGAAACTGAATTTTATTTTTTTAATTTTATAATAATTTCAATAAAGAAGCATTGAAAAATTTTTAATAAGAAGGTGACCGGCCTTTGCTTCCCATGTAATCTTATTCCTCCCTTTCATTCTGGTTGGATAAAAATATTTTCCAGAATTCTTAATTTTAGTAGGTATTTTCCTATCACATTATCAATAGCAATAGGTCATTTTTACCAATTCAGCAGTATAATTTAGCCTTTATATATACATACATACATACGTATGTGTGTCTTTGTTTATAGATTATCATTCTGAACATTATTTGCTTGCTAAATTTTAATGTTTCTTTTATTTCAGTTGGATTGAAACGGAACCTGAAATACATGCTAGTAAAGGTTGACTGTATACAGGGTGTTCCAGTCTTCTCATTTCACATAAGCTATTGCCTCTTCTTCCTTCCATTCCTTTTTTGTTGAATTCTTGTTACTTTGTTTATGTGTCTATTGGTTAGTACATACAATCTGTGTTTTATTGGGATTTTTATTTAGCACCTTAGCGTTTTCAAAATCTTTCATATCTATTATCTGATTTAATCCTTGTTCTGGACCAGGCACTGAAACAGATTTATTGTCATCAACTCATAATATGAAATAAACCAAGAAATCAAGTCTTTGGAATCAGTCTAAAATTAAGAGCCAAGATATTTTTAAACAGAAAAAAAAAATACTGGACACCATGGAAATAGTTCAACTACATCCATTATTGCTTTTATCTTCAGATCTTTCTTCTTTGGTGCAAGTAGTCTGTCTCTGCTAGAAGATAGCTCATTACTTTTTAGGTTAGTGACATTCCTGTCCATTGTATCCAGAAATGAACGGTGCAAGAGTGGGCAGCCCATCTCCCAGCAAAAGAACATGAGGAAAGTTTTGGAGAAAATTAAGGATTAAATGTAATCCTTTTCCCATCCTGCCTCAGGAAAGTGCCCTGAGTCAAAACCCTATTCACATTAGGGTGGGTTTTGAACTGAAGGAATCTAAAACCCAAATTAAGTAAACGATCTACAATCTCACAGTTTGCTAGATGCCAAGCTGACATTCTCTTTTTAAGCAAATTAGGCTAATAGTATTTGGAATATTGTTCTTCCAGTACACTAAATGTTTATAGACAGAGCATAGCTTTCTAAGGATCCAACTTCCAGAGGAAAGTAGTAAATGATTAATGTACATTCATCTGTGCATATATCAGTATAATTTTAAAATCCTAATAGAACAATACAAGTTTGCAGAGACAGGAGCAGATTACAATCAATGGAAAAACCTAACTTCAGGATATATATCCTGAACAGACAATTACAAAGTGCTTTACAAAAAGCTTCACTCGTGCCGAAGTTAAATAGCATTAAATTGTATTATGTCTTGCTTCAGTTGCTTGCTTTGTGAGATACAAGAAAAATCAGACTTAACACATTTACCTCTTCCTATTTCAATGTTTCTGAAAAATACAAGACTTTCTTGTGGTTATTCACAATAGAGGCCAGGAGGGGTGGGGGGAGAATTGGGTCCCAGCTTTCCTGATTAAGCATTGTGGCCTGAGAAGTAATATGGCATAGTGTACTCTAGAGCAGGGCCTCTTTTTTTTCCTCTCACAACCCCTTCAGTGCTTCTTAAACTGTCATATCTAATCTCTAGAGTCTAAAGAGGAGAAATGGTAGGTGGTGCAGTGTATAAAGTGCTGGGCCTGGAGTCATCTTCCTAAATTCAAATCTAGCCTCAGGTACTTGCTAGCTGTGTGACCCTGGGCAAGTCACTTAAGCCTCTTTGCCCTAGTTTCCTCATCTGTGAAATGAGTCAGAGAAGAAAATGACAAACTACTCTAATATCTTTGCCAAGAAACTTCCACAAGGGGTCATGAAGATTTGGACACAACTGAACAGCAACACTCTAGAGAAGTGGCCTCAAAGTCAAGAGCACCTGAATTCAAGCCCTACCTCTGAAATAGACTGACTGTGGAATCCTGCAAATCACTTAACTTCTTGGTTAAGACAACTCTAGACAACTGTCCTATCTCTAAGTGGCAGATAAGGTGATGCTCTGCCTCAGAAAAGGGAGTATCCGCACTAGCAATTCCCATTGCAATGATGTAATCCCAGATCTATACCACCTGTAGCAAGTGTGACAGCGACACTCTGCCCCACGGAAAGCCGTCAGCAGCGTCACTCACAAACGGTGCTGTGTTTCAGTCAGATGGCTTATGTTTTAGCTGTCTCCTCGTTCTTCAATTTGAAGAGGCATGAATGTGACTGAATGGTGCAGTAGTCTCATGTAAAAGTGATGTCATAACCAATTGTTGCTGTGCAGTCATTTTTTTAATCTTGTCTGACTCTTTGTGAACCATCTGTGCGCTTTTTTTGGCAAAGACACTGGAGTGGTTTGACATTTCCTTGTCCAGCTTATTTTATTGGTAAGGAGACTGAGGTAAACATAGTTAAGTGTGTTGCCCAGGGTCCTATGGCTAGTAAGTGCCTGAAGTCAGATTTTTAACTCCAGAAGATGAATTTTTCAGTGTCCAGACCTGGCCTTCCATCCACTGTTATCTATCCTGTTATAATCAATATTTTCACACAATTGATAAGAGGCCTAGATGTCATGTAGCAAGTGACATGTAGAAACCCAATAACACAGAAGGTCTTGTGCTTTAGAGCAGAACATGGGGATTAAAGCAAAAGAAGAGAGAGAGATGAGAGAGAGAGTTATGGGGGCAAGGGAAGGTAGGAAAGAAGGAAGAAAGGAAAGAGGGAAGGAAAGAGGGAAGGAAGTAGAGAGGAAGGAAAAAAAGAAGTAAGAAGGAAAGGAAGGAAGGAAGGAAGGAAGGAAGGAAGGAAGGAAGGAAGGAAGGAAGGAAGGAAGGAAGGAAGGAAGGAAGAGAAAGAAAGAAAAAGAAAGCCATACTTCATTTGAATGGAGATACTGTATAGGGGCGAGTTAGGACTGAGTAGGAAACTGACTACTGGAAGAATCAGGAAAGACTTTTTAAAGGAGGAGGCATTTAACCTGAGCCTTGAATTGGAAGTAAGGGTAGCAAGAGGAGAGGTGAGGATGGAGTACATTAATTGAAGACATGGAGGACAGCCCAAAGGCAAAGAGATGAGATATGGATTGTTGTATACTGGGGACAGTAAATAGACTGGCTGGATTATAGAATGCATAAAAGGGAGTAATGTGCTTGGAAAGGTACATTGGAGATACATTATGGTGGGCTTTAAATGCTAACAGTAAAATTTGTATTAGATGTTAGTAGTTCCCAATAAGGAGCCACGGAAGAAGCTTCTTCAGCATGAGTGATATGGCCAAATCTGAGTTTAGGAACATTTACTGGACTTCTGTGTGAAGGATGGATTGGAAAAGAATGCTGTTAGAAATTAGAGATATTCTTTTGACTAATACAATAATCAAAAAAATAAATCAAACAAAATTCCACTGAATAAAATCCCTCTGAAAGACCAGGAATATACTATTTAACCCCTCTAGGCACAAAAAGAGAAATAAAAAAATAATTCATTAAAAAAAAATCAAGGTCTTAAGTTTAGGCTTTTCTCAAATCCCTGAACCAAAAGGCAACTCCATTTGTCATTAGGGTGATGCTAGTGTGGGCTTGCAGTAAAACACCAATGAATTTTCCCCCTCTATTATTACTATGATTACACTGTTAGAAAATCCAGTGTTTTGAGAAGAGGGTTGAGACAAAGATGTTCTATTTCATCCAATTATCTAGTATTTCAACCATATTCTTAATTCAGCATCTAAAAATATGCGGATTTCTGCAGTGATAGCTCCAGGCATTTCCACATATATAAGAGCATGTTCCCAAAAGTCAGATTGGATTTACAGGTGGACACACACACAACTGGCCCAAAAAAGGACATTAAATTTTACTATAGACAAAGTTGGCTTCCACCCACTATTTTATAGACAGATAAAAATTGCCAATTAATATGGAAAAGACTTGGGTTTCTTTTGTAATAAACATCTGTTTCCAGATGAATGCTAATTATTCTACATCATATTACAGATATCTAGGAAAATGCATAGAGTTAAGAAGAGAAATTTAACAAAGAAACAACAAATTTTATTTTCATGCCTGCTTTTGAAGTGCATTTGGAGTGTTACCATGATTCTACTTCTCCTACCTCATACCTATTGAGATACCACATCACTGGTATGTGATTTCTGTGGTACTCCATTGGCATGAATGAATTATCAATCATATTCTGAAATAGATAGATAGAAAAAGAGAAGAGAAAAGGAGAACTAGAGATGGATATTAAAGAGAAAGACAAATACAGGGTTAGAGAGAGTTAGAAACAGAATAGAGATAGAAAAAGAACAATTAGGAAGAAAATTATAGATAGACAGACAGATAGATAGATAGATGGAACATTTGGTAAGTGCTAAGTTACTGCCAGAAGCTGTACTAAGCATCAAGAATACATAGATAAATGAACAAGGAGTTTATTTTGTAATGAGGGAAGCTAATACAAAAAGAGGAACTAGATAGGAGTGTGAAGATTGTGTATGTGTTCGTCCTTTGTTGCCGAAGACCATGCCATCAGAGAAATAATGACATGGCTTGCACTTGACTTTGTTTTGAGTAAGAAAGGGCTACGCAGGTCACCAGTTTCACTTCTCCTCCAGAGCCATCTGAATCCAGTGGCCAGATATTCATCAGGATGACTGGAGATGACCCAGGATGAGGTAATTGGGGGTTAAGTGACTTGCCCAAGGTCACACAGTTAGTGAGTGTCAAGTGTCTGAGGTGATATTTGAACTCAGGTACTCCTTACTCCTGCACTGGTGCTCCATCCACTGCACCACCTAGCTGCCTGGAGGGTGAAGATAAGTAAAGACAGTAAGCCAAGCCAGGGGTGAAGGACTCATGGCTAATTAAAATGACTATTCAGGACAATGATCCTTAAAGCACTAGAATGGGAGTGAGAGGGAAAGACGTATCTCTAAATGTGGCACAGGGAGGCAGAGCCAAGACGGCAGAGTAAAGGCAAAGATTCACCTGAGTTCTTCCTGGAATCCCTCCAAATATCTGTAAAAAATTACTCTAAGCAAATTCTAGAGCAGCAGAACTCACAAAAAGACAGAATGAAACAAATTTCCAGTCCAAAACAAACTGGAAGGTTGACAGGAAAGGTCTGTTGCATCAGGCTGAGAGAGGAGTGTCGTCCAATATAAGCTGCTCCAGTACAAACTGGGGCCAGTGAACCTAAGCAGGCCTCAGCAGATTGACTCAGTGGCAACTGTGGTGATTCCCAGGCTTCTCAACCCATAAACACCAAAGACAACTTGGAAGATGAGTAGGAAAATTGTATCAGACCTGGTGAAAGAGGAGCACAGTCCAGCCTCAGCCCCAGCGCAATTCTGGCCCCAGTAAACAAGGTTGTCTTGGGGTGGGGGGAGGGGAGAGATGTGGAGAAAATCTGAAACTCAAAATCTTGTGAGAGTGAATGTTGAAAACTAAAAATTAATTAATTAAAAAACACAGGAGAACAAATAGTAAAAGTGGTCCAAAAAGTCAATGAGGAGAATACCTTAAAAAGCAGAATGGGACAAATAGAAAAAGAGGTCTAAAAGCTCAATGAAGAAAATAATTCCTTAAAAATTAGAATGGAACAAATGCCAGCTAATAAATAACTCTATGAGAAATTATTAAACAAAAACAAACGAATGAAAATAGTAGACAATATGAAATATTAGAAAAACAATGACCTGGAAAACAGATCCAGGAGAGATAATTTAAAAATTATTAGACTTCCTAAAATCCATGGTGAAAACTAAAAGAGCCTAGACATCAGCTTTCAAGAAATTATCAAGGAAAACTTCCCTGACATTCTAGAATCAGAGGATTAACATAGAAATTTAAAGAATCTACCAATCACTTCTTGAAAGAGTTCATAAAATGAAAACTCCTAGGAATATTATAGCCAAATTACAGAGTTCCTAGGTAAAGGAGAAAATATTGCAAGAAAGAAACAATACAAGTATTGTGGAACCACCAGGAAGATAACACAAGATTTAGTAGCTTCTTCTTCAAAGGCTCAGAGAGGTTGGAATATGATATTTCAGAAAGCAAAGGATCTAGTTTTACAACCAAGAATCACCTATTCAACAATACTGAGTATAATCCTTCAAAAAAGGGCATTCAGTGATATAGAGTACTTTCAAGTATTCTTGATTAAAAGACCAGAGATGAAAGTTAACTTTCAAATATAAGGCACAAAAAAAGCATGAAAAGGTCAACAGAAAAGGGATATTATAAGAGACTCAATAAGGTTAGACTATTTACATTTCTGCATGGGAAGATGATACTTACACCTCATAAGACCTCATAAGACAGTATATATATAGTGAGAGGACACAGGTGTGAGCTGAAAATGATAAGATGACATCTTTAAACAACAAAATAAAGGAGTAAGAAAGAGGAACGCACTGGGAGAAAGGGGAAGGGAAAGGTAGAATGGCGCAAATGATCTCATATAAAATATGTGAGCAAAGCTATAGGCAGGGGAAGATTGGTGAACTGGTGGGGAATGTTTAAAACTTACTCTCATCTGAACTGGCCCAAATAGGGAATAACATACACACTCAATTTGGTATAGAAATATATTTTACCCTACAGAAAAGTAGGAGAGGAAAGGGATAATAGAAGGGTGAGTGTGCATTGAAAGGAGGATGGATTGGGGGAAACAATAGCTAGAAGTAAAACACTTTTGAGGAAGGACAGGGTAAAAAGAGAGAGAGAACAGAATAAGTGGAAATAGGATGGAGGAAAATATAGTTAGCAATCATAACTGAAAAAATAAGCAAGATTACTGATAAATGAGGCCTTTATTTAGATAAACGAGGCCAGATGTATAGAGAAATAAGTCAAATTTATTAAAAAAAAAAGACATTTCCCAATTGACAAATGATCAAAAAATATGAAGCTACCTATAACCTTATGAAAAAATGCTGTAAATCACTATTGACTGGAGAA
Organism: Bettongia penicillata ogilbyi; assembly: GCA_023548195.1. Classification (NCBI taxonomy): domain Eukaryota; kingdom Metazoa; phylum Chordata; class Mammalia; order Diprotodontia; family Potoroidae; genus Bettongia; species Bettongia penicillata. The sequence continues at coordinate 362,419 of JAJHZJ010000690.1, read as the reverse complement.
ATGCAAATTAAAACAATAATGAGGTCCTAACTCACATCTATTAGATTGGCTAATGAGACAGAAAAGGAGAATGACAACTGGTGAAGGAGATGTGGAAAAATTTATACACTAATGCTCCATTGCTGGAGTTGTGAACTGATTCAATGATTATGTAGAACAATTTGAAACCATACCCAAATAATTATAGTGACTCCACTATGATAGTAAAGAACTGGAAATTGAGGGGATCCTCATCAATTGGAAAATGTCTGAACAATTCATGGTATATGATCGTGGAGAAATACTATTGTGATATAAGAAATGATGAACTGGAGAAACTTGGAGAGACTTACATGAACTAATGCAAAGTGAAACTATTAGGACTTGAAGGACATTGCACACAGTAACACCTGTATTGTAAAATGATCAATTGTGAATGACTTAGCTATTCTAAGCTGTACAATGATTCAAGACAAGTCTGAAGGACTTATCATGAAAAATGTTGTCCATTTCCAGAGAAAGAATTTACAGAATATGAATGAATACAGATCAAAGCATACTTTTTATTTTCATTTTATTTTTTCTTGGGTTTTTATTTTGGTCTATGTTTTCTTTTACACTCTAATAGGGAAATACTTTGCATGATTACACATATAAAACCTATATCAAATCACTTCTTTTCTCAATGAAGGGAGTGGGGAGGGAGGGAGAGAATTTGGAATACAATTTTAACAATAAATGTTGAAACCACATGATTATCTCAATAGATGCAGAAAAAGCTTTCGACAAAATACAACACCCATTCCTATTAAAAACACTGGAGAACATAGGAATAAAGGGAACTTTCCGTAAAATAATAAGCAGTGTCTACCTAAAACCTTCAGCAAGCATTATATGAAATGGGGATAAGCTAGATGCATTTCCAATAAGGTCAGGGGTGAAACAAGGATGCCCATTATCACCATTATTATTCAATATGGTACTAGAAATGTTAGTGGTAGCAATTAGACAAGATAAAGAAATTGAAGGAATAAAAATAGCCAAAGAAGAAACTAAGTTATCACTCCTTGCAGATGATATGATGATATACTTAGAGAATCCCAGTGATTCAAGTAAAAAACTACTTGAAATAATAAACAACTTTGGCAAAGTTGCAGGTTACAAAATAAACCCACACAAATCTTCTGCATTCCTATATATTAGCAACAAAGTCCAACTCCAAGAGATAGAAAGAGAAATCCCATTTCAAGCTAGAGTACACACTATAAAATACTTAGGAGTTTACCTGCCAAAACAAACCCAGGGATTATATGAACACAATTACAAGACACTTTTTGCACAAATAAAGTCAGATTTAAGTAAGTGGAAAAATATCAGTTGTTCATGGGTAGGCCGAGCTAATATAAGAAAAATGACAATTCTACCTAAATTAATTTACTTATTTAGTGCCATACCAATTAAACTATCAGATAATTATTTTCTAGAGCTGGATAAAATAATATCAAAATTCATTTGGAAAAACAAAAGGGCCAGAATTCCAAAGGGACTAATGAAAAGAAATGCTTGGAAAGGTGGCCTAGTGCTACCAGACCTCAAATTGTATTATAAAGCAGCAATTATCAAAACCACTTGATATTGGCTAAGAAACAGAGGGGTAGACAAATGGAATAGACTTGGCACTCAAGACACAGAAGGCAAGGAATATAGCAACCTCCTGTTGGATAAACCCAAAGATCCCAGCTTCTGAGATAAGAACTCACTGTTCGACAAAAATTGCTGGGAAAACTGGTTAAAAGTGTGGCGAAAATTAGGCATAGACCCATGCCTGACACCATACACAAGAATAAAGTCCAAATGGGTACATGAGTTAGGTATAAAGATGGGTACCATGAATAAACTGGAGAAGCAAGGAATAGTGTATTTATCAGATTTATGGAGAGGGGAAGAATTTTTTTCTAAAGAAACAATAGAAAGCATTATGAAATGCAAGATGGATAATTTTGATTACATTACACTGAAAAGTTTTTGCACAATCAAACTCAAGGCATCCAAAATTCGGGGGGATGAAGTAAATTGGGAAAAAAATTTTACAGCTAAGCTTGGGGATAAAGGCCTCATTTCTAGAATATATAGAGAACTGACTCAAATATATAACCATCCAAGTCATTCCCCAATTGATAAATGGTCAAAGGATATGAAACAAGCAATTTTCAGGGGAAGAAATCAAAGATATTTATAATCATATGAAAAAGAGCTCTAAATCACTATTGATTAGAGAGATGCAAATCAAAACAACTCTGAGGTACCACATCACAGCTATAAGATTGGCAAACATGACAGAACAAGAAAATGATAAATGCTGGAGAGGATGTGGGAGAGTTGGAACACTAATTCATTGTTGGTGGAGCTGTGAGATCATCCAACCCTTCTGGAGAACGGTTTGAAACTATGCCCAAAGGGCTACAAAAATGTGCATACCCTTTGACCCAGAAATATTGCTACTAGGACTGTATCCCCAAGAGATTATAAAAACGGGAAAGGGTCCCACGTGTACAAAAATATTTATAGCAGCACTCTTTGTGGTAGCCCAAAACTGGAAGTCAAGGGGATGCCCATCAATTGGGGAATGGCTGAATAAATTATGGTATATGAATGTAATGGAGTACTATTGTGCCATAAGAAATGATGAACAAGAAGACTTCAGGGAGGCCTGGAAGGACTTATATGATCTGATGCTGAGTGAAAGGAGCAGAACCAGGAGAACTTTGTGCACAGCAACGACCACAGTGTGCAAGAGTTTTTTCTGGTAGACTTGGAACTTTGTAATAACACAAGAACTTACCGAAAAAAAAAATCCCAATGACAGTTTTCTAAGGCAAAATGCCTTCCACACTCAGAGAAGGAAATATGGAAGTCATTCGCAGAATGTAGCAGATCATGTTTGTGTGTGTGTGGGTTTTAGTGTATTATGTTTTGATTCGTTATATGATTTCTTCCATTTATTTTAGTGTGACTACGTAGCATGACCATAGTGAAAATGTGCTCAATAGGAAAGTCTATGCAGAACCTATACAGAACTGTATGCTCTCATGGGGAGGGAGGGGGGGGTAAGAGGGGGGAGATAAAAATCTTAATTTTTTTTCACATATTTTTTATTTTTTTTGATGTTTTGCAATCATTTCCTTAAAGTTAAGATTTTATCCCCTCCCCCTTCCCCCAATACCCTGCTCCCTCCCCATGAGAGCATACAGTTCTGTATAGGTTCTGCATAGACTTTCCTATTGATATTATTTTATCCAGCTCTAGAAAATAATTATCTGAGAGTTTAATTGGTATGGCACTAAATAAGTAGATTAACTTAGGTAGAATTGTCATTTTTATTATATTAGCTCGGCCTACCCATGAACAACTGATATTTTTCCACTTACTTAAATCTGACTTTATTTGTGCAAAAAGTGTCTTGTAATTGTGTTCATATAATCCCTGGGTTTGTTTTGGCAGGTAAACACCTAAGTATTTTATAGTGTCTACTCTAGCTTTAAATGGGATTTCTCTTTCTATCTCTTGCTGTTGGACTTTGTTGCTAATATATAGGAATGTAGAAGATTTGTGTGGGTTTATTTTGTAACCTGCAACTTTGCCGAAGTTGTTTATTATTTCAAGTAGTTTTTTACTTGAATCTCTGGGATTCTCTAAATATATCATCATGTCATCTGCAAAGAGTGATAACTTAGTTTCTTCTTTGGCTATTTTTATTCCTTCAATTTCTTTATCTTCTCTAATTGCTACCACTAACATTTCTAGTACCATATTGAATAATAATGGTGATAAAAGGCATCCTTGTTTCACCCCTGACAGTTGTTTTTCCAATTAGATATTTTACATTTTCTTCTATCTTTTCATTCTTTAGATTTCGTTTGACTGATTCTTGCTGTCTCATTGAGTCGTTAGTTTCTACTTGCCCAATTCTAATCTTCATCAAATTGTTTTCTTCTGTTAACTTTTGTATCTCTTTTTCCATCTGCCCAATTTTTCCTTTTAAGAAGCTATTTTCTCCAGTTAATTTTTGTACTTCCTTTTCCATTTGGCCTTTCAGGAATTTATTTTCTCCAGTTAATTTTTGAACTTCTTTTTCCATTTGTTCAATTTTCCTTTTCAAGGAGATGTTCTCATCAGTGAATTCTTTCTTAATAATTTTAAAATCATTGGCCAGTTTATCTTCTATTTCCTTCTTCAGCTGTTCCAGGAGAGCTGCTTGTACTTGTGAGTAGTTCATAGTCCCTTCTGAAGTCTCAGATGGAAGTACAGTCTCAGCTGTGACCTCTTTGGGGTTTGTGTTTTGCTCCTTATCCCCATAGAAAGATTCTATGGTTCTTTCGGCCCTCTTCTTTTTCCTGTTCATGATTTTGATTGAGTGTTGTGGCTTCTGGTTCTTTCAGTCAGAAGCTAGAGAACTTTTTGCTGAGCTGATGTGTGAAAAAGCTAAAAGCAGGTTTTTGTTTTGTGTTTCCCTGATCAGCCCTGGGTTTAGCTTGTTAAGTGTGGGGGAGGGGTGGTCTGGTCCCAGGAGATTGCCTCGGTTGAATTGAGGCAAAGGCAAGCTCAGGAGTTGGTAATCCCAACTGCCCTATTGTCTTTCTGATTCCCCTGGACAGCTGAGGCACGCCTAGATGTTAATGCGTGTTCCCAACCCTCCTGGGTCTCCTCTCCTGTCACTAAGGCTTGCCTGGGTCCTCTGTCCTTCAGGTTTGCCTCTGCCACCGTAGGAGGAATCCCCCTTAGCTATTTTCCTCGTCTCAGGTGTTATGAGACTATTGGTCTCCTTCTTCTATCTCTACTGATCTGGGATTTTTCTGGGGAGATATTTTATGGTTCTTTCACGGTCATCAAGGGGGAAGGAGAGAGCATTAGCTGATCACTCTGCCATTGTGGCTCCTGGAAGTTCAAGTAAGTGACTTACCTAAGTTTGATCTTCTGGCTGAAGGTCTCAGGAGCTGCTGTGCTGATATCTGGCGCTCCGCAGCTCTCACTGACTCGGTTCGGCTTGTCTCCCACCCCGGGTGCCGCTCCTCTGGTTCTGCCCACCACTCAGGTTTCTCGGATCTCTTCTGCTCCACTGCGCTGGCCATGCTGTGCTGTACACTGTGGGTTCACCCCCGCGGAACAGATCCTTCCTGTGGACCTTCCAGTCCCACCTGAGTTCCGAATCCGTCACCATCTGTCTCCCACTCGATTCTGCACCTCCAAAATTTGGTCAGATTCTCCTTTCAGAGGTACCTGGAGGAGTTTGTCGGAGAGCTTAGGTGAGTCGCTGCCCTCACTCCTCCATCTTGGCTCCGCCCCCTAAAAAATCTTAATTTTAAGGAAGTGATTGTAGAACATTAAAAGAAAAATATTAAAAAGAGAAGAAAAAAAGAAAAGAAAGGAAAAAAATAAATGTTGAAAATCGTTTTTTAGGGAAAAATAAAATATTAAATTAATATATATATAAAAAAAACTGAAAATATACATCATAAGTTTCAAAATTAGCATTAGTACTATTGATATAAAAATGATAATTCCCATAATTATTCCTATAATTCCATTGCCACCATTTGCATTAGTATTACATTCAGGAGACAGTACAATGAAAAGAATCCATCGATGGTATACTTCAATGAATAAACATCCAAATTACATTCAGGACATATCACATGCAAACACCATAATGGTCTATCTATAGTCTGTGAGGAAACAATCAGAGATAACAAAAATCAAAAGGCATGGTTAACAGTAATGATATTAATAAACTTACACAGTGATAATACAGGCATAGCAACTGCTGTATGTACAATAAGCAATACCTAGCTACGATATGTGTATACACACATGTATACATATATACACATGTATATATTTATCTTATATATACATACATACACACCTACATATACATATATATATATATATATATATATATGTAGGATACATATATATAGTTTGCACTACCACATAAGCAAATATGTATAAATAACAAAATAAGGAGAAAACTTTCCTCAGAAAACTCAACTTACATTACCATCTATAACTATATGTAAGCTATTGCTGAATGAGTATTAGTATTGTCATTTGGTTACATATGTAAGCACTTTTCCTGCATGATCCTAACTTAATCTAGTCACAAGTCAGATGGTTTTACCGTTTTTGTGTTGTTGTTTTTTTTCCCAACCTGCTGTCCTTTCCACACCTTCACCTAAACTGGTTGAATCAATGTCAGGAGCCCTATGCACCTCGTTTCCCAAACCTGGACTGATTAAAGGCCCAGACAGACCAACAGCATTTCTAATCACTATAGACTAACTGTGCTCTGTGGGTTCCCACAGCTTAAGGGGGCACACCTGCTGCTTCTGGGTCCAACCTTCCCCCCCCCTTTCCTCCTCCCCCATCTAAATTCAAGGTCTTTTCAGACTGAGGCAAAGTTGTTTGATTATAGGGGCTTGTTATCAAACTTTAGCCTCATGATGCTTTGCCACTCTAAACTCTATTGAGGGCACCCCTCACATACAACTGACAAAAAACTTCTGTTTATGTATTTGTATCTCTTGATGTTTACCACATTAGAAATTAAAATCTTAGTATTATTATGAAAATAATTTGGACCTCATGGACCCCTTGAAAGGACCTCTGGGACCTTAAGTTATATTTTGATTACAGCATGCAATGCTCCAGTTGGAATATTGTTTTCTGATCTATAATTTAGCTGGATCTTTCTAGCGCTTGTGTTCATAGTCCATTTAGCCAGTTTTCCAAGTCTTCCTTTTGTTTGTGCTCATGAAGAAGCTCCTAGGTTCCTCTTAAGGACCACCCCCCCACCCCCCCCGCACCCCACCCCCACCACCAATCTCTCCAATCTCTGGGGCTGTCCTATAATTAGTCCAATTATTTTGTGTCTGGTGTACTTGTTATAAATTTGTATGATCTCTATACACCAAGGTTTATCAGCAAGTAGTGAAAACTGATGTTCTTGGCAATTAATTCAAATATTTTTGTTTCTGTCAGTTCTCCTTAGTCCTCGCTAGCTAGCAGGCTTCTTTCAGATGACCTCTTGACCAAGATACATATGGATTACAGGCACTTGAATTTCTTTCATCTTCTAAGATTTCAAAGTGTAAATTGATAGATAGGTGTGATTTTCACCATAAATCAACAAGTATGGGATAAATATTTGCAAAGTAATTTACAAATATCACAACAATCTTGGGAGGCAGATACTATCATTACTCACATTTTACATGTATGGAAACTTAGGCAAACAAAACTAAAAGTCTTTCTCAGTGCCACAGAGTTGATAAGTGTCTGAACCAGGAGTGGCTAACTTGCAGCCTCAAGGCCACATGTGGCCCTCTAGGTCCTCAAGTGTGGACCTTTGACTGAACTCAAACTTCACAAAATAAATCCTTTCCAGGATGCAGATTCTTCCCCCCAGCTTAACAGATTTGAATTCAGGTCTTCACTGATTTCATGTCTGCCAGTGCTCTTTCAACTATAGTATTTCCCATAGTTCCAAAAGACTTGAACATGTAAACTAGAAAAGAAAATTTACCACCATCCCTTCTTTACAGAGGTACTATGGGGGTGGAACATTATATAATACTATAATACTCATTTGATTTTTCATCCTATTTTCATTTTTTTTTACTATAAAGCATGACTTGCTATGTAGGGGGCAGAAAGGTTTTATATTCTGTAAATAAGGTGATATAAAAACAAATAAACAATGAAATTATAGAAAAGAAATTAATATAATGTAAAAAAAGAGTTCCTTAAGGGAAAAAAACCATGGAAATGAATTTTCTCAAGCAATTTAATTCTGAACTGGAATCCTGTATTTGCAACTAAGGAACACTCATAAAAATGAACTTAACTCTCTTTCAAAAAGGTATTTTTTTTCCTTGAGTGAATGCATTTCTTGGAAGAAGGCTCAAAAGTCCATGGTGCCAGTCTCCTGAGAGGAAAAAGAATTAGCATGCTATTGATGCCTGCTTCTGAACTCAGACTTGAAGATAGATGGAGGATTCCATTGCCTGTCCATTGAACTCAGACTGCAAACAGTTAGCACACATTTTCACTCAGGCTAAAAATCCAGAATTTGTTTCCTAGAATCATTAAATTTTTAAAATGAATTTCTTTTGTTCTTTTTGTCATAGCCCTCTCCTTTCCCACCCTAGAATGAGGTGATCAGAACTGGTTGCTCAGGATAAAAAGCATATTTAGTGTTCAAACACATGTAGTAACTAACTCCCTATGTGCATTTTCAGCGAACAAAGCTCATCTCTCATCTTGATTGACATATCAGTCCCACATTCCCCAAAGTTTTAGCATGACAAGGAATCTTTCCTTCTGAAAATGACTTTCCCTCTGACCCTTTCATTCCATTACACAGATGCTTGCAATGCTAACACACTCTGTGCTAAAGGCTCTTTGGGGAATAGAAGAAACTCCCAAATTTTTTAGAGTCTTCATTTCCCCTTCTGCAAGAATATCTTAGAAAAGGATTTCAAACTTAGTTTGAAATGAGAATGATTATTTTAATGATTTTTAAGGGAAATTACTTTGTATTTCACTGTCTTTTATCTGATAATTTAGAAAGTAATTTCACAACATTATTAGCATCACCATTTGGTTACAGAAGAACAAACTAGAGCTCAAGGTTAAATGTGTCATTAGTGGGAATTAAATCTAGCTCACTGTCCTCATCCCCACTTCCATAATTTCACTCATTGCTGTTCAATTAGCTAAAAATTCATGTGCCTCTCTATATACCTAAAGCTTATCCAACCTTTTTTAATTCCTACCTCACATATAAAGCCTTCTTCAGCAATCTTAGCCTACAGTGATCTGTCCTATTCTAACTTCCTAGTGTACTTTGAGTCATAACTACGTTTGGGGCATCAGAGGCTTTACTAATAGTGCCAGTCCAAAACTTACTTCTTCCCCACTTAAAGCTACATTCCAAATGATTTTCTTCTATCCTATAGTCTCATTTCAGGACATTTTCTCTCCTTAATGGCTTCCCCCTCCATTTCAGTTCTTCTCCTGGCAATTTTCATGACCCTTAGAAAAGAAGCCCTTCACATCACAGGGCACATTCTTCATTCTATCAAAAACATCTACATGAGTTACTATTGTGTCTTCCTTTACCCCAGATACAAAAATGTCTAGTTATGTCTCAGATTATACTTAGTTTATATCACACATGTAACTATGTATGCATGTATGTAATTATATTCTTTCATATGTTTTTTTCCTTAATTCACTCAACAAACAGATTTTTTTTAATACTTGCAGTATGTGAGGACTAATGGGAAACATTAATAAAATATGATTTCTTCTCTTATGGAGGTAACAATCCAGTTGTTTACTGTACAGCTCTTACCTATTTAATAAGATGATAAAATTCTTGAGGACAGGGCTGTATCTACTAACAAGTACTTATTAAGTGCTTGCTAAATTCCTAATGTTGTACTACGTGCTAGGAAGCATGCTAGAGGAGATGCAAAAGATAACAGAGAAAACAGAGCAAGGAAACAAAATGGCTATGTAATGAAGCTTAATGAATAGCTGAGGAAAAAAGGAAAGCTAAGGGGAAAATAGAAGGGGAAAGATATACCCAACAGAATGCAGAATTCAAGAGAATAGCAAGAAGAGAAAAAAACATTTTCTTTTTTAATAATAAATAATTTTTTATTCATTCAAATTACACTTCACATTTTAATATGTAACTATCAATAAGCACTGTGACACACATAGGGGGCCTGCTATCACAGGTTCTTTGATCTGCTTCTATAAAAGGAAAGGCAACAGAGGGAAGCACAAACATCTGAGTTTTCAAAGCCAGGGGGCTGTTTAATGGCTTCCCAGAGTCTCATCTGGCACACAACCCTTCTTCCAAAAAGCAAACTCCAAAGTAAAACCATACTTCAGAATTTTTATACAGATTTTAGAGTCAGAGGGCATCACATCCCTTTAGAACCATTGCCTCATTAACAAAAGGTGTGGGCCTTTGTACAAATCTTCCCAGGCCAGATGATGAGTAGGAAAGATCCCCCTCAATCACATTATTCAATCAGGGGCATTATACTACTTGATTATACCAAAGCAAAAATTTTGCTTGCCCTTACAAGAACTGCTTTTTAGAAAAGTTGCAATTAAGAGACAACTGAGAGACAGAAGGACTGACTGCCAGACTGAGGACCAGAGCCGAAAGCTGGCACCAGTAGCCTGAGATGCAGTAGCCACCAGAGTTCAGGAGCCAGATCAGCCACGGCATAGGCCTGATTCGTTTCCCCAGAGCCCTGGCCTGGGCTTGTGTTTGGCACTGACCCTGCAAGTATTGAAGGTCCAGCCTGCCTTGGCCCAGAATACTAGCTACACTGGGTATGAAAACACTACTACCCCTTCCACAGCACCACCAGTCAGCGGGGCCCTGTCCCAGAGTGCAGTCACTGCCATCACTGTATTCTCAGTCCTGGGTATCCTCCTCCTGGTAGTGCTACTGGTCCTGCTGGGTTGGAAACTTCGTGAGAAATGCCAGACAGAGGGCACCAACTGGCCCAGCAGTGAAGAGCAGGTGGGTATCCAGGCTCCACCCCCCCAACCTGAAGCTTTCCCCTGAGGAGTGGCTCATCTGAGTACTGCAACCCCCCCTCTTCCTGAACGTAACCCCATACCCCATTTTTGGTTTTGGACCTGCTTGACATTGGGCACTCAACCACTTTGAGAATCCCCTTCAAGGAGCATCTGGAGTAACACTGAAGGCCTCAGATACTAGGGGCTGGCAAGGAGTGGGTGGGGGCTGGGGGTAGGGGCTTGACTAAGCTGCTGGCCATGGCTACCTTGACTGCACCACCAAATCTGCTGCAGACTTCTGCTTTTGGTCTGTGGACATTGGCCTGCGACTGGAAGCTACTACTTCTGCTTTTCCTGATGTGAACTATGGTGGACACCTGGCCCTCTCCCCAATGGCCTGCTCCTGCCTTTCAACTCTGATCTCCTTGCCTTTCAACTCTGATCTCCTTGCCTTTCAGTTGTCCTACATGGCTGAAGCATTCCCAGGTCCCTATGACTCGAAGAACAGGGAGTGGGGCTAGGTGTCCTGCTGGGGTTTGGGTGGGTGCAAAAGATTTGGGCCCCCTTCCCCTTTGTGGGGAGGGACAGAGACTTTGGTGGGCACTGAAAGGAAATACCTCTCCCTCCCCAGGTCTTTTGATTAACATTCTACCCCACCCAGTGGCCACTTAACTCTCTCAGGACTAATCTTCCCCTCTGGGTGAATATTAATAGGTATTTGAACTGAAAAGAAGGTGCTTGGAAAAGTCTTCCACCTCTTTTGGAAAACTTGCCCCACCACCTTGCTTCTCTCCCTGTTCCCTTCTTTTTTCCTCTCCATTTCCATCACCACTACCTCCAGCTCCCTAGGCCTGTCCCTGGGAGGGACTGCTTGATTTGCATTTTTTTATAAAGATGGTCATAAGGTCAAAAAAAAAAAGTTGCGATTGATCAAATGCTGTGTTCCTCCTTCATTTTCAAGAAGACCATGACATCAGAGAAGATTACTATTCTTTTTTCTTGAAATTATGCCGGATGGTACAAATCTAAATCAATATCACAACCTCCAAAGCTGTATCCTTAAGAGACTAAAAGTAAAATTGTTGTTGCTGTACAATTTTTCAGTTGCATGCTACTCTTCATGTTCTCATTTGGAGTTTTCTTGGCAGATAGTGAAAATCACAATGAATCAAAAAAAAAATTATTAAAGACTTGTCATGTGCCCAGTACTAGGTATTGCTAATGATACAAGAGATTCATAATACCTAAACCCTCTCATTAATAAGTTTGTAGTATTTTACTTAGGAGTTCAATAAAATCTCACTAAATCAGATCAATTAGAAGAAAAATTTATCTGAATATATATGTGGCTATACATATATACATATATATTATGTAATATGTATGTGTGTGTGTGTATTTACTTAATGTCTACTCCTTTTTAAAAATTTCCTTCTGACACTGGACCTCCTCAAAAGTGTTTACTTCTAATTACACCTTCCTCATATTTGCCCTCCCTTCTATCATCTCCCCCTTATCTCCTTCCACCCTACTTTCCTGCAGGGTAAGATACAATTCATACCCAATTGAATATGCATATTATTCCCTCCTTAAGACAAATCCAATGAGAGTAAGGGTCACTCTTTGCCTCTCACCTCCGCCCTCTTCCCCTGTATTGTAAAAGTTTTTCTTTCCTCTTTTACATGAGAAGTAATTTACCCCATTCTACTTCTCCCTTTCTCCTTCTCCCAATATATTCCTCTCTCACCCTTAATTTTATTTGTTTAAATATCATTTCTTCATATTCAACTCACCTTGTGCCCTCTGTCTATATGTATATAATCCCTCCAACTATCCTAATACTGAAAAAACTCTCAAGGGTTACAAATACTATTTTTCCATGTAGGAATGTAAACAGTTCAATTTTATTAAGTCCTTTATGATTTCTCTTTCCTGTTTACCTTTTCATGTTTGTTTTGATTCTTGTACTTGAAAGTCAGATTTTCTACTCAGCTCTGGTCTTTTCATCAAGAATGCTTCAAAGTCCTCTATTTCATTGTATGACCACTTTCCCCCCCTGAAGTATTATATTCAGTTTTGCTGGGTAGATGATTCTTGGTTTTAATCCTAGCTCCTTTGACCTCTGGAATATCATATTCCAAGTCCTTCACTTCCTTAATATAGAATTGCTGGATCTTGTGTTACCATGATTGCATTTCCGCAATACTCAAATTGTCTCTTTCTGGTTTCTTGCAATATTTTCTCCTTGATGGAGGAACTCTCGAATTTGGCTACAATATTCCTAGGAGTTTGCCTTTGGGGATCACTTTCAGAAGGCAATTAGTGGATTCTTCCAAGATCTATTTTACCCTCTAGTTCTAGAATATTAGGGCAGTTTTCCTTGGTAATTTCTTGAGAGATGATGTCTTGGCTAATTTTTTGATTATGTCTTTCAAGGTAGTACAATAATTTTTAAATTGTCTCCCCTAAATTTATTTACCAGGTCACTTTTCTCCAATGAGATATTTCACATTGTCTTCCAATTTTTCATTCTTTTCATTTTGTTTCATAATTTATGATTCCTTGATTTTTCATAAAGTCAGTAGCTTCCATCTGCTCTAATCTAACTTTTAAGTAATTATTTTCTTGGGTGAGTTTTCGAACTTCCTTTTCCATTTGGCCAATTCTGCTTTTTTTTTAAAAAAAATCATTTGCAGTTTATTAACCATAAAAACATCTATATACACATGAAAAAATGATAATACAAGCATATTTTCATTTATTACAACAAGACTTTGGTGGGACAACCGCTGGGCCTACTTTGCAGCTAAACAAAAATTTTTCAGTTTTTGGTGCATTTTATAGACAAAGCTGTCTGGCTGCTTCTCTATAATTTCTAGCTCTCCATTGTTGTTCCTCATAACTCATGACATCACCATTTTGGAGAACCAGGTCAATGTGGGCCATTATAAGGAATCATTCAGGAAGGACAAAACATAGTTGTTTTGGGAGGTCTGTCTAAGAGATTTCATTAGGGATTTGAGGCCAAAAATTGTCAAGCCTAGAGAGCTGAGGTCTCTCCATTCCTTGGTTCAGGATAATCCAACTGCAAAAGCTCATCCAAGACAAGCTTGGCCTCATTGGATCAAAATTCTTTTTTTTATTTTGTCCCACCCCAGTTTTATATTGAATCCCATCCACCACAGCAGAAAATACAAAATAAGGACCTAATACATTATTGGTCGTGACATTTTCCTTAAAATCAAGTTGCACACGTTGCATTTGTGCAAAATGATGGAAGGTTGACACTGAACTGATCCCTCCACATTTGAACTTCATGATGAATTTCTTGGGAATTTTCTTTGGATGAAAGATGGCATTTTGATTGATAAGGTCTATTTTGGAAAGCAATAATTCTATGATATGTGTCACCTTAGAAGCTAAATTCAATACACTGTAATCCTCTAATGAGAAATGTCCTGATGGAGGATTCACTGTTGTTGGATAGGTTTGAGTTGGCAAGTCCTTTTCCAGTATCTGAGCAAAGCTAGGAAGCCCAGAACCCTGAAATCAATTCATGTTATCAGACATTTCTTTGGACCTCAGTGCAGCTTCCTCCAGTGCTGCTAGGACCAGGATGGAAGGTAGATGGAAGGAAGTAGCCACTTCTGCTTTTTAAGGCATTCTTCTCCTCATTAGTTTTTTGGCTCTATTTGCCATTTGGGTTTGTCTATTTTTAAAGGTATTGTTTTCTTCAGCATTTTTTTGGTCCCCTTTAGGAAGCAATTGACTCATTTTTCATGATCTTCTTGCATCACTCTTATTTCTCTTCCCAATTTTTCCTCTATTTGTTTTACTTGATTTTCAAAATTCTTTTTGAGCTCTCGCATGGCCTAAGACCAATTCATATTTTTCTTGGAGGCTTTGTATGTAGGAAGGTTGACTTTTTTGTCTTCTGGTTGCATGTTTTAATCTTCCTTGTCACCAAAGTAAGATTCTATAATCTGGTTTTTTTGTTTGTTTGTTTGTTTTTCTGGTTTTTGCTCATTTCTCCAGCCCTGACTTCTGAGCTCTTTGTCAAGGTAGTTCTCTGCTTCCAATGGGGGTGAGGGGTTACTGTCAGCTACTAGATCCCCCCAGAATCTATGGACCTAAAGTTCCAGAAATAGCCATTGCCCCTGCTTCTGTGTCTGTTGTGGTGTCCTGCACCACCTCCACCACCCTGGGATTGGAGCTGGCCTGAGCTACTCTCTCACACAGGTCTGAGAGATTTTTGCTACTAACCTACTAACTTGTCCTTGGTGTTTTCGGGTCGAGAAGTCTGGAAACTGACACAGGTGCCAGTGATTCAGGTTCTCCCCTCCCCCGGGCCCCTCTCAGACCCCGTTTGTGTCAGCATGGCCCATGCTGGAATGCACTGTGTTCCCAGTCTGACACAATAGATACTTCCTGTCAAACTTCCAAGGCTGTCTTAGATTGGAGATTTGTTCATAAGATTTGCTTCATTCTGTGGGTTCTGCAGCTCCAGAATTTCTTTAGTCATTCCTTACAGGTATTTGGGGAGCGTGGGGGGAGAGCACAGGGAACTCTCAGCTTTTGCTCCTCCATCTTGGTTCCACACTTCCCAATTCTAAAGGAAGTTTTTTCTTAAATGAACAATGCAAAGTAATAGAAGAAAACAATAGGATGGGAAAGATGATATCACTTCAAGAGAATTTCAGAGGGAAAAATGGGCATGATAAAAGACAAAAATGGTAGGAACTTCACAGAAGTAGAAGAAATTAAGAGGTGACAAGAATACACAGAAGAACTGTATAAAAATATCATAATATTGCCCATAACCATGATGGTGTGATTACTAATCTAGAGCTAGACATCCTAGAGAAAGAAATTAAGTGGTCCCTAGGAAGTGTTGCTAATACTAAGGTTAGTGGAGGTGATCAAATTTCAGGTAAGCTATTTAAAATGTTAAAAGATGATGTTGTTAAAGTGCTCCACATAATATACCAGCAAATTTGGAAAAACTCAACAGTGGACACTGGATTGGAAAAGAATAGTTTATATACCAGTACTGAAGAAGGGCAATGCCAAAGAATGTTCAAATTATCAAATAGTCACAGTCATTTCACACACCAACAAGGTTATTCTTAAAATTCTACAAGCTGATTAAAAAGGTTTTTATAGAAACAAATCAATACAACCAATATTAGAAAGAAAACAGAAGCTAAGAAGAAATCTTTATAACCAAGTGTCTCTGAGAAAGGCCTCATTTCTCAACTATGTAGAGAACTGAGTCAAATTTATTTTAAAAAATGCAAGCCATTCACCAATTGATAAATGGTCAAATGATATGAACAATTCAGTTTTCAGATGAAAAAATCAAAGTTATTTATAGTCATATGAAAAGATCTCTAAATCGTTCTTGATTAAAGAAATGCAAATTAAAGCAACTGCTTGGTACCACCTCATACCCATCAGATTGGCTAATATGACAAAAAGAAAATGACAAATGTTGCGGAGGATGTTGGAAAATTGCAATGCTAATGAACTGTTATTAAAGTTGTGAACTGATCCACCAATTCTGGAGAGCAATCTGGAATTATATCAAAAAGACTATAAAACTATGCATTCCCTTTGATCCAGAAATACCATGAGATCATAAAAAAGGGAGAAGAAATTATATGCACAAAAATATTTATAGCAGCTTTTTTGTAGTGGCAAAGAATAGGAAACTGAGGGGATGCCCAGCATCTTGGGAATGACTGAACAATCAATAGTATATAAATGTAATGGGATACTATTGTGCAATAAGAAATTGCTGGTGGATTATTGTGCAATAAGAAATAAGAGCTGGTAGATTTCAGAAAAACGTGGAAAAACTTGAATGAACTGATACAAAGTGCAATGAGCCTAACCAGGAAAACATTGTAATAGCAGCTTTGTGTGATGTTCAACTATGAATGACTTAGCTCTTTCCAGTAATACAATAATCCAAGAAAATTACAAAGGATTTATTGAAAATGCTATCACCATTCAAAGAAAGAACTGATGGACTCTGAATGCAGCTCAAGCCTGAAATTTTCACTTTATTTTTTTCATTTTTTTTCCTTTTGGTCTGTTTCTTCTTTCAGAACTATGATTAATATGGAACTGTGTTTTACATGATTACACATATATAAACTATCAAATTGCTGCTATTTTAGGAAGAAGGGAGGGGAGGAAAGGAGGGAGAAAAACTTGAAACTCAAAATTTTGTAAAACTGAATGCTAAAAATTTTCTTTATATATAATTTGGAAAATAAAATAAAATACTACCTTTAAAAAATTCTGTAAGCCAATTTTCACCAATATATGAACTGAGAATTACCAGAAATGAAGCCTGGTTTTCAAAGAGGCAGAAGAACTAGAGACCAAATTGCCAATATTTTCGGGATTATGCAGAAAGCAAGGGTGTTGCAGAAAAACAACTACTTCTGCTTCACTGATTGCACTAAAGCCTTAGATTGTGTGAATCACAACAAAATTGTCAAGTCCTCAAAGAGACAGGAGCACCAGATCATTTTACTTTTCTTTTGAAATACCTGTAGGCAAGTAAAAAACAAAAGTTAGAACAAAACATGGAACAACTGATTACTTTAAGATTGGGAAAGGAATAAAACAAAGCAATTAATTTTTCCTTATTTATTTAACTTATATGCAGAGTATATCATGTGAAATGCAAGAATGGATTAATCAAACACCAGAATTAAAGTTTCTGAGAAAAAAATCAACAGTCTCAAATATGCAGACAATACCACTCTGCTAGAAGAAAGTGAAGATCAACAAGTTTTTGATGAGAGTGAAAGAAGAGGGTGAAAAACACAAAATCATGGCACTTGGTCCCATCATTTCTTGGAAATAGGTGAAGACATAGAAGTAATGTCAGATTTTATATTCTTGGGCCCAGAGATTAAAGTGTATAGTGACAGCAACCATGAAATTAAAAGACCCTTGCCACTTAGAAGTATAACAACAGCAAATCTGGATAGCATACTGAAAAGCAGAGGCATCACTTTGCTGACAAAGTCTGTATAATCAGAGTTATCATTTTTCCAGTATTAATGTATGACTGTGAGAGTTGAACTATAAAGAAAGCTAAGTGTTGCAGAATCAATACTCTTGAATTGTGGTACTGGAGAAGACTTTTGAGAGTCACTTGGAAAGTAAGATCAAATCAATCAATACTTAAAGGAATTAATTCAAACTATTCATCAGAAGGTCAAATACTGAAGCTTAAATACTTTGGTCACATGATGAGCAGAGAGGACTCATTAGAAAAGACCCTGAAGTTGGAAAAAAATGGAGAGCAAAACAAGAAAGAGATAGAAGATGATGAAATGGATAGTGTCATAAAATTAATTAATGTACAGCTTGTACAAACTTCAGAAGACAGTGGCGGATAGAAGAATTTCATATGCTGTAGTCCATAGTATCATGAAGAGTTGGACACAAGGACTGAGCAACAACGAAGTGTCATTTCTGGAAGTAAAAAAGTAAGGCAGTTATCAAGCTAAATTTTTAAAGTTGTGAAATAAAAATAATACTCCATTTTTATCTACATAATCCACACACTTTTGTAGGGACACAATACAGATAGATGGATATATAAGATATAAGAAGTATTGTCGTAGCTTTCAAATTCAAAAATGATGTCACTAATTTGTCTTTAACAGAACATGTACTCAGTTGTTTCTTTAGTATAATGACGGGTGGTACTAAACCAACTATATATAGTTTTCGGGTTGACTTTATGACCACTAGCTTCTTTTATCAGATGGCATATTTGGAATTTATTTCAGAACTAAACAAGTATTTTTTAAACAAGCTCATTAATCTCCAATTAAAACTCGCAGTTAAGGACTGGGAAAAAGTCAAGTGAGAACAGAATGGGGTAGGGGCAAAGATCTAGAAGAAAGACCTAAGACATAAGGACGCAAAGATCTCTTGGGATAAACAAGGACTCTGTTACATTTGCCCACATGAGACGCTGGGAAGTCATTGGAGACAGGTTGTCTTTTGGAAAGTGTATATGAAAGTTCTGAACCAAAGGGGAGCACACCTAGTATGCAACCAATTGGGAAGAGTAGAATAGGAGAAGCATGCCATCCGATAACTTCCAATTTAAATTAGTAATTCTTGTTAAAACTTTGCTAAACTCAGTCATTTCTGCCTGCTCGTGGAATATACATTGTCAGCGCCCTTTAAATGTTGATACTTCAGAGTCAAATCCACTGACTCAGTCTTAGGTGAAGCTCTGACATTGTGATCCTGGGATAGATTTTTTTGTTTGTTTTTTTTTTGTTTTTTTTTTCCCTATGTGACATTTGAAGTATTACAGTTGGGATGTGAACTGATCCAAATGGTATTCAAATCTAAGACCTTGACCTTATTAGTTCTATGCTCTAAACAAGTCAAGCAATTTTACTACATGGACAGAAATGGGATTTCAAAAGAAATAATCTCAGAGAAAAACAAGGAGATGAGAAAACATAAATTCTTAGTCGATAGATAAAAATTTGCTAATAACTTCAACCATTTTGGTTTTATAGCAGAATAAATTAAATCAGGATATTCTAAGCCTCATTCTGGAATTGTTATTTCATAAGATAAGCAACAAATAATGTCAATGTTTCTATATCAAGCTAATTCTACATGGTAAAATAAAATAAAAACTGGATCCAGAATTCTCTATAAGGAAAAAATAAGCTTTTGTAGTCTAAAATATAAAAAATTGATTTTAATTTTTAAATTATTTGTCACTTAATCCATATGCACTCAGCCAGAAATCATAACCTAGCACTGATTAATTAGAGTGGGAAGAAGGGAAAAAGAGTAAACATCTACATAGGACCTATTAAGAGTTAGGCACTGTTTTGTTTTGGGGTTTTTTTTGGGTTTTTTTTTACAAATTTTATATCATTTGATCCTCACAATAATACTATGAGGCAGGAGTTATTATTTTTAGCTTATAGTTGAGAAAACTGAGGCAAAAGAGGTTATATGTTTTGTACAGAATCATACAGCTAGTAAGTATCAGAGGACAGATTTATATGCAAATCTTCCTGACTCATGATCCAGATCTTAATCCACTATAGCACTACTGGCTGCCTGCTTTCAAAAGCAGGAGGTAGAGCCAACATGGCAGATTAAGGGAACAATTCAGCTTAATATTCCCTCCAAACAGCTCTAAAGTAACTACTCAAATCAAATTTTCAAGTGGCAGAG
The DNA here is from genome assembly GCA_023548195.1 of Bettongia penicillata ogilbyi. NCBI lineage: Eukaryota > Metazoa > Chordata > Mammalia > Diprotodontia > Potoroidae > Bettongia > Bettongia penicillata. Next base: position 342,589 of record JAJHZJ010000690.1, on the reverse strand, counting down.
CCAACAAAAGTCAGAGTGAGATAAATTAAGAGGTCAACAGGAGAGGTCACTGGGGTGAGCACTTGTCTGGAGTCAGTCAGATGCACCCTCAGTGGGTACAAAAGTTGGCCACCAATAGCCATTTCAGGAACTCCAAGTCAAGAGATAGTAAGAGGGGTCCCTTTGCTGGCACTAGGTACAGCTGGCACAGATGGGCAACTCTACTGCCATACACAGTTCTGGGTCACAGTTGCAGAACTGAGAGGAGTGCTTGTTGTTGGATAAAGGGTTGCTAGAGCCCTGGGTCTCATTGTGACAAATAATTTAAAAATTAAAGTCAATCTTTTATATTTTAGACTGCAAAAGCTTATTTTTTCCTTATAGGAAGCAGTAAAGGCTGCAGGAGAGCAGGCAACCTGGTCACAATTCCAGGGACAAGAGGAATGCCAGTGTTTGTGGTTTGGAGTTTGGAGTAGGGGTCCTTTCTGGTTAAAAACCAGAATAAAGATAGAGAGCAGTAACCACACCTCTCCCCAGATCATATCATTTTGGAAGCACCAAAAGCTTGTGGATCCCACCCCCAGAGTTAGCTCTGAAAGCATTAACATGACAAAGGCAAAAGCTTGGCACAGTGACTCATCACCCAAGATGAACAGAACCTAACTTTTACATAAAGTTCAAAGTCAAGAAATAGTCTGGGAAAATGGCCAAATAACAATAACAAAAATAATTTGACCATAAAGAGCTGGTAGCTCTTTAAATGGTGGCAGGGAAGACAAAGGCATGAATGTAGAAGAAGACAGCAATATGAAAATAACTACAAATAATCAAAAATAAGGCTAATTGGGCAAAATACTGAAAAAATTCTTGGAAGAGTTAAAGAAAGATATATGAGGAAAATTTAGGGAAAGAAATGAGAGTGACACAAGAAAATTCTCTATTTATTTTTAGATTTCAACAATCATTTCCACAAAATTTTGACTTCCTATTTCTCTCCCCATCTCTCTCCTTCCACCACCCCATAATGCCTTGCATTCTGATTACCCCTTCTCTCAATGTATCCTCCCTTCTATCACACCCCACCCTTCCCTTATCTCCACCTTTTATCCTTTCCTGTAGGGCAAGATAAATTTCTATACTCCATTACCTGTACTTCTTATTTCCTAGTTATATGCAATAATAATTCTCAACATTCATTTCTAATACTTTGAATTCCAATTTCTCTCTCTCCCTCCCTCCCTACCCATCTCCACTGAGAAGGCAAGCAATTTAATACAGGCAATATGTGTTTTGTTTTGCTAAAGACTTCCATAATAGTCATAATGCATAAAACTAACTATATCGCTTTCCATCCTACCTTGTCCCCCCTTTTTTGTCTTTTCTCTCATTTGATCTTGTCTCTTCCAAAAAGTGTTTACTTCTAGCTACTCCCTTCTCCCATTTACCCTCCCTTCTATCATCCCCTTCACCCCATTTGTCCCCTTCTCACCCACTTTCCTGTAGTATAAGATAGATTTTCATACCAAATTTAGTGAGCATGTTATTCCCTGCTTAAGCCATATGTGAAGAGAGTAAGCTTCACTTCTCCCTTCTCATCTCCTCCCTTTTCTCCTCCATTGAACAAGAATTTTCTTATCTCTTTTACGAGTGATAGTCTACCCCATTCCATTTCTCCCTTTCTTCTCCCAATATTTTCTTCTCTCACCCTTTAATTTAATTCTATTCTTTTCTGGATGTCATCTCTTCTGATTCAATTCAACCTGTACTCTCTGTAGATGTGTGTGTGTGTGTGTGTATGTGTGTGTGTAATCCCTCCACCTACCCAAATATTGAGAAAAGTCTCAAGAGTTACAAATATTATCTTTCCATGTAAGAATGTAAAGAGTTCACCTTTAGAAAGTCCTTTATTATTTCTCTTTCTTGTTTACCTTTTCATGCTTCTCTTGATTCTTATGTTTGAAAGTCAAATTTTCTCTTCAGTTCTTTTCATCATGAATACTTGAAAGTCCTCTATATCATTGAATGACCATTTATCCACTTGAAATATTATACTCAGTTTTGCTGGGTAGATGATTCTTGGTTTTGATCCCAGTTCCTTTGACTCCTGGAATATCCTGTTCCAAGCCCTTCAATCCCTCAATGTAGAAGCTGCCAGATCCTATGTTATCCTGATTGTATTTCCACATTTTTTTCTTTCTAGCTGCTTGCAATATTTTCTTCTTGACCTAGGAACTCTGAAATTTGGCTGCAATACTCCTCGGAGTTTCTCTTTTTGCATCTCTTTCATGAGGTGATCAGTGGATTCTTTCAATATTTATTTTGCCTTCTCATTCTAGAATATCAGGAGGGAGAACTGGGGATAATACAGATAAAACTTGAACCTCATTCTCTTTGGAATTTGTTCAAAGCACAAAGTACATATGGAGAGAGAGAGAGAGAGAGAGAGGGAGAGAGAGAGAGAGAAAGAGAGAGAGAGAGAAGGATAAACAGAAGAAAATAGGATTGAAGGAAATTCATAGTTTGTAATCATAACTGTGAATGTGACTTGAATGAACTCACCTATAAAACGGCAGCAGGTAGCAGAATGAATTAAAAAAACAGATTCCAAAATATGTGGTTTACAAGAGACTTGTAAACAGAAGAAGTAAACTTGAAACAGAAGAACATACACAGAGTTAAAATAAAGATCTGGAGCAGAATCTATTATGCTTCAACTGAAGTTAGAAAAAAAAATCATGATCTCAACTACATCTAATTAAAAGAGATAATCAGAGAAATTACATTTTGCTAAAAGGTACTATAAGGGCCAAGATGGGGGGGTAGAAGCAGAGACCTGCTACAGCTCTCCTTCCCAAACCACTCAATAAACCTGCAAAAAAATAATTCTAAATAAATTCTAGAGCAGCAGAAGCCAAAAAATGACAGACTGAAGCAAATTTCCAGCCCAAGACAATCTGGAAGGTCAACAGGAAGGGTCTATCACACCAGGCTGGGAGTGGATCACAGGTCAGACACCCTGGGACAAACTGAGTGGGAACAGCCTTCGGGGGACTGAATCTCTCTGGCAACTGCTGTGGATTCCTGATTTCTCAACCCGAAAACTCTAAAGACAGCTTCAAAGGTCAGTGGGATGGGTCTCTCACCTAACTGAGAGGAGAAAAAATGTGAAACCCAAAGCAATAAAAATGAATGTTAGAGGTTGTTTTTACATGCAACTAGGAAATAAGATATATAAGAACAGGGGTATAGAAATCTATCTTATCCTACATGAAAATAGAAGGGAAAGGGATAAGTGAGGGGAGGGGTGCTAGAAGGGAGGGCAGATTGGAGGAAAGGGCAATCAGAATAGATACTGTCCTGGGGTGGGGGTCAGGGGTAGATGGGGAGAAAATTTGAAATTCAAAATTTTGTGGAAGTGAATGTTGAAAACTGAAAATAAATAAATTTGTAAAAAATAAATAAATAAAAGGTACCATAGGCAAGGAAGTAATATCAAAAATTTCTACAGCAAGTTTCTCTGATAAAGGCCTAATTTCTCAAATATGTCGGTGACAGTGAAATTTTAAAAGTAAGAGTCACTCCCAAATTGATAAATGATCAATATAATCAGGCAGTTTGAAGACAAATAAATCAAAGCTATCTATAGTCATATGAAAAATTTTCTAAATCGTTGTTGATTAGAGAAAAACAAATTAAAACACTCTGTGGTACCACCTCATGCCTATCAGAATTGACATGCTGGGAGGGATGAGGAAAAATCATACCCTAACAGACTGTTGATGTAATTATGACCTGGTCCAGTCATTCTGGAATCCAAAGGGCTATCAAAGTGTGCGTATTCTATGATCCAGCAATACCACTACTAAGTCTGTACTCCAAAGAAATTAAAGAAAAAGTGAAAGGACCCATATAAACAAAAAAATTTATAGCAGCTCTTTTTGTGGTGACAAAGAATTGGAAACTTCAAGGATGCTCATCAACTAGGGAATGACCAAACAAGTTTGGGCATATCATTATGATTGGGTACTATTGTTTTACAATAAATGATGGGGGGACATTCAAAAGAAAAAAAAGGCAAAATGAACATCGACTAATGCAAAGAAAAGTGACAACCAGGAGATCGTTGTGCACACTAACAGCAATATTGTGATGATGAACAATTGTGAAAGCCTTAACTGCTCTGAGTAATACAATGATCCAAGACATTTTCAAAGGACCAACGATGAACAAATCCTATCCACCTCCAGAGAGAGAACTGATGAACTCAGTGCAAACTGAAGTAGAATTTTCCTTTTTTCCTTTTTTATTTCACAATATGGCTAATATGGAAATAGGTTTTGCATAATTTCACATGTATAATAGATATCATTTTGCTTGCCTTCACAGTGGGTGGTGGAGGGATGAGAAGAAGGAGAAAATCTGGAGCTCAATTGAAAAAGAAAAGTATGTTAAAAAAAATACCTTTTGTTCTTGAAAAAGAGCAGGGGCATTGAAATTTCTCAGAGCTTTCAAATGTAGATATGTTCAACCCCCCATGGGTCTTGTAGGATCATAGACTTTGAGATGAAAGGAACTTTAAAGCCATCAAGTCTAGTCCCTTATTTTATAGAGGAGGAAACTGAGGCACAGAGGATTTAAGTAACTTACCTGGGATCATATTGCTAGTAAGTATCTGAAGAGCAATTTGAATCCAGGTCTTCCTGACTCCAAAGCCAGTAGATAATCTACCACTATATCACATTTCCTGTGTCAGCTCTCCCTGAAATGCTGTGGCATCCCAGAATCTCAGTTTTATACTTGCTACTGACCTATTCATCTTGATATTTCCCCTCAGACCAAAGTCTTGGGTTGGTGACTCAATTCTTTTCTTCCTTCTCAAGGTTTGATTCCAAATTCCCAAAATGCCTTTTAAACTAATAAGTTTTTTCCAGTCATCAACGTTTAATTATCTGCTTATTTTCTTACTGGGAAACACTATAGAGTTGAAGGAACATCAGTCTTCAATGGGACACCTCAAGACTTCATAGCTAGTGGCTTCCCAACCAAACTTCAGCTGCCAAAGCCTCCTACTTCCAGACTTAGTAGCCCCAGTGAACCCTTCAAAGCCCCAACATCCTTGAGTTATGATATCACCTACTTCTTAAATCCACACCAACCTATTTTTGTTATATTATAGTATGTCTTATTTCTAAAATTCCATTCAGATTGATAGGCCATTGCAAGTGGCCTATAAGACAAAGAATGTAGATGTAGACTGACTTTGAAGGCATAAAAATCAGTGTTCCAATCCTATCTCTGACATTTACTGAATGTGTGACCTTGGACAAGTTTTTCTCGTCACCCCCAAGAACCACTTTAAGATTAAGTTTCAGATGTAATACTGATTGGCATTAGTGGAGTGAGTTTTCAATATGGGGGGTTTTCCAGACTAATGAAGTTATAGCCATCCACTCCCCCTGACTATTGACAATTCAGTCCCACAAATAGTTTTTGAGCATCTGCTCTATTTAAGGAATTAAGAAAGTGCTATAAGGGTTGCAAAATTGAATAATATATTATAGCTGCTATCAAGGCACTAATGATTTACTATAGAATAAGACAAGAATAAATATAGTAACAGAAAGAATATAAGTGTTATAAAGGAAGGACTCAGGAGGTGAAGAAATCAATATGAAACATTAAATACATTGCACATTTTGAAGTAGTCAAATTGTACAATTTAAAATATTTGGGCTCTTTTTGATAATTAGTAAGAATTTTTCTCCAGTTTTAGAAGTGCATTCATTCTTTCAGAACAGTGATCTTTTTGGTGCAATCTCTCTTCCTGTGTTATTAAATGCACCCCCCCCATTGTGATTTCATTTAGGAGTTTTGTGCCATCATGATAAAACACTTATTAATAACTGAGGGGTGTTCATTTATACTATCTATCATACTTGAAAAAAGTATTGGGACCAAATTGTTATGCATGTAATGTTAGGACCAAAACTATCAATTCATTAATTTATTAATTCAGTCATCAAACTTTGTGTCAGTCACTATACCCTATAGGCCTCAGAGATATAAAGAATGAAGTAGTCCCTTCCCTCAAGGAACTTATGTTCTTCTAGGGGGAAAGATGGAGACAGGAAAGTAAATCCAAACTATATACAAATTTCCAAGGAGAGAAAACATTAGCTACAAGGAGAATCAAGACAGTCTTCCCACAGGATCTAAGAGTGAATTGTGCTTTATAAGAAGCTCTGGATTTTCTGAGTCAAAGGTGAAGGGGCAGCACTTTTCAGGTATGGAGGATGGCTGAGAGAAAGCCCTAGAGATTAGAGATGAAATTTTTTTTTTATTATTATTCATTTTAAACTTAAATACAAAATGAGAAAAGAGAAGGAAAAGAATATTCCCACATACACAGCAGAACAAAGAGGATATAATATAAAACAATAAATTTCCATTTTAAAAAAATCCTATGTAATAAATATTCCACATTGTTTTCAAAGCTACCTAGCTTTTCTGTGCTTCCTCTAAGTTTTTTTTTTGTTCTCTGTTGTGCCATGAAATGGCTTTTTTGCTGGGCACGAAGGCTGAGAGAAATAGGGAGACACAAACACAGTTTGTAAAAAAAAAAAAAAAAGACAAATTTCATGAATAACATTCAACAATGAAGTTGAATAATCTCTTTTGGTACTTCCAGGCTCTAAAGCAATTTGAGGCTTGAAATATGAACCAGACTGCTTATAATGTTCTCCCCTAAACCTCATATGCCTGCAGTGACAAATATTAATCCTCTAAGACTTTGAAAACCAATAATTATAACAATAAGAAGAAATTAAACAGCCATGGTAGTTACTTTTAATGAGATCACAGATTAAAAGTTAAAAAGACCTTAGAGGTCATATATTGAAGCTCCTCATTTTAGAGACAAATCATTGTCATCAAGCCTCCATTAAGTGCTTATTATGTTCCAGCCATTGTGCTAAGTGCTGGGGATTCAAAAACATGCAAAAACAAACCACTACCTCAAGGAGCTCACATCCTAATGAGGGAGATAATACGGAAATAACCAGATACAGATGAAATATCTATAGAATACATGAGATGTGATCTCACACAGAAGTGAAGTAGCAGCTGCAGGGGTCAGAAAAAGCTTCATGGTATTTGGGAAGAGTGTTGAGTGAAGCCAAGGAATCTCAGAGGCAAAGGGGAGGAGGGAGAATGTTGCAGGCATGGGAGACAACCTAGGCAAAGATATGGAAATGGGAGCCATGTTCCAGGAAGGGCAAGTAAACAAGTGTGGCTAGACCATTGTATGTGTAGAGAAGAAGTAAGTATATAGGAAGACAGAAAAGCTAGGAAAGGAAAAGGTTTTAAAGAGGTTTAAATGGAAAACCAATTAGGGTAGAAAACCAACTGGAAGGCTATGGCAGTAGTAAAGGCAGTAATGTAATGAGGAGCTATGTAAGGATAGTGGCTCTGACAAGGGAAAGAAAATGATATACATACACATATAATATACAAATATTATATATCTTATGCATATATTGCATACATGTATACATGTATACAGTAACATGTATATTTATGAATGTATGTGTGTGCATGTATTATCCATGATACCTCAATCTCCTCAGTCACCTCAGGATCTCAGTTTCTTTATATAAAAATCACTGCTAAATCTTGTCATTTGTACCTTTATAGTTATATGTATGTATATATGTATATATGTATGTATATACATACATGCACACATTATGCAGATATAATGTACATGCATATATAATATATGCATACACATACCTATATGTCTGAATTATACAAAAAATATAAATACTAGTGTGCATGCATGTGTTGAATATCCATGCGTGCATATAATCTATATTTATGTTATTATGTACATGTGTGTGTTCATATCAGCATATAATATTATGAAGGTACAAACAGCAAGATTTAACAATTGATTAGATATGTGGGTAAGTGGGAGAAGCTGAAGATGATAGTGAGGTCATGGGCCTGGATGACTAGGAAGATAGAGGTACCTTCATCAGCAATAGGAAATTATGGAAGGAGATTAAGAAAAAAAAGAAAAACCTTTAAAATGTCATTTTAGTGCTCTCCAACATGACATTTTTTAAACTTTTCTGATAAGTGTTGTATTTTTAATCTATTTTTGCCTAATGGGTTAATGTATTTCTACTTAAGAGAAGATCTTTCTCATCCATTAATAGACTCATATGACCTGCTTAGGTCACATGGAAGCCTGAGTCACATGAGTCTAAGTTACATGGAATAGGAAGAAGTAGAACAAGAAGAGAGGAACAGGAAGAGACAGAGCTGGAGCACAGCTGAGAGGAAATTGGTCAGAGCAGTCAGAGCTGGGGGAGACAGCAAGCAGCTGGCTAGCATGAGTGGGAGAGCTTGTTGGTGATTTGTTTAATGAAGCTGATTTGTGGGAAGCCTAACAGAGGGAAGGCTTGGGGATGGTGTTGTCCCCTGCGTTGTTACTGTGTGTAGATTTCTTTGTTACTATGATGGATTTGACTTTCTGCTATTGGGATTTGGCTTTCTGGTGTCTGGATAAATGTATTGATTCTGTCTTCCATGTGGAACATCTGTTGTATTTTGTGATTCGAAACTATGCCAGAATATTCATGGCCACCATAGGCGCTGTGAATATCACATTGGCATACAAGTATACACAGACATGATCTGAAAATTACTGAAAATACTGAAAATTACTAAAACAAGAAGATTAATGTCCACACGTTATAAGCTTTCATTTCACATCTGTCCAAACTGAGTTAGGCAAGGCACAAAACCAAACGTACAGATCAAGGATTGTAAGTAATAGTCAGCTCAATTAACTGTCAAAATAATCAACTTGAAAAAAATATATGAACAATTTGTAATTTTCTGAAAAACTTTCTCCCTTGGTCTTCTTGTCAGATTAAATTGCAGTGCACTAGAACATCTTTGGGTTAAAAATTATTACATTTCTGGGGGAGGGGAGAAACGAACTCTCTCCAAAGGGGCAATTGATACCCTTTGTGGAATAGAAATAGAGAAAAGCAAAGAGACTGCCAAGAAGGTTAGGAGTTTAATTAAACACCTACCAAAACCAATGGCAGGAACAAAATTCCATCTCTCCAGCACTGCAGCAGACATATAGGGAGAACAAGTTGTGTTCCTGTTTGGCTGTTGCTCAGAGTACATAAGAAATCCATTGATTACATAGGTTCCTGGTTGCTTGTGCAAATCAAGAAAGCACCCAAATTCAAATCAAGTCAACATATATTTGCGTCCCTGCTGTTGTATGCATTTTATTACACAAAAAAAAAAAAATAGAAAGAAAAAGTCAACCTGAAAAACCTACAGTGGCAGAGGTGGGGAAGCCTTACAATTCAATTAGTTCAACTGTCTCATTTTACATATGAAGAAACTGAGGCTCAGAGAATTGAATTGTCTAGTCATACTGCTGATTAGTTTCAAATCCATAATGATGCAGGATCATTGGAAGGTAGGTTTAGAGCTGGAAAAGATCTTAGAAATGACTAATCCAACCCTTTTATTTCCCAAATGAGGAAACTGAAGGCTACAAAGGTGATATATCTTGAGTAGGCATATAGTAATAAACCCATGATAGCATCAGATCAGAGATTTAGAACTGGATGTGACCTTAGGAGCCATCTCATTAAGCTTTCTCATTTCTCAGATGAACAAACTGAGGTCCAGAGAAGGAGAAGGTGACACTTGTCCAGGTCACATAGGTAATCAGCAGCAGAGCTGGGATTTAAACTTAGTCTCCTCGATTTCAGATTTAGCATTCTTGTCAATGCACCAAATTGTCTTTATATCTTATGATATTCTGACAAAGGAAATTTCAAGGAAAAAAACTACTTTGTGGAAATATTTTTACCCCAAAACTGTTCAATTCAATTCAACTCAATTTAAGAGACATTTATGAAGCCCCTACCTTCTGTTAGGCTCCAGCTGTTCTAACTTTACTGAAGAGCAGGAATGGTGCCAGAAAGAAAGAGAGACAAACCATGAAATAACCCAAGAACCTAATCATCCACCATATTAAGTTGCAAGCAAGAAGAAATAGAATTCAGTAGGTGGCTGCAGGCAGACCTAATATGTCCTTGTAGTGACCATCCCCTGCCTGCCCACCTGAGCTCCAAAATTCATTTAAAGAGTATAAAATTGAAGCTTCCATAGGTGAGAGGAATTAAAATGGGACTCAGTTTATATTTGGATAATATAATATTATTAATCTCATTATAATCTACAGCAAGTCACTTGCTTTCTCAAGGAGGGAGGGAGAGAATTTAGAACTCACAATTTCTAAAAAATGAATATTAAAAAGTATTTTTGCATGTAATTGGGAAAAATAATTTTTCTAAATACAGAGAATAGAAAGAAATCCAGAAGGAAAGGCAGATAAGCTAGGACCATTTTGAAAGTACCTTAGAAAAAAATCTCATATGTATGTACACATATATGTACTTATATATGTACATGTATGTATATATACACACATACACATATAGATATAGAATTTTTTAAAGCAAACCATGAGAAATGGGATTTTACATGAAATTGAATCTCCCTTTTGTAGTCTGCTATGGATGTTAAAATGGTCTTTTGTTGGTATTTAAGTCTAGAATAAAAAGAAAGAAAAAATAGAAAGGCGAGTAAGCACACCCACATATACATCCATGCACATCCATATGCTTCCACTGACAGCAGCTCATTGGGGAAGACGATCTCTTATAACAATGACTGGTGAGATTACACAATACTAGAAAACCACTATCAGTCACATTGGGAGCTGATCCAAGGTTATAATACGATATTGTGAACTTCCTGGGGATATTTCTGAGAGATTACTGAAGAATAATCAGTTCTCATCACCAATTGATGGATTCTTAACCATTATTTCCTCTTCTATCTAGTAATTAGATGTCCATCAGCTGAAAATGAATTAGAGAGAGCCACATTACCAGCCAATTATTGTGAAAGAGTCAAATATAATACAAAGCTCTCCTGCTTGGTGATAGTGATAGAAAATTCTTTGACAAGATCAGAGTGTGTATCTGACCCATAAAAACATATTGCCAACATACAATTGCATATAACAGTTATATTCCTCTAAAGTTGTCCATAAATAAACTGACACTCTTCTATTGACTTACCTTATAAAATTGCACCTTTACGAACATGGGAAAAAATTTTGATGCCAAGTTGATGAAGCCTGCTCTTAAAAATACATCAAATTTGTTTTTTCTCATGGTTTCTCCCATTCATTTTAATTCTTCTATGCAACATGATTAATGTGAAAATGTATTTACTAAGAATGTCTGTGTAGAACCCATATAAGATTGCATGCCATCTCAGGGAGGGAGATGGAGAGAGGGGAAGAAAATTTAAGACTTATGGAAGTGATTGTTGAAAACTAAAAATCAATAAATTATTTTTAAAAAATACATCAAATAAATTGTTTTTAATTTCACCAAATGTTTAAAAATCACACACATAAAGGAAAATGATTAGTTTGGGCAAAATAGTAATAACAAGAGCAATACTGGTATGTGAGTAGGATATAATACAAGCAATAAATTGATTTTTAAAATGATATAAAAAAGTACATGGTCAAAAAAGAGGTGCTGGGCATAGGGCAAGATTGAGGAATAATTCAGTGTGTGTATTCTCTGTGCTCCACTAGTATATTTGCAATGTTAAGAAAAACTGAGGAAGGCCCACAGCATCCACCTACTGTGGTGAATTTATAGGAGCAGCAGTAGACCAGGATGGGTTTTAATCTGCTTTTTTAAGTAGATTTGTCCAAGCAATGAGCTGAGAATTTCACTGAACTCAAGTGAAAAGAGCCCTGGCCAGAGGATCTTCATTCCAATTCTGCTTTTGATGCCTCCTTGGACATGTTGCTTGGCCTCTTTCAGTTTACTCATCTATAAAATTAGGGGGAGTGGCTCTTAAGACATTTTAACCTTTTTCATGTCATGGATCCCTTTGGTAATCTAAAGAAGCCTATGGACAACTTCTTGGAATACTGTTTTTCCCCCAAGCACAATCAATTTATTAGCAAGGCTAGCAATTGCCAATAAATGGGACCAATGACCTCTCAATGATCAGGCTTCAAGTGAGAGCTGACAACCTCTTTTATAGTAACTTACAAGACAAAATCTTGATCAACATAAATGTGCCTTCTTTGAATTGACTTACAAAGTAAAAAAAAAATACCCTCTAAAATGCATAAAATAAAATATATAAGAAAACAAACAAAACCTATTAGGCTGAAAGAGTTACCAAAATATTTGGAACCAAAAGCTAAACCCCCAGGTTGTACCTGGAGGGTCTCTGAAGTCCCTTCCAACTAGATCTATTATCCTATGAACATTTCAAGTATTGGTAGTCACAAAACAAAAATAATATCTTGAAACTGAAATGTAAAAATACATTAGAAATTGCACTGAGGATAACTTGTGGAGTTGTTCATGACTAGAGTCCATCTACAGAGAAGCTGTGTTCCTTTCTAATTAGAACATAGAACGTTTAAAAACCCCAGGCCAGCAAGCTAAAGGCTATTGACCACAGCTCCCATTTCTCTTGTTGAATAGTTAACTAAAAGTTTTTAAATGAGGCTTTTTGTAACAAAGGATGTTGAATTTGTCAATATCTTATATTTGAAAAATCTCATGATAATAACAAAGAGAATAAAGGCGAAAAAAACCTGCTCTCCTTCCATTGAGTGGGATTCACACCTGTTGCTTCATTGGTGTGGATCTTCCTCTCTCAAAGGCCAGTGTTCCATCCATTACTCCACTCCATCCTCTTGATTATTTCAAATTTCATATTTTGGCTGTCTCCATAAGTATACGAAAGGTCAGAAATGATCCTAAGCAAGTAAGAGAAACAACGACCTTGAACTCTGGGTTTGGTCTTTGTGCCACTACCACATCCACTCATCTATACTAAGAGACTCCAAAGGATATGAAGTTGAGAAAGGAGGAAGGGAATAAGCATTTATATAGTACCTACTATTTGTCAGGATACTGCGGTAAGTACTTTTTACAAATGTTATTACATTTTATAATTTATTTTATTTTATCTTTACAATGATCCTCGGAAGTAGGTGCTGGCATGGTCCTGACTGAGGAAACTGAAGCAGAGGGTGGTTAAGTGAATTGCCCAGGGTCACACAGCTAGTAATAGTCTGAGGCTGAATTTGAACTCAGATATTCCTAATACATCCATCGCTTTACCCATTGTGTCACCCACTGCTGTAACTGGCAGGATCCCAGAATCCCAATGTGCTTAGCAGGGCTAGATGAGTTGCTCTTACAGGAATGATAACCAGGTTCTGTCAGCAGTTAGAGATTAAAACTGGAAGTTATACAGAATGTTCATCTTAAACTAAAGTGAGATCAACAACTGAAACCAAACCCAATAACCAGGAAATTAAGTTTAAAAAGACCAAGTGGAGCCTTAAGGCACTTACTCCTTAGCTAGAAATGTCTGTAAGCTTTCTTCTAAAGGGTTTGGCATCCTAAGAAAGTAATCTTTAGTTTGAGATGAGAGTCCTGAAGAGAAAACTGAAGGGATTAATATAGGTTACTCCTAAAAAAAAAAAGCCTCCAGCTGCATGGCCCTGGGCAAGTCACTTCATTCCAATAGAGAAAGAAAGAAAGAGAGAGAGAGAGAAAGGAAAGAAAGAAAGAAGGAAAGAAGGAAGGAAGGAAGGAAGGAAGGAAGGAAGGAAGGAAGGAAGGAAGGAAGGAAGGAAGGAAGGAAGGAAGAAAGCCACAGGAGCTCACTCAACAGGAGAGAAAGAAAGGAAAGAAAGAAAGAAAGAAAGAAAGAAAGAAAGAAAGAAAGAAAGAAAGAAAGAAAGAAAGAAAGAAAGAAAGAAAGAAAGAAAGAAAGAAAGAAAGAAAGAAAGAAAGAAAGAAAGAAAGAAAGAGAAGAAAGAGTAAAGCTCCCCCTAAAGGCTTTTATAGAAATATGGTTCTTTTTCTAATAGGGCTATTAAAAAAATAAAACCCTCACTTTGACGGACAAGAGCCTCCTCTCCTCATATGAAAGAGTACTATAATCAAAGACTTCAGCTGAAACTGGAAATTGGAAACAGAGAGGAATTCCTATTCCCATGGCCAGTGCCAGAGCCCAGCAGATCAGTGTCTGACAGATACTACGCATTTCATGAGGGCGTCTAGGTGGCACGGTGGATAATGCACTGGGCCTAGAGCTATGAAGACCTGAGTTCACAGATGCTTACTAGTTGTGTGATCCTGGACAAGTCACTTGATTCTGTTTGTCTCAGTTTTGTCATCTGTAAAATGAGCTGGAGACAGAAATAGCAAACTACTCCATATCTTTGCCAAGAAAACCCCAAATGGGGTCATGAGGTGTTGGACAGGACAAAATATGATTGGGTGATAACAACCACAGTGAGACCAGGAGGAGCAGGCTGGCTGCGGTACTACGACGCAATCACCGGAAGACAGCTTACATCCTTACAAGAGACACGAGTGGTGGTACGCTAGATAGAATGCAGAGGTATAATCAGAAAGACCTCTTTTGCCTCAGACCTTTACTAACTTTGTGACACTGGGTAAATGACAATCTGTTTGCCTCAGTTTCCTTCTCAGCAAAATGGGGATAATAACCTCTACACACAAGATTATTGTAAGGATCAAATGAAATAATATTTGTAGGGTGCTTAGCACAGTAACAGGCACATAGAAGGTATAATCTAAATGTCAGTAATTGTCTATTTATTTTTATTAATTATTCCCACATATCTTCCCTTTCCGTAGCCTTCCGTGTCTTCCCATTACATGGGCTTCCAGTAATGTGCTTGTAGGGGAGATAGGCTTTATTACAACTTACTATGCCTTTTCATTAACATTTTTTACTTTGAATTAATTGTATCCTCTGACTGGTTATTAAAGGCAGACACATTAATGTAGGTTTATAGTTTTAGTGGATGTGAACTGATAGAGTAAGCTAAACCTAGAATAGTCTCCTCTAGGGACACACCTGGACAGTTGGGCGGGGGAGGTGCCCTTTTAAAATAAAAAAAAAAAAAGAAGAGATTCTCAATTTATTCTCTTTGAAAGGTTGAATTTCCATTTAGGTAGTTTCGTTTAAACGAGAGGTATGTCTGTCCCCAGCTGGAGGTAGCTTTTTTTTTTTTCTAGGTCTTTTTTTTTCCTTTCTACAATCTGATAGCTGGATTTTAAAAAAAGCAAAAAAAGTAAATAAATAAAAAGGAAGATGAAGAGAGAACACCTTTAACTTGGAAGAATGTAAGTTGTGTCTTTCCAAAGGAATTAATTCATAGCCTTAGCTGGCTGGTTTAATCATATGCTACTATGAGTGAACATTTTCTATTGAACTGCAAGCATTTGTGTCCTGGACTAGGCCCTTAGCTGTAATAAACTTGGATATAAGATCGTTTGCATGCAATGCATTAGTTTGTACCAGCACTTCTGTTCCTTTGAGAAACTTGTAACTCAACTATATGTCAACTGTTGGCCTAAGAGTGAACTCTTTCAAATTCTCTAAGGCCAGGTAAATCGTCTCTTTAAAAAAGAAATCAAAAGAAAAAATATTTTAACTTTTCTTAACTGCTGGCCAGGAAAAAACTGTAACCTGATTTCAGTCATTTAAGTTTTATTTCTTCTTAAGGTTCAGGATATGTTTTTAAGGTAGGACATCTGTTCCTTGACCAGGTTTAAAGCAGGAACCAACAGCCATAGTAACTCATATCTCCAAAGTGATTAAAGGGTTTCATAGCAAGTTGAAAGACATTTCAGAGTTGGAAGGGACATGAGTGTACCTCTTTGGTATATCCCCAGATTCTCAGCTGGCCTTCTTTTGAGGCCTGCAGTAAAGATAGAAACCCTTTCTCCCAAGGCAGACTATTCTATTTTGGTTAGAATTAAATTCTTAGGACTTTTCCCCCCTCAGTACATTAGGACATCCACTAATCCTAGTTCTGTTCAAAGAGACCAAGTAGGATAAGCCTTGTTCCCCATTTAAATGATAGCTACTTGATCGTACCTTCTCATTTTTTATGTCAAATGTTACTGTCTCTTTATACAAATTCTCCTATGGCATTGAGGTGCCCAGTCTTGGTGCCCCTCACTGGACACATTATAGTTTACCAATGGATATCCTAATAATGTTTCCCTCCATTGAACACCATACTCCAAATGTGATCTGAGCAGACAAAGAAACTATAACTTCCCTAGAATTATATACTATGCCTTTTAAAAAAAATTCACACATTAATTTTTGGTAGGTGACATCTCTATTAAATCACAGTGAGTTTATAGTCCACTAAAATTCCCAATTTATTATCTTACACAGATCTATCTTTCACAGATACCAATAAACTGATGTTCATGATGATAAGAATACCACTCCTCTCTTATATGTAGAAAGTTGTGTTTTTCTCAGTGTACTCCAGTCAATAAGCATTTCTTAAACTCCTAGTATATACCAGTCACTATGTTTGTTCTAGAAATATATAGAATGGCAAGAGATTTGTCCTGCCCTTGAGGAACTCACAATCCATTCGGTGAGACAGTATGCAAACAACTAGATACAAATAAGCTGTATTAGTACTTGAACTGTTCACTTACTGCTTTTCATTCTTATTGTAGGGTCCAGGGTAACTTCATCATAGCCTTCATGTCACCTCCATTATCGAATGAGGTACTAGAGTAAGACCTTTGTGATGTTAAAAAAAATATTAATGAAAGATATTCCAAGTAGGAAGTAAAGGCTTGCAATATAGTCCTTTTTGTTTTATTGTATAATCAGGACAACTAAATGGTGCAGTGGATAGAGTGTGGGGCCAGGAGTCAAGAAGGCTCATCTTCCTGAGTTCAAATCTGGCCTCATACACTTACTAGCTGTGAGACCCTGGACAAGTCACTTCATCCTGCTTGTCTCAAGTCCCTCATCTGTAGAATGAATGGGAGGAGAAAATGGCAAAATTACTCAAGTGTCCTTGGCAAGAAAATCTTTAATGGATCCCAAAGAGTCGGGCATGACTGAGCTACAACAATATAAATATATATTTCTTGTAGTCTCAAATAAAGTGTAAATTTGCCTAAGAGAAGATCCATATCTTATGTTTCTTTGTATTCCTACCAATCACACCACACACACACACACACACACACACACACGAGGTACTCGATGAATACTTGTTTGATTCTTTCCTACCACAAATTTGAGATTTTACTCTTCCAATAACTTACTTGATAGCTTTAAGAAAGTCGTGGAGCCTCTGGAAGATTTGATTTCTTTATCTGTAAAGTGGGGATAAAAATAACCCATATCATCTACCTCACATACAAGGTTGTAAGAATAAAATGATAATGTGTGTAATAATATTAATAACTAGCATTTGCAGAGCACTTTAAAGTTTACAAAGAATTTTATGGATGTTATCCCATTTATCTAAACAACTAGGGCATATTTTAACGTCCATCAGTCTCATTTTCCTCATCTACAAAACAAAGGGATTAGATCAAATGATTGTTTAGATCATAGGTTTAAAACAAGAAAGTATATGCTAGAATACTGAATCTAATTCCTTAATTTTATGGATGAGGAAACCGAGGCCCAGAGATTAAACAATTTTCCTGAAATCTCAGAGCTGGGTTTCTGGTCAAGGCTCTATTTTCCACATTTCCACATCCAGCGTTTTTTTACATGGAGGGCCAGAACAATAATAAAGACAGATGACATCAGGGTAAAGATTTAAGAAATGTGGGATTGGAAAATGGATCTCATTATATTGCAGTTGTATCAAACTCCGGTCTCTACGGATATAGAATCACAGCAAGGCTCCCTTGTGTAGTATGCAGAATTTCAGGGATTTTTTTTTTAATTTTGCTGTTGTTGTTATAAGGACTTAAGCCTACTATTTTTTCTAATCGAAACATTTTCTTTCATTTTCCAATATTCTAATTTGTTTACAAAAAGACTTTTATGAAGATTATTTTAGGAAACAAATGTAGGACTTCCATCTATTTTTACTATATCCTTTATTTTCCTGAAATTTTGGTTAATAAGTAAGCCATGGATTGGGTATGATTTATTTTTCAACCCAACAAAAACTAGAACTGGAAAATGTATTTTAGTCCATCAAATCTTTCCCAGTACAACAAATTCCCAGTTTACAAGGGCACTGTATTCCAAAAGTTTGTCTCTAAGATGGCAGTGGAACTTGAAACCCATTTTGCTACAGAAATAGCGTTATAAATCATAATTAGGTTCCAAGTTGCCGTGACAAAAATCTGCCATGAAGAGAAACTAAGAAACAAAGAACAAACATGATCATTTTTAGCAAGGCTAACAGTTGCCAATAAGTGAGATTCCAAAGCCCCTTGGTGTCCAGGGATGCATTATAGTAGATAGAGTGTTTTTTTCATACAGTTAGTAAAAGTATAGGACGTATAACCTGACTTATGGAAGGGGATTTCTAACAACAAAGGTATATATAATAACAAAGGTAATCAACATTCTCTGGAAAGTTAAGCAACATGTGGCTTATGTGACCACAAAGAACATCATATAACTCCAGAGATTCATCCTTCCTTCCCTCCCATCTGGAACAAGAGACCAGGCTGTAGCCCAAAAAACAAAAACAAAAAAAAAGAAAAGTTAAATGCTTATTAAGAAGTCAAATTATTTTATAGACCTTAATCTAAAGAAATAAGACTATCCTTTAAATCAAACTAATCTTAACTACTGCTTCTATTGAATATATATATATATATAATTCTTGATCAATAATTAATGAGAATAGAGTATCAATTTTCAATTTCACGAAGTCCAAACAGTAAAAACTTAAGTAACCCATAATAGTTTAATACTATAGATTTGCAATTACATCCAGCATAAAACAATGTAATTGCAATGCTAAACTAGAATATCCAAGTAGTTGAGTAAATAATGGTAAGAACACTGGTCACGTAAATTAACAGATAAGGAATTGAGTTCTGGCTCTACTATTTATTAATAGTATGACATTGAGCAAGTAACTTAAGTTCTTCAATTACTTCATCCGCAAAATATGGAAAATATGCATAATAACTCTGTCTTGTTTAGTTACCTTAAGGCATTGTACTTACTGTAGCTCTGTTGTATTGTTGTAAGAATATGGCTGTAAGGACCATGAAGTGAAAGAATTATGGAAACTTCAAAATGTTCTACAAATTTAATAGGGCAGCTAGGAAAGCTACTGTCCAGTAAACAGAACACAACGCGTAGAGTCAAGAAGAACTCAATTCAAATCTGGCCTCAGACACTTGTATGACCCTGGTCAAGTCACTTTACCCTGTTTGCTTCAGTTTCCCCATTGTAAAACAAGCTGGAGGAAGAAATAGTAAACCACATCATTGTCTCTGCTAACAAAATAAAATGAGGTCACAAAGAGCTGACACAACTAAAAGACTGAATGACAACAAATTTAATAAATATCTATTTATACTGAAAGTATTTTTTTTAAAGGAAAACTGCTTTCCTTTAAAGATTTACAGGTAACCTTTGGAGACATTTGGGCACAAACTGGAAGAGATTTTTGGGAAACTTTCAGGGACTTTAGAGGTTCATTGCACTGATTTATTATATCTAATTATACTTCAAAGCATATGGCTTTATTAAAGTGAAGTATGAAAATTGAACAACATGGAAAACTAGTTGATGTGGATTCAGAAAGTGTAACTAATAAGTTCAAATGGTCATTTTATATATGGAAATTCATTCACCAAATACAAATAATTATGAAGCAGGCTTAATTGTTTTTGTTGATATTTAAAGTCATCTCCTTTCTTTTTCCTCAGTACAAAGTTTATGACTATTGTCAGCCACAACTAGTTATTTTTTGGCTCACAGAAGAAACAAAAAGAGAGAGATTTCTTGTTTTGTTTTGTTTTGTAACAGGGCAAGAGAGAGAAAGGAGAAATGATAAAATGTCAGGACAAGAAAGAAATACAAAATGATAACATCGAGGTTCCAAGGATCTTTGAGACCTGGAGTTAGAAAATCTTCTTTGATTTTATCAATTCTTGATTAGGAAATCTGCAGCTCTTCCGAATCATTTGTATGACTTCCCTTTAAACAAATCACCTAAATCTGAGGGACTGCAGTCATCTACAAGATGGACTGTTAAAAAGAAGGGAGATGGGAGGCAAGGAAGAAAAGACATTTGCTGCTGTGGTTAGAGTCTTCCTTCTACTTCCACCTTTTAATCAAAATCCCTGCCTTTGTTATATGTGTCTTATAGCGTGCTTTCTGGGCTTTAAGCCTCCCTATATTTGTGAAAGAGATTCTTGTTAGAACTAACTAGACTGTGAATAAGTAAAGGGCTGTTAGTCAGCACAGTGCATAACACCAGGTCTGGAGTCAAGAAGAGCTAAGTTCAAATCTAGCCTCAAGCTCTTACTAGCTATGTGACCCTGGGCAAGTCACTTAGCCCTGTTTGCCTCAGTTTTCTCATCTGTCCAATGAGCTAGAGAAATGATTATTATTCTCTTACATTAATAAGCAATTATAAAATTAAGAGAAAGGTTTTTTCCTTCCTATTTCCTCATTCAGAAACTATCCCCTGTAGGTTGTTCAGCCAGTCTTTGAAGGACATTGCTGATAGAAGAGCTTGCCCAAATTCTCTGGATCAGGAGTGGGAAACCTCATTTTATTACTAATTTGCTAGCCATATTTCAGAAATTGATTATTAATTACCCAGAAACTACATCTCTCATACTTTTCACTCATCAGAGAAGGAAATGGCAAATCACTCCAGTATCTTTGCCAAGAAAACCCCAAATGTAATCAAGAGGAGTCAGACATGACTGAAATAACTGAACAGCAATGCAGATGAGGAAAGGGAAGCATATGGGAAAAGTACAATGTGTGCAAAACCTTTCAGGAAATACTTCAGGAAAGGCTATGACTCAAATAAGTTTTACTCATGTGTTACCAGAAGTCCAGGTCAGTTTGGTTGTAGATGGAGAACAGAAAAGAAGAAAGGAATCACTGTGTTCCATCACTCATACCTCATTTTTAGGACATTGTATTTTCTAGTATTCTGGTAAATTGCTTCTAAAGTTGAGCCCCAAAGTTTTCACAGAGACACGCAATACTTCACTAGCATAATGTAATGGAGTAGAGACTAGTTTGCACCAGTAGCTATAGCACCAGGCAAGACAGTTAAGCATTTTGATTAGAGGGTTATTTACTTATACATGGGCAGTCATGGAATTAACTCGGCATCTGGGCACAGAGGTAACTATAGATGAGCATCCCCAGTTGATCATATGCATATATGAGGAGCTCAATGTGATCAAGCCCAATTCCACATAGTGATATTTTTTGTTGCTAGAGAAACTGTTCTATTGCCATTCACGACTGAGACCAAAAAGGAAAAGTGATTGACAATGCTGTTTTTCACACTTAGTTTTAAGTAGGAAGTCATGTGTTACAGTGAAGGAACACTGAATTTTTATCCAGGGGTCCTGGATTGGCTCTTTGGCATACGACCTTGATATGATGACTGACTTATTGATAGGACCCAGTTGACATAAGTAACTCTGTGTCTGACCACTGATTAACTTTCCTATATGCTGGGAAGTTCCTATTATATCCAGCAGTTGGCTCGGTTATCTATATTTAGGGTAAGAAAACAACACTGACAAACTAATCACTTAGCAAATTTCATTTAATCTAGGTATGTAAAATCAGAAAATTTTAGAAAACTATTTATCACAATGTCCTTGTGGTTGAAAAGGAGACAGGTAGGGGGTGTCACAGTTCATACCATTCATCAACTGACTTCCTAAGGTTCCCCTGATTGGACAGCTAGGTGGCACAGTGGATAGAGTGTCAGGCCTGGAGTCTAGAAGACTTGCCTTCCTGAGTTCAAATCTAGCCTCTGACACTTACAAACTGAGCAAGTCACTTATTCCTATTTGGCTCAGTTTCCTCATCTGCAAGATGAGCCAGAGAAGGAAACTGCAAACCACTCCAGTATCTTTGCCAAGACCCCAAATAGAGTCTAAAGAGTTGGACACAACAATAAAGGTCCTCATCTCACCCAGTCTCTATGAATCCATCCAATAAGAACAATCAGATACAAGAACAGAGACCCAGAAGATCTGGACTCTTGATTAGAGTACACATCCAGGGTGTACCTGAGCCACCAACAACATCATATGTGTCCACAGTTCTGCAGTCTAAGGAGCCACATGTACAGTAACCTGCCTCTGAGTAATAGACTGCCTGACTCATGATCCTTTGAGTGTTTATGTCCCTTCTCAATATCCTTTTACCCATGACCTCTTGATACTTGGACATGTCACTTAACTGTCCTAAGTGACTAATCCTCAGATTATTCACCTGCTAAATGAGAAGACCTTTAAAGTCTATTCCATGGCTAAATCCTATGATCCTATTAATTATCTACATAATTGCTATGATATTAGATAGCTATGAGAGGGGGGCAAAGACTTCCTATTTTTTAGTCATAGCTTCAAGATAAATGAAAGGCATAGTGGAGAGACAACTGGCCCCAGAGCCAAGAAGATCTGGGTTCAAGTATTCCTTCTGACACATAATCATCAAGTGACCTTGGGGAAATCATTCCACTTCTCCAGGCAATTCTCGAAGAGTACAAGTTGGAAAAAGAAGGTATATTGATAAAGGAAGCTCCTTCACTTGGTAGATTCCTGTATCAATTACATTGTATAAGTGATATTTATAGGCCCCTTCCTAACTGTATTCTCGTTGTTCAAGATATAATCAAGATAAAATAGATCTGTTAGATTGTACCACTCTAACTTTGTGGCCAAATAGTACAAGTTTAGAACATACAGATGTTGGGGCATATTAGATGAATGATAAATATTTGTAGAATTGAATAGAATTGACAGTTATGGAGAGGCTAAATAGTACAGTGGATAAACAGCTAGCATTGGAGCCAGAAACACCTGGAGGTTCAAGTCTAACGCTTGACACATACTCATCATGTCACCCTGGGCAAATTATTTAACATCTCAGTGCTCTAGATAACTCACTGAGACTCTAGGTTTCAGAGGAGGTAGCAATCTGCATTAGTTGAGTTTCCTCATCTGGTAGTTCTCCACACAAATTAAATCACAGATTTAATTCAAATCCTTATCCTGACAGCAGAGAGCAGACATTATGCACAAGATTCTTGGTGGTAATGATGTGACATAAAAGAGATTTCCATGTGAAGAAATTTAAAAGCTAAAGAAAAGAAACATGTTGGAAATAATTTGACTGTTGTGTATGTCCTTCATTCTTGAAGAGGACCATGACATCAAGATGAAGACATGACTTGCAGTTGACTTTGATTTGCGTGAGGGAAGGCTGTGCAAGGTCACCAATCTCACTTTCTTCTCCTGAGCCATCTGGGTCCAGTGACCTGATATTTATCAGGATGGCTGGAAATGGTCCAGGATGAAATGTGAGACCCTGGCCCTTTCAGGCTAAGGTCTTATAGCATTCTTACTTTAGAATCAGTGGGAGTAGGAAACAAGTGTTTTGTTATAAGACATACAACAGACCTGCTGGAAAGAAATGTAAGAGTTCAGGAGACAGAACAATATGTCCTGGCCATTGGGGAATAAACTAGAAAATGAGATATAAAATAGTCAATAAATATTTTTACTACCTCTGTTTTTATTGGATCATAGCTAAAATTCAGTTAAAAGGTATTGTTCTTGATTTGCTATGATGATAATTTCATTTTTCAAAAGATGAAGGAGGTGATGAAGGAAGTGGCAATTCTGAACTTCCCAAAAGAGAAGGAGCTATTTTCTGAAGAAGAAATGATGGGAACTTTGAAAGTAACTGACCACACCATCCTAGAGTTTGTGATAGATAAAAAGAATGTTATATATAGTGTGATATACTCCCTAGATTTTGAGAAGATTGCAAAGCATTCAAAAAAAAGGATGACTAGGTTTCTCTGACTTGAAATTTTACAGGCATTAACCCAAAAGTGATGGCATATTATACAAAAACAACTTTTAATGAATGGTAAGAGAACAGCAAGTTTTATGTTGGCATAATTAATCACAAAAGTCAGCAATTTAGTTGCTGGCAGATACTTATAATAGAGTCAGGAATATGGAACAAAACTATAAACTCTGTTTGCCTCAGTTAGCTTTCTGTTCTTGATCTAGCTTTGTTTTTCTTGAAATCAGCAAGCATAATGAGAATTGAGGAAAGGTTTGTCACTCCAGTCTGATATCCCTTTTCCCAGTACTTATGATAAATTTATTGGAGGAATCTGCAAAATGAGTTTGAGAGAATAAAAACTGACAATCAAGAATTTAATAGCATTAAAAGGAGTTTGCTAACTTGAAGTTAGATATTTGACTGAGTTCAAGGACATCAAGCAATCACCATGAATAAAGCAGTCAAAAGAACTTAATCATAGGCCAAAGCATTTTCCTGGGTTTTGGGGGTTATCTACCAGGAGAGGCATACTAGCTGATTTGTGTCAGAATGACCACGTAGGGGCGTATAACTGAATTCCAGAAGGCAGATGGCAAGGTTTCTCATGGACAGGGCAGGCATAGTGCAATTAGGTTAATTTGGCACTAGAAAATGGCAACGACCAAAATGTGGTGATTAATGTATCTATGTCAACTTTGAGGGACTATTTATGTGGAGAATTCTTAATTCTGTTTAATATTTTTTATCAAATAAACTGATAAATAGAGTGTTGGAATAGTTGTTAAATTTGAAGATAAGAAAAAGTTAACATATGAGATAACCAAATTAAGATCTGAAAATATTTTGATGGGTTGAATATTATGTGGAATCTAATAAGATGGATTTTAATTGCAGATAAGTCATCGACTTATGGATGCAAAAGACATGGTTAGATTAGTGTTCACATTAAAAAGAAGCATTATGCTAGCTCAATATGAGTTAACAGTGAAATATCAGGGAAAACAAAACCCAGAAAACCTAATTATACCTTTGCTGTTGTTGTTCAGTTATTTAGTTGTGTCCAACTCTTACGTGACCACATTGACCATAGCGCACCAACACTGTCCATGAGGTTTTCTCAACAAAGATGCTGAAGGGGGTTGCTATTTCCTTCTCCAATGGGAAACAAAGGTTAAGTAACTTGTGCACAGTCACACAGCTAGTAAGTATTTAAATCCGAATTGGAATTCAGGTCTTCCTCACTCCTGGTCCCAAGTTCTATCCACTGAACCACCTACCTGTCTAAATGATATCGTAGGTTGCATTAAAAATGTCCAGAAAGAAAGATGCTATATCCTCTATCCTGGTCACGTCTGGAATATTCTGTTCAGTTCTGGGTACCATGTTTTAGGGAGTCCATTGGCGTGCTATAATGCATCCAAAGGAAATTGATTGTGAAGGTGATAAACCATTTTGCCATTTCACTAAATAACCTGGAGAAATGAAGAATTAAGAAACACATA
Source organism: Bettongia penicillata ogilbyi (assembly GCA_023548195.1). NCBI lineage: Eukaryota > Metazoa > Chordata > Mammalia > Diprotodontia > Potoroidae > Bettongia > Bettongia penicillata. Next base: position 317,093 of record JAJHZJ010000690.1, on the reverse strand, counting down.
CAGGATAGGTATCTTTAAATATCTGAATGACTGACATACATAAAAAGGAATACTTGGTCCCAGAAAACAGAACCAGGAGGAATCTGTGAGAGATAAAGTGAGAAAAATTTCAACCTGACATAAAGAAAATATCTTGAAGATTGTGGCCAAAGTCAGACTCAGTCAATAAATATTTATTAAGTGCCTACTATGTTCCAGTTACCATCCTAAATGCAGAGAATAATAAAAAGAGGAGTTTATAATATAATGGAGGAAGACAACATGTAAAAAGAAGTTTCAAAGAAAGAAGAGGGATGGAAATGATTAGAGGAGGTGAGAGTTTCAGAGTTAAAATGCAAAGTGATAGGTTTCTGGGGATGATGAAATTCAAGAAAGCAGCCAGTGAGAAATGATCAGCACAATTCCCTAAGTGCTCACCTTAAATGGTATAGGATCAGGGAAGAGCTGCCAGATACCCAATCATCTAGCCTCTCCAACCATTTTTTTTTGGCCAGAGGGAGAGAGAGAGGGAGAGAGAGAGAGAGAGAGAGAGAGAGAGAGAGAGAGAGAGAGAGAGAGAGAAGAGAGAGAGAACAAACAAAGAAACAAAGAAAGAAGAGAGAATTGTCTTCTACCTTAGGAAATGGTGAGTTGCCCATCATTAGAGGTTGTTAATCTTGTTAATCCAGAGTTAGATTCTCAGGAATATTGTTGATGAGATACCCACTAAAGCATGAATAAAGCTTGAATAAAACCTGGGCTTCTGAGGTCCCTGTCAACTCTAGGATTTAGTGATTCCATGATTTGGGAAAATCCTTTGGAGTTCTCCTGTTTGCAGCTTTCCCTAGGACCTGTCTCACATCAAGAATGTCATATGCAGGCAGTGCCTAAATTTTGAACAGGTCACAGCAATGAGAACTTCATTCTTGCACCCTTCTTACCAGCGAGCTCTGGTTTCCCCTCCGGTTCCAATGGGGGTAGAATAGGGACAAAAGTTCTAGCAATAGAAGTTCAGAATTTCTAAGAGGGAAGAGTGAGAACCAGACCTCAATTACCTCAGGGAACAAGAGCAGAAGAGGACTGGGGTATGAGATGCAAGGAGGAGGGGTGGCAGTCATTACTATGTGTAGATGGTTCATAATTATGTGGCAATTTATTCTTTATTATTTTATTTATTTATATTGTTTCTCTAAGTAGCAGAGCAGGGATTCGAACTCAGACTCTGTGTTGTAAAATACAATGATATTTCCATTTGGCTGAAAAACTAAATTACACTCAGGTTATGATTTGTCTGGGTAAAGGTTAATACTAATGAAATTGGAGGCCCTTGATATCTGCTCCTCCATTTTTCTTCTGAAAACATTTTATCCTGCTAAATTGATTCTGGGATTTCACGCCTCTTATTAAAATGTACCATCCTCTTGTTTCACTTAACGAGTCTGATTATACTGACACAGGAATAATTTCGAGAATCTATTGTTTCATTTCCTTAACCACTTCTACTAGGGTTCTTTGAACTCCCTCTTTCTCCTATCTTGCATCTTTCCTGATCAGAAACCTCGTTAGGTGAATTTGTATTACATCTCTATTTTTATTGGCATTTTCCAAGCTTGTTTTCAACTCGAGTGACTGTGTTATTATCCAGGTCAAGTTGATTTTTATTTACAACTTTGTGAGAAATCATATCAAACGTTTTCTCTTATTTTATCAGTCAGCTGAACAGGACCATGTTTTTGGAGCAAATTTTTCTTTACTTTAAAAAGATTCAGGAAGGAGTGATGGATGTGCCTTATTCTTTTTGGGCTTTTTCTGGCAATATTTTTGTGTTACCTCATGTTAAACTTCAATTTTAATAGGTCAGGTTCTCAACTGATGAAACTCTATGGGAGTTTGGAATCCAATTATGAAATTTATTGCCTTCTCTCGTCTAAGTGCTTATTTTTTGAAGTTTTAAATTCTAACGCACCCAGAGCTGCATCCAACCCCAGAGTAACTGGGGATTTTTTTCTCCTGTAAAGAAATGCGTAAATAGCATACCCAGAATATAGCTTTCTTGTTCCTTAATTGGATTACATTTGGGAAATTGTGCTGTGCTTTCAATGACCCTAAGATGCTCACTGCTGCAAAAGACCATTGTCTAAAACACAAATATTCTCCAAATAATGCTATATAATTGCACCACAATCCCAGAGAAGTCAAAATTGCTTGCCATATAAAGTGTATATGACTAACTCACTGTAGATAATATTGACATTTTAAAGTTGACCATTCCAACTATATACTATTATCTATCCTTAAATCTCCTGCTCCTTTGTCCTATCATCAATCATAACTTTCAAAATAACTCTAACAATGGGTTATCTCCATTATTATCTATTCATCTTGTTTGCTACTATTAGGGACATCTAGGTCAAGAAGTGAGCTGCTCCAGTGGACTCCATTGTAAACTCCCATCTCAGTGAACTCCCTGTGCATGCAGTCAGGAAGGTCCAAATTCGGATGGACACTTACAAGATATATAACCTTGGGCAAGTCATTTAACCTCTATTTGCCACAATTTTCTCATCTGTAAAATGAAGATAATAATAGTCCCTCTCTCCCAAGGTTGTTGTGAGGATAAAATAAAATAATAACTTTACAGCACTTAATACAACGTCTGGCACCCAGTGAGTGCTATATGAACATTACATGCTTTCGTTGTTATTCACATGCTACTGGAGAAAGTCATGCCCCTGGGTCAACTGGGTCCACTTCCATTTCATGCCATCTACTATGAAGAGGTTCCTCATTAAAGCATCTGCCTGTGCAAACACAAGCAAGTTGGTTAACATCTCTTGTACGTAGTTTCCTCACCTGGAAAAAGAGGTTGTTGTACTAAATCATCTTTACTCTAATTCCATGATCTAGATCAACTGCTTTTGTTTAGAGATGAACAAAGCACAAGAAATAAGATCAGACCCAGCAGAAATCAAACTGTAGCTAAGGATTAATTTTAATCAAATCAGAACTGTAATCCATAGGAAGAAATGCTATACTTTTACAGAAAACCAGTATTCATAGACAAGAGAGTGACTACTCACCTTAGTGATACTATATGTTTTATTAAACATTTATAATGATATATTTAGGACATGTTTACTTCTTTTTTAATAGATGTGCTTTTTTATGTCTGGTCCCAACATTAACATTATCTTACACTTATAAAATGACTACCACAATGGGGTCTTCTAAGGAACAGAATGAAGCTAGGTGGTCTGTACATGAACCATGTAGAACCATGTAGTACCAGATAGAACCATGACCGAAAAATTAATCTCATTTGTATCAGGCTGTAATCAACTAAGCTTAATGCTCAAGGTCTATTGTTATAGTGTAATAATAAGGATATGGAGGATGTTTGTATCTATGCTTCTTAATGGGTTCTTCAAAGAATATATAGATATTTTCTCTCTGCTTTCAATTAACCACATGGAAGCTTGGAGGAATCTATGTACACGTGTTCTGTATTACTCATGAGGACAGGAAAATCTGAATATTTTTCACGTCTGTATTTAGTCATGTTATTTTGATCCATGAGAGTATGGCTGGTTAATGTTCCTCCAAATCTATCTTCCTTAAATTGAGGTTGGAATGGGCCCTTTGTTTTGTATCTTGGCATCAAGTATTTACTGGCAAAATTTCCTTAAACATGATTGAGTTAGCCTTCTTTGACACATACTAATCCAGGAAATTCCTGAGATACTTTGAAAATTCAATTCAATTCACATAATATTCATTAATCATCTGTTAGGTGACAGGTATTGTTCCAGATGCTCCAGATGTATTTTTTTAATGGAACTATCCCTACCCTTAAGCAGCTTGCCTTCTAAGAGTCTTAAAAGAGAGCAGTAATGCTCACAGCTATATAGCTCTTTATGAAACATCTTATTGGGGGTGGAGCCAAGATGGTGGAGTAGAAAGACTCACGTATGCTACCTCTGAGCCCACAGCCCATATATTTCCTGCAAGAAGAACTCCCCACAAATTCTGGATCACTGCAAGGCATGCAGAAACACAGTGGAAGAGATTTCCATTCCAGAGAGCCCTGGAGAGCAGTCCCCAGGGTCCGTTGCGCCCTGGAAAGCAGAGTCCACCCCTGAGCTGCCCTGGCCATGTGGCCAAGAGGAGCAGACCCGAGCAGGCTTCAGGGACCAAACCTCTCGTGGCAGCAAAGGTCCCTCTGCCCATAGATGCTACAGGTCAGTGAAAGAGACCTCTGGGCTGACCGAGAGGGGAGAGAGGTATCTCCATGTCTTGGGCCCCCTCGGGAGGCAGTGGCGGAGGCAGCGGCAGAGGCAGCAGCGGTAGCCCGGGACTCCCCGAGCAGGGAGGCAGAAGTTCAGGTCTCTGCATAAAACCCCTGAGGGAATTGAGCCTGGGAGGCAGCCCTGCCCCCACCCAAGCACCAGAACTTAAGCTCACATTGAATAGCAGCCACTCCCACCACGGAAAGCCCATTTGAATCTCAGACCCCAAGCACTAGCTGAGTGGATCTACACAGGGGTGGACAGGAATCTCAGAAGTCAAGTAACTGACTGGGAAAATGCCCAGAAAAGGGAAGAAAAATAAGACTATAGAGACCTACATTGACGGGATGCAAATGTTCCCACCTTTCAATTCTGATGACGAGGAAATATTCTTACCATCAGGGAAAGATGTGGAGGTTGGGGCCTCTGTATCCCAGACATCCCAGGGGGATGTCGGGTGGGCTCAGGCCATGGAAGAGCTCAAAAAGGATTTTGAAAAATCAAGTTAGACAGGTGCAGGAAAAACTGGGAAGAGAAATGAGAGAGATGCAAGAAAAGCATGAAAAACAGGCCAATGCCTTGGTAAAGGAGACCCCAAAAAATGCTGAAGAAAATAACACCTTGAAAAATAGGCTCACTCAATTGGCAAAAGAGGTTCAAAAAGCCAAGGAGGAGAAGAATGCTTTCAAAAGCAGAATGAGCCAAATGGAAAAAGAGGTTCAAAAGCTCACTGAAGAGAATAGTCCTCTAAAAATTAGAATGGAACAGATGGAGTCTAATGACTTTCTGAGAAACCAAGAAATCATAAAACAAAACCAAAAGAATGAAAAAATGGAAGAGAATTTGAAGTATCTCATTGGAAAAACAACTGACCTGGAAAATAGATCCAGTAAAGACAACTTAAAAATCATGGGACTACCTGAAAGTCATGATCAAAAAAAGAGCCTAGACATCATCTTCCATGAAATTATTGAGGAAAACTGCCCTGATAGTCTACAACCAGAGGGCAAAATAAGTATTGAAAGAATCCATCGATCACCACCTGAAAGAGATCCAAAAAGACAAACTCCTAGGAACATTGTGGCCAAATTCCAGAGTTCCCAGTTCAAGCAGCTAGAAGGAAACAATTCCAGTATTGTGGAAATACAATCAGGATAACTCAAGATCTAGCAGCTTCTACATTAAGAGATTGAAGGGTGTGGAATAGGATATTCCAGAAGTCAAAAGAACTAGGACCCAAACCAAGAATCTCCTACCCAGCAAAACTGAGTATAATACTTCAGGGGAAAATATGGTCTTTCAATGAAACAGAGGACTTTCAAGCATTCTTGATGAAAAGACCAGTGCTGGAAAGGAAATTTGACTTTCAAACACAAGAATGAGAAGAAGCATGAAAAAGCAAACAGCAAAGAGAAGTCATAAGGGACTTACCAAAGGTAAACTGTTTACATTCCTACATGGAAAGACAATATTTGTAACTCTTAAATTTTTTCAGTATCTGGGTAGTTGGTGGGACCACACACACACACACACACACACACACACACACACATACACACGTGCACGCACACACACATACACACATGCACGCACATACAGAGACAGAGAGCACAGAGTGAATTGAATAGGATGGGACCATATCTTAAAAAAAATTAAGGTAAATGGTGAAAGAGAAATGTAGTGGGAGGAAAGAGTGTGAAATGGAATGGGGTAAATTATATCTCATTCAAGAGGCAAGCAGGAGACTTTTTAGTGGAGGGAAAAAGAGGAGAGCTGAGAAAAAAGAAAACAAGTTTACCCTCATCACATTTGACTAAAGGAAGGAATAAAATGCACACTCATTTTGGTATGAAAACCTATCTTACAATACAGGAAAGTGGGGGAGAAGGAGATAAGCAAGGTGGGGGGGGATGATGGTAGGGAGGGCAATGGGAGGAGGGCAATTTGAAGTCAACACTCTTGGGGAGGGACAGGATCAAAAGACAGAATAGAAACAATGGGGGGCAGGATAGGATGGAGAGAAATACAGTTAGTCTTACACAGCACGACTATTATCAAAGTCATTTGCAAAACTACACAGATATGGCCTATATTGAATTGCCTGCCTTCCCAAAGGGAATGGGTGGGGAGGGAGGGGTGGGAAGAATTTGGAACTCAAAGTGTTAGGAACAACTGGTTAGTATTGTTGTTGCTACTAGGAAATAAGAAATACAGTTAATGGGGAATAGAAAGTCATCTGGCCCTACAGGACAAAAGAGAAGATGGGGACAAGAGAAGGGAGGGATGATAGAAGAGAGGGCAGATTGGTGATAGGGGAAATTAGAATGCTTGGTGTATTGGGGTGGGGGGAGGGGATAAAAGGGGAGAAAATTTGGAACCCAAAATTTTGTGAAAATGAATGTAAAAAGTTAAATTAATAAATTAATAATAAAAATTAAAAAAGAAAACTGAAGAAAAAAAAGAAAAAGAAAAAGAAAGAAAAAAGAAAAAGAAAAAAAAGAAAAAATATTTTATTTACAGGCAGTGCAAAGAGTATTATTATCCTCTTTTTCTAGATAAGGAAACTGAGGCCTAGGGGGATTCTGTGAGTTAACCATAATCAAAAGTTAATAAGCAATAGATCAAATCTCCTTATTCCAAGTCCAGTGCTAAAGTGATATATTTGTAAACCTCTCAATTAAATTCATAGAACATAGTAGGTATTAATAAATGCTCATATCTTTCCTTTCCTTTTCCCTTTTCCTTCGTTTTCCACTAGACCATAACTTTTTTGATATTCAGTGAAAACAGGATGTCAATCTTTCCCTGCTCTGCACTCAAGAAACCAAAGCCTTTACAAAAGAATGTGTAATTAAATAATCTCTGGAAAATCTGATGTTATTTAGGTGTTATTGCAGTAACCATTAGTATTTATCTCCAATGCTATTTTAGGAGTATGCTAAAAATAAGTATTTCTCCCTACCTCTTTGCCCCCAGTAGTAATAAGAATTAATATTGACAAGGTATTTTTTTGAGATTCATTGGGATGGACACCCTATAGGGCTTTCCAACAATATATTTGTCTCATATAGATTGTGCAAATGGTCAGTAAGCTGGCCCCAGAGAAGAAAAAGAGGAGGGTGGACTGGATTGCTTTCTGGATATGGCAAAGTCCTTTCACTGATCTCAAGTTTCGTGTAAAAGCGAAGGTCAACCTTTTGGATACTTTTTACTAGCTTTGCTGTGGGGCAAAGAGGCCTGGGAACATAACTATCTCTGAAGTACTGAAGACAAGTACTATGTAATCAGTCATTAACTCTGAAGAACAGGAGTAAGAACATCATGGAGGAATTTCATGACAAGAAGAGCTGTTGAGCTCGGTCACATGGCAAGAGCAAGAGAAAATATGTGAAACAACCATATTGTTCCACTGCTACCCTCTTAATAATGACTCTTGTTGCTCTTCAGTGATTTTAGTCATGTCCAACTCTTTGTGACAGCATTTGGGATTTTCTTGGCAGAGATACTTGGTTTGTCATTTTCTTCTCCAGCTCATTTTTACAGATGAGGAAACTGAGGCAAACAAGGTTAAGTGATTTCCCCAAGTTCACACAGCTAGTAAGTATCTGAGTGTAAGAGTCTTCCTGACTTCAGGCACTCTATCCACTGGGCTACCTAGTAGTCCTTGTAGTAAAAATAGCTAATTTTTATATAGTACCTACTATGTGCCAGGCACTGTGTTAAGCCCTTTACAATCATAATCTCACTTGATCCCCACATCAACCCTGAGAGATAGCTTATTGTTATCCCCATTTTACATCTGGAGAAATCAAGACAAACAGAGGTTAAGTGACTTGCCCAAGGTCATACAGCTTAAGGCCAAATTTGAACTCAGGGCTTCCTGACTTCAGTCTGGGCATTCTGTCCACTACATCACCTAGCTTGCAGCATATCAGGAGAAATAAGATCTTCAGCCTGCTGGATGAATCCTTTGGGGCAAAAGTCTGGGGAGAACTTGGACAAAAGTCACACAGATGAACGGATATGAATGGGTTGCTCTCTGCATCGTTAGGGAGAACTGCTAAGTGATGAGGTCACAGATCTCTTTGAATATCTGGGTATACTGATTTTCAGTTTTCTGTTAAATGTAACAGAAGACTTTTCCTTTCTCACTCATTATAACCATCTCCAATTTAACTTTCCCTCCAGCTCCTGATCCAGTCATAAGAAGAAGAAAACATCTTCCATTTGTATTTTTCAAGTATACCAGTATCCTGTTGAATATTACTAAAGCTTCTTTCCTGTTACAAGCAACATCCACTCTTTATATTGCTTCTGTGTTGTTATGTGAGTCCATGCAATCCTTTTCTCCTTAAAGATACATCTTGTCTGAAAGAATACTCTACTAACTAGATCATGTCGTTTTAGGGACCTATCTACAGTTTATATAGAATATTGTACTTATGAAGAAAAGCAGAAAGTAAAGGCTAGAAAGAAGGCCTGAGTACAAATCTCATCCCTAATAAACATTGACTACTTGATCCTGGACAAATCACTGAAATTTTGGGGGCAAAAAGTGCCTCCCAGAAAACTCTCTAAGAGCATAAATTGCAGAACAATTGCTGATCTCCATTAGTAGAGAAGCTTTCCTTAGTGATGAAATCATAGGTCTGGACCCCAAGCAAATTATAGTTACAAATAACTCCATATATATCATTTCATTGAAATCTTCCAAACAATCACATGAGATAGGTAACAAGTGTTGAGTTGCATTTGACAGATGTGGAAACAGAGGCTCATAGTTTAACTTGATGTGCTCAAGGTCATCCTTGCCAAATATGGGAACTAAAGCTTAGACATCTTTCTCTTGATTCCAAGTTCCTAGCTCTTCAGACTGACTCAAAACAAAAAAAAAAAAAAACTTGTGTGAGTGCACTATCATTTTATCTTGGAAGTTCACAAGCTAAGTGAATTCTCAATTTAAAAACTAACTCCAAAGGACTAAACAAATTGGAGATTGTTTATAGACTGGAGGGTTTGATTTCAAAATAGTTTAGTTTATACAAGAAGGAGTATGATGTGGTAGGGAATCACCAACCCTGCACTCAAATCCCAAATCTGCTATTTCCTGTTTGTGTGACCTTGAAGAGGTCCCTTACCCCACCCCTGGCCTCAGTTTCCTCATCTAGAGGAAGATACTGCAGTGAAACTGGAGTTAGCACGACTTGAGCTCAAATCCAGCTTCAGACAGTTACTAGCAACGTATCCCTGGACAAGTTATGTAACCTTCCTCAGCCATAAAACATACATACATACATACATATATATATATATATATATATATATATATATATATATATATATACGCATATATATGTTTTAAGGTGCTTTTATTTGCTTTTGTAATTTTCAAAATGGGGATAACATTTCTGGTATTGCCTGAAAATAAGATGTTTTGTAAAATGCCATAAGAATATGAGTATTACTGTTCTTAGACCCTTAGAAAGTAAGCTTTTTGAAGGTGGTGACAGTTCCATTCTTTAAATTGTTTTAGCTATTATTACTAATAAAATGAAAAAGTTGAACTAGATGGCCACTAAGGTTATTGCCCACTCTGGGTTCATGATTCTATGTTCTTTACCAGTTAACTTAATCATCCTAACAATTACAAGTAGATAAAAAGAACCTCCAGCGCCAATACTTTGGCTTTGAATGGACATAGCATCTTCCTTTCAAGTTATTCAGTCAAGTCAACGAGTTGTAGTAGAAGACTCAGAGAGTATTTGTCTTTAAAGAGCTTATAAGCTATCAGGCTAGAGACCAATTGAAATCAAACCAGAGGTAGCTGGGCTGTAATCTGCTGAAGTAATGACTCACTAAAGTTAAATACTTTTCGTTTGGACACATATCAAAATAATAACAAGTTGAGGGTTTTTTTTTCCATAATCTGACTTCCCATCAATCAATAAGCATTTTTAAGCTCCTACTATGTACCAGGCACTGGTAGGCACTGGGAATACAAATACAGTGAATTAAATAATCCTTCCTCACAAAGGAAGATATGACAAGAACACTTATATAAGCATATGAAAAATATACAAACAAAAAATACACAAACCAAAGATACAAATCAATGTTAAGTAATTCAATATAAGGTTGCTTGAGAGGGAGGGCAATAGGAGTTGAGAAGAATCAGGAACTACTTCATGTGGTATATGATGATTGAGCTGTATCTCAGAGAAAACAGAGGAAGTCTATGAGGCAAAGGAAGGAGAACAATTTTAGCTTAGGACAACTCTTCTCAGGGACCCTTAGCTCTGGGACTACATCTCAGGAAGATTGAAATGGCATCCATCATCCCCAAAGGAGCAGTGGTTTAGTGCCTAGAGGACTGTTCTAGCAAGATAGCTGAAAGACTGGGAAGTGAATCCTGGTCAGGTCAGATTCCTTCTTTCCTTTCTTTGTGTTGCCAGCCTAGATCTCAGCCAGGCCATTAGAGAAGAAGCAGACATAAATAATTCACAGTGCAAGAACCTAGGCTTTAATAGTTGCCTGTGTTTAAAGAATAAGATTCCAGGTTTTAAGACTAGGGAATGAAGGGATCTAGAAAGCTTTTCCTCAAACCTTCTTCATTTCAGTACCTTCTGTATTGATTATTTCAAATTTATCCTGAATATGGTATATGACAATTGGGCTACTTCACAAAAAAAGGAGAGGGTATTCTGTAAGGAAGAGGTGAGGAGAGAATACATTCAAGGAATGCCTCCTTCTTTGCATGTTTTCTCTCCCGTTAGATTGATCACTCAAGGAGAATATCACAAGAACAAAAGTTTGCTGTTGCTGCTGTTGTTTTTGACTTATTTTTAACCTTCAGTGCTTAGCACAGTGCCTGACACATAGTAGGTACTTAATAAATTTTTATTGGCTAGAGGAAGGTGAGAGAGACTTGAAGGAGGGAGACTAGGAGGTTGTTGCAGGAATCTAGGTGAGAAGGGATGAAGGCCTGAACTGAGGTGCTAGCTATGTGAATTAAAAAAAGGGTCAAGTGTAAGAAATGTCAAATAATGTCAGATGCTGCTTGATTCTCTCTGTGGACTCAGTCCTGCCCATGCTCTCACTCCTTTTCTACCCAGGAGCAAATTGGCTGAGCCTGCCTACCTCTGAAAGTGACTGACTGGTTCAATAGCAAGATCTCTTATTGATTCTGGTAGCCTGAGTTTCTTACTCAGATCCTGTGTCATAGTTCTGATGTCTTTGGCCTGTGTCCATGACTCTTTTCTCCACAGAACCTCTTCCTAGGTCCCATCATTCCCTGTTCTTCCAAACCTGGAATCCTACTGCGTTCAAACACAGGCAACTATTAAAGTCTAAGTTTGAGTTTGTGGATTACTGATGTGCTTTTGTTCTCTACTGGCCTGGCTGGGATCTAAGCTGCCAATACCAAGGAAGGAGAGGGGGAATCTGAGCTCCGTGAGTGTGATGGAAGCAGTGACAATAATTGGGGGACCTAAAGAGCTGGGAAATGAATCAAGGTCTCTTGGCCATCCTAGCAGTCCTCTAAGCACTACCCCACTGCTTCTTTAGAGATGATGAATGCTAGTTCAGTGTTCTTGAGATGTGGCTCTAGGAAGCATGGTTCTTAAGCTAAAATTGCTCTACTTCCCCTGAAAGCAGAAACGATCATGTCAAAATGCATTCCTTCTGTTTCTTTTGCTCACAGCTGTGTGAGCTGATTCCCAATTGCAGTGGTTGGAAGAAAGATCCAATCCCAGAAGGGGAAATGAGGCCGGTGGGAGGAAGAAAGATCTGGCCAGTCACAGAAAGCTTCTTGGGTGACCTACCACTGACCTGGACAATGTTATTCCACAGCTGTCTATTGATAGAGGTTGCTTATGATTGTTGCATCTCCCTATATCTTTACTATTTGGGTGTTTGAGCCTCATTTATTTTTTCTCTTTAATTTCTAGTATCCTCTCCTAGTGATTTTTATGCAATATTAGTCTACATTAAAAGCCACTGGTAAGTCCAATGGGCTGAGACACTGTACCCACTCTGTTTCCATTAAGGAGACCAACTGACATGACCCAGGCCTACTTCAGTCCTGGAAGGGTAATGGGGCACAGAGGGAGAAAAGGCTTGCCCTCTAATGAGAGGTAGACTAGGATCCCCTTTCTCATATTCTTTTCATTAAAGCCCTCCCCAAACATCCTGGGAACCATAACTTAAAGTCTAAGTTACAGTTTATTTTTATTCCCAAATAGGTGAGAAAAAAGATGCTCAATGCACAATATGAATCAGATATTTATTAACTACACGCAGAATAAATGACTAACAGACACACAAGACTGTGAGTGCTAACAGAACAACTTAAAATGCAATTCAATAATTCAGCTTACAATGGCTGTTATGCTGTTTTGGGGGGCTGATGTGTAAATTTAAAAATATAAACCAGTGTGTGAGACTTCTGATTTGGTAGGCATTTATATGAACTATAAAATACTCTCCAAACTCCCGGTTCATGTCTTCAGGCCAAATGGGTCACCTTGAATCAGTTCTCTTGGTGGTGGTTTGTCTTCTACAAGAGTACTGGTGGAGTTTCAAGGGACTACTCCCCTTGCCACCATTCATCTCTGACTTAATGGGCCCCAGAAGTTGTAGCATACACAGAGACCACACCTTGGTAAACCATTTTGGCAGATGAGCTAAACCAGTTTGAGGATAACCAATGGGCTTTAAAGACGTTTGTGAGTTGGAGAGTGGGGGTGTCTACCCCAAGCATGTGAAGATTTCCTCAAGTGGAGCGGGTGAAATCAAAAATAGTTTGCTTCAATGTCCATGAAGGCAACTGTAGCAGGCACTTTGGAGTGCTTAGAATTTGGTCAGGCATCAATGACACCAAGGTCATACACTGCATCTTGGGCCATTGCCAGTTGTCTTGAGTTTTTATTACCAACGGACTTTGATGACTCTGGAAGAGTGAGACTGACAACTTTGTGCGCCTCTACTTCATTTAAATCCAGTTCACAGACAAGTCAGGATGTCATTGGTTTTCTTTGAAAACAGACAAAGAACCACAGTGGTCCTTGTCACATAAGCAATTCCTGTGTTATCATCTAATAAACTGAGGTTCAAAGTGACTTGTCCGGGATAACAAGGCCAGTAAATGGTACTGACAGGCCTTTACCCCCGTACTTTCTCAGTCTACTTCTTTTCTCTGTGCCCTTCAAAGCTTTTCTTTTTAATGTATATTTTATAGAATGACTCAGAGCTTGACTAATCGATTGGAAAAATATTTTTGAATTATATCTATATTCAAAATACTGTGCCAGGTGTTTTGCCCTGTGCTAGGAATTCCCAAGTTATTCATTTTTGTAACTCACACTAACATTTCTTTCTCTCTGTTTTATTCCCTGAGATCATTCCAATTTCCTTCTTGGCCTTTACCCAACTGAATTGAGTTTAGTGATCAGTCACCACTGACCCACACAGTGCCAGATTTCTCATTTTCTCATGGGCAAACAGTCACGGATGACAAGAATAAAACCAATTAGTTTTCTGTTTTTGTATTTTAAGACATATACCCTATTGGGATATATCATCACTCTGGTTTGTATCTTCTAGCCATAGGATGGAAACATCTCAGATCCACATTTTTTTTTTCTACATAAGACCTTGGTTAAGAAAGAATGAGAGAAGGAACAATTCACTTCTGATCTATTCTTCTCCCCCTCTCCCCCATCACCAACATATAAAACCACTTCTGGCTGAAGACAACTCAAGAGTACTTTGTAATGCCTTCCTCTAGTCACATCAGACCTTTGTAGTGGGATCCTGTCTGTGGGAGATCTGTTTTGGAATTTGACTTCAAGAAAAGATGGTGGTAGCTATATTGTAAGTTTGAAGTTTATTTTAGAGATATATAGAGACACAGAGAGAGACATACAGTCAGAAACACTGAGAGAGAGAGAGAGAGAGAGAGAGAGAGAGAGAGAGAGAGAGAGAGAGAGAGAGAGGAAAAGAGAAACAATGAAAAATAAGGAAGAAAGAGGGAGAGAGGAATGGAAGGAGAGAAGAAGGGAAATAGAGTGAAATGGGAAAGAAGGTGAAAAATGGAGACATGGAGGTAAAAGAGAGATGTGAAGAAAGCTTGTTCAAAGGACAAATAATATATTGAATGATTTTCTTTACATATGATGATAATATTTACTCTCTTTGTGACATGTGAGTTCTAGAAAATATCAAAATCTCCTTTGAAACATAACTTCAAAAATTGTAACTTCCGATTTGTCTCTTGTTAATATATTCATATACATTTATCTACTATAGTCAGGGAACATCCTGTCCTAAATCAAAAGTTAAAGTTCATAGGATTTAGAGGTAGAAAAAGCCTTCAAAATTACCTAATCTAATCCTCTGATTTCACAGAATGCAGAGAAACTAGGACCCAGAATATATGTGACTCACTTAAAGTAGTTGAGATTGTAAATACTGAAACTGGGATTTGAATTCAGATCCTCAGAATCCGAGAATCTACTTAGAGCAGAACAATGGTTAAGGTGCTAAAATAAGTACAAATATAAGAAAAGGCATGGTCCCTGGCCCAATGAGTTTATAATATAGAAGAAAAATATAATAATATGTTAGCTTTATTTACTAATCATATACTACACTTGTATTAGCAATATTCAAGGAAAGCTGACACTGGAAGTAGATATTTTCTAAATATAAAGTAATCTTTCTTTGATCAAAAAGTACTTTAACCTTTTCAGTGGTTCTAGGCCATCATTAGGACTACATATGCATATGTAGAAGTGCCAGTTAATAAATTTTTATGCATTGCTACACAAACCAACCTTTACTATAAAATGCAATGTAAAAGTTTCATTGCATATAATGTCAAAGACTTTTTCAATATGCCTGTTTTCTGTTGTCCATCACCAAGTAATTTTTGAAAGTGAATTCCATATTCCATACCAAGAGTTTAACTTCCTTATCGCTCTATAGGAATGTTAGTCTCCCACAAAGAATCAAACATATCCAAGAAGGGCTGTTAAAAATGTATTTACCTGGAGTTTCTCAAGCCTAATCAAAAAGATCTTGAACTGAAAAGATAGGGAAGACTATATGTATATGTATATGTAAGTGTATATGTATATAATGTGTGTACATGTCTGTCTGTATTAGTACATGTCATGTATGTACACGTGTCATGTATGTACACGTGTGTCTGTGTGTGAGGAAAAAGGACCAATTCAGGAATCAGAATACCTGGATTCACCTCCTGCTTCTGACTCTGTGAGATTTTGGACAAGTCTTTAAACCAATTTGAGCCTCAATTTCCCTATATATGAAATTAAGAGGTTGAATTAAAGGGCCTCAATCATTTTCTGGCTCTAGATTTATGCAGCCTATGTTCTGCAAAGTCAGATACTCAAAGTCAAAAAGGAGCTTCAATGCAGGAAATATAGTAGCAGTAGAAATGTACTCAAATAAACAATAAGCAAGATCCAGGAAAGAATCCAGAAGTAATAATCTATCACTTCAGTTGTCTATATGAAAATACACAAGGCGTGTGTCATAACCAAGACGATATTAGACATGATAATGCAAAGAGGTAAATGTGACCTCATGGGTTAATACTTCAGACATAATGACACAGGATTCCTAGCTGAAATATAATGCTGAGATGTCCCATCCTATTCAAAAATATTAGGAATGGCTGATCAAGTTGTGGTATACGAATGTAATGGAATACTACCGTGCTATGAAAAAATGACAAACAGGCAGACTTCAGACATAGCTGGATAAACTTATATGAACTGATGCTGAGTGAAGTGAGAACCAGGAGAACATTATACACAGTAACAGTCACAATGTGCAAGGACTCTTTTTGATAGACTTAGTCCTTCACAGCAATGCAAGGACCTAAAACATTTCCAAAGGACTCATAATGCAAAATGCCATGCATATTCAGAGAAAAAACTGTGAACTTGGAACGCAGAAGGAAGCAGACTATCTTCTCTTTTGTTATGTTTGGTTTTATTTAGTTTTACTCATGCTTTCTCCTATTTGTTGTAATTTTTTTCTATGCAACATGACTAATGTGAAATGTGTTTAATAAGAATGTGTATGTAGAGTCCATATAAGATTGCATGCCATCTTGGGGAGGGAGTGGGGAGGGGTGAGAAGAACTTTAAAACTTATGGAAAATTGCAAAAATTGAAAACAAATGAAATAAATTTGAAGGGGAAAAAATTTAAAAATATATAAGGAAAAGAATAAGTAGAATAGTCTTACACATTAAGAAAATATACTTGTGGGGAAATCCAGAGTCCATAGGGAAACATTTGGGTAAAGCTCGACAGAAGGGGAAATAAGTGATATTGCCAGTATGCTACAGACTACCTAGACACAAGAGGAAATTTCTACAAAATTTGGGAAAAAGGTCACAAATCTGGCATAGCATATTTAGTGCCTGGGGAATTCAGGTATCCAGACATCAGCTGGAGCACTTTCTCTCAAAGACAGAGCAACTAATAATTCACTGACTTGTCTTAATTATCATTTTAGCTTTCAAAAATTTGAGGGGGAAAATAAGGGGGTAAGTGAGTAATATTTGAGACTATTGTCACCTGAAAGGAAGAATTGTTTACTGATTGAGAAATAATGGCAACCTTGTTGAAATACATCTTATGTGTGATAGAGGATGAGAAGAAGTTTAAAGTAGTCCTATCTACACCACAGAACTTTGGAGAACACATTTCAAAAATGTAGGAAAGAATTATATGTAGGAATTCTTGACCTAAAATTTTAGTGGAAATAACTCCTCAACCCTATCAGCAGGGTGGTTATTCTGGAGAATAGAGAAAAAGAGAAAAGAGAAAAAAAATTCTGAGGGAAAAAGAGAAACAAATGTCCAAAGAGAAAAATATGGATGCTTAGGTGATACATCAGTCAAAGACATATTGTATGGTCTTACAATAATAGTGTCAGGAATACAACATTGCAGAATTGTGTGAGACTGGCAAAGAATACTAAGGACAACTCAAAGCGATTTGTTTTAGGTTTATTAGGCAGAAAAGGAAGAGCAAAGAAGGGATACGGCCACTGTGTGGGTAGGACAATAATAAGGAAGAGGACAATGAAGACAGTGCTATTTACCTCTTCTTTTGATTCTATTTTCTTTGCTAAGAAGAATTATTTTTGGAATTGAAATGATAGAACAAAAATGACTAAGAAGTAGTTGAAAGCCATGAAAAATAGTGAGCTAGTAAGAAATCATTTAACCCTCTTTATTAAGTTTAAGTCAATAGGTTGAGATGACCTACATTCCAGGTTTCTAAAAGAATTAGGGAAAATGACTGTTGAGACATGGTCAACGATTTTCGAAGATCATCTTAAGTATTCCATATCCCCCACTGATTGAGGTCTTAAATCTGCAGCGCTTTGGAGAGAAAAGACAACCTTATTTAGATCAGACAAAATAACAAGATTGAAAACAGGATTTATGCCTGATTATCTTGAGTTATATTTCTTTTGAATATGAAGGGTTTATGTTTGTCTTTTTTTCTGTTTGAGGACTTGAATCTAGAATCTATGATTTCTCTTAGAGATGAAAAGGGAAAAAATATATTCAACTGTTCATTCACTGCAGTATAATTTTGGTAAAATGGTAATTTCTTATTGCGATTAAACTTTATTCTTTCTTTAAAAAGTCATGGAGAACATGTGAGCTGCCTCCAGGTGTGTGCTGACGTCTGCTCACTGCTTTACTGAACCTAAATGTTAAATTTTCAATGTGAGCATTTACAACTCAGAAATCAGTGAATGCTAAAAATCAGGGCTTAATTTGTTGTTGTATTGGTTGTCTAGATTTTAAAAAGTGATGTAGAACTTGTTAATAATGTAAATTGAACTTTAAAATGTGTCATATATTTTCAGAAAGTCAGTTATTAAACACTTACCAACATATCCCTGGTATATATGTGTGTGTGTATATGTATGTATATGTCTATGTATATATACACACATATATATGTATATTTATAAACATATATATGCATATATATGAGTGTGTATATATATATGTATGTATATAGGTATACAGGATAGAGAAGAGCTGATAACCTGATTTTCCAAAAAGGGAAGAGAATATATCTAAATCTGTAGGTCAGAATGACTTATTTCTATTGCTAAAACAATTCCAGTAAACCTGGTCTCTAAAACAGAAATTATTGGCCCCCCATTCAAATGTAAGGTCCTGAAATTGACTACAGTATTTATTTATTTTTTTAATTTTAATTGCACTGAGGCCTACAATTAAAGCTGCGGTCCTTTTTACCCAAAAAAAATGTTTAGGTCAGAATGACTTATTTCTATTGCTAAAACAATTCCAGAATGTTTTATTAAAATGATAAGTAAAATATCTAGAAAAGGAAGTGGTCATCAGAAAGAAAGACCAGCTATACCATAAACGAGTCATGCCAGACTAACCACTTTCCTTTTACTGACAGGATTGTTAGACTGCTAAATCAGGGAAATGCTATGCATGTAAGTTTACCTTGCTTTTAGGAAAAAGTATTTGACAAACTTTCTCAGTCTATTCTTGCAGACAAAATAGAGCCATTTTGGCTAACAGCTAATAACTACGTAGATTTGGCATTGCTGAATGGTGCCAAACCCAAGGGTCATTTGGCTGGTGCATTGTTGATGGATTCACAAAGACAGATTGGACTGGAGCTTCTCTTCTGATTCTGAGTGAGTGCTCTAATACACTTAACTGCTGGGTTAGTCGGGAGGAAATAAATGCTGGGTGAGCTGAATTGGAAACACCACAACTCATTTGCTGCAGCATATGAAACAGCCTGCTTCCCCACTCAACCCCTAAGATAAATGTCAACAGATAGAGCACCACATATACAGGCCTGTTTTGCATTAGGTGCCCGTTTCCACAGCTGCCTACTATTTCTGTACAAGCACATTGTGAAGCTGCTGATTTTGTTGTTGTCATTGATGATGATGATGCTAAAGTTGTTTCAGTTCTGTGACACAGAATAATGATTATAAAAGCTGATCAGATATGCAGACATGACTGAAATGCATCCAAAATTCAACCATCTGTATTTGGAAAATATAAATGCTAATATGGCAGAGAAAGCAGATATTCCTGTAAACACCTTTACGAAACTGTTCATTTGGGGAATCTCAATTATACTGAAGGTATTTAGACACCACAGATAGATCTAAGAAAGTTACCATTTACATAGTTGACAACACTTCCTTAGAAAAGAATATTAAAATTGAAAGGCACCTTTAAGACCATTTAGTCCAAATATAATATAAACATTTTATAAATATATAATGAAACAATGAAAAAACCGAAACCCAAAGAGAGCAACAGTTACACAGCTTTTACTGGAGGGTACAAATATAAGACCTAAATCTCCAGACTCCACAATTCAAGTGCATTAACATACACTGAAATAGACTTTATTGTATCCAATACAGTGGTCAATTGATCAAAAAATATTATTAAGCACCTTCTCTATCCATGACTGTGCTAAGGACAAAAGGTATAAAGATAAAAGTGAAATAGTCCTTTACCTCAAGAAATTTACCTTCTATTAAGTGGGAAAACATGTAAATATAAAAAATACAGGATAAAAATTGATATAAGAGAATTTGAAGGAGGAGGTGCTAACCACTTGCAGGGCTGGGGAAGGAGGAGAAGGGGAGAAGAATCGGAAAATCTTTGTAAAGAAAGTGGTGATTGAGCTCTGTTTTAATGAAAACTAGGAAATAGAAAAGAAAGAAGTTAAAGGGCATTCCAAGATTGGTGGGCAATGTGTTGCAAATAGGAGATCAGTGTTAGTTGATAGCCAAGAAAGCTAATTTGTCTGGATCACAAAATATATGAAGGGAATTAATGTACAATATAATAAAATTGGAAAGATAAGATGGAGCAAGATTTTGACAGACATAAACATAAGAGTTGGTATCTAATCCTAGAGGCATTATTATCCTTGCCCCTAACCTCTTAGTATAGAGCACTAAACACCCACACACATACACGCACACACATACACGCACACACACACACACACACACACACACACACATGCACTCACATGCAAATGAGGCCATTAGCCAAGAACTCCTTCTTCTCTGCTCCTCTGCTCTCTTCCTCCTCTTCTCACATCACTGAGAAGTCTTCCTCACTAACTCCTCTCTCATCCTATCCTCAGATGCAGAGAGAAACTCCTCCACATGCACATTATTCCATCCCTTCTTTCCCAGATTATTTCCATTATTATCTCCACTATCCCTCTAATCTTCATTTTATTCCTATATATCTCCTTTCCTGCTTATAAATTCAATTCACACTCCCCCCAACCTCAACAAAATAAAAATAAAAACCCAAAACACTAACCTGATCCAACAGCCCCTTCTAGATATCAGTCTGAAAAACCTGTTTACACAAAGTGCTTCCATTTCCTATCCTCTCACTCATTCTAAAATCAAATTTTTCTCTAAATTCTAAATCATTTTTTCTAATTTGTCTGTGCTCCCAAACTCACTATTCAACTAAAGCTTCTTTCCCCAAAGTAATGAATGACTGTTTAATTGCCAAATATAATGGTCTTTTTTAAAAATCTTCATACCTCTCGATCTCTGTGAAACTTCTGACACTGTTAATCACGTTTTTCTCCTTATTGCTCCCCCCAGGTTTTCATAACACTGTTCTCTCCTACTTCTCCTCCTACCCACCTTCTTAGTTTGCTGTGTTAGATCTTCTCCAAGGTCACCATGAGTAGTCATGGTTGTATCCCAAGGTTCTGCCCTGAATACCCTTCTCTTTTCCATTGACAGAATCTCATTTATGGATCTCATCGGTGCCCACAAGTTCATATGTGGATATTGCTCATATCTGTACATCCAGCCCAAGCTCTCTCTGGAATTCCAGCCTTGCATCACCAGCTGTCTCCTGGAGGTATCAAGACAGACACTAACCTTTCTCTTCATGCTACTGTCCAGGCAGTTACCATAGCAAAGTCCATATGACTTCCCAGTCTCTCAGGGTTGGAGGCAGCAAGGAGGCACAATGGATAGAGTGCCAGGCCTGGAGGCAGAAAGAGTCATCTTTCTGACTTCAAATCCAGCTTCAGGCACTTGCTAAATCATTAACCCTGGGTAAATCATTTAACCCTGTTTGCCTCAGTTCCTCATCTGTGAAATGAGCTGGAGAAGGAAATGACAAACCACTCTAGTATCTTTGCCAAGAAAAACCCAAATGAGGTCATGAAGAGTTGGACATGACTAACAATGACTGAACAACAGTAACAAACTGGTCAGGAGTCCCTTCTGGAACTTATTTTTCCTTTAAGGCTGACTTTAATGTTAATGTTAATTGCATTGCCATGTATAAAAATGAATAGGCAAGGATTACTCCCAATTTACCAGTGATAATGAAGCTATAGAAGACTTGATGTGCCCTGACCTTATTATTACTTCCCCAACAAACACTGAGATAGACAAGTATGTAAAATATAACATAAGATTTAGAGCTAAGAAATCATATTGGCAACCTTCTCATTTTATATTTGAAGAAAAAGAAAGGTGCAGTTATGTGCCCATAGCCAGAAAGATAATAAATAGCAGGGCAGGGATCCTGATTCCATGTCTCTAGTTCCAAATCCAATGCTCTTCTCTGGAACATCAATACTTAACTTTATAATCTCAAATGCCAACAGTAGGAGATATCTTTTTTCTCTTATTATTCTTTTCATTGACCCTCTAAAAATTTGCTGCCTGTAGGGTGATTCCTACTGGTCTCTAACACCACTTTTATGCATCATGCTCTTCCTACCCTACTTTTCTTTATTAACTCAGGGTAATATAAATTCTTCTAGCTCTCAGCTTCAAAAGTCCTTTGAACTGTTTCACTTTATATGTCACACAGTCACAAATGGAGATCTCAGAAGAGGACATCAGCAAGGATGCTCTAGCCTACTCTCCTGAAGCCAGAACAACTACATATCCTCTTCATAGTTCTAGGGAAAGTCAGAGGGGCTTGTGGGTATCTCTTCTCTGATGCTACTGACTCAAGCCCACACCATCCGTCTTCTCCACTGTTAGGTGCCAATGGCTAGTGCCTGAGTTCCCGTTAAGCACTCAATATCAATTAGTTTTTATAAGCAATATTTACTTTGATGTGAGGAGACACAACCAGGTTTATTCTGGAAATGTACCAGTCTTGTACAAGATATTTAACTGGGTTGATTTCTGTTATTCCTTTACTCTTCTCTCTACAACAGCTTCTAGTTCATCAGTTGTCTCAGAATTAATGGATGATCCACTGTTCCTTACATTCTTGTTCCATTTGGGTTAACGGAGCTATTCATCAAAATGAGTTTTCTGAAGTTTTTAGAACATCACTGCCACTTTCAATACAATCTGTGATTCGAACCCCAAGGCATCCAATAGTCCAGAACTATGTTCAATATGCCTCTGCTGCCTTTTGTTTGCTTTTATTATCATCTATTTTGCATTGTGTTTATTTTATGTAAGGACAGGGATAAATTATACTCATCATTGTATCTCCTTTAGGTCATACAGTAATGCTTTACATTGGGC
Organism: Bettongia penicillata ogilbyi; assembly: GCA_023548195.1. Lineage (NCBI taxonomy): Eukaryota > Metazoa > Chordata > Mammalia > Diprotodontia > Potoroidae > Bettongia > Bettongia penicillata. The sequence continues at coordinate 294,216 of JAJHZJ010000690.1, read as the reverse complement.
AAGTACTGATGAAAGTTTACGTAATTGAACTATTACTTTAACAAGATTGTTTTTGCTTGGGTATATGAGGCACAAAGCATTCAAAATGACAAACAGAAACAGTACTCATTATTTCCCAATTAAAGACTTCATTGAATAAAAATTGATGGATCCTATGGGCAGAGCTGGTTCCAGATTTTTTCAGGGATGGAGAAAAGGGGACAAATAAAAGACATGTTTTGGATCTCTGTCCACATTGTATGGTTCCAGCATTGTATCTTTTTCTTCTACTGGCTTCAGGTTTCAGAGCAAAATCAGGAGAAAGCAGGATGGTCTGGCTATTGTTTCATTTATAATTTACGGAATATTATCATAAGGGCAGCTAGCAGGCACAGTAGATAGAGAGCCGAGCCTGGAGTCAGGAAGACCTGATTTCAAACCCAATCTCATACTTGCTAGCTATGTGACCCTGGACAAGTCACTTAACCTGTTTGCCTCCATTTCTCCATCTGACAAATGAGCTGAAGAAGGAAATGACAAACCACTCCAGCATCTCTGCCAAGGAAATCGCAAATAGGATCACAAATTGTTGGACAGGACTAAAAAACTGAACAGCAACAATACTATAGCATGAGTTGGTTAAAAGAAAACTAAACTTGAAGTAGAGACCTGAATTCCCTCCTTGAATGTAGTACTTTAGCATTAGCTGAGAGATTTGGTGAATCATTATCCTCTCAAGGCCTGAGTTTCTTTCCAGTATTTAAACTCAAAACTCAAGGACATAGTTAAAGGATCTAGAGCTGAAAGGCCCTCATGGACATTTAATCCTGGAGACACAAGGTACAATTCTCATACCCAACACAAGGAGTCCAGAATGTACACAGATATGGAGCATGAAAGCCACCTTCAATTCGGTTAGTGAAGGAATGGTTTGACAAAAACTACGAGACACCACAAAATGAGACTGGAACAATGGCTGGGCTAGGGAAGCTCTTACTCGAGTACATTCATAACTTATTTTAATTAATTCTTGCTGCTGGGGCCAGATTCAATAGTTTTGATGCCATTGGATTACTGAAAATTCTATTAGTGACCTGATACATTTCAGTGCTCTTAGGAAAAGTCCCAATCACTTTGCCTCATTTTAGTCCACCCCCCTCATTTAAAGGATAAGAAAAATTAAGGTCTAGAAACTTGCCTAATATAAAATTGAGACCTAGAAATTTGACACATTGGGACTAAGTAGAAGAAAAGAGATTTCATCCCAGGTTATACATTCCTCATTCACTATACCCTCTAATATATAGCATTCCTTGAATGTGACCCCTTGGCACTGATGACTCAAAAATATAAGCCCTTCCTTTGTTGAACCTATGACTTCCTGTCACCACATTTGTCCCAGATCCCTTTCAGTTCCATTTCTGCGGTTTTTGCTCAGGTCCCAATTTTCTTTTGCCACAGCTATTTTTCCCTGTTCAAGTCAGGAGATGCTCTCCTTAAGGAATAATAGCTAACATTTCTATTTGCAACTTTAAGGTTTGCAAAGGACATTACAAAGATGATTTCTTTTTATCCTCACTACAACACTGGTGGGTATATTGAGGTAAACAGAGGCTGGGTGACCCGCTAAAATCACACAGTCATTAAGTGCATGAATCCGGATTTGAGTTCAGGTTTTCCTGACTCCAGGTCAAGGTTTCAATTCATTATACCACCTAAAACAACTGACCTTTATCCAAGAAATGCCTTCGATTGATGAATCTCATAACAATCACTTACCCTTCTTGTATTCGTCTGGCCCATATTAATAATCTCTATGGCCCTGAGTTCCTTCAGGTTATGGCCTGATTTAAGGTGGGGAGGAGAGAAAAGTTTGTGTAACCAGAGACTAGTTCCAACTCTACACACTAGCTGCATGTTATTTGACCTCTTTAGAACTCAATTTCACTTACATTGACATTTTTATTTACATTTACCTTCTTCACAAAAGTGTTTATCAGCTTTCTTGTAGAGATTATCTAGTCCTTTCTTCACTTCCTTTCCAGTATATACTTTGATAACTTTGCAAAGTTAAATACAAGTTGGTAACTTTTTTCTCTTATACCCTGTGCTACTGAAACTTTACCACCCTCAAAGAAATGACTTAATTTTTCAAGAGGTTGTCCTAAAAAATAGATAACATAACATTGAAGATTATTTTACTTCCATTTGGCTTCTTTTTCAGCTTTTAGACATGAGATTTTCAAAAGAGAAAGAGTTACAAAAATATGGTGGAAGTTCTCCATTGTCACCACATCCCTGGGAGTCTTGTGACTTCCATTTGCTACTTTCTCCACATTTACAGAGTCTCCTTTTCTAAGTTTTATGCATTTTACAATGCAAAAATGGAATTCTAAACACCCTCCAAATAGTGAGATTCTATAATCATATGATGGCTAAGTTCTCTTTCAGCATCGAAATCCTCTGATTCTATATGGACACAGGTCCCACAGGTCCCATGGGGATAGAACCTCAGTTTTCTTCTTAATTATTCCCTCTAATTCCTCATCCAGATGTGCATTTTTGAGGAGATTATATAATCATAAAATAATGCCGAAACTTTTCACAAAGCTTATGTGCCAGAATAACATTGTCTTGCTTCATTTTTGTTCTATCTTGGGTAAGGAAGGGAGGGAGCTGCAGGTGGCTACTCTGAGGCAAGAGACACTTCATGAAAACTTGGCTCCAAAAATGACCTATTTGCTGAATCACCCAGGAATGCTTAGAATAGCTTCTTGAAACTGAGCTCATCTCCAGACTGACATCTTCATATAGCCTATTTCCAAAACACCATTCATAGAATATGTGCAGCTGTTGGATTACCAAAGTTTATTGTCAGAGCTGCAAAGTCCATGAGTCCTGAATTCTATTTGTGACCTTTGGCACTTTTTTTTGGAATTTAAAGTAATTTGAGAGGGGGTATTGTTGGATAAAAGCAAGAGTTTTGTTCTATTGAGGACATTCGGTGAATCCAAAGAGGAAAATTGGGTGGTACAAGGGCAAGAATATTTATTGCTAATTTGTATTTGAATCCTCCCTTTGATGCTTACTACTTCTCTGAGCCTCAGTTTCTTCCTTTGCACAATGACAGAATTGGGATACCTGGCCATTAAAGTCCCTTCCAACTCTAGGTCTAAGATCCTATAATCCTAAATACTTCACTGGCAGCCCCCGAACGAACAACAATTATACCATTCTCAGAGAACTATTAATTTTATGTATGACAGAGGGTAAGAAGCTCTATTTGAAACTTTGGCTGGAAGGTCTTGTATTTAAATTATGGGATCTATTTTTAATGCATTTAACAAAAATATTCTATCTTAAAAGACACTAGCAATTCCCATATTTTGTCGTCTTTGCCAGTTAGTTGGGTGTGAGCAATTTTAAAGTGCATTCCTCCTATTAGAGTTATTTGGAGAAAAATTTTATATGGTGTTTAATAGTTTCCAATTCTTTGAAGAAATGTTTGCCCATATCAATTAACCACTTAGAAAAGGAACAAATAACAACATATTTGGAAAATGTATTTCAGTCCTGGACAATTTTTTTAGATATCTGTATGTTTTGGATAGCAAACCTTTATCCAAGATACATGACGTAGATTTCCCCTCCCCCACTCCCATTCTACCACTACCCTTGTAATCCTATATGTATTAATTATGTTTTAACAGAAGATTTTCAATTTCAGGTAATTAATTACCTATTTTATCTTTTGTAGTTACTTCTCTCTCTTGCTTGGTTAAGAATACATCTCCTACCCATAGCTGGGAAAGATAGAAAAATAGATATAGAGATATAACTAGATATCAATTTTATAAATGTGTATATAAATATCTGCTTCTCATCTAATTTTTGCATGATCTTTAATATTCATCATGCACCATTTTGAATTTATTGTTGAATATGGGGAAGATGTTTATCTAAGCTGAATTACTGCCAGATGAGGTATATTAAATACTTACTATGGATAAGGCATTGTACTATATGCTGGAAATACAAAAGAAATAAAAAATTAAGGCCCTACAAGTAAGAGGCTTCATTCTTCTGGAGTATACAGCATGTAAGTAGTTTAGCAAATATATTACTAGCATGAGAAAACAACTAGGAGTATCAAAAAGACTCTTTGTAAAAAATATTATTTAAGATGAGCCTTTAAGGAATTTAAGAGGTAGAAATGAATGACTGAATGAATAGAATTTTATTAAGTTCTTACTATGTATAAAGAACTAAGCTCAGATAATAAGCTAAAGATAAAAATAGAAAAGATAGGCCTTGCTCTCAAAAATCTCACATTCTAAGAGGGAGGCAAGATATATGGAAGGTTTCCCCTGCAAGTAGTATGGAAAGGTTCCATGGTTCTTAGGACACAAGGGCAAAACATGTTATATTTCTTTCTTAGTGTCACTTCCACTGATAAAATCATACCAATTTCTGATGTTGAACCATTTGATGGTGCTAAAGATTTTGATGGCAAGAAGGTTCTTTCCTGGCTCTGCAGTTTCAGTGCCTGGCATGACATTTGAAAGCATAGTTCCAGATTGTGTACATCTCTATAGTGGGGAGAGGGGGTTGCTTCTTAGGATGATGGCTGAAGGCACTGAGATGAAAACATTGCTCTCCTCAAGACTCTTCAGTTCAGGATGCTGGACTATCTCCATTGGGGTCTGAAGGGAGAAGATGGTCAAAGTGGCAATGCTGAGTTGATTTTCCTGGCACCTGTCTCTTTCTCAGGATATTTTGTTGCTTTGCTTAGTCTGACTTGCCTCCCCTGAGTGTGGCAGTTGGTTCAGTTAGTGGGGTTGGCTAGCCTCTTCTCCACAAGAGGTTTTGCCCAGTATGATAGTTACGAGAGCTGCCTAGAAGTAGGATCATTGGTCTTGGGGTGCTCCCAGGATTCTTGTATCCATCAGTCTATGGGTAATAGTTCGCCAATAGTTGGCATTAGGTGGTAGATTGCCACTTAATAATATATAATATAGGCAGAGGGAAACAGAACGGAACACATTTAATACTTGTGGAACAACCTATATAAAGACAAAAATGGATAACTAGATTCTACTGATCTAACACCTTGCTTCTCAAGACATTTGTAATATTAGCTCCAAAGAATTCAATTCATGCCAATTCAACAAGTACTTATGAGGTGCTACTATTATTCCAAAGTACTGTGCTAGACACTGAAAACACAATTCCACAAAAACCAAACACACACACACACACTCAGTATCCCAGCTCTTAAGAAGTTTCCCTCTACTAGAAGATAAGACATGAACACAAATAATATACAATATAGTCTGAGAATGGAAAGTGAACTAGTAATATTTAGAAGAATCTTTAAAAATTCTCCATAGATGGTGGCACCTGATTTAAGCCAAGAGGGAATTTGAAGCATTCTAAGAGATGGAGATGATGATAGTTCAGGCATGAGGAACAGCCAAATAAAGGCATGAAAGTGGGAAAGAAAGCTCAAGTTGGGGGAACAGCAAATAGTCCACTTCGAATGAAACAAAATAGGAAGGGGAACAAAACAAGTCTTGAAATATGGGCTGAAGCAAGCTTATTAAGAGCTTAAATGGCAAGTTGAGGAGTTTTTTATTTTGTTACTCAATTTTATTATTATATCAATGAATATATTAAATACCTGGAGTGGGAAGTCACTGAAAATTATTAAGTAAGCAAATGACATTAATTGGTCATCGCAGTGATAATTGCTGACATTTCATTATTGTATGTTAAGGATTTCAGAATTTTTTCATGCATATACTCCTTCATTTGACCCTCCAAACAACCTTGTGATGTAAGCAATACAGATATTATTCCAATTTTACAGACAGGAAAAATAAGGCACAAAAAATTTAAGTTATTTACTCATGGTCACAAAGCTTGGGAGTGTTAAGGTGACCTTTCTGGCTCCAAGTCCAAATCTTCTTTCCACTGTGTCACACTTCTTCACATAAGCAATAAGCCCTGCAGAGTCCCATATTCTCTATTCTTTTTAGTAAATTGCATAATCATGGAGAATTTCAGTTAAAAGAGCCTTCAGGAGCTAATAAATCCAGCCCATATTAGAAAAATAAAAGAATTCCTTAAACACCTCTAAAAAGTGGCCATTCAAACTTTATTTGATGATATCCAATGATGGGAAACACATACTCTCCTGACATAGCCCATCCCACATTTATATAATTACTAGAACTTTTGCCTTCATAATAAGTCTAAATTTATTCTTTGCAATACCCACTCTTTGCTTCTAGTTTTTCCCTGGGGTATATTGGAAGATTAGCACCTCTGGTGGTCTGAGAAACTGTAGCATGAGCAGCAGCCAAACCCTAAAAAGCAGTCTTGTCAGAGGGGCTAAACTAGGCTGAGGGTAACTGATGGGCCACAAATCCACGGGTGAGTTATGGGATTGTCTACTCCAAGCATGTGAAGATTTTCCCCCCGTAGAATGGGTGGTAGAGAATAATTTGTTACAACAAGTAAGAAAGTGGCTGGAGCAGGCCCTGTGGAGCACTTAGAGCTTGGTCAAATATCAAAAACACCAAGGTCATCCACTGCATCCTGGGCCATCTCCAGTTGTCTTGACTTTTTTCTTGCCACTGGACCTCAATGACTCTGGAAAAGAAAATGAGACTGCCAACTTTGTGCCTCACTTAAATCTAATTTATTCACTAGTCAAGACAGCACCTGTGATTTGTCATTGATCCATAGAAAATGAAAGACAAAAACCAACAATAATAGTTCTTCCCTTCATGAAGCAACCAGAACAAGTTCTTCCATACAACGACCCTTCAAATTCTTGAAAATGGTTAGTCAGCATGTGCTCCATGAATCTTTCCTTCTCCAGGGTAAGTATCCTCAGTTCTTTTAGCCAGGCCTTCTGCAGCATGAGCTCCACTCCCTTTACCTTCCTGATTGCTCTCCTTGGGTTGTTCTCTACAAGTCTTCCTAAACCACAAAGTTCAGGACTGAGCACAATCCTCCAGATATATCCTGAAAAGGGCAGAGCAGAGCAGACTCACCTTCTCCTTCTTCCTGGAAACTTTCTCTCTCTTAACAGAGAGAAGAGCTCATTCTTTTCTTATGTCTTTGCTTACTCCTGAAGTATGTTTCCCAACATATTTTTCACCAAATTCCACCTTTGATTTAAAATCATTGAGTATTAAGGTATATGTTTACTTAATTCAGAGTCTTATTGCATGTTGATACTTCAAATACATTTATTTTCATAATGACCTTTTTGCAAATGTTTATCATGAGCATTGCAGTAATACATGGTGTCCCATGGAATTGTGTGTCTTGTTGCCTTTCCTAAAAACCAATCCTATCAACTCCTTTATTTGACCAAAGAAAAGCTGTGAGCCATCTTTCCATTTAGCTCCATCTTCTTTTTGTCTTCTGGATTCGTTTATAATGAGAAAGTTAAGATAGAAATGATTCGGTTCTTTTGGCAGGTTGTTTGGCTCATTGGTCATTGTACAATTAAAACTAATATCCATGATATGCCTTTAATTTTGTAAAATGCTTTACATATTTTATCTCATATCACATATTTCAAGTCTTGATAATCACAACAACCTTTTATGTAGATATTCTTAATACTACTATTTTATGGATGAGGAAACTAGGTTTGGTTGCTGCTCATGCTACAGCTTCTTGGAGTGGCAGGTAAGAGTTGAGTGTCAGATGGACACCAAAGATGGATGAGCAGCCTTCATACCAGAGGTGCTAGCCCTCCTTGAACATCTATATACCCTAGGGAAGAACTAGAAGCAAAGAGTAGATATTGCAAAGAATCAAATTTAGACTTATTATGAAGCCAAAATTTCTAGTTACCTCCTGAGAGAAGTTAAGTCTCTGGCTCAGGGTGACACAGTTAGTAAGCATATGTAATAGGATTTGAACTCATGTCTTAGTGACTCCAAGTCCAGCATTCTCACCACAGTGCCATGTAGCTATCCTAACAAAGATTTCAATTTTGAGCACTAAGAATTAAATTAATGATCCATTACCTTACAGTTGCTAATAGTTAACTAACATTTAAATTAAAAAGAGTTTCTTTAAAAAATGTGCATTTAGGATAACTTTTGCCATCTTCCCTCTTTCCCAATTCTGATACCTGCATCACTTCAAATACACATGGGGGCCACACAGGACTGGAAGTTATTTTGTATTTTCCTTTATTTCCTGGATTGCTGAGGCCAAAGGATTCATCATATTGAAGTGGTGAAAAGCCTTAGACAGGTTCTTCCTCAGAAAGCAGCCATTGCCAGCAGGATCACAATCAAAGTCTTTCTAGAATCGTAGACTATTTCAGAGCTTTGCTCTGCAGACATATCAGTCAATGAGTCAACAGCATTTGAGTGCCTCCTCCAAGCCAGGTTCCTGTAATACAAATACAGAAGTAAGATAGTCTCTGCCCTCCAGGACTTTACATGCGTGTCTAAGTTAACCCACCAGGACCTTCACAAGCCCAGGACATGGTCGCCTGGAATATGTCCAAGTTTGCATAATTCTGATAAATCTACCAGGACCATTGCAGATCAAAGATAGGAGAGTTCTGCATAACTTTGCTGTGCCATAGGTATTTCCTAATGTCCTGATGTTCTGCCATTAAATCCAAATCTTAGGGATGACAGCAGAGAACCCAAGGCCAATTCATGCCATAGCGAAATGTTGATATTAGAGTTACTGTAATTTATGACAACTCATCCTGATTGATTTCCTATTTCATAAAGGTCAGGTTTTCTGTGAATACTGAGGTACCCTTATACTAAAAGAAGTATTAGAAAGCTTACATATTTGTTCACAAATCATCCCAATCTATCATTTCTCCCAAAAGTGCTGGAGTTGGATTATGGGCCAAGAATAATGAGTCACAAGTATAGACCATAATATTTCATTAAAATTGAACTAGAATGGACAATTGTAGGCTGGAGCTAATCCTTGAAACTAAGTATAACTGGATAAAAATTCCTGCTATTCCTTTTTTTAAAAAACAAGATTTCATCACTTTAATAGCTGTCTAGCTGAGAGGCTGCAAATTTCAGAGCACAGCTTAGGAAAGCAAACCCCAAAATAAGGCAGTCTCTGACTCCATCAGGCAGCCATATACATTTCAGCTCATTTTGCATTCAGATTAACACCTCATAAACATCCAGCTTCAGTGCATGCTGTCAACATCTCAGAAGTTTTCTAACACTTGACCGAGCCTGAGACAGCTCTGCTCACAGCTGAAAAATGTTGCTTGTTTTAGTGTCTTCATGCATCACTTGCGCACAAGGGATGTAAACAGACAGAACAGTCCTCCAGCTGTTTTTGTCAAGACACACACATACATATACACACCAGGAAAGGAAACTTTTTGTTTGTTTGTTTCACCCTTTTAGAACTACTTTTACCCTACCCCTCCCAAACCCACACACTTATGCTCATGGCATGACTCAGTGGCTCAGAAGAATTAATAGCCCAAACTGAAATATTCAAGGTAGAGTCAAGGCAAACTATATTTCCTAGCTATATTCTTGACAAATTCTCAGTAAGCAAGAATGGTATCTGTTCTTATTGCTTTACAGAGAACATAGTGCTACTAGTCATGAGGCTCTTAAGAGTGGATCTTTGGAAAGACTTTAATAAGTAAAGCTTGACTTCCCTTCAGGATTCTGTCTCTCCAATCTACTGTTCACCCTCATGGTACTGCTCTCTTGGCCGGCCAGTACTGCCAATGAAACTTCTCGTGCTGCATCAGTTTCATATGCACAAGAATGGACAGGCATTTCTTAGACAATGCTTTGTCTGAAAAAGATCAGAGATTTTAGTGGACCACACCTTCAGTATAAGTGCGCAGTGTGGTACAGCCACCAAAAGAATTAATGTAACCTTAGAACATTTTAAGAGAATCACTGTGTCCAGGACTGGACGGTGGTAGAACCAACACACAAAGTTATCTCTGTTATATCTTTTGAGAAGTTTTGTTTAATTGCATCTTACAAGGGAATAAGAAGGCAGAAAACTTCTACAGAGTATTCAACATGAACCTCTAAATTAATTCAGAATGTACTTTTAAACCCAGTGTCTTTAATGTGAAGAGGAAAGAGAGGGGGAGAAAAACCAAGGCAAGCTATGATTCAGGAGAAAAAAGGAGAGAAGCCAAAGTCTTATAAGACTAAAGGGGTGCCTCTCACCCACATACCATGAGTACAATCTTGGCAAAAAGGATCAGGAAACACTAGACAAAGCAAATAACATTCACACAAACATTATATTTTTCCATACTGGAAATGATTTGTTTCAGTAAAAAGCAAATCCAAAATTACATTTCTTCAGGTTCTAGATACTGGCAAGGTTGCCACCAATGAAAGCATTAGAATGATTAATTAAATATCACAGATGGAGAAAAAGTGGACACCTAAGATGCCAGGAGTGTTTGTTGAATCTCACTTTGGTGTGATTGTACCATGAAAAGCATCCACCTCCTTCTTCTGTTTCGTGATATTCAGAAGAGGTACAAATGGCATGGTTATAGCTGCCAGTAATTATTTTTGTTCTGAGTAAAAATTTACAGCACCATAGTTTCCTAATGGTAGAAATCTGCCACCAACCTTCAAAGGAGTTTCATGTGTAAAACTCATAAAAATGGAGATAAATCAATCTCTGACACATACAAAAGTGTCACGGTCAGTTTATCAAAGTGAACATTAATCCACAGCCCTTTAATTTAGAAATGTGCACAGTGAATTATCCATGCAGGAGAACTGTTTGAATTCAAATGAATTTTTTTATACCTGATGATCAGCCCAGGAAAAATATTGCTTTGGGAAGAATATGCCACTGTTCCTAGTACAACTGCATTTAAAAAAAAAGTCTGCTGCCAGGCATAAGTGATATAAGTATAGAATTCTAGTTGCAACAAGATAAGCAATGTGGGGGAGGCAGCTAGAATACAAGTCTTCCTGGTGATGAAATGGGATGAAGTTGTTGCTGAAACCCAGGAGAGAGACAGAGAGAAAAAAGGAGAGAGAGAGAAGGAGAGAGATAGAGAAAGAGAAGAGAGAGAGAGAAGGAGAGAGATAGAGAAAGAGAAGAGAAGCAGCCAGAGAGAAAAAGACAAACAGAGATAAAGATCAAGAAAGAGAAGAGAGACAGAAAAAGAGAAAGAGACAGATAGCAAGAGCAAGAGAGAGACAGAGACAAAGTGAGACACACACAGAGAGAGAGAAAGGAAGAAACAAAGAGAGAGAAGGAGAGAGACAGAGCAAGGATAAGAGAGAGACAGAGATAAAGACACAGAGAAAGAGAGTCAGAGAGAACTGAAAGGTCACCCTCAGATGTGGCCAGTTGTCAATGATAGAAAGCAAATACTGTAGCCAGTACATGTCCTTCCTTAGCACCTCCATGGTCTGGGCCTTCATCACCTCTGCCTAATTCCAGTACACAGTTTCAGACACATAGAATGTCGGAGCTGGAAGGGACCTTGGAGATCACCCAATACAATGCTCCAGTTTCTGGGTAAGAAAACTTAACCCTGCTGTGGTTATGTAATTTGCTCAAGGTCCATAAGAAGTATTCAACAGAGTTGAGGTGGGAATCCCAGTTTCCTGATTCTATCACTTTCCCAATCAGTTGCCTCACCTATTTCCCTGCTCCAAACCAACCTGAAGAACACTGTTGGCAGTGCCCACCATAGCAAAGCTGAGCAAGAAGTCCCAAGCAGTCTGAAGATGCAGCTGCACCGCAGAAATTCAAACGTATCAGCCCAGGACAGGAGTTCAATGGGACTGAGCAGGACAGGGAACCACAGAACCCCAGGCAACTGCAGCAGCCACTCCTGAGATGATCAGTCCACAGATTAAATGTCTTTAAATCACCCACTCGAACTTCCAGGAGCCAAGAGTGCAGTGATTGGTAAATGCTTTACCCCTCCCCTTGTTGACCTTGAAAAACCCATAGAATTTTTTCCCCAGGAAAATCCTGGAACAGTGGGATCAGCTGAAGGGGTAAACAGTCTCTTAGCCTGTGAGGCCAGGAAAATTCTCTTACAGTGGATGAAGGGGACCAGTGCAGGGCTGGAGGTGTCCCAGAAAGCCCCACCTCAGTAAATTTGCAGGAGATCCTGAGCCTCAGGGGGCATGGAGCCCCCAGGACTCAACACCAGGACCCCAGGAGTGCCTCAGCAAACTGAGGGGAATAGGGAAGACACTAGTGCAAACACTATTTCACCAAGCACTGAACCTGCCTGTGTTCAGGAGAGGAGACCTCCTGTGGACAGACCACTCTTGCCCCACACTTAATGCAGCTAGCTCCAGAGTAACTCCTGGGAAACTCAAAAAGACTTCATTTGGCCTCTGCTTTGGCATATCAGCCAGCTCAGCACCAGGTAAGCTACAGCATTCTAACCTCTAGCTAAAACAATCAAAGGCCACAATACAGAAAGTCTCAAGTTCTAAGCACAAGTACAGTGGGACAGAGCACCCTGTTCCCTAGAAGTAGAAATCCACTTTAAAATCCCAGAAAAGTTCAATCATCCTGAACAAGAAGCAAAACAGAAAAGATAAGAACATAGAAACTTTCCATGTGGACAAGGACCAAAACAGGAATACTTAAAAGGATAGCATTGAGACTCCTATCTGAAACTTCAGAAGGGAATATGAACTGGTCTCAAGTCCAAAGAGCATTCTGGGAAGACCTCAAGAAGAATTTTGAAAGCCAAATTAGGGAGTTAGAAGAAAAATTGGTCAATGATTTTAAAAATATGAAAAAAAGAAGTCAAGGAAGAATTTCAAAGGAAAACTGGACAAAAGGAAAAGGAAGTACAAAAACTAACTGGAGAAAATAACTCCTTAAAAGGAAAAAAAAGAACAGATGTAAAAGAAGATGCAAAAGTTAATTGAAGAAAACAATTTGATAAAAATTAGAATTGTGCGAGTAGAAGTTAATGACTCTATGAGACATTGAGAATCAGTCAAACATAATCAAAAGAATGAAAAGATAGAAGAAAACGTAAAATATCTAACTGGAAAAACAACTGACCTGAAAAATAGATCCAAGAGAGAAAATCTAAAAATTATTGGTCTCCCAGGAAGCCATGATGAAAAAAAGAGCCTGGACAATATCTTCCAAGAAATCATCAAGGAAAACTGCCCAGATGGCCTAGGTACAGAGGGCAAAATAATTATTGAAAGAACCCACCATTCACCTTACTGAAAGGGATCCCAAACTAAAAACACCAAGAAGTATTGTTGCCAAATTCCAGAACTATCAAGTAAAGGAGAAAATACTGCAGGCAGCCAGAAAGAAATAATAGAAATATCTAAGGGCTACAGTTGGGATCACACAGGACCTTGTAGTTTTTACATTTAAAGATCAAAGAGATTGGAATATGATATTCTGTAAGGCAAAGGAGCTGAGACTACAACCAAGGATCAAATACCCAGCAAAACTGAGCATAATATTTCAGGCAAGGAGATGGGCATTTGATGAAATAAGGGATTTCCAGACCTTCCTGATGAAAAGGCCAGAGATCAATAGAAAATTCAATCTTCAAACACAAGTCTCAAGAGAGGCATGAAAAGGTAAACAGGGAAAAAAACTGTTATTCTATATGGGCAGACTGTTTATATCACCATAAGTTAAGATTATAGTTGTTAATTTTGAGAAGTGTATACTTCTTATGATATATAAAAGGAATATACATAGATAGAGGAAATGGGTGTAAAGTAAATGGCATGATAATAAAAATGTGACTTAAGTGTGCAAAGGGATTGTAATAAGAGATGTGAAAAGGAGGAGGCAGGAAAAGGTAAATTACATCACAGGAAGAGGCACAAAACCATATTACAGTAGAGTGAAAGAGGGGTGGGAGATGAGCATTGTTTGAGATTTACTCTCATCTGATTTGGTTCAAGGAGGGAACAACAAACTCAGTTAAGTGTAGAAATCTAACTAGCTCTATAGGCAGCAGGAGGGGATAGGGGAAACAAAAGGGAAGGGAGGCCAAAAGGGAGGGAAGAAGTAGTAAGGGAAAGGGGGAGTAAAAGGGAGAGGGGCTGAAAGAAGAGAAGAAGTCTGAGTGAGGCAAACTCTATTATGGAGGGGAAGGGAGAAGGGAGAACTAAAAGCATAAACAAGGGGAAAGGGGATGGAGAGAAAAACACAGATAGTACTCATAATGTGAATGGGATGAACGCTCCCATAAAACAGAGATGGATAGCAGAATAGATTAAAAACCATAATCCAACAATATGTTGTTTACAAGAAACACATTTGAAACAGGGGCATACACACAGGGTAAAGGTTAAAGGTTGGATCAGAATATATTGTGCTACATCTGATGTAAGAAAGCAGGGGTAGCAATCCTATTCTCAGACAAAGCAATAGCAGAAATAGATCTAATCAAAAGAGATAAAGAAGGAAACTACATCCTGCTAAAAGATACCATAGACAATGAAGCAATATCATTACTAAACAGATATGCTCCAAGTGGTATAGCATTCAAATTCCTACAGGAGAAGGTAAGGGAGTTAAGGGAATAAATAGGCAGCAAAACTATACTAGTGGAGGACCTCAAACTCCTGCTCTCTGAACTTGAAAAATCTAGCCTTTAAATAAATGAAAAAGAAGTTAATGAGGTGGAAAAAACTCTGAATAAGGTAGGCATGATAGATCCCTGGAGAAAATGGAATGGGGATAAAAAGGAATATACCTTTTTCTGAGATTTACATGGCACATATACAAAAATTGACTGTGTACTAGAGCATAGTAAGCTCACAGTCCAGTGCAGAAAGGCAGAGATAGTCAATGCATCCTTCTCGGATCATAATGCAATAAAAATTTTAAATGCAAAAATTTTAAATAAAATAGTAGCAAAAAAAAAATACAACTTATCATGAGAATAATACATTTAGATAAGGTAGAATTTATACCAGGAATGCAGGACTCATTCAAAATTAGGAAGACTATCAGCATTATTGATCATATCAACAACAAAATTAAAAGAAAAAACATGATTATCTCAATAGATGCAAAAAAAAGTTACAAAATACAACACCCATTCCTATTGAAAACACTGGAGGGCATAGGAATAAATGGAACATTCCAAAAAATGATAAGCACTATCTACCTAAAACCATCAGCAAGATTATATGCAATGGGGATAATGCATTTCCAATAAGATCTAATAAGGTGAAAAACAGATGTTCATTATCACCACTGTTATTCAAAATGTACTGGAAATGTTACCTTTACCAATAAGAGAAAAAAAAAAGAAATTGAGAAAATTAGAATAGGCAAAGAAGAAACTTAAATTATCACTCTTTGCAGATGATATGATGATATACTTAGAGAATCCCAGACAATCAAGGGCAAAGTTGCAGGTTACAAAAAAAGCCGAGATAAATCATCTGCATTTCTAATATTACTAACAAAACCAACAGCAAGGGATAGAAAGAGAAATCCCATTTAAAGCTACAGTAGACATTATAAAATATCTGGGAATCTACCTATAAAAACAAACCCAGGGACTATATGAACACAATTACAAAACACTTTTCTCACAAATAAAGTCAGATCCAAGTAAGTGGGAAAACATCAGTTGCTTGTGGGTAGACTGAGCTACCATAATAAAAAGGACAATTCTACCTAAATTAATTCAGTGCCGTACCAATCAAGCTACCAGATAATTATTTTCTAGAGCTTGAAAAATAATATCAAAATTCATCTGGAAGAATAAAAGGTCCAGAATATCAAGGGAACTAATGAAAAGAAATACTAGGGAAGATGACCTAGCCCCACCAGATCTCAAATTGTATTATAAAGCAGCAATCATCAAAACCACTTGGTACTGGCTAAGAAACAGAGGAGTAGACCAGTAGAATATGTTAGGTACCCAAGACACAGCAGTCAATGAATATAGCAATCTACTGTTTGATAAACTCAAGTATCCCAGATCCTGGGATAAGACCTAACTGAAAAAAATTGCTGGGAATACTGGATAACAGTGTGGTGGAAACTAGGTATATATCAATGTCTGACACTGTAGACAAGAATAAAATCCAAATGGGTACAGGATCTAGGTATAAAGATTGATACTATAAACAAATTAGGGGAGCAAGGAATAGTGTATTTCTCAGATTTAGGGAGAATGGAGAAAATTTTGACCAAACGAGATAGAAACCATTATGAAGTGCAAAATGGATAATTTTGATTACATTAAATTGAAAAATTATGCACAAATAAACCCAATGCAACAAATAATAGGAGGAAAGCAGAAAAGTGGGAACAAATTTTTGCAATGGTTGTCTGTGATAAAGGCCCCATTTCTAAAATATATAGAGAACTGAGTCAATTGTACAAGAATATACATCATTCCCCAATTGACAAATAGTCAGAGGATATGAGCAGGCAGTTTTCAGAGGAAGAAATTAATCTATCTATAGTCACATGAAAAAATGCTCTAAATCTCTATTGTTTAGAGAGATGCAAATCAAAACAGCTCTGAGGTACCACATCACACCTATCAGATTGGCTAACATGACAAAACAGGAAATTGATAAATGTTGGAGAAGATGTGGGAGAGTTGGAACAATAATTCATTATTGGTGGAGCTGTGAGCTGATCCAACCATTCTGGAGTGCAATTTGAAACTATACCCAAAGAGCTACAAAAATGTGGATATCCTTTGATCCCGCTATACTGCTTCTAGGGCTATATCCCCAAGAGATCATAAAAATGGGGAAGGGTCCAACATGTACAAAAATATTTATAGCAGCTCTCTTTGTAGTGGCAAAAAATTGGTGATCAAGGGGATACCCATCAGTTGGGGAATGGCTGAACAATCGTATATGAATGTAATGGAATACTGTTGTGCTATTATAAGTGATGAAGAGGAAGAGTTCAGAGAGGCCTGGAAGATTTATATGAACTGATGCTGAATGAAAGGATCAGAACCAGAAGAATTTTGTACACAATAACAACCACAGTGTGCAAGGAATTTTTGTGGTAGACTTAGTCCTTCACACCAATGCAAGGACCTACAAAATTCCCAATGGACTCATGAGGCAAAATGCCTTGCATATCCAGAGAAAGAACTATGGAACTGGATCACAGAATGAAGCATTTTCTCTTGTATTATGTTCTGTTTTATTTTGTTTCATGGTTTATCCCATTGATATTAATTCTTCTATGCAACATGACTAAGGTAAAAATATATTTAATAGGAATGCATGTGTAGAACCTTGATAAGACTGCAAGCTGTCTCAGGGAGGGAGTGGGGAGGGAGGAGGCAAGGTGAGGGAGAGGAAAAAAACCTAAGGTATATGGAAATGATTACAGAAAACTGAAAAGAAATAAAATATTTTTTAAAAAAGCACTTTCAACATGTAACACTTTTTTCACAAATCTTCAGTGATGTCCCACTCACTGCCTACAGAATCAGAGACAAACTTGTTACCCTAAGACGTAGCTTGGGGAGCTACTGGCTCCCAGACTTCCCCCAGCAGTAGAATCTTCATTTAAACAAAACTTTGGAAGCACCTTTGCAGTAAAAACCTCTAAAATTAGTATTTTAATACCTATCAACAAATAATAAAAGGTTCATTAAAAATATAAAAATGACATTTTAGAGTTCCTTGCAGAACAATTTGAGAAATAATGGTGTAATGGATAGGGACAATGGCTGGGATTTTGCCTTAGGAAATTATTCCATCATTCATTCATGCAATTTGACCACAAAATAAATTTTATTTGGCCAAAGTGATCTCCTCATTCTTCTCCAAATAGGATGCTTTCACTTCTGTCTCCAGGTCTTTGTTCAAGATGGGACCCCAAACTGGAGTGTTTTTACCTCTCCAAATCCTGTGCTCATAGATTTCTAGCTGGAAGGCACCTTAGAAACCACCTAATCCAATCTCTGCATTTAACAGATGAAAAATCCAAGTTCCAAGGAAGATAAAAGCATGGGGTCACTGAGATTGTAAGGATCATGGAGACCTCAATCTATGTTCTCTGACTCCATAAGCAGTCAGTATTCTTTCTACTCTACTGTACTGCCTCTGTTAAAGTCTGCTTCACATACTAACTTTAGATAACGACTCTTTTCTACAATGATCTCGTCTGGCTTAGAATTCTCATAATAATTAGTATCTGTATTGATTATATGTAGGGAAGTAAGGCAAACAGACCTGGGATGGATTACACTGATGCAAGGAACTCAGTGAGGAAAACTCCCTCTGTCAATGTAGATCAGTGCATGCTCTCCAAGATATATTGATTATATGGTGACTTATTTTATTCTTCAGTTGTTTTATCTATGAGTTTGTTTTCCAAACAAAATTAAAAGTTAGGAATTGGGGAAGGTTTGGGTCTTAGTGCTGTGTCTTGATCCTCAAATACTTGTGCTTTCTTCTTTAAAGGTAATTTCCAGGTATTCTTAAAGGGTATTAAAGGGTACAGGGGATAGAGCACTAGGCCTGAAGTCAGAGAGGCATAATTCAAATCTGGCCTCTGATACTTAATAGTTGTATAATCCTGGGCAAATTACTTTCTTTTTCTTTACAGTGATCAGTTTTCTATAGTCTTTCAAATTTATTTTTCTCTCTGATATTATCATTAAATCATTCTCCTGGTTCTGCTCATTTCATTCTACATCAGTTCATAAAGTTGTTTTTTTTTTTTTTTTCTGATTCCTCTGAAATTATCCACTTCATTCTTTTTTTATTATACAGTAATATTCCATTGCATTTATGACACAATTTATTTAGTTCATTCCTTAGTGGGATACCCAATTAGTTTCCAATTGTTTTCTACCATGGAAATAGCTGCTATAAATATTTTTGTATATATAAATTCTTTTCTTCTTTGATTTACTTTATTTTTACCTTTTAAATTTATTTCATACTTAATTTATGGGCTAAAACAAATAATTCCTTAATATAGTATATGATTGCATATGAAACTACAAATCTGTTACATACGGTTTGCTATTCCTTTTAAATATATTATGAAGTTATAATGTAAAATCTCTTCTTTTCTTTTTTTTCACTAACAATGGCATGCCTGAGTCAAAGGACCAAAGTCTGGTAACTTTCTAGGCATATTTCCAAATTGTTTTCCAGAGTGACTGGATCAATTTGAAGCACTAGCAACAGTACATTCACTAGCATACCTGTTTTACTACAGCCTCTCCAACATTGTCATTTTTGCCATTCTGATAGGTAGGAGGTAGAACCTCAGGATTACTTTAATTTGCAGTTTTCTAATTATTAGTGATTTAGAGCATTTTTCATATGATTATTGACAGCTTGGATTTCTTCCCTTGAAAACTACCTGTTCATATCCTTTTGACAAACTGTCTATTTGGGAATACTTCTTTCATCACATCTTCTTAAATAAATGCATTAGAGGTTTGCTATAATGCTAGACTCTACAGGACAGGATTCAGAAAAACAATGTATGTTGGATGACATCAATGGGAATCTAATTACTGAAGTGCCAAAAATATTTCATTATAAAGGAATTCCTCCTAAAAGATAGTCCTGAAGTATGGAGTGCATATTATATTAACATTTTTGTTGAAAAATCAACAATCATTTTTTGCATCCCAAGGAATGCTTTTCCCTAGACCAGTATAATTTTCAGGGTCAGTCACATTTCAAACAATCTGGTCACCCTACCCACAGAAGGCCTGGACCTCAAAATCTACTTTCAATTCTTTGGATTTTGAAACATGAGCAGATGATGGGGCATAAAATAGACAGCAGATGAAGGTACTATGATGTCTTATCCAAACGACTGGGGTTTGTAAATCAGCCTTCTTCTTTCAGTTTTCATTCACTGCTCACAGCTGTGTTCTCTGGGGACCATACGTAAAAGGCAAGGCAGGCAGAGTTGGAGAGTTAGAGGAAAGTTCTGGTGGGTGAGTGGACATCTGTGAGTTAGATCATATGGTTTCTACTCAAATGAGTAAGAGTTTACTGATTCATTTTTTAAATAATGTATTAATGAATGGTTTTTTTTCCTTGTTCTTGTTCTTTAGTAAGCAGAGAGGAAATCTGACAGCTAGCTGCAAAAGGGGAGAAATCCTGAGCGACTCACTTTTCCTATCCTAGGAAATAAGTCTTTTGAGGCTTTGAGAACCACTGTATAATAGGTATAAAGACCAACTCCAAATATCTGAAGTAGCCTTATCAACTGGAGAGACCATGAAACTTTAAGCCAGGACACCAGGCTCCATCACACACTTATTAGTCTTCTTTCTCCTTGATGCCTCTATGACATTTGGTGTTTTTTTTTCCTTCTTTCTTGAAACACTTTCCTCTTCCCTCGACTTCTGTCATTGGGTTTGCATCTGTCAAGCCTTTTCTTCTCTTTCTCCTTCATTCCTTCTCCTATGTATCTTTTGTTGAATTGGATTATATAGGATTAGATCAGATTAGGTTGATGTCAACGTTTGGTTCTCTCCTATTCATCATCTACTCTCTCTCCTAAAGAGATATTTGTCATCCTTTCCCATAATTTAAATTATTTCCTTTGTTCAAATGATTTCTAAATCTATACTGGTAATTCTGGAATTTCAGTCCCATGTCCCCAACTCTTGATCATATCTGTTATCTCCACCTCAATATTACTCATCATCTTTACTAGAAAACCAGGTCCTTGATCAAAGGTCAAATAATCCTAGCCATTTTGAGCATGTCATTTCAACACCCTCAATCATAGTTTCCTCATCATTAAAATTAGGGTGTGTAGTTCATGATCTCTGAATTCACTTTCACAAAGTCTGTGATACAGATCTGTGATAGTACACTGTATTTGTCACAGTTATTTAAACCTAGGAATTATAATATTGATTGTTCATCTTTTATATTCTTGGCTGTCTTTCTTATTTAATCAACTCAGGTTCAGAAATCTAGTATTAACCTTGCACCCAGTACCTGCCCCATAGTAGGAAGGATTTTCTTTCATAATGGCTCTCCCTGTCCATTTTTACAGTCACAACATAAGTAAGGCTCTTGCCATGTGCTACAGGGGCTATTGCAACATTATTCAAAAACAGTGTCTCCCTACCTAAAATATATTGGACTGAAGTAATACCTAAATGCTTTTCATTGAATTTTTCCATCCTCTACTCTCCAGATGACCTTGATGGTGTAGTTGGCAGGGATTAATAAACTGATAAGTAAAGGGTGGAAGAGGAGGGGAGAGGAAGAGGATTACATGACTGAGAAAGAGTCATGTAGGACTCAGAGGAGGGGAGAAGAGTCATCTTTTTAAGGCAATAAGTTTTAAGAAATAAGGACCAATAGAAAATTTTGCTCACACAGCTTTTTTGATATTTTTGTATTTTATGTAGAATAAAATGAAAAAATGTCCAATGTAAAAATAAATCATTGTATAAAAGATATTTAAAGTCTTTTTCTTACTTCACAATCATAAAAGCAGCAAAAATGAATTTTTAAAAATGAAATCACTTTCAAAAAATAAAATGTTTTTGATCTTTCTAAAAGATATTATTGGCACATCTAAATCTCTTCTCTCCTCACCCCCACCACCGTTGAATGTACAACAAAAATTTTAATATAATATGAACTCCATGTTTCATGACTCTCTTATAAGAGAAATCCCTCTATAATGAAATCTTTTTGGCACTTCAGTAATTAGATTACCATTGATGACATCCATCATACACTGTTTTTCTGAAGTCTGTCCTGTAGAGTATGGGGTTATAAAATAAAGAAGAACCCTCTTTTGTATCAAAAAACAAGGAGGGGGTACTAAAGAATAATAAACTAAAACACTGTCCATGACTGAAAACTACCACCCCACTCTACATCTGTAGTTCACCACCTCTCTGCTCAGGATAGGGGCTGGAAAGGGATATATTTTGTCAGATGACAGTATGGTGACATTTTTTTCTTTTACAACACAGTTTGAGTTTCATAATACCATTATATATATATATATATATACATATATATATATATACATATATATTAGTAGAAACATAACTGCACTTGGAGTCAGAAGATCTGGATTCAAATCACAGTTTGGCTTCTTACTCCCAGTGTGACTTTGGGCATGTCATTTCAACACCTTCAATCTTAGTTTCCTCATTATTAAAATTAAGGTGTGGAGTTCATGATTTCTGAATTCATTTTCGTAAAATATATGACACAGATATGTGATAGCATACTATATTTGTCACAGTTACTGAAACACAGGAATTCTAATATTGATTTTTCATCTTTTACTTTCTTGGCTTTCTTTCTTGTTTAATTAAATATCAGAGCTGGATTTCCAGGGTTTGTAGGGAAGATCTATGGCTTGGCAAAGAGATGTGAAGAGTAACAAGGGACAGTCAACAAGATCAGCCAGGTTTCAGAAGTAGAAAGAAAAGTGACAGGAAATTAAAATTAGAGTTATTATTTTCTCTACCTTCCTCATTTTATACACCAAAGGTTTATAAGGCCAGACCTGGTCCAATATTCTCATTTTATAGATAAGGAAACTGAGTTCCAGAGTTTTGAAGTAACTTGTCCAAAGTTATACAAATGATACATAGCAGAATCCAGATTTAACTTCTGTGATCAAATCTCGATATCAGTTCACTAGAGTGCAAGTTCTTAAAGAAAGGAATTAAACAAATTGTTTTTATAAACAATATTTTAACAGTCCTAAAATCTATGTTTCAGATACCAAGGAACTGAATGTGTGGGAGAGGTACTGAATAAGGATACCTAGAGGCAATTAGGTGACAGTGTATAGAGCACTGGACTGGGAGTGGAGAAAACATAAGGTCCAATCAATCTTCAGACATTTACTAGCTCTATGATCCTAAGCTAATCAATTAATCTATGTCTACCTCAGTTTTCTTATCTGTAAAATGAATATAATAATAAAGCCAACCTCTCAAGTTTGCTGTGAAGATCAAATGAGATATTTTAAATTACCTATAAGAGTACCTGGCAGATAAGTAGGTAAACACAAGTGGTGAAATTGTTAATGATTTGGAGAAATTAGAAAATAACGGTCCTTCCCTCCTTCCGTCTTCTCTTCTTTCCTTTCCTCTTTCATTCCTTCCTTCCTTCCCTCTTTCCCTAATTCCCTCCTTCCTTCCTTCCAGAAGATGAACCAAGAAATTAATTGCCATGAAATCCAGCCCCAATGACAGGTAGTCAAAAGGCAGGCTGTGCCTAAACATGAAACATGAAGGGGAATATCTGCTTCTTATACTTACCAAAAATAGAATGACAAAGGAATAATGTAACACTTAAATCTCACAAGAATGAGTTCAAGAGGAACCTATGGTGTATTGAATTATTTGCTAGACCAGGCAGTATTTTTAAAATGCATAAATGTATATTTGTGCTCAGAAAAATTATGAAATTTAAATTTTATACTAGTAGATTCAAGAATTTAGCATGCTACAAATGATTTTGGTAGTCAGTGATACCTGAAACAGCCTGAAAAACAAAAGAGCTACTACAAAACTGAAAAAGGGCAAATATTGCCCTAATTTTCAAAAAGATGAAGAGAAGCAATCTGTCAGCTATAGGTCAGGAAGCTTGACTTTGATTCCTGGAAAAATTCTAGACCATTAAAAAAGAGATTTGCTGAATATCTAAAAAAGAAAGTGTCATTTAAGAAGAACCAACATGGCTTTATCAAGAATGATTTATGCCAGACTAACCTCATAGCCTTTTGTGACAGGATTATTTAACTGATACAGGAGAGGGATGTTGTGGTCATGTTTAGGTTTTTTAAAAAATGCTTTAAAGTACCTTATGCTATACTTATGGAGAGATAAGGATCAGAAGATGAGGGAAGGAGGGAAAAGGTATTTACCATATGACACATATTTTACAAATTTTATCTCATTTGATCCTCACAATAACCCTGGGAGGTATTATCCCAATTTTACAACTGAGGCAAACAAAGGCAGATGACTCACCCCGGGGTGACACAGGTAGTGAGTGTCTGAGATCAAAGTAGCATGAACTCTCAAGCTCACCAGGCATCTAAGATTGTCCATGTGAGGTTTAATACTTTTTAACAAGGACTTGTATACAAGCATAGATAGTATGATGATCATATTTGCAGATAACAAAAAATTTAAAGGGTTAGTTAAAATATTAGTTAAGAGAATAGCTAGAGTCAAAATCCAAAGACCCTTGAGAGATAGATCATGGTGCTAAATCTAGTAAGATGGAATTTAACAGGAATAAATGTAAATAGTCTTGCACTTGAGTCCAAAAAAAAACTTCCTAAGTATAAGAGAGAAGAAGCAGGGATAATGTTTTTTCTGAAAAAGATTTTGCAGCCCTAGTAGATTACAATTTCAATATGAGTCAGCAGTAAAATGTGCCCAACAAAAAGGTTAATTTATCTTGAGCTGCTTCAAGAGAAGCACAGCTTTCAGGAATAGGCAGGTGATAATCCTCCTGCACTCTTGAGAAAGATATTGATAGCACAGAAAAGTGTCCAGGGGAGGCCTTGAGCCCATACCATATGTAGACTGGTTGAAGGAAATGGGAATGTTTTACCTAAAGCAAAAAGATTCAGGAAAGCATGAAGGATAACACCCTTCTCTCATCATGACCCATTATGTTTTCAAGATCTCTCTAAAAGGAGGGGAAATTTGGCTCCTCCAAATTTAATCTATTGGTTCTCTTTTTTTAGGCAGTACAAGGGATAGAGAATGCACACACACACACACACACATTCACACACAGACTTGCACATGCACATACACACACATACCAGTCAGACCCACACTGGTAAATCATGGAAGAAGGCTCTATCAATGAAACTCATCCTTCAGGAGTCTCTAGGGAGATATTCATATCTTCCAGAGATAATGCTCAAAGTCCCAAAGACTCTCTACCCTGTAAAGTCATCAACCTAATCAAAAAATTCACTTTATCAAAGCCCAAATTTATACATACATATATTCACATATTTATTGAGTCACTGTCTCAGAACCCTATTACAGAAAAAAACAGTCAAGATGGTAGGCAAGTTCTTTATAAGTGATACAAGCCCTGTTCCTGCAGCTAGACACCATTTAATCCAGGCCCTCTAGGTCCTCAAGGGCAGTCCTTTAATTGAATCCAAATTTCACACAACAAATCCCCTTAATAAAATAAATAAATAAAATAAAAGTACTAAAAAATAACAAAAGACTTAAATAAAAGGACTAAATTTTGTGTCCTCTTAACTTTTTCCTCTGCTTAAATTACCTAGGTGCTTTTATGTAAATAGCTGGGGTAGATATTTAATATTTTAACCAAAAAAATTGTATTTCTTTGCAAATGCTGGAAAGTTATTCACTATTTTGGAGTTTAGAGGACAGCTGAGAATGGGGAAAGATGATGAATGCATCTCTTATGTGCTGCAAGAGAGAGGTCCTTGGTGAATTAATAAGCTTTTTTTTTTAGCAACAGTCAAAGTTTGGGTTAGTTTTTTAGAAAAAATTAAATCTTATACTCAGCACTCATTTGGGTATCTGGCATCTGATCCAAAGGTATCACAGCAGATGTTAAAGTAGAAATGAACAATAAAGTGACTTTGATAGTTCTATGGCCATCTGAATTGTAATCAAAAGGGCTGGCACTGGCATGTCTCTAATTTAATTCACATTTCAACCCTGGTCATGGTCATAAAACCTGAAAAGCTGCCTTCTTCTTTAATTGAAGTAGAAAACCAAATAAATATGAATATAGAAATGCTCAAGAACACAGAACCATATTCTTTGTTTTGTTTTAATTTAGAAATGCGATAACCTGGCTGCTACAAAAAAAAATTGTATTTTTTAACTTTTCCAGGGCTAAGTAAAATGTTTCACAATCATCTCATCACTCATAAGACCTTTGATTTTATCAGTCTGGGGAGCTTCAGGTATGGAAACTATCTCTTCCAGATTAGAATATAACCTATCTATGTCTTAGTAGGTAAGTTATATAACATTGCTTGACTATTACATGTAAGAAAAACTGTAATAAAATTCATATTTTATTGCAGAGTTCTTTTTCCTGTTTTCTTTGTCTACTGAATTGTTTCTGCTTGGTGATCATTAAATTAATAACAAAAGAAAATTAATTGAGAGTGAAAAAGTGGAAGGAAGGAAGGAAGGAAAGAAGGAAGGAAGGAAAGAAGGAAGGAAGGAAGGAAGGAAGGAAGGAAGGAAGGAAGGAAGGAAGGAAGGAAGGAAGGAAGGAAGGAAAAAAGGAAGGAAGGAAAAAAGGAAGGAAGGAAAAAGGGAAGGAAGGAAGGTGTTGGGAGAAGATGGAAATCACACAGAGACAATATTTGAACATAGGACTTCCTGATTGCAAGTCCAGTGTTCTATCTACTAGTCCATACTCCCTCCTTCTTTATGCTTAGTAGACTTTTAATGAATATTTAAGGAAGGAATGAATGGATGGATGGATAATATACTATGAATAAATTGGAAGGAAGTGCTTGAGGTAAGAATATGGCATTTTATGACCCAAAACATGGGCAAACCTTGTTGTGCCCTAAATGATACAACTATCTCCATCATCATTCACAAGACAAAGTTATTCCTCTATTGTTAAATTCTAAAACCCTTTTTGTCTTTTAAAATAAAATCTCTTAATGCCTCCTTAGCACTCCAAATGAAACAAGGAATTTTCATTTGAAGGTATTCATTGGTCATCCATTTGAGTCAGCCACTCTAGGAGGTGTTGTAATTTGTAACTTCTTTGAAAACTAAGCATCAGTTGTAACATAGGGAAATAAGTGTTATTACAGTAATTTGATATAATGAAAACAAGGAAAGTGCAAGGAAGATAACCTTGCTAGAATATTCAGGTTGTTTCTATCCTAATATATTCAGCTAAGGAGATTACTGAAATGCCTGCCTTTCCCCTCTCCATTATTCTGATGTCCTTTTAATATATGTTTATATTTCAGAGTACTATTAGAGCAAATGACTAGAGCAAAAAGAGGCCATTATAAGCATATTGTGTTGAAAAAGGTTTGGGGTTTTTTTTTGTATATGTTTTTCCTCTAGTATTAAAAGGCTGAAGTAATGACCTTAATAGTTATGGCAAGGAGTGGCTTCCATTCAAAGTTTATTTTTTTTCAGCTGCTTAGAAACTCTGTTCAAGTGAATTATTTCATCTTGAAATTTCACAGGATCATTCTCAACTTCAAAGGTGATTTATTGTTGAATTTCCATACAGCTTACATTTCTAGCTCCAGGTATTTGATAAAAAATGTTTCACTCTGGAAGTCTGGATAAAGGCAAAGACAGAGGGAAAGCAAAAAGTAATCTGTTATCATCATAAACTAGGATTGCATTTATTAGTCAATTAACATGCATTTACTAATAGTTTACTATGAGTCAGGAATTGTATGAAGTGCTATGAATAGAAGGAGCAGAATGAAATACTCACTGTCCTCAAGAAGTTTACATTTTATAAAGGTAAAGAAAGGTTGGGGAGGGGTTTGTCAAGAAATAGATTCTTGATACTTGCTTGGTAAAACTCCATTCTGCTACAAGTAACTTAGAGAAAGTTTATGCTGCAGCGATGTTCTTCTGCTCTCATGATGATCAATATCTCAAAGTTTTCCCATCTGTCAATGAGAGATACCTGCTACAGAGCTGGAAATAAATATAATATGATATATTTCTGTCTCCCAGCCAAGTGGCTGATCTGAGAAAGGCCCCTCTAAAAGTATTGCATTTGGAGCCAGCAGGTTTCCATTCTAATGCCCTCCCTGCTACTTACCAGCTGAGTGCCTTTGGCAAACACTCAAGTAAACTTCAGTTTCCTCATTGGTTAAAAAAAAAAAAAAAAAAAACAAAGATGATATCTAACATTTTTTTTTCTTTAACGTGTGCACTTTTATTTGAACTGGTCTTAAGTCAGTGTACAGGTAAAGCTCCTCCCCTCCCCCAAGTACTGGCACCAATCTCATAAAACTCGCAGGGAGACTGTGAAGTCTTCATTCACATCTATATTGGGGCCAGGGCGGGAATTTAGGGAGCCGTTCAATATGACTGACAATTTAAAAAAAAGGAATGACTATTAAGGCAGAAGATACAAAAAGTTATTTTTTTAAGGATTACATTAATTTACATGTAAAGCAATACTAGTACTTTCCCCCTTCCCTCCTCCCCATCTGGATTTGTTACTTAGCTCAGTTTACAGAGCTAATTTCTCTGTAACAATGCATTATACAATATTTGGAATAACTATTAAAAACAACACACAAATGTACAATCAGAGTCCTGAAGACGCACTGTAGGACTTTGGGGATGTTTGCCTCCAACATGCTTACACTGCTCATCACCTTCACCATTCCTGTTTTTAAATCTTGAGTCAAGCACCAAAAAAACAAAAAAAACCAAAAACCAAAGCCATGTCAATCTCATCCCTTTTGGGGGGCAATTATCATGTCACACCCTTTTGACAAAAAAAAAAATCAGAAAAACACATAGTCCATTTAGAAGCATTTGCAGTGGACAATGGAGGGCCCAGATTCATCATACTCCTGTTTGCTGATCCACATCTGCTGGAAGGTGGAAAGAGACACCAGGATGGAGCCTCCAATACAGACAGAGTATTTGTGCTCAGGTGGGTCAATGATCTTGATTTTCATTGTGCTGGGAGCTAGGGCTGTAATCTCCTTCTGCATCCTGTTAGCAATGCCTGGGTACATGGTGGTACCACCAGACAATATGGTATTGGCATACAAATCCTTACGTATGTCAACATCACACTTCATGATTGAGTTGAAGGTAGTTTCATGGATTAGACAGGATTCCATATCTAAGAAAGATGGCAAGAAGAGAGCTTCTGGGCACTGGAACCTCTCATTGCCAATGGTGATAACCTGACCATCAGGAAGCTCATAGCCATCTCCTGCTCAAAATCTAGGGTGACATAACACAGCTTCTCCTTGATGTCATGCATGATTTCCCTCTCAGCTGTGGTAGTAAAACTGTACCCTCTCTCGGTCAGGATCTTCATGAGGTAGGCTGTCAGGTCATGGCCAGTCAGATCCAGACGGAGCATGGCATGGGGAACGGCATAACCTTCATAGATGGGCACAGTGTGAGTCACACCATCACCGGAATCCATCACAATACCAGTGGTACGACCAGAGGCATACAGGGACAGCACAGCCTGGATGGCAACGTACCTGGCTGGGATGTTGAAGGTCTCAAACATAATCCAAGTCATCATCGCTCTGTTGGCTTTGGGGTTCAGGGGGGCTTCTGTGAGCAGCACAGGGTGCTCTTCAGGGGCCACACGGAGCTCGTTGTAGAAAGTATGATGCCAGATCTTCTCCATGTCATCCCAGTTGGTGACAATATCATGTTGGATGGGGTACTTCAGGGTCAGAATACCTCTCTTGCTCTGGGCCTCATCCCCCACGTAGCTGTCTTTCTGGCCCATACCCACAATCACACCTGATATCTGGGGAGCCCAACAATGGAGAGGAAGATGGCCCAAGGGGCATTGTCTCCAGCAAAGCCAGCTTTGCACATGCCAGAGCCATTGTCAACAAGGAGAGTAGCAATATCATCATCCATGGTGAACTTTGAAGTGGCAGGTTTTAACCCTTAAAGAGAGAGAAGAGGTGGTGCTGCACCTGGAGGCAGGGAGGAGGAGAGTGCATGCTGGGTGGGAGAGCTCACAACTCGATATCTATTATTTTAAGATTACTGAATCTAGCATAAAAAAACAGGATTTTTTCTTTGTCTTTAATAAAGTTCCCACAGATGATAAGTACTGACAATACAATATAAAATTCAGCTCCTTTTGACTTCTTCTGTTGACCCTCACTCCCCTCCTGGATTTGAGGTGGTTGTTCAGCAACATGCCTAGTGCAAATGGAACTATATTTGGAATCCAAATGACCAAGTACAGGTCCAAGCCAAGACCTTCACCCCTCACCCCAAAAGAATTTGAGTCCTATTTGTCCACAGGCCCTGGAAAACCCCACCTTGAACTCTCCCTCTTAATCTGGCTTTTCGTGCCCAAATCTGTTACCTTTAACCTAGCCTAGCCCCACAGTGTCTGTTACCTCACGATTGCCTCTGGCTAATTCTCACCCTTGATTCCATCAAAATCCCATTTTCTTGTTTCGAGGTATCTGACATCTAGTCACCTCTACTATTTTGTGTACCCATCAAGACCACCCTTAAAGCCCTCCTCCAGTCACCCCAGACTACTTGATCATCCAGATTCCTGCCAGTCTTTCTGTATGTAAGATCCATCTTGCTTCCATGAAGGCACTCAGATTCAATCTAGCTGCCTGGCATTAGTGACACAAATGCTCAGATTCCTTAAGAGTCTAGTCAATGGTGAGACTTCTTAAGAGTCTGACCAGTATGGTGGATCCTTAATAAATTTTGTTTTCTTTGATGGAAAGAAGGCTTGAGTCGAATTCATTTGGGCAGGACTCGGCATATTGGGGTACGTAGCACCCCTAAACCTCAACACAAGAGTGTGGGATATAGCTACCCTTACTCAAATTAAACTCAGAGGTTTCTCAAGATGGAAGGCAAAAAGGAATTTATTACAATCTCATGAGAAGGGGTACTTCCTGCAAGACCATAGGTGGTGTCAGTAAGGGAGTACACCTGAGCATTATATAGTCCCTAACGTGGAAGCCCCCTAGCCTCTCTTCCCATTGGCTGGGAATCCAGGCATACATCTAAGCATGGGATTCTACTCCAGAGACATAGAACAGGGGAAGGATCATAGCTCACCAATGAGGGTTTTAGTTGCCAAATGTGGAACTTTGGTGGTTCTCTTCCATCCTGGAGCATTTTATTTGCCTAAGGGGATATTTAGTTATTTTAACTTTGGCAGGAAGGGTGGGGGTTTTGAGGAATTCATCCCTGAGGGGTCTTCACTAAACCTGATTTCACTCACAAGGATATGAGTTCACTCTCCATCTGTTGAAACTGCCTAAATAACCTAGGCAGGTTGCTTAACCTCTCATAGTGTGATGTTTGCAAAGTCCAAGAGGCATAATTTCTGAGTAATTAATCATTTTATTAATCAAGTTAGCAATAATTTTAAAAGGGTTGATACTCTCTAGAATTCCAAAGATCCTTCATGGAACCAACTTAGTGCTTCTATGCCTTTGGAAGTGTGCCTGTACCTGAGGGTGGCAAACAACTCTGGTTAAAAAGTAGTAAAAGAGAATGAATGTTATGATGAGAGGTGGACCTATTCTAATGAGGAGTTGGGAGACATGATTTTGATAATGTCCTTTACGTCCAAAATCCTCCCAGTCTTGAACAAATTAATCAAAGAATTTATCCCCACCTAAACCTGAATGGAACACCATGAGCAGAGGGATTCACTTAGATAAAATGGTCTGGGTGAGGTAAATTTTTGGCAAAGATTAGTAATGTCCTTCAAAGGTTGGGCTCCAAACAAGGAAATAAGATAGAGAAAAAGCCTGGAATCTTCCCCATAATTGGTTATTATTAATCATTTCTGTCATTGTCCTAAATCTCCTCAGCTGTAAAGTGAGAAAACTAAACTGTAGAATTTCTAAAATCTCTGTCATCTCTTAAGCCTAAAAAAGATGGCCTGAATTTTTGGCACACCAAAGAAACTTGGAATTGTAGCACTAGGCACAATTAGGATGTTCATGGAGTAAATT
Organism: Bettongia penicillata ogilbyi; assembly: GCA_023548195.1. Classification (NCBI taxonomy): domain Eukaryota; kingdom Metazoa; phylum Chordata; class Mammalia; order Diprotodontia; family Potoroidae; genus Bettongia; species Bettongia penicillata. The sequence continues at coordinate 262,548 of JAJHZJ010000690.1, read as the reverse complement.
TCAGGAAAAGAGAAATCAGAGTCACAGAATATTTATCACTGGAAGTGATCTTGAAAATGATCTGATTCACACACCTTAATTTACACATGAGTAAACTGAGTTTCAGCCATAAAGTAGAAATAAAACAAGCATTTTTTTAAGCATCTACTATGCTCCAGGCACTGGGCTATGTTGTTGTTGTGTTCAGTTGTTTCAGTCATGTGTGACTCTGGGTGACCCTATTTGGAGTGGTTTGCCATTTCCTTCTCCAGCTCACTCTACAAATGAGGAAACAGGCAAACAGGTTAACTGACACGCTGAGGGTCACACAGCTAGTAAGTGTCCGAGGCCAGATTTGAACTCTTGAAGATGCATCTTCCTGACTTCAGGCCTGGCACTCTATCTAATGTGCCAGCTATCCTCATTTAATCCTCACAACAATCCTGGGAAGTATGCACTCTTATTATGCCAGTTTTAAAGTGGAGGAAATGGAAGTAAACAGAGGTTAAGTGACTTAGCCAGAGTCACGCATACAGCCAATTGGTGTCAGAAGCCAAATGTGAATTCAGATCTTCTTGACCCTATGGTTCATCCTTTGTTGTCAGGTGATGTCTTGATTTGCAAGTGAATTGGATTTAAGTGAGCAAGACTGTGCAAAGTCATCAGCCTCACTCTCCTCCAGTGTCACTGAAGTCCAGTAGTGAGACATAAGTCAATACAGCTGGCAATGGCCCCAACCCCAAGCCTAGCACTCTAGCCACTATACCACCCCAACTACTAATAGTAGTAGTGGTGGTAGTAGCAATAGCAGTAGTGGTAGTAGTGGTAGTAGTAGTAGTAGCAGTAGCAGCAGCAGTAGCAGTATTAGCAGTAAGCAATAATAGTAATAGTAGAAGTAGTAGCAGTACTATTAATAGAAGTGATAGTAGTGGTGGGAATAGACTTCTGTTTTCGTTGTTCAGTTTTGCCCACTCTATTTGAGATTTTCTCAGCACAATACCCTAGAGTGCTTTGCCATTTCCTTCTCCAACTCATTTTACAGGTGAGGAAACTGAGGCAAAGAGGGTTCAGTGACTTGCCCAGGGTCACACAGTCATTACGTGTCTGAGGCCATTTGAATTCAGGGAAACAGTTTTCCTGATTCCAGGCCCAACACTGTATGGACTGTGCCACCTAGCTGCCTGGTAACAGGGATTCTGACACCAAGTCCAGTGCTCTCTTCATGAGAGCACATTGCTTCTCTATCCCCTTTTATTGGCAAGCTATCTGGGGGCTAAGTTAAAAAAAAATAGCAGTACTATTGACAAAATGGAGAGAGAAGCCACTAGTGATCTAGTAAATCTTATGGGGAGTTCCACAGAACTCACCCACTCAACTTGAAACCTTAAGAGATCTCTGGATATAAGTGACCTCCTTCCTAAGATCACTTGGCATCAGATATGACTGTTATATACTCTTCTTTTGGGGTGTACATGGATCAAATTGTTTTGGAACCAATGGAGGTAAATAAGTGGAAGGAAGACAGTCATCCCTCTTGAAAGCTGACACTGAAGAAAGAGTTGAAGTTGCTCTTTCATTTTCTCATACAAAGTTAGTGTTTTGCAATGCTTTTCATAACCTAGGGCAGTAATCCAAATAATGAGTCATCAAGATGATGGATGGATATGGATACAGACACCTCAGAAAACTTTTAAGGTCCTCAAATGCCTGGGTGTCTGGAGGCTGAATAAGCTATCAGAAATACATTTGTGTTGGTTCAGGGTGGGAGTGCATATCATTTTTAGAGTAATTTAACGTTCCTCAAAGCTGTTATCACTGTAAACTGAATTTTATTTGTCCACAGAACATACCTAACGTAGGCAGACATCAGTGGAAGTAATACTTCTGCTCAGTTTTCTAATATATGCATAATATATTGGAGAAACCCCAGAAGCTAGGTACATTCTGCTCTGACATTCTATTGACTGTGTGACCTTAAGTAAGTCACTGTGCCTCAGTTTCCTCACTACAAAATGGAAATAAAAATACTTATGCTATCTACCATACAAGACTGGGAACAGTCTTGTATGCTTTAATGACCTTGAATTGCTAAATAAATGTGAGTTGTCTTTACAATCATACCGTTATTACTATGTTATATTATTAAATATTATATTGTTGGATCATATCATCATTACTTGAAGAAACTCCTTGTAGGGAATGAAGAGGGTGCTTCTGGTTATATATTCCTGTGCAGGCTGCCAGGTAACAGGGTCAGCTGTTGCTAATTGTGATGGCTAGTTTGGATGTAGGGCACCTGCTTATTGAGGAACTGAGCTGAGACCAGCCATTCATTCTCTCCAGACCACTGAGCAGCTGCTAATGGTTTTCTCTCTGTGCTGACCAAGACTGGATTCAAACCAGCAGTGACCTTTGCTTTCTGTGCCTGTAATTAAGGATGTCTGCCATCTCCATAATCCAGTTTCAAGCTTGATTAATTTTCATAATTACAAAGTACATTTCTGCAGCTGTAATAAGGGAAGGACTGGCCCACAGGAATGCAAGAGTGCCATGAAGGCAAGAATAAATAACAAGAGTAATACTTCACATTTATTTCATGTTTAATCAGTATTTTTCTAAGCACTTGACATTCATTATCTAGTTACTCCTAGTGACTTTCTGGGGAAGTACCACACACTTATACTCACATTTTATATCAGGCTATGAAACAAAAATAGGAGTAAATTGTCCCAGAAGTCTTGTTTCATAGTTCACAGATCTAAAGTGAGAAAGGACAGAGGTGTCCCACAATGTGAGCCCACAACCGTCCTAGTGGGGACTGAATTCGATTAAAGTGAAATTGGGAAATATTTAACAAGATAAACAAAAATACAATAGGACATAGGTAATATGCAGCTTTATAATATGCAGCCACAGGGATCTTTATGCCTGGTTTAGTGGGCCCTGTTTCTACTTGAGTGTGATACCAACACTCTAGGCAATTACCTAAAACCTTACCTAACTGCATTGGGCAGCTGAGTAGTAGAGTGGATAGAGCACTGAGTTTGGAGTCAGGAAGACTCATATTCCTGAGTTCAAATTCAGCCTCAGACACTTCCTAAGTGTGTGACCCTGGGCAAGTCACTTGACCCTGTGGGTCTCAGCTTTCTCATGTATAACAGGAGCTGGAGAAAGAAATGGCAGTCCATGCCAGAATCTTTGCCAAGAAAAGCCCAAATGAAGTCACGGAAACTCAGATATGACTAAAACGACTGAACAACAAAAATAAATTGCCTTAGACCACTGAGAAGTACTGTCCAACCCTCTCCTAAAATGATCACGGAACTAGGGCTAGAGAGGACATCAGAGGCATCTAATCCAATGCCTTTATTTTACAAATGAGGAAGCCTAGTCCCAGAGGTGATAAGACTTGACTAATACCATATACTTAAGTGGAAGAGGCAGGGGAAGGAAGGAGAGAACTCATGTTCTCTGCCTTGAAATCCAAAATCCTTCTTGCTGCTCTCGTTTGAAACAAGAATGATAGCAAGCCCATAGCTCTAATGCATAGATGCAGAAAAATGCAATGATCTTAATTAATAACCTCTTTGGAAGTAGGCAAATTAATGACCCATTTTATGGGTGGCTCATTCTAATGGCCCTTGCATTTATGTTGGGTGTACCAGTTAGCCACAAGGGAATTGAAAAATTACCTGTGCCCAGGGTAAAGGGTTATTTACGAGAAACTTTGTTCATGACAAATTACAAGTTACTTCTTTGCCTTTGGATTTTATTAGCTGAATAAGACCCTAAGGAAGGAAGTTTAAAAAACTCCCCAACACTCCTCCCTCCTCCTACCTTCCCTATCAATCATCTCTAATTACAAAGGGACAAAAATTTTATAGAAATGCATAAGTCTTAGGGACTTTGAGGGTTATAAAGTTTGTCTTTTATGTGATGTAACAAGATATTCTTCTCAGTAGCAAGGTTCCCTAAGGGGGAGATACAAGTTAGCACAGTGCCAGGCAAGTCAAATCACTGTCACAACCTCGACCAACATCTCCACTCAAACCCTAATAGGGACATCCCAGGATTCTGAATTTGAGAATTTTATGAACCATCAGAACTGTTTCTAGCCTAGCCCCCATAGCTACCATTGAGGGGAGAAATTATTGTGGGGAGGGGTCCCCATCTTTATCAGCATCAGAAACATCTACTGACCAATTACCACCAACAAACAAATTGGCATAGGACCCCCAGGAGTGGTAAACACTGACTATACCACTGGTCCTGTTTCCTACTCAGCCTTCATCAACATCATCTAGGGAAGAAATCCCTGTGGAAAGGGAGCCAACCATTCCCACCAATTGCCTCACACAAGGCAAACAAGTCATCCTGGCTGAAGTTGCAACAGAAAACAGCACATGGAAGGCAAGTCAGACCACCACTACCACCTTGACCACCATCTCCCCTTCAGACCCTGGTGGGGATAGCTCAGGATCCTGAAGCCAAGAGTTTTGGGAATTACAATCCTTCTAGCACAGTGTCTTCTGGCATCATCCTTAACAGGATGATACATCTTGAGGAGATACAGGCTGGTAACTGCTCCTTCAAGGACTACAGTCATAGCTAATGAAGACACAGAATAGAAAATTCTTGCCACCAAAATCTTTGGTGCAGTCAAATTGGTCTATATCAGAAACTGATATGATTTTATCAGAAGAAATGACATTAAAGAAGAGGTATTACTGCCTGCTTTGCTTCTGGACCCTATGGAGCATGAAACGTTTCCATCTGACCTGTAGCTGAAACTTTCTCTATGTGTTGTCTCTCCCATCAGATGGTGGACTTTTCAAGATTAGGGACTGCCTTACTTTTCTATGTTTTATTCTCAGTGCTTTGCACATAATATCACTTAATAAATGCTTTATTCCTTTATAACTTTATTAATTCATTCATTTATCCATTCATTCATATCTTCTCCCGCTGGTAAACAGAAAGTACTTGCTGAACTTTGTTGACTCAGGCCCACCCTCTATTGAGTGTGACAACCCATCAGCAAGTTATTGGAGAATATATTTAGCAACAAAAGGAATCTTCTAGGTTCCATTAAGTACAACACTCCTCATTTTACAGAAGAAGAGACTGAAACCTAGACAGCTCATAGGAACATAGAGTTAGAGCAAGAAGGGACCTCAGAGGACATCAACTTCAACTTCATTCTACAGACGAAAAGACTGAGGCCCAGAGAGGTTAAGAGGTTAAGAGGTCATACAGACAGAGCCAGAACTTGTACTTAGGTCCTTTTACTCCAAAGTCAATGCTTATTGATTGATGGATGGATGGATCGATTGTTCTTTCCATTGAACCAATCAATCAGCAATCTTTTATTAAGCTCCTACCACCTGCTGAGGATACAAAGATAAAAATTAAACAGTCTCTGAACTCAAGAAACTTACAAGAAACATGTGTATATGTATGCATATGTATATATGTATATGTATGTCTATGCACACAGCTGTCTATATTTATATATTGATATATGTGCACACATTTATATACACATATGTATGCATTATGTGTGTGAATATAAAATATATAAATATATAAAATTATATAAATTTAAATAAATAAAAAATATATTATTTAAAATTTAAAATAAAATATGTATAGACATGTATATATGTATACATTATGTATGTGACTATAAAGTCGATACAGGATGACTTAAGGGATGGGGTAACTACAGGCTGGAGAGATCAGGAAAGGCGTCAGGCAGAACATGGCCCTTGAGGCTGACCTTCTGACTCTGAGCCCAGTGTCCTCCATTGCTACAACATCATGGGGTAACTACTATGCTAATTGATTATTCCAGCTGAGATTTAGGCAACTTAGGTAATCACAACAAGTTTCTTCTTCAATTTTATTATTTTTAAGCTTCCTAATGAACACATTTTCACATAGGACTAAAACATAAACATGGCAACAGACTTCAATCTTGGAATATGCAGAAAGTGACCATCCATGGAATAGATTAATTACAGTGGAAGCTAATCACATTGCTTTAATTGGGTCTAAATCATATTATAGCCATGAATCTCCAGTTTCATCAGATTTTACTGAATGCTAACTATCCTCTTCACATTCTTTTAAAGAAATGATGTGACCCTGTGTCCTTATCACAGATTGGGCAATCATTCCACTGAACCTCACTGCCATCTCCCAAACCCTCCCCATATTTGATAAAAAATTCCTTTTCTTACATATTATCTCCCATTCAGCGAGGTGAATAAAATTAATATGACTAAGTTAATACAACCAAAGTGCAATATTTAGATCATCAAATGGTTTAGAAAGACCTGAGTTTGAGTCCACCTAGTGGGTGACACTGGAAGAGTCACTCCCTCAGGCTCAGTCTCCTCATCTATAAAATGGGGAAAATAATAGCACTTTCAGCCCAGGTTGTTACAAGGATAAAATGAGATAACATTTTTAAAGCATTCTGCAAACCTTACAATGCTATGTATGTGTGACCTCTTGTTTCTGCTGTCATTGGAGATGGTGGTAGATAGACAGCTGACCTCAGAGTCAGAAGAACTTGGCTTCCAGTCCTGCTTTAGACGTATACCATCTGTGTGACCCTGAACAAGTAAAGTCACCTCTAAGTGATACAGGCAACTCTCCCAAACTGGAAGTGGCAGAGGCTGACCTGCACTCATGAATGAAGTTGTCACACAGAAGATCCCTACATGGATGAATCCACAGAGCTGATCTGCCTGCCCCTTCTCATGAAACGCACTCTACCCATCCTACTTCCTGTTTCTCCACAACATTCACCCATCCCCCCTGAAACTCTGTCTCTCTCTGTTTCTGTCTCTTTCTGTGTGTCTCTATCTCTGTCTCTCTCTGCCTCTATCTGTCTCTGTTTCTGTGTGTGTGTCTGTCTCTCTATCTCTGTCTCTCTCTCTGTCTCTCTCTCTCTGTCTCTCTCTCTCTCTCTCTCTCTCTCTCTCTCTCTCTCTCTCTCTCTCTCTCTGTCTCTCTCTCTCTCTTCTCTCTCTCTCTCTCTCTCCAGGTTAGTTCCCACATTATCTCATCCTTACCCCCAAATCACTCATCTATTCCTTTATTAATGTTGCTTTCCTAGACCAGTATGTGTTAACCCGCTTAGTTGCTTCCTCCTATCCAAATTCAACCTAGTCTTCAAGGACCAAATTAAGTCTGACTTCCTCCATGAAGCCTTGTGGACCATTCTATACATCTAGTTCTAGTCTCTCTCCCAAGTCAAAGAGTCAAAGTCACACATACATCCCTAATTTTTAATGGAGATTTCAAGATAGATGTCCCATAGAAATCTCAAACTCAACATATTTTAAAACACATTATTATCTTTTTCCTAAAATGAACCCATCTTCCAAATACTCCTGTTTATTTTTTCAAGAACTCCACTATCCTTCTTGTCACCCAGGTTTACAATCTTAGCACTTTCCTTGAGTCTGTACTGTCTCTTACCCCCACATATCCACAACATTTCATATATGTATGTATGTATATATACATGTGTATGTGTGTGTATAATGTTTCTACCCTTTGTTTCTACCCATATGATCATGATCCTAGCTCAGGCCTTTGTCATCTCTGTCCTGGACTGTTTTGTGTTTTTGTTTTTGTTTTTTTAAGTAATTGTAGTTAAGTGACTTGCTACAGAGTCACACAGTTAGTAAGTTTTTGAGGCCAGATTTGAACTTAAATCCTCCTGACTCCAGGGCCCGTGCTCTATCCACTGTACCACCCAGCTGTCCATCTCCTGATCTATTTCAATAGCATTCCTACTTAGGAATTTGTCTCTTCAAACGTCTCCCTCTCCAATCCATCCTCATCATTGCAACGAAAATGATTTTCATAAATGATTTGTGACGATGTCACATTTATAACCAATAAACTCCAATGGTTCCCTATTGATAGGAACAAACATAATATCCTTGGCCTTTTACAACACTTTACAACCAGGCCTTAATGACATTTTCCCACCCTTATTCTCTAGCATATTACTCCCCTTTCTTTATTCTACATCCCAACCCAACAGGCCTTCTTCACATTCTATACTCAATCTCCCATCTCCACACTTTGGCAGTGGCTGTACCCCATGCCTTTTTAACTTCCACCTCTTAGAATCCTCTATTTCCTTCAAAGTTCTACTTCTAGATGAAGACTTTCTTCATCATCCCCAGCTGCTAATGTCCCTCTTCACACCTTGATAAATCACCTTGTGTTGAATATATTTATATATTATATACAGATAATGTTTAATATATACACATGTGTAAACATATATTCAATACAAAAGAAATTTATTATATGTAATAGATTATACATAATTATATGCTTATATATGATAAATACAATCTAGCAATATACAAAATTACAATATATAAGATAGCTATATCTGCACTTATTAATGTGCAATTTGCTTTTTTCAAAATATTTAGGTGAAATTTTGTAACAATAACAAGATACAAAAAGATGATAAACTACAATTTCTCAAGGCATTATAAACATTATGTACATTTGTCTGTCCTCTCTTTTAGGTAAAGTGCTGTTTTGATGACATATAATAAATACACAACTAGAGAAAATTTTTTTCCGGACAATTTATAAAGGAGCTGGAGTCTTCTTGTAAGCATCTTTTCCCCAAAAAAGGAATTCACAAAAGTGTATTACAGGCCAACTCTTGGTAATGCACATGCAACAAAATTATCTTGAAGACTCTTTGGGTTTTAAAATTCAAAATTAACATTTATATCTTTTTAATGATACTTAAGTTCCTTGAGGGTAGGGTCTGTTTTGGTTTATATCTTTGTGTTCTCCAACACCCAGCATTATGTGCAGAGACATAGTAGGCACTTTAAAGATACTTGCTGAATCTGTGTCAGATTTCTCAGATAAGGGTTTTATATTCAAGATATATAGACAAATAACTGCTTACATTGAGAGATATAAATAAGAATGATCAAAAGCCATTCACCAACAGATAGACTGATTGATTCCACACTGCATTGGACTCACCCATCAGTGATTCTTAGAGTATCAGAGTACTTGGAATTAGAAGAAACCTTAGAAATTATCCAGTCCAACCTCACTTCTCAATGAAGAAACTGAGAGTTGAGGAAGTGAGATGACTGACCTAAGGTCATAACAGTACTAATTAGCTGTTAGCTTCTGAATTCAGATCCTCTGACTCTTAAGTCTCATGTTTTCTTCATTCCATCACTGTCTCTTTATACTCTGAAGTGCAGCACTTGCTTCTCTACTGTCTTACTTTATTCAACACAGCAGAATGACCTGCTACAACACCTTGAAACCATTCAGTATAATTTAAGTGCCTACAAATAGGCAGCTAGGTGGCCCAGTAGATGGAGCTTTGGATCTGGAGTCAGGAAGAACTGAATTCCAATCTGTCTTCAACACTTGCAGTGTGACCCTAGGCAAGTCACTTAACTTCAGTCAGCTTGTTTCCTGGGCTGTAAAATAGGGATACTAATAATGCTTACCACCTTTCCCCCAAGATGGCACCAAAGGCAAAGAAGGAAGCTATTGTCCCCCCAAGACAGAAGCCAAGTCCAAGGCCTTGAAGGCCAAGAAAGTGGTGTTGAAGGGTGTCCATAGCCACAAAAAGAAGAAGATCCAAACATACCCAACGTTCTGGTGACCCAAGACACTAAGATTAAGAAGGCAGCCCAAATACCGTTGGAAAAGTGCCCCTTGGAGAAACAAGCTTGATCACTATGCTATCACTAAGTTCCCTTGACCACTGAGTCTGCAGTGAAGAAGATTGAGGACAACAACACCCTAGCTTTCATCGTGGACGTCAAGGCCAACAAGCATCAGATCAAGCAGGAGGTAAAGAAGCTGTATGACATTGATGTGGCCAAGGTCAACACACTGATCCAGTCTGATGGAGAGAAGAAAGCTTATGTCCGTCTTGCTCCAGACTATGATGCTTTGGATGTTGCCAACAAAATTGGAATCATCTAAACTGTGTCCAGCTGTCTCACTGCACCTACAATAAAAAATTTTTCCCCGAAAAATAATAATAATAATAATAATAATGCCTACCTCCAGGGTATGTTGTGAGGATCAAGCAAGATTTTGTAAAGTGTTTAGCACAGTGCTTGGCACATAGTAGGTGCTCAGTAAATGCTTATTTCCTTCCTTTCTTCCTTTCTTACTAAGTTACAGGCACTATGCTGGGTGCTAGAGATACAAAGTCAGAAATGAAACATCCCCTGCTGGAAACAACAGGAACATAGATAAGTCAATACAAAATACTTAAGAGAAAATGCCAACTAACTTCTGCAAGGAAGGACATCAGAAACCTAGAGGATTAGAAAAAGCTTCTTTAAAAAGTGAGGCTTGAGCTGAATATTAAGGAGAGTTTTAAACTGAGAAGAGCGCATATTCCAGTCAAGGGAGGAGGAGCAGAGGGTGCAAAGGGCCAGAAATATGGGAGCTAGAATGTCATGTGTGGGAAACAGCTAACAGACCAGTTTAGATGGAACAGAAAAGTATGGAGGGACATGGTATGAAATAATCTTGGAAACATAGATTGGAGTCAGATTGTGAAAAGCTTTAAATGGCAGGTGGAGAATTTTGTCCTACAGCCATTTTGGAGCTACTAGAGCATCTTGAGCAGATGAGTGACAAAATCAAAAATATATTTTAGGAATATAAATTTGGCAGCTTTCTGAGGGGAGAGATTAGAGACAAGGAAGACCAATGAGGAGGATTGTCAAAATAGCCCAAGCCAAAGTTATAATGACCTAAACTAGGGTGATAGTCACCTAAGGAGCAAAAAAGAAAAGGATACTAGAGGTGTTATAGGGGTTGAAACAAGGATAATCTGAGCAACTACAGTGAGGGTGATGACAATAAAATAGGGAAGAAGATGGGAAATTTGGGGGAAGAAATATAATGAATTCAGTTTTGGACATGTGGAATTTAAGATGCATATAAGATATCCAATTGGAAGAGATCAGTTGAGAGATGGGAATGGAATTCAAGAGAAAAACTGAGGCTGAATATGTAGATCTGGAAGATGCCTACACAGAGGTGATAAAGATCCAAGGATTTCACTAATAGAGAAAAATAGCCCAGGACAGTGTCTTGGCACACACCAACAATAAGGGTAGGGCAGGCATGATGGATCAGAGGAGTCTATCAAGCTGGTCAGAGAGCCAGGAGACAAAGGCTGGCATGAAAACCCAGGGAGGATGGACATTGAGAATGAGGAGATGCTCAACGGTGTTAAATGCTACAGATAGGCCAACCAGGATGAAGTAGCCATCAGATGTGTCTATAAAAACTTTCGGTAACCTTGGAGATATGAGTTTAAGTTGTGTGATGAGATTAGAAACCAGATTACAAAGACTTGGGAAGTAAGTGAAAGAAGAGAAAGCAAGGAGCGTAGGCAGTTTTTTTCTGGGATTTTGGCTATGAAAGGGAAGATAGTTATAGGAAGATACGTTGAGCAGATGGTAGGGTCAAGTGAAGGATTTTTAATCATAGGGAACACTCCAAATGCCCAGCGTGTGTGTAGGCAGCAGTGAAAGAGCTAGTGGAGAGAAACTGAAAATTGGGGAGAAAGAGAACAGGAAATGATTGGAAGAACAAGTTCTCAGAGGACATCATAGGGGATGGGATCAAGTGGGCAAGTGGATAAAACAATCATGGGAATGATAATAACTATAGAGCTTCAGTGGCTTTTAGAGATGAGGAAGTTAAGGCTCAGAAAAGTTATGATTTGCCCAAGGTCTCACAGCTAGCAAGTGCCTAAGCTGGGTTCTGAATTCAGGTCCTCAGGATCCAGATTCAGAGGGATTTTTTTCTTCTTTCAATACCATATGCTTCTTTTCTAAGAAAATATACTACATTTCATTAGAGACAGGACCAATGGAGGGAACATGAATTAATATCGAGAGGCTTTGGGATATCAAATAGGGGGAAAGATAGTTACCAGTAAAGGCCCTCAATTTTCTTTTAATTTTAATGAAATTTTATGTATATATAGACATATATAATATGTGTACATATATATATATATATATATAGTGTATGTATGTGTTTAAACATATATCTACCTTCTCTCCCTTTTCCCTTCTCCCCCATTCCTATATGTGGTATACCCTAAGGCTCTGTCCTGGATCCTTTTCTCCTTTGGTGATATTATTAGATCCCTATCTCCTCAACATAGCTGACTTCCAAATCTATATGTCAAGCCCTTGTTTTTCTCCTGAATTACAATCACAATTGTATATTGATCATTTCCAGTTCTATGATCTATAGGCATCTTAAACTCAACATGTTGAAAATGGAATTCACTGTATTTATTTCCAAATATCCCACCTATTCTTCTTTTGATTTCTCAATAAAATAAGAAAAACACAATTTCTGTTACAAACATGTACAGTCAAGCAAAAAAAAAATCTATATTCACTATGTTAAAAAATGTATGTGTATAGATATATGTATATATGCACACATATATTTATGTATATACTACATATACCAATATATACATACTATACAAACATGTTTGTCTTTGTCTGTGATCAGGCTATCACTTCTCTGTGAAGTGATGCAAAGCATGTTACATCATGAGACCTCTGGAGCTGTCATTGTTCATTGTGCTGATCAGAATTCTCAAATCTTTCACATTGTTTTTAACTTTACAATATTGTTGTTATTGTATAATTTGTTCTACTCTTCATCAGTTCATATAAATGTTCTCATGCTTCTCTGACACCATTCTTCACCTCATTTTTCATATGCTATAATTTGTCCAGCCATTCCTCAATTGATAGGCATTCCTATCAATTCCTAAGAACTACTATGAATATTTTTGTACATGTAGGTCGCTTTCCTCTTTCTTTGGTCTTTTGGGTTATATGTCTTGTAATGGAATGGTTGACTCAAAGGGATACACAGTTGAATAAATTTTTTGGGCGTAGGTCCCAATTGATTTTCAGTGATGAGAACCAGTTCACAATTCTATCAATAATGTGTTAATGTACTTGTTTGCCCAGAGACCTTTCAGCATTTGTCATTTTCCGTTTTTTGTCAACTTTGCCAATTTGATGGGTATATGATGGAACCTTAAAGTTGTTTTAATTTTCATTTCTCTGTTAGTGATTAAGATCACTTTTCCCCATAGGACTATTACTAGCTTTCAACAGCTAGGTGTCACAGGAGATAAAGTGTCAGGCCCAGAGTCAGGAAGAGCTGAGTTCCAGTCTAGTCATAGAAACATGCTAACTGTGTGACCTTGTTCAGGTTGATTAACTCTGAAATGTCAAAATACTCCACTATATTTGCCAAAAAGAAAACCAAAAAACAAAAACAAATGGGGTCATGAAGAGTTGGAAGTGACTGAAAACTATTGAATAACACTATTTATAGCTTGCATTTCTTCATCTGAAAACTTCCTGTTCATATCATTGGATCAGTTGGGGAATGGCTATTTTCTAAGTAAAGACTAAAGTAGAAAACGCTCTGCTAAAAGGAAAGGGAGAAGGGATTGTGTCACTTTATTGAGGAGAAAAGAAAGATTGGAAAATTCCATCTTCTGCAGGAGGCCTTTTCTGCCCCTTCCTTCCCCCTATTTCTAATGTCTTCCCTCTAACATTATCTTCCATTTATGTTATATGATGCATGTATATTGTGTATCCAAACTTTTTGCATGCTTTCTCCTTCACTGTGGTTGTTGCTTTGTCATTTCAGCCATGTCTGATTCTTCATGACCTTATTTAGGGTTTTCTTGGCAAAGATATGGTATCCACCTAATTCTCCCGAATCTCACCTTTGGCTCTAAGAAGCTGTAACAGGCACAGCAGTCATATCCCGGTAAACCATCTCAGCAGACAGGCTAAACCAGGTTGAAGGTAACTAAAAGAGCTGTGAATCTATTGGTGTCTGTCTCAAGCATGTGCATACTTTCTCCAGCAAAACGAGCAGATGAGAACAATTTGTTCCAGTGGTCATGAAGGCAGCTGAAGCAGGCTCTGTGAAACACTTAGAGCTCCATCAGACACTGAAGATGCCAAGATCATTAATGCCACTGTATCACAGGCATGGGAGACAGCTGGTGAAAAGATAGAGTCAGAAAACTGAGTGTCATGTGTGAGAAACAACAAAATGACCAGTATAGCTGGATTCCAGAGTAACTAGAGAAAATGTAAAGGTAGAAAGCAACATATTGGAGATGGGAGTGAATATTCAGTGAAGAGTAAAGGATGATATTAAGGCTGCACGCTAGGGTGACTGGAGAATGGTGATGCCCTCAACATTAACAGGAAATGCATATAACAACAAAGTTGGGAGGTGGGGCAGGACAGTGAGAACACGTCTATTTTGGACATGTTGTGTTTGAGATGTTTCCAGGACATCTGGTTCAAGATGTCCAAGAGACAGGTATGAAGTGAGACGCAAGATCTAGAGAGAAATTAGGGCTAGAGAAATAGCTCTGAGAATCATGTGCATAAGGAAATAATTGAACTCATGTAATCCAATGAGGTCACAAAGTAAGATAGTATAGAATCCATAGTAAATGCTTAATAAATGCATACTGAATTTAATTAAATTGACTGCCTTGGTCCTGAATTTCCTCAACTGTAAAATAAAGATGTTCAACTAAATGGCTTCTAAGGTTCCTTCCAGCTCAAAAATTTTATGGTTCTAATTAGTGGGCATTAATGACTAATGATGAGTATAGGTTATCAGCAGGTTTTGTAACTGACAGATGGGAAATGTCTTCTTAAGTAATTTAAACCTTTTCTTAGTTCATCTGGGAAACCTGCAGAAATGTATAGTTCTTTGGAGGCTAAAGATTTGGCTAGACTAGGACTGCAGTTGGAACAACATGCAAGCAATGTTTCACTGCTATTTTAGATCAAGATTTTTGCTACAGATGGTGAACAAGACCAAGTATTACAGACAGATGGCAAAATTATAGTGGACTTGCTTTCTATTAAACTTGTATATTTTGTCCCTAGTACTAAGGACAAAAACCAAAGGGTAAATCATGCAGCCCAAATGGGGAAAGAACTGTGAAGAGATGAGGCAAAAACCAAGAAAGCAATGGAGATATGATCAGTAGAATAAACTACATGTTGAAATCAGTTAGAAAATGAGTCCATATAGTGAAGAATTAGAAATAAAGTAGATGCCCGTTGACTTGGGAACGTCTGAACAAGTCATGACTTTGTTGTTGAGTCATTTTTCAATGATGTCCAACTCTTTATGTTTTCATTTGGGGTTTTCTTGGCAAAGATACTGGAGTGGTTTGCCATTTTCTTCTCTATATGCAAGTAGCAACACTCCAAGAAATAACGAGCACTATGAATATAGAGAAGTAATAAAAGACTTTTAAAAACTGATATAAAATGAAATACACAAAATCAGGAAATCACTATGCACAATGATTAAAACAAGGCAAATTAAAAGAAAAGTAACAACAAAATAATCAAAACTGAATGCTGCAAAATTTTTTGGCCAACTCTGCCCCTCCCCCCCAAAAAAATATGAGTAGAAAGCTTTCCCCTGTTCTTTTCAGAAATAGAGAACCCTGGATGGGGATCACAGCTTATAACATCAGACAATTTTTCTTACATGTTAAGTTTTACGAAACATTTTTTTTTCTTTTTGTTCCTTTTTTTTCATTCTTTTTTTAAAATTATAAGTGATGACTCCCTGGGAAGATATTGAATGATATAATAGGAAATGTAGGTAAGGTCTAAACAAAAGATGGTACAAATTCTTTTTTTAAAAAGAAGAAAGGTAGCAAATCCATAAAATTCATGTCAGATTGTGATAAGAAAGACATGTAGACTGCTATCGGACCATTAAAAGTCATATATTGATATGAATGCCACACAGGTGGCAAGAAAATGCATACATATGTATATGTGTGTATGAATATATATATATATATATACATCTATACATACATACATTTATGTACATATATTAATGTATAGCTTTTACATAGCAAGACCACATGGGTCCTTTCCTATTAGATCCTGATTTTCCCCTGTGCTGTAAACATTACCTAAGAGTTGGCCCTGATGGTTTAGTTTGCAGATTATGTGAAAAAAGGACAAATGCATGAATCTGACTCCAAAAGTGGAATTCAAAGCAGTTCATCACCTTCATTTAATTAGAAGCAAGAGCACAGGACAAGAAGATAGATAGTGAATTAGAAAGAAGTCAGAGGCAAATGCTCACAGTTATAGAAAATTCTCATGTGACTATGTCCTCTGACACTGGCAGTCTAGAGAGGTCTAGGGAGGGCAGAGTCACAATACTCATAAGACCTGCCCTGCTGCAACATCTCAGGTAGCCTTTAAACAAGGACACTCAGGCTTCAGGACTCTTGGCAAGTAAAAAAAAAGCAAGCTAGAAGTTGCACAGTATAAACTGAGTCTCAGCTGAGAGTATTTCTGTGTGTATATATATATATATGTATATATATATAAATTATATATATTATTAATAAATGCATACTGAATTTAATTAAATTGACTTCCTTGGTCCTGAATTTCCTCATTTGTAAAATAAGAGTGTTCAGCTAGATGGCTTCTAAGGTTCCTTCCAGCTCAAAAATTTTATGATTCTAATTAGTGGGAATTAATGGATTTGTAGTGATTCTATTAAATTGTTATACAACCTATGAATTCAATCATATTGAGAACTCCTGGATGAAGAATGCCTTCTACAGATGTAGGTCAGTACCTGATCTTCAGCTTGCAGATATAGTTAGGAGGTATTGAGAAATGATATGATTGTCATAGGGCTTCACGGCCAATCTGTATGACTTCATGGCTCCATGACCAGTCAGGAGCCCAGAGATGAATCTAGGTTTTACTGACTCTGAGAACAGTTTTCTCTCTACCCCATGGTGCTGCATTCCTATTGATTCTATACAAAGACTAAAACACTCTGTACAGTCAAGTTTCCATTATACCACAGTCATGTGACCAGTACTCAATGACATGTGGAAGATTTGGGAGAAGGAGGTGGGGTTTCACCAGGAAGGAGGGTTCAGAGCTCATCAGATAAATATGCGCTAACCATACTCCATGGACTGGTGAGATGGTGGGTCTAGCCAGAAGAAGGAGCTACAACAGAGAAATTTACCCTGTCTCTGGGAACCATGGAGAACTTGGCACTTCTCACAGGGCTTCTTACACTTTTTGTAAACCAGTCAGCACTTCTTAAACTGAGGGTGGTGATCCCGTGGGGTTGTCATCCACAGTTTAAGAAGCCCTGCTGGGTCTAGCAGTCCTACTGAATAGAGTGAGGTACATGACCAACATGGGGAAATATGTGACTTGCCAAGTGCCTGATGCTTCTTCTGAAATAAGACCAGGATAGTGGCAAATCTAACTACATGAAGAATATACAAAATGTGTTAATACTGATCAAATTAAAAAGAATTTAGTTTTTCTAGGGACCAGTTATAGTGATCATATATAGTCAACACTATTACTCTTAACCCTTCTGCTAGGACCTGTCCTTTCTAAAATTGTCAGTGCAACCATTTTTTTATGTAGTTTGCAACTAGTGCCTTGTCTCTAGTAACAACGACCAGTGCTCTATATGTACCTCTACTCTTCTGTTACCAGTCTCACCTCCTTCAAGTGTTCCCTAAATAACTAGGTTAAAAAAACACAGATAGGGGTGGAGAGGAATCTCAGAAGTCAAGTAACTGGCTGGGAAAATGCCCAGAAAAAGGAAGCAAAATAAGACCATACAGAGCTACTTTCGTGGGGAAGAGATGTTCCTTCCTCCTTTCATTTCTGATGAATAAGTACAATGCTTGCCATCAGGGAAAGACGTGGAGGTCGGGGCCTCTCTATTCCAGACATCTGAGGTGGATGTCCGGTGGGCTCAGGCCATGAAAGAGCTCAAAAAGGATTTCGAAAATCAAGTTAGAAAGGTGGAGGAAAAACTGGGAAGAGAAATGAGAGAGATGCAAGAAAAGCATGAAAAACGGGTCAATACCTTGCTAAAGGGGACCCACAAAAATGCTGAAGAAAATAACACCTTGAAAAATAGGCTAACAATTGGAAAAAGAGGTTCAAAAAGCCAATGAGGAGAAGAATGCTTTCAAAAGCACAATTAGCCAAATGCAAAAAGAGGTTCAAAAGCTCACTGAAGAAAATAGTTCTCTCAAGATTAGAATGGAACAGATGGAGTCTAATGACTTTCTGAGAAACCAAGAAATCATAAAACAAAACCAAAAGAATGAAAAAATGGAAGAGAATGTGAAATATCTCATTGGAAAAACAACTGACCTGGAAAATAGATCCAGGAGAGACAATTTAAAAATTATGGGACTACCTGAAAGTCATGATCAAAAAAAGAGCCTAGACATCATCTTCCATGAAATTATCGAGGAAAACTGCCCTGAGATTCTAGAACCAGAGGGCAAAATAAGTATTAAAGGAATCCATCGATCACCACCTGAAAGAGATCCAAAAAGAGAAACTCCTAGGAACATTGTGGCCAAATTCCAGAGTTCCCAGGTCAGGGAAAAAATATTGCAAGCAGCTAGAAAGAAACAATTCCAGTATTGTGGAAATACAATCAGGATAACTCAAGATCTAGCAGCTTCTACATTAAGGGATCGAAGGGCATGGAATAGGATATTCCAGAAGTCAAAGGAACTAGGACTCAAACCAAGAATCACCTACTCAGCAAAACTGAGTACAATACTTCAGGGGAAAATATGGTCTTTCAATAAAACAGAGGACTTTCAAGCATTCTTGATGAAAAGACCAGTGCTGAAAAGGAAATTTGACTTTCAAACACAAGAATGAGAAGAAGCATGAAAAAGCAAACAGCAAAGAGAAGTCATAAGGGACTTACCAAAGGTGAACTGCTTACATTCCTACATGGAAAGACAATATTTGTAACTCTTAAAACTTTTCAGTATCTGGGTAGTTGGTGGGACCACACAGAGATGTACAAACACACACACACACACGTGTATGCGTGCATGCACACACATACACACATGCACTCACACACAGAGACAGAGAGCACAGAGTGAATTGAATAGGATGGGACCATATCTTAAAAAAAAATTAAGGTAAATGGTGAGAGAGAAATGTAGTGGGAGGAGAGAGGGTGAAATGGAATGGGGTAAATTATCTCTCATTCAAGAGCTAAGAAGGAGACTTTTTAGTGGAGGGAAAAAGAGGAGGGCTGAGAAAAAAAAACATGAAGTTTACCCTCATCATATTCGACTAAAGGAAGGAGTAAAATGCACACTCATTTTGGTATGAAAACCTATCTTACAGTACAGGAAAGTGGGGGAGAAGGAGATAAGTAGGGAGGGAGGGATGATGGAAGGGAGGGCAATGGGAGAAGGGAGCAATTTGAAGTCAACACTCGGGGAGGGACAGAATCAAAAGACAGAATAGAAACAATAGGGGGCAGGATAGGGTGGAGAGAAATATAGTTAGTCTTTCACAATACGACTGTTATCGAAGTCATTTGCAAAACTACACAGATATGGCCTATATTGAATTGCCTGCCTTCCCAAAGGCAACGGGTGGGGAAGGAGGGATGGGGAGAATTTGGAACTCAAAGTTTTAGGAACAGCTGTTGAGTATTGTTCTTGCTACTAGGAAATAAGAAATACAGTTAATGGGGAATAGAAAGTCATCTGGCCCTACAGGACAAAAGAGAAGATGGGGACAAGAGAAGGGAGGGATGATAGAATAGAGGGCAGATTGGTGATAGGGAAAATTAGAATGCTTGGTGTATTGGGGTGGGGGGAGGGGATAAAAGGGGAGAAAATTTGGAACCCAAAATTTTGTGAAAATGAATGTAAAAAGTTAAATAAATAAATTTATATAAAAAAACCACATGTAACCACTAGTATCGAATACCATTAGTTTCTTACAAATATATGCATATATATACACACACATACGTGTGTGTGTGTATTTAAAAGGACATAGGATAGTCATCCATAAATATAAACTAGCATTAAGGCCCACTGTCTGATTTTCATTAGGTC
Organism: Bettongia penicillata ogilbyi; assembly: GCA_023548195.1. Classification (NCBI taxonomy): domain Eukaryota; kingdom Metazoa; phylum Chordata; class Mammalia; order Diprotodontia; family Potoroidae; genus Bettongia; species Bettongia penicillata. Next base: position 242,507 of record JAJHZJ010000690.1, on the reverse strand, counting down.
AATCTTAATTTCTTTTTAGGATTCGGACAAGCAGGCCAGTATTTTTTTTTCATGACTGTGGCATCGGTGGAACAGACCTAATCAAAAGCTAAAAACAATTGTTCAGATAAACGTATGCCCACAAGGTCAAGTTCCAAATAAAATTAAGCTAAAGGATGTTCTTCATTTTCCAGGAAAGAGGCATTTTAGGTCACAGGCAAATACACACATGCAAAAATAAAAATAAAAAAAAACACTTGGAAATCAAAATTAAATAAAGAGACAACACATTTACTGAAACAGATGGTAGAAGAAAATATGAAAAACTGTAATGTAACTTTTTCTTTCCAAGTTAAGCCTTCGTAATTTTGAGTTGTTTTAAGCAAGCTACTTTCAGCGGACTAAATTTTAGGCACATTGGTATTATAAATGCACCTCTCTGCAGGCAAAAATTCAATAATTTGAGACACAATGAGTTGCTTGACTTTATTGTTGATTTCCATGGCCACAATTTAATGCCCTTTGCACTTTTGCCCCATAAAAACTAACAAAACTGAGCAGAGTACCTAAAACAGTCACTTAACTTGAGAATTACTGCCATGACCGTAGCAGGAGTAAACACTGTGGTTGCCGCTAGAACAAATTTTTCATGGGGAGCTGAGGTGTGTGTGTGTGTGCGTGTGTGTGTGTGTGTGTGCGCGCGCGTGTGCACGTACATCTGTGCGTATGACAGAGAAAGAGAGAGAGAGAAACAGAGTGATAGAGAGACAGAGAAAGAATCAGAGACAAAGAAATACAGAGAGGAAGAGAGTGGGTGGGAAGGGTGGAGAGAGAGAGAAGAGAGACAAGGGGAGATAGCACTCTGGTTATTCTCCATTTTCCTAATTTCCACTCATTTAAATGATCTTTTTTGATTTTAATGTTCACAAATTCAAAGAATAACTTGGACTAGAGGCTGGGAGAAAGAACCAATTATTTGGGTTTCTATTTGTTATTCTATTGTTCAATTATTTTCTGAATATATCATTGGTCCCATGAGCACCTAGTAATGGTTGATACTTCAAGTGAAGTAGATTCAGAGAAGGTATTAGAAATGAAAGCATGAACTGGATCATGGAGAGTAAATGGGCACGGCTGCATCCATAGCTTCTTTCTTGATTCTTTATTGGTAATTAAATTGATATTTGTTTTAATTCTTTTCCTACCATAGTTAAAAATAGACAATAGACAACTAATCCTACTACTCAGCTGTGTGTTTGCACCTTGTCATCTTCTTCCTTCTACAAATTTTCATTTATCTAAAGAAGAATATGGCTAGTAGCAAGATATCTGCTTCCCCTCCCCCTTCATATTATTGATAAGGAAAATGAAGGATGAAAAGGACGGATTGATTAAGATTCTCCCTGAGTGAATAAATTACAAAAATATTCCTCATTCCTAAATCATGCATTCTAAAATCCAGATATGAACTGCTACTGATTTCCAATCCACTTATACAAGCATTTCATAAACTCCTACTATGTTTGAGCACTCTGCTAGAAACTGAGGACACAAAGGCCTATCTCTCTTCTCAAAAGGTTCCTTCCTAATATTTTGGCCATGAGGCAGCTAGGAGATTCAGTAGATAAGAGCACAGAGGCTGGAATAATGAAGAACTAGGTTCCATTCTGGCTGTAGACACTTGCTAGAGGTGTCATGCTGGGCAAATCACTTAACCTCTGTCTTACTCAGTTTTCTCCACTGTAAAGTGGGGTTCATGATAGCATAATAACCCAGGACTAATGTGAAGATAAAGTATTTAGCAACATGTAGTTAAGCATTCAGTATTTTCAAAAGCATTTAGCATTAGTAGGCACTTAATAAATACTTGAAATTCTTGCCCCTCCCCCAGTCATGTATTTACAGTGTTAGAAGCAGAAGCTTAGAGGTCTTCTGCTATTAGATGAAAGGGATTTGGGGGAATCATCTGTTCTAACACCTTCATTTTATAGAGTAAGAAAACAAACTCCTCAGGAAGGGGAGGGAACTTACTCAAGATTACACACACACACACACACACACACACACACACACACACACACACACTTTCATTTTATAGATAAGAAAGCTGAAAGTCAAAGAAGTGAGAGTGATGTCACAGGAATAGATCTAAAAAATAAGACAGATCTTTTGCATGTCTTTTAATAGTAGCAATCAGTTTGGGTTTGAAAACATTTGTGTTAAAAACCACAATTCAAGAGCAAAAGATAATATTAGACATTCTGCAACTTGAATTTTACTTCCTGGCATATGACAGAGAAAGATTATGCAGCACCTGTAGTCTATTTATACTCTGAACTACACCACTTGTAGTATTTGGGCAGATCTTAATAATTAAATATTATGGCTAGGAATACATTAGTGCCTTGAATTCATGTATGGTAAGGAAGGCATTCCATGAGAAAATCATGACCTTGCTGCTGTATGATTCAATAACTGTCACCTTGGTACCAGCATAAATGATGAGATTTTTAAATATTCTGTGGAACACACAAAAAAGTCATCTATTATAAGAGGCCATAGCTTTATACAAAGTCTGCTCTAATGAATTCAGACCTCTTGAGCCCGGAGGTCTATTATCTATTATCTATTATCTATATCTACAGGGCAACCTGTAGACTATGTACTGATTTCTAGCTCCCCCAAAATCCACTGGGCAAATCACTTCTCTGTTTCCTTAGCTGACAAATGTTAATTCCTTGATACAGGTAAAGTCAGAACTTGGTAGGAAATTAAATCCATTGGGGAAAGATGATGTCAAGGCAGCATTGTGGAATGACAAAAACATGGATCTTAAAAACTTCAGTTTGAGTCCTTCTTCCACCTTCTAGCCATATGCTTTTTGACAAATCATACAAATATCAGTTTCCTTTTTTGCACAGCCCACAGAGTCCTCAGCTCAGATGTTATCTTTTGAAGGACTTGTAAACACACTCCTCAAGGTGCTATGATTGGTAAGCTTTTCCCTGCATAGAAGACAATAACTATCTTCATTCAGCATCATCAGCCAATTGCCATGAAGTTTGAAGCCAGCTCTCTTTCAGAATGGTCACCCTATAGATACAAAGCTTTCTGCAGCTCACTTAATTAGTTTTTTCTACCAATAGGTATGAATTTTTCTTCAGTTCTCCATCAAGTTTCTCCACCAATAGCTGTGAATCTCTCCCAGCCCCCCTAGTTATCTTTCAATAAGTAGTTAAGAAGCTTTTCTCCTCCTCAGTTGGACGGCTTCAGAAGGCACAGAAGCCCAGGTGAGAACAGATCTGCTCTTAGAATTTTTCAGTTAACTGCTCCTCTGAACTGACCCAAACTGTTTTGAGTCCTCTGGGTCTCTCAATTCAACTGTCACCTAACTTACTTATAATCAGAAGCCCATCTTAAATGAGGTCTTATTATACCATCTCACAGAAGTAAATCTCCCCCAGGCTCCACTTCCTCAGTCAGAAAAGGGATTAAGAGAAATTATGATTAAAAAAAAAAACTAATTCCAGAGGCTTGTTTCTATGTAAGTAGAGTGGATTTTAATGTAAGTAACGTGAATTTTAGTGTGTATAAAGTAGATTTTTGTTATCATTTCTTAAAGTTCAGTTTCCCAGAATCCATAGCCATAACAGTCTCTTGTTCACAGGTATTAGATATGAGTGCTCACAAATATGGTTCAAAACATTTCCACCATGCTTACACAGAATTATATAAGGATCAATAATATAAACATTTGTGTTTAAATTGTAAACATCCTCTGCTACTATGCAGTAAGATATAGGAATGAGGTGATGTAAACTTGTGAGGCTGTTGCTGCCAATATGCCTTCTTTGTCTGTTGCCCTATAAAGTGGTAGACACAGGTCAGTGAATGGGGAACCCTTAGGGTTGAATATACAAGCTGGAATGCTGTGCATGCCTTAATTGGCTCCCATCAAGGCTTGGGGGAATCTGTGTTTACCTCAGCTGGTCACCATTGAGACTTGAGGGGATTTAGAGGAGTGCACAAGTTGTGTCTGTTTCAATTGACCCCACCTAGCCATAGGGTTAGTTATCCATCTCCACTTCTTGCAGGCCACTGTGAGAAGAGTGATTAGGGATTGCTGTAGGGGTTAGTGGTCCCATTATCAGCAACCCTTGTGAGAAGACTAAACTAGAATGAATGTTTTTAATCCCTTCAAACTATCTTTCCTGTCTGACCAGATCAAGAATTAACCTGTGCTAGCAGCCCTTGTGTGCTAGTGTTTATATGTCTTACACTCTACTAAGCAAAATAGCAATGGCTAGATTGGCTAGAGAATTCTCACTATCCCCATACCATTACATACCTAGGCCAGCGTTCTTTCTCTGACTTTTTTATATTTTCAAAATAGGAGTGATAATGCAAGCACTACCTCTCTCACTGATTACATGGGCTATGGAGAACAAAAAATAAGGATTAATCGCATTGGGACCCCACAAAATAACCACATACTATTGCTTTGAATTTGACTTTTTTGCTTAATGTCCAGTTTTCATGAACTATCTTCTTCTAGCTTATGTGCCCTTCCCTTCCTCCACAGATATCAAACCCCTACCTACTTGCCATAGCCCCTGCTTCCACCTTGAAGATTTTTTGTACAAGGCACCTCAAGAAAGATAAATCATGTACTAAGACAGGAGGTAGATTTATTGTCACTCATGTCCAGCCCACTTCTTTTTGGGATGATAGATGATGCGATATAAATGGCTTCTCGTTTCTTGAATATAGCCCTCATCCTGTCAATTAGTAATGGAAAGATTTGTTGATTTGTATACATTTCTGCCTACCCAGAATAAGTTGGGAAAGTAACTCATGTCTCCTCATTGATCTAGGGATTATTACAAGTGCCAGACATAGAACTAATACGGTGTCAGCACCCCAGGATGTTCAACTTGGGATAGGACCTTCTTGGAGACTGAAACCCCACCACCACAAGTGATATACCTAGAGTAGCTGGCATAGCCCTTCTTCCTCCAGTAAGAGTGTTGGTGGAATAAAAAGCAAATGTGAGTGGTCCAGTTCAGTGTTTTGGAATAATACCCTACCTCTCTCAGACCACTTTTAATATCAGTGGGGTCTACGATAAACCTCAGAATGCAGGAAACTGAGATTCGGGACTGGTTATGCTAAATAATAGGGACTATACTACATCAAAACTCTGGGAAATACATCACTGGGTTCCTGGATTCCACCTGATCCTACATATCCTTAAAAAAAAAAACAACTCTCTGGGCTTGAAAATCTTAATAACATAGTCATTTCCAGCACCTTGTAATTTCAACCTGAGCACTTATTAGTCCATTGCGCTAATGTAGAGAATATAAGAATTGGATGGACATAAGGAAAGAGCTGCAAGCATTTATCCTCACCCTCAGAAAGAGATAACCTGACAAAACACTAATTAAAGCCGGGAAGTCATCAATGGCATTCACTCATCCCAGAGATAAAGCCTGGGGAGCCTTCCTCAGAGAGTAGTGAATAAAAACCCCAAGCTGCCATCGAGGTCCCTTTTGGAAGCTAGCTGGTCAGAGACTGTGGGTGGAATTGCTAAATATCAACAGAGCTGAAGATGTGCTGACTAGTACAAAGCATGTGGCAGTGGTGTTTCCACTCTGAAAGAACAGTAACACTTCCCCGGTGAGAATAGCAGTGGAAGAACATGGCAATGGCAACAGGGTAGTTAGAATGAGTTGCTTCTCAGCCTGAACAAAAGCAGATGCAGGGTAAAGACGAGGTTCAGCCAAATGCTGCAGTTCCAACAAGGTGCAACAGAAACCAGAGACAGAAGGATGAAACGCTTTGCAAGCTGCATCGTGAGAGAGATGACCTTAAAGCCAAAACTCTTCTCCATGGGAGAGTCTGGGTTACCAAAAGACTTGTTCCCATTTCCCCACCGATGTGCGAGTCTTATGGGAGATGGCAGCCATTTGTATAGAGGGAAAGAGGAGAAAGGGACTGAGTATGATTCTGCTGTTTGATTTTACTCTGTTTCCTTTTCTACCTTATCCCAGTGAAATAAATAATTATTTCATTTCTGGTCCTTGTCTGGTCTGTTGGTAGAAAATGCCTTGGATAGAGTACAAGAAAAATATGAGCCACCATATTAACAGCAAATAGTTGTGTGATTCCAGAAATGAGTGGGATAAGTTAGACTCCTGTGTGTGTGTATATACACACACACATATACACATATCCATATATCTCCATATATACACACAAACACACATATATATGCATACATATATGTATGCTATATATACATATACACATATGTGCATGTCTATATACCCACATATTTCCATTATATATTTTTCTGATATATACACAAATATATACATGCATCTGTGCATGTGTGTATATGTATGCACATATGCATGTATACATGTATAGATATATCTATATACACATGCAAATATATACATATGTGTGTACATGTGTTTGCTATATGTATATACACATATATGCATGTCTATATACCTATATATTTCCATTATATATTTTCCTGATATATTATATATATATATACACACAAATATATACATACAATTGTACATGTGTAGATATAGATATACCTATATTTTCTATTTATATATATATATATATATATACAAATATATATTTCCAGATACACATACACACACATACATATGCCTGATATTATTTTGGATTGCATCTCCCGATTTCATCCATATAGGGAACGCCAGGTGAAGAACCTCTCCCTGCTAATAATGCATATCAACACTGGTTCTCCAATTTCAATCTTAGAGAATTTTCTAAGGCACTGAGAAGGTGAGTGAATTGCCCAGGGACACGCAGTCTCAGAGACAGGACCTGAACTCACATCTCCCTGACTTGGAGGGCAGTTGCCTCTCTTCTCTACCACTCACCTTGTCCTGATATCATTATTCTAGCATAAGAATATAAAATGCTGTTAATATTTTTACATATTTATGTCATGGTTTTATATTTGTATCTTTGTATACTATTTTACATACCATACATTTTATACTTTTCTTCACCTCAATTTGGGCATTTCTAAATGGGATTTGCCAGGCTTACCATACACTAAGCACAGCACGCAGTGTTTTGGAACTGCTTTATTCAGCATTATGTGTTTAACAGCTTTCAGTAGTCCATGGTAGATTCATGTGAATAGGTTTTGATTTTTTTTTTTTTTTTAGTTTTCAGGTCCTGAGATGTTTAACTTCCTTGTGGTAAACCAAACAAATCTTATCCTCAAAATCTGAAATAAATGTATACATTTTGTGTGTGTGAAACTGATATATCTAAGTGCTGAATGGGAAAAAAAACTGTATATGTTTTCCTATCTAAACATTGAACACTTTTTATTTTTTACTTTTTGCATTATTTTTTCTCTTCCTGAAGAATGAAAACTGGCAGGCTCATTAAACCTGAGGAATCACAGACAGTAAATGCAACAGCAACGGAAAAGAGCTGTTATCTACGCAGTAAACTGAAATAAAGTTCTCTCCAAGAGCTACATTAAGCAGCAAAGAATGCTCACTTCTGGTAGCTTTTATGCTCTGTCAGCTTCCAGACAAGTCATTAAAAGATGAGGGGGGAAAAACAGAGTGAGGAAAGAATCATAGATGAGGCCTCAAAGCACTTTGTCTAGGTTATACTTAATGAGTGATTCTTGTTTCCTGTGCAAATTTCCAACAAAATCAAGTAGAGAAGTCCCTTGGATGGAATTTCTAATTCCTGACCTGTAGGTGATGATGTATAGGAAGGGAAGGGTTATTAAGGAACAAAAGGATGATACTGGTGTATCTGAATGGAGCAATCTTTCTTTTAAGGACATGAGGTGGTTTTAAGGATGTCAGACAGTCCTCTCTGGTGTGATATGCTTTGTCGGTATTCAGAGAGTTGGTCTGCTCTTCTGGGGCCAGAGAAGTATTGAACCTAGTTTCCCCTTCAGTCAGCCTGCCACATCCCTGCAGTCTCACCAGGCATGTTAAAGCACAAGTATCCCAAAAGTTTTAATAGTGTAAAATTGCACTAAGAATTGGGAAATCCTATATAGACTTATGAGCAACTCATGGTAGGAGAATGAAACTCCCTCCATTGATCTTCCCAAATCTGTGACAAAAATTTTATATCTCTACACCAGGAGTGAGCTCCCATACCTGTAAGGGGCAAGCAGTACAAACTGGCTCTTTAATTTTATAAATTAAGAGGAGAGAGAGAGAGAGAGAGAGAGAGAGAGAGAGAGAGAGAGAGAGAGAGACAGAGACAGAGACAGAGACAGAGAGACAGAGAGACAGACAGAGACAGAGAGAGAGAGAGAAACAGAGAGAGACAGAAACAGAGAGGCAGAGACAGAGACAGAGACAAAAACAGAGAGTTCAATACAACAACCTTGGACCTGTCATTACAAGACTCCCATGATTATTTTGTCCCCTTGAGGCTATGGGGGCCTCCCTTCAAAAATAACCATTATCAGTGTACACATAACTTGTTTGGAGTGGGAAGCCTTGATTCTCACATAGCTTAGTAACATAGAGAAAGCAGGAACAAAGAAAGTGATGGTAAACATTTGGCAAGCCAGTAAAAGTTTCTTCACATGTATGCATGTATGTATGGGTTGACTAATGGAAGATCTCGTTATTATTTGACCACTCCACACTTGAAGTTACTTTATGCCCTCATTTGACACAGGGACTTCACTTGGCAAGTTAATGTATGGCCTTGTAAGGGCCTCATATGTTCTTTTTCCCTTACCGGTGTTTAGTGTAGTGTCTAGCACATCTTAGGCACTGAATAAATGAGTGTAGTCTTGACTCCTACCTAGATAGTCTCTAGGACAACAAATAAGTGAGCAGAAAAAAGTGCACAGACACCAGGTCACACAGGGGTCTGGTTCAGAACTGACTCTTACCAATGGGTTCCATTTGTTAGGTACATCCCCTGCCCCATCAATGCTAAGCAAACTAGCTCCTTCCCTCAACCTACCACAAAAGGGAAAGAACTTCATTGCATCTGGAAAAATCGTACAACTCTTTTTCTTTTTTCTTTTCATTTGTCCCTCACCATGTTTCCTCCACCACACACAACCAACCAAGAATAGGTCTCCTTTCCTTCTGAGGTGGTTCAGTCAGTGTTTCCACTTTCTGGACCATGATAATATTCTACTAGGCAACTAAGTGACTCAGTGGATAGAGCACAGGCCTGGAATCAGAAAGACCTGAGTTCAAATCCAGCCTCAGACACTTAGTAGCAATGTGACCCTGGGAAAGTCACTCAGCCTCTGTCGCCTTATTCTACTAGAGAAGGAAATGGAAAACCACCCCAGCATCTCTGCCAAGAAAACCCCATGTGGGAACACAAAGAGTCAGACATGACTGAACAACTGGATGGCAACACTGTTCTACTAGTAATCTTATTCCTGTTAAGCTTCTGTGAAAGTGTCATTCCATCATTTATTATACATTAGCTCAAAAAGATGAAGGCTAGCAGTGCTCCAGAACCTGCCTTTATGAGCTCTGACAAGCCAAATTCTCAGGACTACACCAATTGGCTAGGGCTTATATCTACCAGTTCTCATCATTCTCAACTTAACTCCATCACCAAGGGAATTCATGTGAGTGACTCTATTTTGCTTTCCAGGGAAGGGAGGAAGGGAGGCAGGAAGAGGAAAGAAAGAAAGGAAAGGAAGGAAGGAAGGAAGGAAGGAAGGAAGGAAGGAAGGAAGGAAGGAAGGAAGGAAGGAAGGAAGGGAAGGAAGGAAGGAAGGAAGGAAGGAAGGAAGGAAGATGACCCCTGTCTTCAATGAACTTACATTGGAATCAGGAAAGACAATATATAAAGTAGAACTTCCAGGGCATTTTGCTTCTCTCCAGGTAAATTCCCATCATAGCAAATCCTGTTTTGAGAAGTCTTAGAGTCAGAAGTCCAGGGTTCAAGCACCAACTCCTCCAATTAATAGTTTACCATCTTGGCCAAGTAGACCTCATCTTATTGTTCTGGGAAATAAAGGGGATGGACTACATCAAAGTTCTTAGCCTTTTTCGTATGAAAGACCCCTTTGGCAGGTCATTAAAGTCTAATGGTCTTCTACTCAAAATAATGTTTTAAAATGTAATAACTGAAATAGGAAAACTTACAAAAGAAATCAAGGTTAGTACAAATAACGGTCTAATTTCCTTTCCCCAACCAAGTTCACAATTTCCCTGAAATCTATCTGCAGACTTTTTGAGGGTCTATGGACCCAAGATTAAGGATCTTTACCCTAGATGACCTCTACCTCTAGGTCATGTCCCTTCCATCTCTAACATTCTATGATTGTATTTTAGATAGGTAATCTCCATAACAAAGCTATTTTCATGCCCAATAATAATGGTGCCTCATAAACTTGGTTATGATTTCTCTGTAGCAAGCAGTCCTGCATATTAAGCACTTTCTTTGCTTCTATACATCAACTATCTCTTTAAGAAAAGTACCTGATTATGTTTCAGAGAAATAAGCTTCTCATGGGTTTTTGTTCTGCTATCAAAAAGCCATTACCTGTTTACTCCTCTCAAAACCATCCCCTACTTCAGATCAGTCTTACTGAAAAAACTCACCTAAAAAACAAACCATATAGCCCTGCAATCCCCCAACTATCCAGGATTGGAGAGGAAATAAGGTTGGGAAGGGGAAGAGGACAGAGATATGCCTCTTTCTTTCAAACTATTGAGTGTTCAGCAAGCTTCTTTTCACTTGCTAATACAAAGTCTAGAAAATGAACATCTGATCTCTGTCTCTCTGTCTTCCTCTGTATATCTCTCTTCCTCTCCCTCTGAGTTCAGATACCTGAAAACATGAGGGCTTTCTTTCAATGTACTCATCATAACATAATTCTACCATATTAAACAATCTAGTTTTGTATTTGTCCTTTTTTCAACCTTTATGCAAAAGATTTCATGGAGTGGAAGTCAGGAACACTTTGAAGAATTTTCTCACTTCTCTAGGCTTGTATATCCTTGACTCGAAAAACTGGCAAAACTCTATGCATGGTTCTCTCTACTATAGAGAGATCAATGTGCATGTGCATGTGCGTGTGTGTGTGTGTGTGTGTGTGTGTGTGTGTGTGTGTGTGTGTTTAAATAATTCCCTGAGCCGCCAGCCTGGTTATAAGGACTCCTCAAGTCCAACCTTGACTTGCCTCTGCCCATCAAAGGAGGCCATTGGGTTTTTAGTTCCTCTTTCTATCTTCTTGCCATTTCTCATTGCTCTCACCACTTCTACAATACAGTCCATGTAAACAAAACATCAAGTGAGTTAGATGGCCTCTGAGGTGCCTTCTAATGCCAACAGTTAAATTAATTAAATTAATATTTAATTGATATTTTATTAAATAAATTTTAAAAATTTGATTGGAGAAAAATAATATTTAGATTAAATAATATTTAATGATTCATGTAAGCCCTCAAGTCACTATACCATTCTTCTAAATTGAGGAAGGGCAAAGTGAGGAAAAAGACTCCAAGGCGATAGTTACAGTAAAATTTGGCCTGTATTAAAAAAGAAAAGTACTATATTTGATTGGTGATTTCATTGGTATGGGGAATTCTTGGAACGAAACTCCTTTTGCTGATGCAGGTTAGCAACTCATGTGTACCTTATGGTCTTCGAGACACGATGAGGTGACGTGACTCATCCAAGGTAACACTGTAAGGATACATCAAAGGCAGAGCTTGAACCTGAGCTTTCCTGACTCCAAGACTTATCCTCTCTATCCATAATGGCACCATACTGATCAAAAACCCACTTATTTGAGTGTTTTACTTTCTTGATCTCAGATAGGAAAGGCTCACTCTCTACACAGGTTGGGCAACTTGCTATTCTCCACCCATCATTAATGAAATTAGCAAATTGTCATAACAAGAAGAGCAGGTTTTTACCCAAAGTAGCCAAATGTGCAGATAATCTTACCTGTCTGCTTCCATCTCCTTTATTGTCACAGAGAAGATGAGGACCCCCAATGAAACATCAAGCTAGCAAGTTCTGCAGAGGATTGGCATTCAATACTAGCGACAATTCAAACAAACATGGAGAAAATGAGACTGTACCAGGGAGGTGCTGGAGAGAGCTCATACGGGCTTACTCAAAAGCTGGTTATTAAATTCTCAGTGTGAGCAAATACACCTTAGAAATTGTCAAATGCTACAAATCAGTGCTTGATTTATTCTTCTATTGATTATCTAGATATATATAGACTCTAAATATAAAAAAAGATAAACAAAATGTAAATTATGCAGATCAAACTTAAAAGTGTCATTAATATATACACTTTTTTTTTTCAGAGAACTGGTTGCTAAACATTAATCAGCACACCTCTAGAGGGTACTTTCATTTCAGCTGGAAACATATGGGCTTCACTGATAAATAAAGTTAGATAGTGCAATAGATAAAGACTCAAAAGACCTGAGTTCAAATCTAGCTTCAGACACTTACTAGCTATATGACCCTGGACAAGTCAAATAGCCTCTTCTTCAAATTCCTCATCAGTAAAATGGGTTTAGGGACAGTTAGGTGACTCAGTGGGTAGAGTGCTAGACCTGGAGTCAGAAAGACTCATCTTCTTGAGTCCAAACCTGGCCTCCAACGCTTACTACCTGTATGACCCTGGGCAAATCACTTAACCCTGATTGTCTCAGTTTCCTCATCTGTAAAATGAGCTGGAGAAGGAAATGGCAAACCACTCTGGTATCTCTGCCAAGAAAACCCTAAATGAGGTCATGAAGAATTGGATATGACTGAAATGACTGAACACACACAAAAATACACACACATACACATAAATGGGGATGATAATAGCACCTACTTCTCAGGGTTGTTGGGAGGATAAAATGATATTTGCAAATATTTGCAAAGCATTTGAAAACTTTAAATGTTGTTATTATTTCTCAAAGAGACCTGCAAACTCATTGATTTTGAAGATCCAACCATTATTTCAGTACTGTATGACTCATTCCTAGCCACTATGTTCTCCCATAAGGAGTGCATTCAACGTGCTGGAGGCCTTCCTCTCTTTCTCCTGACCTTATGTCACAGTAGCAGTCAAGCCCCTCATACAATCCCTTAATGATATCTTTCACTCCCGGTCTTTTTCAAAGTTCCTCACTGGTTATGTGGTGTCACCTGCTCTAACTCAGGATGCAACTTTCCTGTGCTCTCTCTATGATAATGCAAAGGTAGGACACTAATACTATGAAATTTCCACCTAGTATATGAAGAGAATCCTTTCCTATGAGTCTCCTTCTAGTTTTTCACTTTACCAATATGATCGTTTCTATAAGTAAGATACATCAAATTAAGCAAAAAGTATTAGAGATGAAGGAGAACACAGAGACTTTCAAGTCCAACCCTTTTATTTTACTGAGGAGACATCTGATGCCCAAGAATGTGAGGTAACTTGCCCAAGGCAAAGCCAGGATTCAAACTCTGTGTCCAAATCCAATACTCTGCCCACTGAACCACACTGCCTTCCCTAACTAAAGGTATAGCTTTCCCCCCAAAAAAAGAATATCGATAGAATTCTAGGTAATTGCTGAATTTCTTACTTTAACAGGTTTCCCATTTATGTCGGTCACATCATGCCAGTAGAATTGTTCATAGTAAAGTGAAACTTACTCATTCATGTATTTCCTCCTAATAAACAGAACAATTTCTTGAAAATGGAGCATGCAGCATGCATAAGTGAATGGAGGAGCATTTCTTGAAGGATTTCTTGTTGGAGAAATATTTGCATTTTTTAAGCAGCATAAATAATTAAGTAAGCATTTGCCACTTGCAGGGAATAGAAGGCAAAGGTATGAGATCGAGTGCCTGCCACACTTGACTCTGTGAAAAGTCAAAAGCCCCAGAACTAAAGCCCTGGAAATGAATACCCCTGGGTAACTAGAGTAGAAACTTCTCATTTGCATGTATTTCATATTTCCAGGTGCTTATAAGAAAAGGATCCACCCTTCTTTCCTTTTAATCATGGTACATTTTCCCCACAGCTTTCTCCCCTTCACATGTGACATGCCCAAAGATTTTTCAAGCCTGTTAAGAAAATAGACTGGGAGTTAAGAGACCTGGGTTGTCTCCCCAGATCTGCCACCAACTTCACTGCCTTAGGCAAGTTTCTTCATTTTTCATTTAGTTTATTTTTTCTTTCCTTTTTTTTTTTTTTTTGCAAATGTGGCTAGCAGCACAAGAAATGGCTCTATCATGCCAATATAAAACATAAATAAACACATGCAAATATAGCTTTTGCTGATGAATATTCTTCTATGTAGCAGATACATGTAGCCACAATACTCCATTGACATGATGATGAAAACATAGGTAAAGAGTACTCTACTAATTGAGATCCAATGCATGTATACCAAATGCTGGGGGCGGGGAAGGGAGAGGAGGTGAGAACATAGGCCCTGCTTACAGGCAGGATCCTGTCCCAGTCTTGCTATAAATTTGACAGGGTACAGAGAAGAAAAGTGACTTCAGAAATCTTCTGTTCTCCACATTTTACAGGCGAGGATGCAGGAATCTACTTGTCCAAGTCACATATTTACTAAGAAGCAGAACTGGCATGTAATTTCAGGTTTTCTAGCTCTAAATTTAATATCCTTTCTGTTGCATCAGGAATCTCTAGCCAATCACAGTAATGTCTGTACTAATATTGGAAGTGGTATGACAGACAGAAGGTTGAGTCTCAATTCAGGAAGACCTGAGCTCAAAACTGGTCTCAAACCCTAGCCATGTGACTCTGGATAAGTCACTTAATCTCTGCCCCAATTTCTTCAACTGTAAAATGGGGATAAAAATAGCACCCATCTCTCAGGGATATGAAGATCAAATGAGAAAATAATTGTAGAGCACTTCACACAGTGTCTGCCCATAATAGGCACTTAATAAATGCTTATTCACTTCCCCCTTTCTTCTCTTACTATATCCTTTAGAGAGGCTTGTGATTTTTGGATAAGATTTCATTGATGTAGAGAGCTCCTGGCTGGCAAACTCCATTCAGCAAAGCAAATGAGCTTCTACTCTAAAAGTTAACATCTAAAAGACTCTCTTCAAGGTCAGTGAGAGGTCAAGAGATTGGGCCAAAGGTACACAGCCAGTAGGTGTCAGAGGCAGGCCTTGAGTTTGTGACTTCCTAACTCTGAAGCCAGCTCTCTATCCACTACACCAGAGCTGTCTCCATATAAAGGCCAGTATGGAAACAAAATCATGTGCATACATATGCATGCATGTGTGTACAATACATGTACTTGCATATTGTATATATGTATGGGTGTGCATACACATGTATGTTGTGTGTTGCATCATGAGCATATATTTATATACACTTGTGTATATTCATGCATTGTCACATGCATGCATAATGTGTATATGACTATTATATATAGTATATATGTGTGCGTGTGCATACATATGTGCATATGTATATTTAGATGTAATTGCATGTGTATGTATTCACATACGTGTATATGCACTGTGTATATGTGTAAATGTACATGCATATGTGTATATACAGACACACTATAAGATGATTCATACCTATGTGCAAGTTATAGACATAGTGCTTTGCTTACCTAAAGTTCTCTAATAAAGTCCTACTCTTATGGCTCATTAGGTGTGGGTAAGACTCTTAGGGTCCCTGAACACCATCAAATATGTGAGCAAAGACCCTGGGATCAGGGAGGCAAAGGTAGCCCCAGGAAAGTGGCACTGTCTCTTTCCCTTGTTTTATCCCTTTCCTGAAAGGAGACCCTCTCTGAAGGTGGGTAGTGAGCAAGGAGGAAAAAGGGGAATGCTTCTCAACCAATTTCTGTTCTCAGGGCTGCCTACTCTTCCTGAGCAGCAAGACTTGAAGGGCCATCCCTCCCACTCCCCCCGTTCCACATCCACCTTCCTACACCACCACCCCCCAAGGAGAATATTGGCTCACTGGGCCAGGACTAAAGCCTCCCACTGCCCCGGGCCAAAACTTGGGACTCGCTAGCCTCATCTTTTATAAGGAAACCTGAAAGACAGTCAGGATGAAGATACATTTGTCCTGTCCTACTTCCCCTCTCACAGTCCAACTGTAAGTTTCTGGCCAGCTTGCTGCAGTTTCTCCTTTACCCTACTATCTGGTTCTTTCCCTCTTTTATCTTCTAGTTCAAGAGAGTGAAATCATTTGTTAATCTGCCCTATAAATTTCCTTAACCTGAGACAAATTGCCCACTCTTGGACAATTCCCTGAAATAGAAAATGATAAATGAAAATGAAAGAAAGCTCGATAGATCGATAGATCGATAGATCGATAGATTGATAGATAGATAGATAGATAGGTAGGTAGGTAGGTAGGTAGGTAGGTAGGTAGGTAGGTAGGTATGTAGGTAGGTAGGTAGGTAGCAGAGACATACACAGATGGATGATGGCATGTATGAAGGCTTACCAAGCCCCAGACACTGTGGTAAGTGCTGGGGATACAAATACAGGCAAGACAGGAATTGCTCTCAAGGAGTTTACACATATCAATAGAAAAAGACTACTTGGGAGCTGGAAGTCTGTGAGGGAGGAGTGGAAATGGATGAGAACCTTCACAGGAGCAAACCAGTTGGTGAAGATATAAAGAAGAAGCCAGGGGAGGAGCCCATATGGGAATGAAGTGACCATGGTGAAAGGGCCTCCAGAAGTGGTGGTCTAGCCTCTGAAGTGATTAGTCCAGAGAGCAGGACCCCAGGACCATGTTCCAGAAGACATTCTCCAAGTAGCTTAAACAAACCAGTATATCTAACACAGGGAGTGACCTTTAAAGTGGACTGAGAAGAATTAGGTGTTTCTTCATATTTATTTTTCTGGTCATTAAAGAAAATAGAAAAAATGGGAACAAATTTTTAAAAAATTAAAATATGTAATTTTTACATTGCATGTCTTAAATTATCAATAGATTATTTTAATAAGTTGAACAGATAATATGAAGAAAAAGACTGGATTGACCTGATATTCAATTGAACCAGAATCTGAGAAGTAGGAACAAGAAGGAGGTACAATTCTTACTGATTACTTTATCAGCAGATAATTCAGTATTTAAAGCTAATTCATTTCTAAAGGGCAACCATGCACAGTAAGTATATCCTTCATCCCAGAGTTAGCATCTGAAAACTTGTCTCTATAGAATCAAATCTCTCTCTCACTTGATCCTGCCAGGGTCTTTCAATAAACTTTTTATAAAAAACATAGGAAAGAAAGATAGGCAAGCAGATCCTACTTCTTTTCCTCTGTCAAGCAAAAGTCATGCAGTTTTCTAAACATGGCACTTGTTTCTACCTTAGCTTTATTTGCATACATATAAAGCTCTCCCATTCTGCAATTTAAGATAGGTGGTGAGTATGGTAACATTTTTCTAAGAGGTGAGCTGTATACCAGGGAAAGATGGAGGAAGGAAGGAAAGAAGGAAGGAAGGAAGGAAGGAAGGAAGGAAGGAAGGAAGGAAGGAAGGAAGGAAGGAAGGAAGGAAGGAAGGAAGGAGGGAAGGAAGGAAGGAAGGAAGGAAGGAAGGAAGGAAGGAAGGAAGGAAGGAAGGAAGGAAGGAAGGAGGGAAGGAAGGAGGGAGGGAAGGAAGGAAAGAAGGAGGGAAGGAGGGAAGGAAGGAAAGAAGGAGGGAAGGAAGGAAGGAAGGAGGGAGGGAAGGAAGGAAAGAAGGAGGGAAGGAGGGAAGGAAGGAAAGAAGGAGGGAAGGAAGAAAGGAAGGAGGGAAGGAAGGAAGGAAGGAAGGAAGGAAGGAAGGAAGGAAGGAAGGAAGAAAGGAAGGAGGGAGGGAAGGAAGGAAAGAAGGAAGGAAAGAAGGAGGGAAGGAGGGAAGGAAGGAAGGAAGGGAAGGAGGGACTGCTGAAATATTTTCCCATTTATCCAAACTATTAATAATTTCACCACTTTTTTCTAATTTTTCTTCAAAAGAAGACAAAAATTCTCCTCCCCATCCCCCTCCAGAATCAGCACATTTTAACTCAGGATCTTTTAATAGTGACAGTCACAAATCAATACAAAGGTATTTTCAAAGTTTAATCTCCAAAAGGAATTTGTTTTCCTTCTATAATGCAAGGAATTTAAATTGCCCATTCTGTGGTAATACTAACTGGAACTTGTCAGCTGAGATTGCCACCCCTCAACAAAGCCAAGCATTTTCCTTATGTTGCATTATTCAAGGCATACCGCATAAATTCCATGACTAATTATGTTTGTTTGCTGCAGACCTCAAAAAAGCGTTTAAGGTTGTTGCTTTTTGTGAGGCGCTTCCTACTGCAGGCTGTTCCTTTTGAGGGATGTTCAGTATCAATATGAAATGAATTTGTCTGTTCATGTGTTCTATAGGTCATTAGTTCCTTTATTTCTTTTGCACCTTCCAAATGGAAACCTTGGGCTTTCAATTAAATCATATTGGAAGCTGCAAAAGTGTGAACTTACAGGACAAAATGAAATGTATATCATGTAGGGATTGGAGGGCTGAATACTAACAAACTCAAGCCATCAATTCAGTGGAACTTCTTGCCAATGCTGTAGTGTCAAAGTTAACCTTGAAATTTGCATTGCCTTTGGTCACTCTTCGGGAGCCTTCACCTGTGTCTAGGGGAGTTATACAACTTTTTAGTTAACAGCAACATTAATCCTTAAAGACCCAAAGTTAAATAATCCAAGCCAAGCAACAGCTTTGTCAATATGCTGTCTTCCCAACAATGCATATATTTTTGGCCTGGCACAATTTTTCTTCTTAATTTCTGTTCTTTATTAATGCATTCTAAGGCTACATCTATATTCAGCTTTTTAAAAGAAAAGGTGTTATATAGATTCCCCAAACAGTACGTTAATTGTACCATGTTTTCATTTCTCCTTTGAAATCCCTTTATTCTGTCACATTAACTAAATAGCTATGGCAACCTCACATTATGGTTGAATCTGGCTGCAGCAATCTTGGATAAGATTTCCTAAATCATATTCAAAATTTGACCAGTTTAGACAAAGCTGGACTCTCACATTTGCAATTTGAATCTCCTCTCTTTCTCTCTCTCCGTCCATTAAAAGATGCATTATCTTTCAACTTATCTTGAAAGTACTAATGGGAGAAAGCTAGTAAGCTCCCCTCAGCTCCAGGTAACATGCTTACATTTTAATAATAGCTTGCTTGAGACTACCTACATCTGCTTTTGTTGTTTTGAACAAAGGAGTGCTTTTAATGGGAAACCTTTTCAGCCAGGTGCACCGTGTGCTGTGGAAGGCTGATAGGGGAGTTATTTTGAGGAAAGGAAGTACCACATGGGAAAGGCTGTTTGGTATTGTGAAGAAACAGTGGGTCTGGAAGCAAAGTCCTTGGGTTTTAGTCTTCCGTCTCACATTAGCTGGGTGATCTTGACCAAGTCATTTAATTTTTCTAATCCATTTTAAGGTATTTGAGGGTAGGTCCCCGTTGTGTTTTATCTATATTCGTAGTAGCTAGTGGAAAAAAAGTTGGTTACTTCTTGATTAACATTAATTTATTGGACACCACTACTAAAAGGCAAGACCTTTTGGCAAGATGCATTTTTTTATTCTCTTTGCTGAATTTAAAGATTTTTTTACTTTTTTTTTTTTTTTTTTTACCAATATTCAGCATTTTATCCAGAATCAGAAAGGACAAAATTGAAAAGAAAACACAAAGTGGCATATTTAAATCCTCCATAGAAAATGAGGAGATATAGGAGAAGAGATTGGCTCTAAAGTCAGGAAGACCTGAATTTTAAGTCCCAAATCAGATACATAGTCATGTGATTAAGGGCAGGTGGTTCCAGGAAACTCTAATAAGGGAAAGTTATGGAGGAGTCACAAGTTTGTGCAATTCAGGACATTTCAACTCTGGGAGTTAGTTAATTGTGCAGATAATATTCCTGGTCTAAGTTGATTTTTTTTTTTCAGTTAAAAATTAGGCTAAAAAGATTTTCTCAGTTTTTTTTATTTGGGGGGTGGGTGGAGAGTTGGGATAATTTTTTTGTTTTTCAGTTGAGCCAAAGTCATTTTGGTTTCAGTCAAAGAGTCTAGGGACTTTGTCTTAGAAACTTTGTCACTAAATGTAATTAGTATGACAGAAACCTATAATGAGGTTTTTATAGATTATCCTGTGAACATTCTCAATCTTTGCTAATATGGCCACCTGAACTAGAGATGGCAACCCTAAGTTGTCAGTCAGAAGAGCATGGTGCTAAAGATCTCAAGTTCATAGGTATAACCTCCATTTGCACTTGACACAGTGAAAAATTCTGATCCATGAGTAGCTCTGTACTGCCAATCCCCACCAGCCCTCTACTAAATATGGGCTCTCCATGACAAAGGGAACTTGATCAGAAGGTATTGCTAAGCAATCAATCTATCACCAGATGGGAGCTCCTAGGACCACAAAGGTCCTAGGTTTACATGATTCCTCAAGTCTGGTCAGCAATGAGAGGGGAAGAAAAGAATGGAAAACGTGACAATTACATGGAAGCTGCATTTCTACAAAAAGCCTTCCGTCTAACAAAAGCAAAAGAAGGCAGTTATCCAAAAGTTGCTAACTGTGTATCAAATACAACTTTAAAAAAAGGAATATCAAGAAACCTAATGAAACAAAATTAGAAAACCAGAGAAAATGCCCAGAAATTTTCCATCATTCTATTGTGTAAATGGGGCTAACGAGGATGTGGTACTTATAAATTGTTAGATGTGAGCTATAACATAGATACAAAGTGAGTGGAAACTACTTTTTTTTCTCCCAGTACCTACTGCAATGACTATCACAAAACTGGTATTGAATAAATTCTTTTTAATTAAAAAGAAGTTCAGAAAATGTAGGAAAGTTAGCTAAGTACAATAAAATTCCTTACCAAAAGACTGGCCACTAACTTGGTAAGTGCTCTAGTCTATAGAAGGCATTTGCTAAATTCTCATAGATTTATTGGTAGGTGTTTTATCTTTCTTCCTACTTAATAGTATTTTTTTTCCAATTACATGTAAACATAGCTTTCAACATTCACTTTTATAAGAATCTAAATTCCAAATGTTTTCCCTTCTCACTCCCTCCTTCCCTTTCCCACTGCCCAAGCTAACAAACAGGCTGATATAGGTTATACATGTACATTGATTGATTGTTTTAAAAAATTATTTTTTAATTTTTTTTGTTTGTTTTTTTTTTTGCTCCAGAAACCAGTGAAGACATTTAAGCAGAGAACTACAAAACAGGGAGTCAAAAGGCTAATCACTGAGGAGAAGTGAGGAAAGGAAAGATGTGTTTGATGTAGCTAGAAGTTAGGTTTATATATGAAACCTCAAAGACAGCAGATAACAGAAGCCATCATAGACTTTAAAGAAGTTGCCCCAGAGGAGTGAGTTGCCTTAGATATTTCAGTACTATAAAGTCTCCCCACCTCCTAAATAGGGGCTGCTCACTCTAAAGAAAGCATCAATGTAATAAAGGGGAGCGGGGAAAGCCTTTGTTTGTTTTAAGTCATGGTTTCTACTGTCAGAAAGTGCAGTAGCCAATCACCAGCTCAACCCAACCTGCTTAACAGACGCTTTTTAACCCAGCGTGGGCTAGTTAGCCTCCCCTTAGGTGGCCCTTCTCTTACTGTATTGGTGCTAGATTTAGCGTAGACATACTATCAACTCTAGTCCACTGCAGCCAAGTGATCCACAAGACTCAGTTTCCCACTGGGAGGGATTACACAGGCTTGCCCCTACCAGGTCTGAAATCCTCCAAAACCCCACCTGGCAGAACTTCAGGTGAGAAATTCCTTAGCAACCGAGGCATCAATTTTAGCACAGCAAAGGATTTGCTATATAACCAGTAGCAAAAGCAACAGGGATAAAAGGATTTCATTTTACTGCAAGGCCAGGACACAAAAAAGATCAAGAAGAGGGTCTATTGAAGCTTTGGAGTTAAGCAGCAGCTATATGTATAGCAATGGAAAGGACTCACAGGCCATCACAAACACCTCAATTTACAGATGAAGAAACTGAGATCGAGGGAGTTTAGTAACTTGCTCAAAATTCTTTGTTATAAAAGATGATATTTTTTTTCTGGGAGGGAGAAAAAGAAATGACACCATGAAAAATTTAGGGGATGTAAAAACAAAAGGCAACAAAAACTGCAGTTTTTGAAGTGAGTTGACCAAAGGCAGATACATATAATGTTCAGGGGTAGGGGGAAATTTGTATGTTTAATTCTAGAGCTAGCGCTCTTTCTACTATTTCCCCAAGGTTTATGACTCTTCCCAGACAGAATGTAACCGGATCCTCTGAGAAGCAAACACCTTCTTACATCCCAAAGATTGATTATGAGGATCCAGAGGTGCTAGCAAATGACAAATCAATAATACTGGTCAGGGAAATAGGGATGAGTTCTGGCAGCTGGCAATTCAATACTATAGGGTATCAAGGTGGAAATCTGTCAACGTGATGTAAATTATCAGGAGGGATGATATCTTCCCAGGATGAATATCTAGGTCATCACAGAAAGCCTGCTAGAACTCATCATACCTCATGACCAATATCCTGGTCTAGTGATTCATCTAGGAGAAAAGGATACCATCAGAGGAAGGCTAGAAAGCATTACTAGAGATTATGAAGTCCCCAGCAAGAAACTAAACAATTTAGGAACTTAACTACATTTTCTCACATCTTATTCATGTCTCCATACCTTGCAAATGAGCTTCCAGCCCCATCGCTAAAATAAAATGTCTCTCAGTGATTACCAAGGATATTTACTGGCTAAATCTGATGACATTTTTTGGTTTCATCCTACTTGCCCTTTCGTATTTGATGATCAACAACATCCTCCATCTAGATATTCTCCACTCTTTTCATTTTCCTTCTCTCTTACTGTACTTACTGTACTTGGTTTCAACTTCAGTCCAGAAAAAGAATGCCTCCCACCCCCAGGATAAGCTCATCATCTCGAATTTCATCATCATGAAGATTGATTCATCTTAGGCAATCAAGACATCCTCAAAAAGAAAGAACCGATAAATAGAAGTGTGTTTAGAATAAATTTACATATGTATATTTGTGTGTATTTATTTATTCATTTGTGTCTAATGGTAGCCATCTCTAAGGTGGGGAAAGGGAGGAAAAAGGAGAGAAACAAAGAAATTTATATGATAAGTTTATTATATATTTAAAAGAAATAGTTGCACGGGGCTATTCCCCGGCCTTCGCCTGGCCACTAGGCCAGACGGTAATCTTCTCTGGGGGTCTTCCCCTGGACACTATTCCAGGCAGTACTCTTGCACGGGGCTCCCCTCCCCCCGTGCCTTCGCCCGGATACGGCGGCACCCCTTACCCTCAGACTTCGCTTGGGCAATCTCACCCTTTCCCCGGGTCTTCGGACGTCTCCGGCCCCTGCCGAGCGACCATGCGCCCTAGCTGCGCGACAGGGCTATCCCCTCCTCCATGGAGGGAATACAACGACTACACACGCACCTAAGGATGTCAGTGCTCTTCACTTTATTGATGGCGTCCTCTACATCTCTTTCTTGGTTACATCTCTCTCTGATCCCTCCCCAACAGCTCCTTATATCCCCAGCCAGAGCCCCGCCCATGTTCCTCCCTGAGGGCAGAGCCAGCTCCCTGAGGGTAGAGCCAGCTCCCTGAGGGTGAAGCCAGCTCCTGAAGGCTGGTCCAGAGCTTGGCCCCTAACAAATAGTAAGTTGTACATAATAGATTTCCAGTTTCACGAGCAATCATTTTTTATTTTCCGTGTTAGAGAAATGTTTTATTCCATAAATTAAAAATAAAATAAATGAAAGTTGTTTTTTTTTTTTTAAAAAAAGGACCTCCTCAGCATCTTCAGTTGGAGGACTAGAGGGTAAAGTAATAAATTCCTCTCAAAGCCTCCCTTTAAAGAAGTCTGGAATTTCTTCCAGCTCACTTCATTTCCTATTAGCTGCATAGTTTGGTTTCAGCTCTCAGAAACATCATGTCCCTGGTTGATACACTCTGGCCCCTCCTCTTTTAAACTTTCTTTTCTCTATTGTCTTCCTCCTTTAGTTTGTAAACTCTCTGAGATTAGGAACTGTCTTTCTTTTTCCTTATTTGTATCCCCAAACTTAGCATAGTGACTGACAGATAGTAAGCATTTAATAAATGTTTATTGACTCTTACTGACTCCTCCTTTGGCTTTTATGGCACTGCTCTCTCCCAACATGTCTGACAGCATTTCTTCAGTCTCCTTTTCTAGATCATTATCCATCTCCTACTCCCTAAGCACAAGTAGCTACCAAAATTATGTACCTCCTTTCATTCTTTACTGTCCCACATGTGAAATCTTCTACTCCTGTTCAATTACCTCTCCACCTAAAATTGAGATCGATATATCCAGATCTCTCTTCTCATCTCTAGTCCCACATCAGCAAGTACCTAAGGAGTTATCTATCTCCATTCTGTTGTCCCGCTGCCATCTCACATTCAATATGTTCAAAATGAAAATTATTGCATATCCCTCTGAGCCCACTCTCCTCCAGATTTCTTGCTATTTCTTTGGAAGGTATCACCAGTCTTCAAATGTAACCAAAAAACAATAACACAAGTCCATGATACATTGCATTGCAACTAGATTTATTAAAAAAAGAAATGAACATGTATGTGGAACCCTAAGCCAGGACAGAGTTCACAATCCATGTGGAAAATTGTATATTTATGGGAGTACAACAAAAGGAGGAGGAGAAAACAAAAATCTCCTCCTAAAAGGCAATGGCATGGGAGAGGGAAAAGTGCAGTAAAGAAGGAATAAGGACCCTTTCAGAAGGGTAGGAGCAGGGCAACGACAAAAGCAGCATTCTTTTCCCTTGGTAACTGCTAGACCAGGGCAGGGGCACCTGCAGCCTCAAGGCCACATGTGGCCCTCTAGGTCAAGTATGGCTCTTTGACTTTACCTTTTCTTAAAGTGATTTTTTCTGTGAAGTTTGGATTTAGTCAGAGCTTATTTCATATTTATCTTCTTAATTCATTCTCTGCTCCAACCTAACTGGCCTACTAATTTCCCAAATAAAGTATTTCTAGTCTTTGTATCATAGGACAACATGAACCACTACTTCTTACCTTCATCACTTAGAATCTTTATCTTCCTTTAAGCCTCTGTTCAGTTACCATAGCTCAAGCAAAGTTTTTCATTTTCCCTTCATTTGTTAGTATTCTCCCTGCTCTAATTATTTTTTGCTTTTGTTTTTTGTTTGTTTGCTGCTATAGATATTTTTATACATATAGATGAGTTCCTTCTTTAGTTTTTTGTCTCTTTGGGGATACAGACCTAGTAGTAGTATTGCTAGGTTGAAAGGTATGCGTGATTTTATTGCTATTGGGGCCGAGTTCCAAACTGCTCTATAGAATGATTCAATCAGGTCACAACTCCATTAATAGTACTGTAATGTCACATTTTTCCCACATTTCCTCCAGCATTATCATTTACTTTTTCTGTCCTATTAGTCAATCTAATAGATTTGAGGTAGTATCTCAGAAATAATTTAATTTGCATTTCTCCAATTGATAGAAAGAGCATTTTTTCATATGGCTATAGAAACTTTTGATTACTTCATCTGAAAACTTATATCTTTTCATCACTTATCAGTTGGGAATGGCTCTATTTTTTGTGAATTTGACTCAATTCTCGATATATTTGAGAAATGAGGGCCTTATCAGAGAAGCTTGTTGCAATTTTTTTTTCACAGTTACTATTGCTAACTGTATTTCCTTCAGTCCTTTCCCCCTGTTTATTCTATTCTCTCTTTTCCCCCTATTCCATCTTAAAAACATTTTGCTCCTGACTACTCCCCCCTAATCTACCCTACCCTCTGCCATCCCCCCTTCTGTTATTCCCTCCCCCACCTACTTTTCTGTAGGGTGAGATAGATTTCTATACCCAATTGAGTAGGTGTGTTACTCTCTCTGAGTAAGGTTCACTCACTCTCCACCTAATCCCTTTTCTCTTCCATTGTAAAAACTTTTTCTTCACTCTTTGATGTGAGATAATTTACCCCATTCTACCTCCCCCTTTCTCTTCATCCCAGCATATTCTTCTTTCACCTCTTAATTTTATTTTTTTAGATATCATCCCTTCATATTCAAATCACACCTATGCTCTCTACATCTATTCCCTCTAACTACTCTAATACTGAGAAAAGTCTTATGAGTTACAAATAACATCTTCCCATGTAGACATGTAAACAGTTTAACCTTATTAGTCCCTTATGATTTCTCCTTTCTATTTACATTTTCTGTTTCTCTTAAGTCTTGTATTTGTTAGTCAAATTTTCTATTCAGTTCTGATCTTTTCATCAAGAATACTTGAAAGTTCTTTATCTCATTGAAAACTCTGAACGATTTTGCTGGGTAAGTTATTATTCATTGCAATCCTAGTCCCTCTGGAATATCAAATTACATCTACTCTGATCATTTATGCAGAAGGTGCTAAATCTTGTGTTATCTTGACTGTGGATCCACCATAATTGAATTGTTTCTTTCTGACTGCTTGCAATATTTTCTCCTTGATCTAGCAACTCTGAAATTTGGCTATAATGGTCCTGGAAGTTTTCATTCGGGGATGTCTTTCAAGAGGTGATCTATGGATTTCTTTCAACTTCTATTTTCCCTTCTGGTTCTAGAATATCAGGGCAGTTTTCCATGATAACTTTTTAATATATTTTTTATTAATATATTTGTTTTCAGTTTTCAACAATCACTTCCATAAATTCCAAATTTTTTTCTCCCTCCTTTCTCTCTCCCTCACCTAGATGACATTCAATCTTATATGGGTTCTAGACATACAATGCTATTAAACTCATTTTCCCAATAGTCATGTTGCATAGAAAAATTAAAATGAATGGGAGAAACCATGAGAAAAACAAAACAAAACATAATACAAGAGAAAATAGTCTGCTTCATTTTGAATTCCAGTTTCATAGTTCTTTCTCTGGATGTGGATGGCATTTTGCCTCAAGAGTCCTTTGGGAATGTTTTAAATCCTTGCATTGCTGAGAAGGGCTAAGTCTATCAGAAACAGTCTTCACACATTGTGGCAGCTACTGTGTATAATGTTCCCCTGGTTCTGCTCATTTCACTCAGGATCAGTTCATACAAGTCTTCCGGGCTTTTCTGAAGTTTGCCTGTTCATCATTTCTTATAGCAAAATAGTATTCCATTACATTCATATAGCACAACTTATTTAGCCATTCCCCAATTGATGGGTATCTCCTGAACTTTCAGTTCTTGGCCACCACAAAAGGAGCTGCTATAAATATTTTTGTAAATGCTGGTTCTTTTCATATTTGTATGATCTCCTTGGGATACAGCACTAGAAACAATATTGCTGGGTAAAGGGTATGCACATTTTTATAGCCCTTTGGGCATAGTTCCAAACTGCTCTCCAGAATAGTTAGATCAGCTCACAGCTCTAACAATGATAAATTAGTGTTTCAACTCTCCCATATATTCTCTAACATGCATTATTTTCCTGTTTTGTCATGTTAGTCAATCTGGGAGGTGTGATGTGGTACCTCAGAGTTATTTTGATTTGCATCTCTATAATCAATAGTGATTTAGGGCATTTTTCATATGACTGTAGAGAGCTTTAATTTCTTCCACTGGAAACTGCCTGTTCATATCCTTCAACTATTTATCAATTGGAGAATGGCTTGGATTCTTGTAAATATGACTCTGTTCTCTATATATTTTAGAAATGAAGTCCTTATCAAAGAAACTAGTTGTAAAAAAAATTCCAGTTTTCTGTTTCCCTCCTAATCTTGGTTTTGTTTTGGCTTTGTTTGTGCAAAAACTTTTCAGTTTAATGTAATCAAAGCTATTCATTTTGCATTTCATAATGTTCTCTGTCTTTTGTTTGGTCATAAATTCCTCCTTTCTCCATAAATTTGACAAACTATGCCTTGTTCCTCTAGTTTGTTTATAGTATCAGCATTTTTACCTAGATAATGTAGTCATTTTGACTTTATTCTGGTGTGTAGTGTTAGGTGTTGGGCTATGCCCAGTTTCTACCACACTATTTTCCAATTTTCCCAGCAGTTTTTCTCATACAGTAAGTTCTTATCCCAGAAGCTGGGGTCCTTGGGTTTATCAAATGGTAGATTGCTACACTTATTGACTACTGTGTCTTTTGTACCTAACCTACTCCATTGATCTACCCCTCTATTTCTTAGCCAATACCAAGTGGTTTTGATGATTGCTTCTTTATAAGACAATTTAAGATCTGGTATGGGTAGGCCACCTCCCCTAGCATTTCTTTTCATTAATTCCCTTTATATTCTGGAAACTTTGTTCTTCCAAATGAATTTTGATATTATTTTTTCTAGCTCTATAAAAAAAATTTTTGGTAGTTGGGGTTGCTATGTCACTGAATAAATAATTCATTTAGGTAGAATTGTCATTTTTATTATATTAGCCCAGCCTATCATGAGCAACTGATGTTTTTCCAATTATTTACATCTGGTTTATTTGTGTGAAGTGTTTTATAATTATGTTCATATAGTCTCTGCATTTGTTTTGACAGGTAGACTCCCAAATATTTCATAGTATGTACAGTAACTTTCAATGGGATTTCTCTATCTCTTGCTATTGAGCTTTGTTAATAATATATAGGAATGCAGATGATTTTTGTGGATCTGTTTTGTAACCTGCAACTTTCCTACAATTGTTCATTTTTTAAAGTAGTTTTTTTAACTTGATTCTCTAGGATTCTCTAATTATATCATCATATATCTTCTGCAAAGAGTGATAACTTAGTTTTTTCTTGTCTATTCTAATTCTTTTAATTTTTTTTTTCTTCTGTTATTACTAAAGCTAACATTTCCAGTACCATACTAACAATGGTGATAATGGACATTCTTGTTTCATTCCCCCCCATCTTATTGGAAATGGAAATGGAAATTTATCCCTATTACATATAATACTTGCTGATGGTTTTAGGTAGATACTACCTATTATGTTAAGAGAGGCTCCATTTATTCTTGAGATCTCCAGGGAGTTCAAAAGGAACTGGTGTTCTATTTTGTCAAAAGCTTTTTTTCTGCGTCTATTCAGATAATCATATCATTTCTATTAGTTTTGTTATTGATATGATCAATTATACTGATAGTTTTCTTAATATTGAACCAGCCCCACATTCCTGGTATAAATCCTTTCTAATCGAAGTGTATTATTCTGATGATAAGTTGCTGTAATTTTTTTGTAAATATCTTATCTAAATTTTTTACATCCACATTCATTAGGTAAATTGGTGTATAATTTCCGTATGTCCACTGGAGGTCTCCTCCTCCCCTAAGGTAGGCTCAGCAGCTGGTGGACCCCCATCTGTGCTGGTGTCTGCCCAATTCTCCTGGCTGTACCAAGGCATACCTGGGGCCCTGGTGTTAACCCTTACCAGCTCCATTCCCTTGGAGCTCAGGATCTGCTGCTGGTCTGCTGAGGTGGGGTTTGCTGGGATGCCTCCAGTCCTGCACTGGTCTCCTTAAGCCATAGCACAAGGGAACCTCCTCATCAATCTCCCCAGTCTCCCAAGCTAAAAGACTGCTGTATCCCTTCTCCTGCCTCCACTGTTCCCAGATTTTTGCTGGGGAAACATTCTCTGGGTTTTTCAAGGTCAACAAGGGGTGTGAGAGCATTTACAATTTACTCTGCCATCTTAGATCCTGGAAGTTCAAGTAGGTGACTTTCAAGCATTCAGTCTATGGACTGATAGCCCCAGGAGCAGTCACTGTTACTGCTACATGCCCCAGGCTTCTCTCTTACCCAGCTCTGCTTGACTCCAGTCCTGTGCTGAGAGATTTAGGAACTGGCACTGCTGCTGGTTACTCAGGCCACAAGGGGCCATTCCCACGCCACTATGGCCAAGTCTGTGCTCCCTCAGTCCAGTGTAACAGATCATTCCTATCAACCTTTCAGGCTGTCCTGGGTTGGAAATCTGCTGTACTTTGTCTCCTAGTAGACTCTGCCACTCTAAAATTTGTTCAAATTCACTTTTATAGGTATCTGAAGGAATTTGTGGAAGAACTCTGCCATCTTGGTTCCACTCTCACTCAGCCATCTTGGCTCCATCTGATAATTTCTTGAAAGATGATTTCTAGACTTTTTTTATCATGGCTTTTAGGTAGTCCAATAATTTTTAAATCATATTTCCTGGACCTATATTCTAGGCCAATTGTTTTTCCAATGAGATATCTTACATGGTCTTCTATTTTTTTCCATTCTTTTAGTTTTGCTTTATTTTTTCTTGATTTCTCATAAAGTCATTAGCTTCCACTTGCTCAATTCTAATTTTTAAGGAATTATTTTCTTCATTGAGTTTTGGACGTCCTTTTCCATTTCTGCTTGTTTATTCATTCTTCTCCCCATTATCTTTTTGGATATCTTTTCCATTTGGTCTAGTCTGTTTTTTAAGGTATTATTTTCTTCAGTGCTTTGGGGGTTCTTTGCCATACTGTTGTCTCATTTTTCACAATTTTCTTCCATTACTCTCACTTCTCTTTCTATTTCTCCTCTACCTCTCTTACTTCATTATTCGTCATGGTTGTCTTCTTCTGAGCGTGTGTTTTGATCTTCCTTGTCACCGTGGTAACTTCCTAAAGTTAGAGTTTTTCTTTATCTTGTTGTTTGCTCATTTTCCCAGCCTATTTCTTCACTTCTAATTCTTTGATAACATAGATCTCCGCTTCCAGGGGGCAAAGTGCATTTTCCCAAACTTCAGGGGATCGATGCAGCTGTTTTCAGAGACATTTCTAGGAACCTGTAAATTTTCAGTTCTTCCAAGAATGATATGATCTAAGGAGAAGTGTTTACTGTTCTCATATCCTGTGAGACACCACAACCACTGTATTTTGCCCTGGAATTGTAAAGAGTTTCCCTGCTTCACTGTGGCCAAATGCTTTGCTGTGCTAGTGTTCCTCCTTACCCTGGGACTGTCACCCTAGGCCAGTGACCCAGAATTTAGTATGAGCAAAGCAACAGAGTGCTACCTCAATGAGCCTTGTAATCTCCTTCTGGTCAGTTATTCGATCCCCTTGCCATCTATGGACTGAGTATTTTAGAAGCAGTTATTGCTGATGATGATTCAGTAGCTCCCAAGGCCTACTCCTGATTTGGGGGGCTGGAGGTGTACTGGCTTGGCCTGTACTGGACTGCCTTCTCTTACCCTGGTGCAATAGACCTTTCCTACAGACTTTCAAAGTTGTCTTGGAAATTTGTTTCACTCCATATTTTTGTGGGTTTCTGCTTCTCTAGAATTTCTTGAGTCATTTTTAAAGGTATTTGAAGGGATTTGGGGGAGAGCTCAGTCAAGTTCCTTCCTTTTCTCTGCCATCTTGGCTCTCTCTCCCCTATCTGCTCTTATTATTTTCCACTTGTTTTTCCATTCCCACACCACCTCCAACCCGCAAAATGCACAATCCTTGAAGGCAGGACCATTTCATTTTGTCTTTGGTCCCCACAATGGACTGGCATGGTCTCTTGTCTTGGCAAAGACACTGAAGTGGTTTGCCTTTTCCTTCATTAGTTCATTTTACAGATAAGGAAACTAAGACAAATGAAGTTAAATGACTTGCCCAGGGTCACATAGCTAGTAAGTTTTTGAGGCCAGATTTGAACTCAAGTCTTCCTGAGGCCAAGCTTAGCACTCTATCCAATTTAATACCTAGCTGCCCCTAGGAGTGCAAGCAAAAAAGAAAAGCTACACCTTGCCCTCAAGGAGGCAAAAATATTCTAACAGTGTGACAACATATTTACAAGAATGTCCATAAATCATTTCCTCTTGTCCAGAAAGTTGCAGAGATATTTGAATGAGGCCATAGGATCACGGATTGGAACAACTCTTGCAGGACCAATGGTAGCGTGGGGAGTCTAGCTATGTAGTGGTAAGGCTGTGGCCAGAAAGTAGAGAGTGAAGCGAAACATGTCAGCAGCCTGTCTGAAGTATTGGGCCAGGTGAGGTAACCATATATCAGGACAGACTTCCAGGATATGGTAACTGGTCTAAGTGGTTAGGCTGTGAAGACTGATAGGAAGTAGGGAATAACCCAGGAAGAAACCGCAATATTACCTCTCCTCATAGCTGTGAGTCAACTATTCAAAAGGTGCTGTGCAGACATACAAAAAAAAATCATCTGCCTTCTAGGAACTTAAAATGCAGCTAAAGAAATAGCAACTTTCAAAACATTTCTGCAACATCCTGTCAAAAATAAACAGAGAAAAATGGGTGCCAAAATCCATCACTTAAATGGCATTTGTAAATGAAGCTGGTTGTGGAAATAGTTCTAACGTGTATATACCCCACCACTTAACTTTCTCGGTTATTGATTCAGATCAGAAGTCTACACATTTGTTTACTTGAGGACTGACAAGGTCAGGCTGGGCAACCCCATCTGAAAAGCTGCCTGACTCCATCTCAGTGTACTGGCAAGTACTGATGATTTTCTCAACAGCCCAGGAAAAGTGCCATGAATCTAGATACACAGGTCTATTAGCCAGCATCTTCAGGGGCAACGATGTAAGTACTTAATATAATGGCTAAAACAATTCTTAAAAAGTATTCTGTGTGTCCAAACACCCATTGTGGGCACAGGCAAATTGTTCTAGCCAAGATGAAGAGGAAAGGTAATTATCTGTAAAAGGTATAACAGGTATATTGTTTACCCATCGTTAACTCTAAACATCTTTATGGTAATGAATAGAACATAGCTTTTCTTAGCAATAAGGTTGGAAAGTCGGCCAGAAGTCACTGTGTTCTAATTCAGGCCAAGCGGTAGTTTCACTCATTGTGTAGCCTTAGAAAATTCCTGTGACTCCCCCAGAGTCTTGTTTAGCATATAGAACACATAATTCTGGGAAAGTAATACAATTATTATTTGTATTGCTCTGTGAAAATTAATGTGCTGTCCTGACACTGCTTTATAAAATTTAGTGTTAATAGTAAGATCAAGCTTGGTGAATGAATGAATAATTGATGAGTAAATGAATGAAAAAGTATTTTTAAGCACTATGTGTCAAACAATATGAAAAAATAGTGATGAAAAAGAAAATAACAGAATCCAGACTCAGTTTCCAATTATTTTAATTAGCAATTTTTATGCCTGAAGCAAGTACATATTGGGGGCAGAAGACACACTACTCCAATTCAGTTGGTTTAGGGTGATAATGGTCCATGTACATGAAGCAAATAGCACTTTTTATACAGAAAAGAAGCCCAGGACAAGTGTCTACTTGATCCAAGTCAAGAGGAACTCACACAAGCAGTATCTTTCTCTTGCAAACTAGGTGCTAAGTTTATTTGTTTTTATACTGCTAAAGGACTGGAAGTATTGTCAGCACTGCTAAATGTTGGTGCCCTGAGTCAAAGATCTATGACCCACTCTAGTTATGACTCAGGTCTCCAAATTCCCTGGTGTATTTTTTTTTTAATTTTTTAAATCACTGCAATAATAGGCACCTTAATAATAACCACAACTCGAGGAGTGCAGAGCCAAGATGGCAGAGTTAGGCAGGAAAAAACCTGAGCTCTCCAAAATTCTCCCCCAAACAACTTTAAAATAAAACCTCACAAACTCTGGAGGAGCAGAACCAGCAAAAGGATGGGTTAAAATAATTTTCTTGCCCTGGATAACTCTGAAGGTCGACAGGAAAGGTCAGTCTCACTGAAGTGAGATTGAAGTGTAGTATAGTCCAGACAGTGCCCAACAAACCACCAACAGGCCATGCCCCAGCAAACCAGCACAGAGGGTCCCACATCTCAGCCCAGGTCAGCAGACATGCCCCACAGGTATGAGTTGATTAAGATGAGATGATATAAAAAATTTAAGGGGTGATAAAGAGGGATGCACTAGGAAAAAGGGGAAGGGAGAGGTAGAATAAGGTAAATTCTCTCACACAAAGAAGGGACAAAAGAACTATTACAGTATAAGGCAAATAGGGGTGGTGGACAATACCTGAACCTTACTCTTATCAGAATTGGCTCAAAAAGGGAATAAAATATACACTAGAGGAAGTAGGAAAGAATTAGTATGAGAAGTGGGGAGAGATGATAAAAGGGAAAGAGGACTGGAGAATGCAGTGGTCAGAAGCAAAACACTTGTGAGGAGGGACAGGGTGAAAGAAGAGAAAGAAAAGGATAAACGGGAAGAAATGGGAGGACAATGTATAGTTAGTAATCATTGTTGGGAATGGGAATGGGAAGAACCCACTCATAAAAAAGAAGCAACACAGTAAATTAAAAATCAGAATTCTACAGTATGTTATTTACAAAACACATCTGAAGCAGAGATATATACAGAGTAAAGGTAAGGGACTGGTGCAAAAGCTATTATGCTTCACATATGCTTTACAAAAAAGCAGGGGTAGCATCATGAGCACAGACAAAGCAAAAGTAAAAGTAGATTTAATTTTAAACGATAAGCCGGGAAACTATATCTTGCTTTAAATACTATCACAGATAATGAAGTAATATCACTACTAAACATATATGCATGAAATGGCAGAGCACACAAGTTTTTTAAAGAAGTAAAATGAATCACTAGAGGAAATAGAGAATAAAACTACACTGGTGGGGGACCTCAACTTGCCGTTCTCTGAACTAGAAAAATCCAACCAAAAAATTAAACAAGACAGAACTTAAGATTAATAGAATTTTTAAAAAGCCAGCTCTGATAGACGTCTGGAAAAAAGGTGAAGGAGAAAAGAAAGAAATGTGCCTTTTTCTCTCTGATATATAGTAGCTACACATAAATTGCAATGTTT
Source organism: Bettongia penicillata ogilbyi (assembly GCA_023548195.1). Classification (NCBI taxonomy): domain Eukaryota; kingdom Metazoa; phylum Chordata; class Mammalia; order Diprotodontia; family Potoroidae; genus Bettongia; species Bettongia penicillata. The sequence continues at coordinate 207,719 of JAJHZJ010000690.1, read as the reverse complement.
CGGGGCATAAATACCTCATAGTTAACTGCATAAAAGCAAAAATATTAAATGCATCCTTTTCAAATCATAATACAATAAAAATTACACTCAAAGAGTCACAGAAAATAGACTAAAAATTAATTGAAAACTAAATAATCTAATCTTCCAGAATGAGTGGGTCAAAGAACAAATAATAGAAATAATCTATAATTTCATTAAAGAGAATTAAAACAATGAGAAAATAAACCAATACTTATGGGATGCAGTCAAAGTAATACTTAAGAGAAACTTTCTATCTCTAAACACTTATGTTAATAAAATAGAGAAAAAGCAGATCAATGAATTGACCATGCAACTAAAAAGAACTAGAAAAAAACAAATTAAAAACCTCTGATTAAAAATCCTGAAATCAAAGAGCACTTTTCAGAGATTAATAAAATTGAAAATAAGAAAACTGTTGAATTAATAAATAAAATGAGGAGCTGGTTTTGAGGGGAAAGAAAATAAAATAGATAAACCATTGATTAATATTATTTAGAGAAAGAAGAAAGTCAAATTATCAGCATCAAAAATGAAATAGATAAATTGGACGCCAATGAAAAGAAATTATTAGGAGCTATGCTATCCAATTATATGTCAATAAATCTGACAATCTAAGTGAATGGATGAATATTTACAAAAATATAAATTACCCAGATTAACAGAAGAGGAAATAAAATACTAAACCCTATCTTAGAAAAAGATGTTAAACACTTAAGCCATCAATGTGCTTTCTAAGAAAAAAATCACCAAAGTCAGATGGATTCACAAGTTAATTCTACCATAATTCCAATACTATATAAACTATTTGGAAAAATAAGCAAAGGAGTCCTACCAAATTCATTTTGTGACACAAATATGTTGCTGTTATCTAAACTAGGAAGAGCAAAAACAGAGAAAGAGAACTATAGGCCAATTTCCCTAATGAATATTGATTTAAAAAAGTTTAAATAAAGTACTAGCAAGGAGATTACAGGAATATATGACATGATTCACATACTATGATCACATGAGATTTACACCAGGAATTTAGGGCTGCTTTAATATTAGGAAAACAATCAATATAATTGACCATATCAATAGAAAAACAACAGAAATCACACGATTGTCTCAGTAGATGCAGAGAATGTTTTTGACAACATTCTTATTAAAAAAACTAAAGAGAATGGGAATGAATGGAGCTCTCTTTAAAAGGATGAGTAGTATCTACCTAAGTCATCAACAAGCATTATCTGTATTGGGAATAAGCTATAAGCCTTCCTAATAAGATCAGGAGTGAAGGAAGGATGCCCATTGTCATTGCTATTCAATATTGTACTAGAAATGTTAGCTATAGCAACAAGAGAAGAAAAAGAAATTGCAGGAATTAGATCAGGCAATGAGGAAATAAAACTCACTCTTGGCAGATGATATAATGGTATACATAGAGGATCCTAGAGAATCAACTTAAAAACTTTTAAAATAATTAACAACTTTAGCAAAGTTACAGGATATAAAATAAACCCATATAAATCATAAGCATTTCTATACATTACTAACAAAGTCCAGCAGCAAAAGATAGAAAGAAAAGTTTCATTTAAAATTACTGTAGACAATATAAAATACTTGGGAGTCCACCCACCAAAACAAACCCAGTAACTATATGGACATAATTACAAAACAATATTCACATAAATAACCTAAGATCTAACAACTGGAAAAGTATTAATTGGTCATGTTTAGACGAAGGCAATATAATAAAAATGACAGTTCTACCTACCTTAATTTACTTATTCAGTGTCACATCAATCAAAATACCAAAAAACTATTTTATAGCTAGAAAAAAATTAAAAATTTCATCTGGAAGAACAGAAAGTCAAGAATATCAAGGGAATTCATGAAAAGAAAATATGAAGGAAGGTGACTTAACCGTACCTAATCCTACCATTGACAGTCAATAAACGCTAGCCTTCGAAAAAACTCAGTCCTAGCAATGTGAATTTTCCAGGCTCTGCATGTTCCCTCTTTCTATAATGGTGTGAGAACTTGTCAAAGAATGTGTCTCTGGATACTTTTCCTCATTATTTACTTTGTTATACAGCTTGGCAACTTTTCCTTTGGATTAATATAGAGTAAGATTTTGTCAGGTAAAAGGGAAGAAGCAGTGGGCACTCAAGTTATGGATTTGAAAAGAATCCCAAAGAACACATTGAATAAAATAGAATATTAAAGACCTCATGTTGAGAAGAGTCCCATCCACATAACATTTTATGGCAAAATGTACTGTCTCTACAGAAAGTGATTGTTAATTAAGGGGTGAGTTCCAGAGAAGGGGTTAGAAGTCATGTGCCAAAATTGTAAGGGGAGGGAGAGATGGTCTAAAGTGCTTTAATTTTTAACATCCTGTGGAGTTTCTAGGAAAGATGGGACTTCCCTGCACATAGTGGGCATTTACTAAATGTGTGCTGCACACATTTAATAACTGAGCACACATTTGGAGGCTTTATAATATCCCCTAAATAGGAAATGTTATAAAGGAGAGTAGGTGGATCTAAGGTCCTAAGTAACTATGTGATCACAGGAAATAGAGTGGTACATAGAAACCAAGATCAAAAGAACACTGTATGCAATGCTCCATAGGGCAGGAATTAGGGACCAAATCCCCTACAGCAGCATCTATTTCATTTAGGGCAATGAGATCAGGAGAAAAGAAATTTTGGCTAAGTTGATTCAGAATTCAATAGCCTGGGGAATACACTTTGAACAGAATTTAAGTATGTAGGTCAGAAAGATAAGGGAGAAAAAAGCAAGGTTCTGGGGGGTGGGAGGAGGCAGTCCCAGGGGAGCATGATCAACTTATTGAAGAACATCCGTTTCAACCAGAAACTAAAATAAGGCCAGACATGAAAATACTTTATCTGAAGCCAAACAGGGTCTGACAGCAACAGCCTGACTTCAGACTGGAGAATGGAAAAACTGTGAAGTAGGACAAATCATCCTTACCCTCCAGGGTCAGAAAAGAAAGGATTATCCTGTGGACTAAGAGGGAGTGATGATAATAATAGCTCACCTAGAGAGAGCTTTAAGTGATTCCAGGGAATGTCTAGAGGAAGTTGTTGAGTGCTTTAATTGCTACCAAGCTGAGACCTGCAAGATGGAATATATGATTTGCCTCCATTCTCTGGAGTGGTAACCTGTAGTTGTAACCTGTAATTCCCTTGGATTGTAGAAAGGTTTAGGTGTCCATTTAACCGACCATGTGTGCTGGACTATAGAGGTAAGGGAGAAATGAAATAAAGCAGAGAAACAGAGAAGCAAAAGTCATCTGCAACAGCCACAAACCAGGGGGTAGTTTTTAATGAGGGGGAAAGGAAAGGAAAAGAATAAGCATTTCTGTAGTACTTACTATTGCCAGACACTGTGGTTAAGTGCTTTTATAAATATTGTCTGATTAGATCTTCACAAAAATCCTGCAAGGTGGTAGGTATTATCAGCTTTTACAGCTGAGGAAATTGAGGCAGATAGGGTAAATGACTTACTCAGGATCATGTAGCAAGTAAGTGTTTGAGACTGTATTCAAACCCAGATATTCCTGACTCCAGACCCAGACCCCTTATGGAGGAATAATTGCCCCCACCTCTATTATTTTCTTGGGAGAAAAGGGTGACAGCAAAGAATGGACCCAAGATTTAATTAGCAAATGAACAGGGTGCTGTGTCCCATTTGATTATACCCTCAGCACTGTGTTTACTGTATATAGCTATTATAATAGTCTTTATTGATCCATCATGACAGAAATTTCAAGGATATTGAGTTGCATATCTTCTATAGGATCATCACTCATTCAAGACATTCATGTCTCCACAGGAAAAGAATATCTTCATCTTGACCCATAAAGATGGTTACTAGAAAACACAAATAGGACATTTGTTTCCAACATTTTAAAGTCAATTAAGCAACTGTGTATTGAATGTCTACCATGAGACTTACATTGTACCAGGTCCTTTTTGAGGAGCAAGAGAAATGGAAGATGCAAATTCTGCTCATGGTGAGTTTACTGTCATATTGGGAGTACAAGAAAGAACTATGTGAAATAATTATAGAACACTCTAAGTTGGTAAAGAAGATAGCAACAGGTAAGTGTAGAAAATATTGACTTTACCTATAAATAACTATTATAGAAATTTGAGTTTTTCAAGTTAAGGGAAATATTTTAGATGGACTTGGTAGCTTTAGATGTAACTATTCAAACTACGAACTATTGCTTTGCCACTAGAAAAATGTTCAAAAGTATTTCTTTATGGGTTTTTTTTGTCTATAGACTATGAAAAGCAAGATTTATTACCCTTTCAAATAATATGATGAACAGAATCCTACCTCAGATATGTCACTCAAAGTCTCTGCCCGGGAATTCTAAGATTCTTATTGATAAGTGTTCACTTCATGCAGCCTAGAGTCAGACCTACCATGCCCCACCCTGGTCATCATCATTCTACGCTGAGATATAGGCCCTTCCAACCAACTTCCCGATACCTTTTCCTACTCTTAATTCTAATAATCTCACTCAGATTAACACTTTCAAAACACTTTTCTGATCACCACTTCTCTGTGTGTGTTGCTACTGCATGTAAGACCCTCAAGAGCAGGGACCTTCTTACTTGTTTGTATTCTATTCCCAGTACATAGCATTATGTCCGACACATAGCAAGTGCATAATAAATGCTTTTCTATTATTGGACGATGCAAAATAAATGTATTGATGATCAAAGAAAGGAAATTTCTCAATTATGTAACCTGAGAAATAAAAATTGAAAGGTGACCACTACTAAATAAACACAGTTATTTTCCATGAAAGTAACACAAGTAGTGATGACAAGTTGTCTACAAAAGAAGAAAATTATCTGGGACATTTTCATAATTGTGTAATTAAGATGTGGAAACAAGAAGCAATATTTGCTGCGACAATTCGTAATGTACTTATTAGCTCCTCTTCTATTCTGAGGCTATCTATGGGCAGTACATAAAAGTAGGGAGTACCCAAGACTCTAACTTAGTGTTTCTAAAGTTATCACCACATTGGATTTGCAGATATGGTTCTATTAGAACAGGGGAGATTTTTGTCTTATGGTACAATCCTTTCAGTCTGGGGAAACCTATGGACCCCTTCTCAGAAAGATACTTTAAACACATAAAGAAGATAGCAAAGGAAAATAATTATACTGGATGATAAAGATGTACATTTTTTCCCACCACCCAAGTTCACAGACTGTGTATTATCCATAAATGTGTTTGAATTCATGGATTCCAAGTAAAGAACTCCTGCATTAAGTTTTCAGAGGAAGAAATTAAAGCTATCTATAGTCACATGAACAAAATGCTCTAAATCACTATTGACTAGAGAAATGCAAATCAAAACAACTCTTAGGTAATGAATCACACTTGTCAGATTGTCTAACATGACAAAACAGGAAAATGAGAAATCCTGGAGAAGATGTGGGAAAATTGGAACGCTAATGCATTGTTGGTGAAGTTGGAACTGATCCAACCATTTTGGAGAACAATTTGAACTATGCCCAAAGGGCTATAAAAATGTGCATACCCTTTGACACACCAATACCACTTCTAGGGCTGAATCCCAAACAGATGATACAAATGGGAAAAGGACCCACATGTACAAAAATATTTCTAGCAACTCTTTTTGTGGTGGCCAAGAATTGGAAACTGAGGGGATGCCAGTCAACTGGGGAAAAACTGAACAATCTGTGGTGTAAGTGCTATAAGAAATGATGTGCAGGTGGACTTCAAAAAGCCTGGAAAAACTTATATGAACTGATGCTGAGTGAGGGGAGCAGAACCAGGAGTACACAGTTACAACTACATTGTGTGATGATTAACTTTGATACACTTCACTCTTCGAGGCAATGCAAGGTTCTAAGACAAATTCAAAAGACTCATGATAGAAAGTGCTATCCACATCCACAGAAAGAATTATGGGTTCAAATGCGGATTAAAGCATACTATTTACTCTTTTTTTGTTGTTTTCTCTTTCTCTTTTTGGTTTTATTTTGTTTCTCCTGGTTCATTCCATTGATTAAAGTTCTTCTTTACAACAATATGTTTAATATGATTGTATATATAGAGCCTATGTAAGATTACATGCCATCTTAGGGAGGGGGAAGGGGAGGAAAAGGGAAAAACTGTAAAATTCAAAAGCTTGTGGAACCAAAACTTGTATAAATTAAAAATAAATAAATATTTTAAAAAAATAACTCCTGCACTAGAAAAATATAGACTTCTGCTACTACGTCTTTAACCTGCTTTGTGGCACACAAGTACAATTAATTCAGGGTTACCTACAGCTGTCTCCCAGAGAAAAGTCATCTCCCTTATATTTTAACTGCTTCTTGACCCCTGCCTCCTAATAGGTATCTTGCATAAGACCGTCTACAAATATCTCATGAGGATCCTAGTGGTATTTTTCCATATACTCTTCCTTTGGGGTATAAACTCCAGAGAAGGGTGAATGAACTCAACATTGTGATAATGGCCATGTACTTTTGATTAGTGAGAGCTACAAGTTACTCCAGAGTAAAAGAAGGAAGGTCTTGAACTATTTCAGATTTTCCCTTCTGTCCTCCAGTCTTCTCATATCACTCCTTCCCAACCCTTTCAGTTGAAAAAATAGAGGCCTGAATTTCATCTTGTCCCAGTATCTAAATCTTAAATTCTCTTAAATTTCAAAGAATTTAATTTAAAATTTAAAAGAATTTCATTCTTTTTTCCTATTCTCTAGTCACTGTGGGTGATACCCATTTTCCTTGACAAAGCTGAGCCTTCTACATGTACCCTAGAAGGACAGGGTGGTTGGAAGCAACACTCTTTCCACAATTAAATATATAATATGATTTACACAACAGAATAGGATATAATGTAATGTAATATAATATGATGTCATATAATGTATGTGATGTGGCATACCATAGCATGACATAACATTATGATATAACATGTTATACAGCACAGCACTACATGATACAACATGATACAGCATGGTGAAATACAAATACGATACAATACAATATGATGGGAAGGAAACATTCTTTTAAGGGGATTTAGGGAGTTACCAAAGATTAACTCTCTAGCTAAATTGATTCTTTTCATATTTCATCTCTCAGACAGGAAAGACCATCTATCTAAGAGCTTATTGTCCCCTACACACAGTAGGTACTGGTTCATGAGCTGTTGATTGCAATGATTTCATCAGTAAGAAAAAGCTTTTCTTTTCTTGCCTTTAATTTCCATCCATAGTAAAGAGAAGTATTTTGTAATTATATATGTGATCATTCTAAAGAGTCTTTTATAATTCTCTGTAGTTGGGTTTTTGACATTAGGTCAATGTTGCAAAATATCCTGACTTCATTTCATTTCATTTGCTGAGCGAAAGAGGGAAATATGTCATTATTGTTTACTTTAGAAATTGGTTTTCTATAGCCAAGAACAATCTGTGCATTTTTCTTACTCTAGTAAGGGCCTTTAAAATTATGTCTTTCTCACTCTGAATCAGTACATGCTTGCAGAATCTATAATAGAGAGTAGAAGTGGATAAAGTATAGGAAATGTTTAAAAACTGTGCTTTCCTCTCTACATAATTCATATACCAGGATTCTAATGTTATCCAAAGAGATAGTTCCCTTTATGGCCTAATTATAAAATAGCACAAATATCAGGAAAGCCAGAAAGGATATTTTGTAGGATTGATAGTACATTTACCATGAAAAAGGCCTTTAGTTATATAGGAAAGTATTCTATTAGGCTGAGGATAGCAGAAAGCAGATCTAATAATCCTATTTAAATCACAGCTAGACCCTGAGCTTTAACAGCACAGTGTATTTTCCCTAGATAGACCATTGAATGGAAAGCTGACAAATTATTAAGAGAGAAAGGTCCTACTTTCCTAGGACCTCTGGCATCATTCCCCCTTACCTTTCCTTCCCTTTTTCTGGAAAAGTCTTGAACTTTTCTTCTTGAATCAATAGGAGGTTTCCCAACCCTATGTCTTCTGAGCATCATGTTCCCAGACTCATGAATCAAGCTCTCTCACCTCTCTTGGTCAAGTCATTTTGACTCCATAAGTGCACTCCCTGGGACACATGAATTCAGGATTTTATATTCTCTACAGAAGGTTGTGGGACAAGAACTAATGTTCTGTAATTCTCATTTCCAGCTGCACACAAACATATCTCATGTTACTAAGTGCTTCTGCTACAAGACAATTCACCTCTCCCTTCTTTTCCTTATAGTGTAAGAGTAGTAATGGGGAAAAGTGAGGCATGACATCAGGTGCACAATTCTTCCCCCATAGTCAGCTCTCTTCTTGACTACCAGAAATTGTCCTTCAGCACTGGCTAGCCTTGTTTACTTTTAAATTTAATTTTTGTTTCACTATTCCATATTTAACAAAGATCATCAAAGATAAGTTTTAAAGGTCACCAGGCAGTGACTGATCTTTCAACCCTATAATTCTGTCAATATGATTGAAGAATTTCTTCACACTTCCTAAAAGAATAATGGAATATAAGTGTGTGATTCTATTTCCTCTACATCAGACAATCTAAGTATGAAAAATACAAGGTACAGTTGGACCACAATAAACTAAGAAAGGTGTGCACCATTACATGTTGTCTTGGTCCATACTCCACATACCCTATAATTTCATAAAGGGTGTTTAAGAAAAGCAATTAATCAAGATCCCCTGATTAATCCCTTGCTATACTCCTCTCTTCTCCCAGTTAAGCATTTATTTGCTCTCTGAAGTAAATCACTCTGAGTACTTCAGGCATATTTGTCCATATGTGCAGTTTTGGGAGTTTCTCTAGTAATTCCATTGTCTTTTTGGATATCTATCCAGTACCTTGTACTAAAAGTCTCATCAAAAGCAAGATATCCCCAACAATTAAACAATCCAAAACTCAGCAGTCTTCCATGAAGGTCCAAGTCTAATATATCTGATGGGCCATAAAATTAATCTCATCCCAAAATACATGGCTATACCCAACGGTGTGTGGGAGGCAACTCTAAACCAATTTGTGAGACCTATTGTTAAACCTTCAACGTGAGCATTTACACCTCAAAAATTTGCTACAAATCAGTGTTTGATTTACTGTTATGTTGATTGCCTAGACTGAAGAAAGTTTAGACTGCAGATAAACATAAAAGTATTTGTGGAAATATGCACTTCCTCCTAACCCTAGCTGCTAACCATTTATCATCTCACTCCTGTATAGCTTATAAATGGTGTCTAAACTAAGGAGCTAGATGGTTCAGTGATTAGACACCGGACCTGGAGTCTGGAAACCCGAGTTCAAATTCATTGACATTTATTAGCTGTGTGACCCTGAGCAATTCTCTTAACCTCCATTTAATCCATTAGATTAATCCACTGGAGAAGGAAATGGCACTCCAGGATCTTTACCAAGAAAACCCCATGGACAGTATTGGTGTGCCATGGTACACTGCGTCACAAAGAGTCACAAAGAACTGAATAACAACAAAGCAGCTAAGCATTATTCTTTCAGATTGGTAACAATTGGCATTTATATAGCACTTTAAGGTTGCAAACTACTTTGCAGCCATTTTCTCATTTGAGTCATGCAATATCACTGGTTATACATTTTAGAAAACAGCATTTTACAAAATTCCCGTAGATTATGCCCTGATGCTTGAGAAGGCCTGCCCCAACCTGAAAATACTTAGATTAAAATTTAAAAACCTAAAATGTTAAATAGCAACAACAAAAAAGAAAGGGGGAGATTGAGCTCTCCCCCTCAGAGAGAAAGTCATGTCCCAAAAAGAGATCTTTATTGAAAAAGATAAAGTGCTGGGATTAATTGGAACTTGCCTTCTCATCTTCAGGAAAAGAAGGAAGGAAGGAAGGAAGAAAAGAAGGAAGGAAGGAAGGAAGGAAGGAAGGAAGGAAGGAAGGAAGGAAGGAAGGAAGGAAGGAAGGAAGGAAGGAAGAGAAAGAAAGAAAGAAAGAAAGAAAGAAAGAAAGAAAGAAAGAAAGAAAGAAAGAAAGAAAGAAAGAAAGAAAGAAAGAAAGAAAGAAAGAAAGAAAGAAAGAAAGAAGGAAAGAAAAGAAAAGAAAAGAAAAGAAAAGAAAAGAAAAGAAAAGAAAAGAAAAGAAAAGAAAAGAAGCAACAACAATAACAAGAAAAATGTCCTAAATAAAATTCCTTTAAGGGATCCCTGAAACACAGAAGATAATCCAAATGAAAGTCTAAACTCATGCCTCAGACAAACCCAGAAAAGCCTCAAGATATCCGGAGCTCTCCACAAAGGGAATAAGCACTTGAGGTTGATTGCTTGGGATTCCTAAAACATCAAGCAATCTTTATCTAGTTGGACCCATGATCTATAGGGATCTCAGCCCACGGATCAGTCTCATGCCTCAATAGGGAAAGCAGCCCAAATCTGATCAAAATTATTTAAATAAATACTCAAATTAATTCATTTTTTTAAGGTAGGTCTCCTATCTTACCCAGATCGGAAGTATTGGGTCTACCCACAGGTCTGACTCCACTTCTGATAACTTCATGAGTTCTTGCTCACTTTGTTTTTGACCTGGACTAAACTCACCCCAGGTGACCGGTTGGTCCCCCACATTCAGGATTCACCATATTAAAGCTGAATGTCGTAAAGACACTTCCTTGGCATAGCCCACTGCAGCATAGAACTCTCAAGCACAAGAGACCTATCAGCCATCCTCCATGGCATCAGATATCGCAGATATACACCATCATATTCAGGTCAAAAATTAAAAAAAAAAAGTTAAATAACGTGAATGAGCCTTCACAGTGAGCTTTCTATATCCTCATTTCTGAAGTCATAAGGAGCTTCTTTAACTAGGAATCATCTTAGTGACTCTAGATGCACTGCTAGATGCCTGTGGGGTCCCACCAGGAACATACTAATTGTGCCCTATGCATTTGCAGGGACTCACAGGAGGGAATCGCATCTATGACTTTCTTCCTTGGATGATCATTTGGAAAAATCAACTGAAAGAAAAAATGCATTTTTTCACTTTTACTTCCAGAGCATTATTGGGTAGTCAGTTTACTGATGTACTAATTTTACAAGGTAACTTTTGCAAGGCTGAATATTTAAGCATCCATCTATTGTATTGCTATGGCAATTTTGAATAAGGATGTTATATGAGTAATATGAATATTGAAACCTAGAATATTGCTGCCTAGCAGTGTATTTAGAACACATTGTGGCTACTCATCCATGTTAATTGCTTTTTAGCTTTTGATTAGCTATAGACTACCTATTATGACATGAGTCCATGCAGCTAGAGTTTCCACAAATGAGGCACTGAGCTGTGACAGCTCACCTAGGATAATTTCAGCCATGTCATATGCATTTTCAGGGATCACTTTTCTCATGTCTTCAGATTATGGGCAGCCAATTTTCACTGCATTTCCTTTGCAAGTTAGACTAGTTGCTTTGAAATAACTTGCATTGTGGAATGCTTAAATAGTAATATACGTTTCAGCCAATTTTGAGTATGGAAACAGATATGACAAATATGAATGTTGTATCCCAAGAATTGGTGGCTAGCATTGCACCTAGGGCACATTGTGTGTGCTTATCTATATTAATTAGGTGTTGTTTATATTTATTCTCATCTTACTTTTGAGTAGATCTAGATTTCTTGAACATTTGTGGAATAACTCTACTCTAGACTGCTCATCTAACATTCTTTTGTCCACAAGTACATAGGACAAGGTTACTTTCATGGTCTAGATATCCAAAGTATTCAATGCTAAGTATTTAATCACCTTTTTGTAATCCTATGCTTCTTTAAGAATTTTCTATGTTTGAAAGATTTCTTTTTTTAAGCTTGTCCAACCTAACAAGTTATAAGTGGATTCCCATTTGGAATGAATGCCCTTTGTGCTATGGGGAGTCATTGAAGATATTTCAGATTTTCATTGTATAATGGAGAAGTATTAGAGATTTCTTTTTCTGTACCTATATTTGGAATGCCCTGGTTTGGGATGGATACAGTGAAAAATTCATGAGCTGTGTAAATGCTAAATGACCCATTAGAGTAATTTTTATCCAGGATATTTCTCACCTTGGGGTAGGAAGGGCGATGATTTTCAGTCAACACCAAACTCTGCATCTCTATTCAAAGACTGCAGATGTTATAGAAAAGTATTTAGGACCAGATTGCCTCGGAGAGCGGATTTTTTTTCTTCCCTTTATTTTTTGCTAGTTCAATTTCTTTTCTAATTGTTATATGGTGGTTAGGACAGACCTTTATATATACCAACATAGGCAGTAAATTAGGGGTATTTGTAAAATGGTGGGGTTATGTTGTTCTTGTTCTTGAATTATGAAATCTTTTATTCAGGACAAAGTCTAATCACTGGGCCCATCAGAAATAATAGATCTGGCCTGTCATGGAAGACCACTAATTTTCAAGTTGTCTAAGTAATGGGTCACATAAATTCTGCTGAGATTTTTTGGTGCAAAGCACAAATAAAACATTCATAAATTCATTGCTTCAATGTCCGCACAATAAGAAACTAATCTACATTTAGTATACAAACAAATGTGTCCAGACCATTTCCAGTTCTTTTGCTGAGGATAGCAACTATTTAACTGGGAGACCATACAGAGAATCCCATTTCATGTGAGTCTCCCTAATGTGCTAGCTTAAATTATAAGATAAAGGACAACGTTAGATCCTTATCGTTTTGAAAGTGGTTCTGAGGGCAGAAAGCATACCTTGGATTTGCTCCTCATTGAAACTCAGATTGATACTGAGAAGTTCTGTGTCTGTTTGTGGCTTGACCTCTTCTGCGTGGCCAGTGATTGAGGGAAAAGATGGTAGGACAAAGGAAGAGATATAAATTCACTCTGTGCCATTCTGTATACACTGCCTACCTTCCCATCTCTGCCCAATGATACACCTTAGGTTCTCCTTCCTCTCTCCCTCATTTTCCAAGTTGAAAATTTTTCTAGCTGTGGCTTGCTCAGAATATCTAAAATTATAGCAGTTTTCACAGTTATGTAAAATGTAAATAGAGACAAACACAAAGTCAAAAAATTGCTGTTAGGCTTAAGTATAAAGTTCTTCAATTAATTTCTCTTTCCCTCCTTTCTTAAATTGATTTATCCTCAGTTGTCAACATTCACTTCCACAAAATTTTGAACTTGAAATTTTCTCCCCATCTCCTCACTTCCTTCACCCCAGGACAGTGTGTATTCCTCCAATCTGCCTCCCTTCTATCACCCCCACTCCCATCCTCTTCCCTTCTATTATCCTATAAGGTAAGATAGATTTCTATTCCCCATTGCCTATATATCTTGTTTCCTAGTTGCATGTAAAAACAATTTTTAGCATTTATTTTTAAAGCTTTGAGTTTCACATTCTCTCCCTTCCCCCCTCTCCACCATTGAGAAGGCAAGTAATTTGATATAGGTTGCACATGTGTAGTCATGCAAAAGATCTCCATAATAGTCATGTTGTGAAAGACTAACTATATTTCCCTCTATTCTATCCCACCCTCCATTTATTCTATCCTCTCCTTTTACTGGTTCCTCTACAAAAGTATTTGCTTCCAATTACCCCTTCTCCCAATCTGTCATTCCTTCCATTATCCCTGCTCTCTTATCCCCTTCTCCCCCTGCTTTCCTGTAGGGTAAGATAAACTTCCATACTCAATTGAGTGTGTATGTTATTCCCTACTGAAGCCAAATCTGATAAAAAAGGAAGGCTCACTTATTCCCTCTCACCTTCCCCTTTTTTCTCTCCATTGTAAAAACTTCTTCTTGCCTCTTTTATGTGAGAGGATTGACTACATTCTACCTCTCCCTTTTTCTTTCTCCTTGTACATTCCTTTCAACCCTTAATTTTCTTTTTTAGATAACATCCTTTCATATTCAGCTCACTAAGTTGCCCTCTCTCTCTCTCTCCCTGTCTCTCTGTGTCTCTCTCCCTGTCTCTGTCTCTCTCTCTCTCTCTCTATATATATATATGTGTATATATACACATATATATATACAGATATACACACACATACATATATATGTGCATATATGTATGACACATAGGATAGTTGGAGGGAATATACATAATATACATATGTACATAATATATGTGTAATATGTATATTCCCTCCAACTATCCTAATACTGAGAAAGGTCTCATGAGTTACAAATATCATCTTTCCACGTAAGAATGTAAACAGTTCAACTTAAGAGAAAGCATAAGGGACTTACCTCTTCATGCTTCTCTTGACTCTTGTATATGGAAGTCAAATTCTCTATTCAGTTCTGGTTTTTTTTTCAACAAAAATCTTTGGAAGTCCTCTATTTCATTGAAGTCCCATTTTATCCCCTGAAGTATTATGTTCAGTTTTGCTGGGTAGTTGACTCTTGGTTTAAATCCTATTTCCTTTTATCTCTGTACTGTCATATTCCAAGCCTTCTCATCCTTTAATGTAGAAACTGCTAAGTCCTGTGTTATCCTGCAGGTGTTTTAACAATACTTGAATTGTTTCTTTCTGCTTGTAGTATTTTGTCCTGGACCAGGGATCTCTGGAGTTTGGCTACAATATTCCTAGGAGTTTTCCTTTGGGGATCTCTTTGAGGAGGTTATTGGTAGATTCTTTCAAGATCTATTTTACCCTCTGGTTCTAGAATATCAGGGCAGTTTTCCTTGATAATTTCTTGAAAGATAATGTCTAGGCTGTTTTTTTTTAAATTTATTTATTTAACTTTTAATAATCATTTTCACAAAGTTTTGGGTTTCAAATTTTCTCCCCATTTCTCCCCTCCCCCATCCCAAAACACCGAGCATTCTAATTGCCCCTATCATCACTGTGCCCTCCCTACTAACAATCCTTCATTCCCTTAGCCCCATCTTCTCTTTTGCCCTGTAGGGCCAGATAACTTTCTACACTCCATTGCCTGTATTGCTTATTTCCTAGTAGCAAGAACAATACTCAACAGGTGTTCCTAAAACTGTGACTTCCAGCTTCTCTTCATCCTTCCCTCCCCACCCATTCCCTTTGGGAAGCAAGCAATTCAATATGGGCCATATCTGTGTAGTTTTGAAAATGACTTCCATAATAGTCGTGCTGTGTAAGACTAATTATATTTCCCTCCATTCTATCCTGCCCCTCATTGCTTCTTTTCTCTCTTTTGATCCTGTCCCTCCCCAAGAGTGTTGACTTCTAATTGCTCCCTCCTCTCATTGTCCTCCCTTCCATCATCCCCCCAACCCTGCTGATCCCCTTCTCCCCCACTTTCCTGTATTGTAAGATAGGTTTTCATACCAAAATGAGTGTGCATTTTATTCCTTCCTTAACTCAAATGTGATGACAGTAAGCTTCACGTTTTTCTCTCACCTTCCCTCTTTTTCCCTCCACTGAAGTCTTTTCCTTGCCTCTTTTATGAGATAATTTTCCCCATTCCATTTCTCCCTTTCTCCTCCCAATACATTTCTCTTGCACTGCTTAATTTCATTTTTTTATATGATCCCATCCTATTCAATTCAACCTATGCTGTGTGTGTGTGTATGTGTGTGTAATCCCACCAACTACCCAGATACTGAAAAGTTTCAAGAGTTACAAAAAATGTCTTTCCATGTAGGAATATAAACAGTTCAACTTTAATAAGTCCCTTATGACTTCTCTTTGCTGTTTACTTTTTCATGCTTCTCTTCATTCTTGTGTTTGAAGGTCAAATTTTCTTTTCAGCTCTGGTCTTTTCATCAAGAATGCTTGAAAGTCCTCTATTTCATTGAAAGGCCATTTTTTCCCCTGAAGTATTATACTCAGTTTTGCTGGGTAAGTGATTCTTGGTTTTGGTCCTATTTTCTTTGAATTCTGGAATATCATATTCCATGCCCTTCAATATCTTAACGTAGAAGCTGCTAGATCTTGTGTTATCCTGATTGTATTTCTACAATACTGGAATTGTTTCTTTCTAGCTGCTTGCAATATTTTCTCCTTGACCTAGGAATTCTGGAATTTGGCCACAATGTTCCTAGGAGTTTCTCTTTTTGGATCTCTTTCAGGCGGTGATCGATGGATTCCTTCAATACTTATTTTGCCCTCTGGTTCTAGAATCTCCGGGCAGTTTTCCTTGATAATTTCATGAAAGATGATGTCTAGGCTCTTTTTTTGATCATGGCTTTCAGGTAGTCTCATAATTTTTAAATTTTCTCTCCTGGATCTATTTTCCAGGTCAGTTGTTTTTCCAATGAGATATTTCACATTCTCTTCCATTTTTTCATTCTTTTGGTTTTGTTTGGTGATTTCTTGGTTTCTCAGAAAGTCATTAGCCTCCATCTGTTCCATTCTAATTTTGAAAGAACTATTTTCTTCAGTGAGCTTTTGAACCTCTTTTTCTATTTGGCTAATTCTGCTTTTGAAAACATTCTTCTCCTCATTGGCTTTTTGAATCTCTTTTGCCAATTGAGTGAGCCTATTTTTCAAGGTGTAATTTTCTTCAGCATTTTTTTGGGTCTCCTTTAGCAAGGTGTTGACTTCTTTTCATGCTTTTCTTGCATCTCATTTCTCTTCCCAGTTTTTTCTTCACCTCTCTAACTTGATTTTCAAAATCCTTTTTGAGCTCTTCCATGGCCGAGGACCATTGAATATTTATTTTGGATGTTTGGGATACAGAAGCCTTAACTTCTATGTCTTTCCCTGATGGTAAGATATCTGCTCCCCAAGAAAGTAACCTTCTATGGTCTTATTTTTTTTCCCTTTTTTGGGCATTTTCCCAACCAATACTTTACTTTTGGGTCCTTTGTCAAGAGTAGGGTATACTCTGGGAATCTGTGAGATCTCAATTCCTCCAAAGCATCACAATCAAGAGTCTACTAGTCTGGATGCAGAGAGGGATTTTTGTGCCCAGAATCTTAGCAGATACCTTTCCACAGCCTCTTGGCCTTCAGTTCCACAAAGTCAGCACTTGGGGCTGATTTTCAGATAAGCTAGATGGGCAGGGCCACCATTCAGTTGGAGACAAAGACCAACTTGGACAGGGCCTCTACCCAGGGCTGACACAAGACTCAGCTCTTCAATGCCCCCAGGGGTTTTTATGCCCTAACAATGGAGCTTCTGTATGGGCTGCTCTGCAGACTCTCTGGCCACTGCCAGCTGCCTGAGCTATGGAAAGGCCCTTCTCCCTTCCTGGCTAGCTGATAAAACCCGGTCACTGACCTTTTTCACTCTGAGCCAAGGGATCGGAGGATCCGCTACTGCGAAGGGAGAATCAACCCCTGAGGTGTCTTCTTCTCAGAGTCTCATCGCACTGTTTCGGCCAAGGCTGGGCTGGGCTCCGCACTCAGCTCCACGTCCAGCGCAACTGACATTTCCATGGGCCTTTCAGGTCACTGTGGGCTGGAAATCTCCTATGCTCTTCTGCTCCCCCAAAATTTGTTGAGAGTCCCTGTCTGCAGGTGGACTGTCTCTAGGCTGTTTTTTATCACAGATTTCAGGTAGTCCAATAATTTTTAAATTATCTCTCCTGGATCCATTTTCCTAGTCAGTGGTTTTCCCAATGAGATTCTGCTTATTGTCTTCTGTTTTTTCATTCTTTTGGTTTTATTTTATAATTTCTTGATTTCTCATAAAATCATTAGCTTTTATTTGTGTTTCATTCTAATTTTTAAGGAATTATTTTCTTCAGTGAGTCTTTGTACCTCTTTTTCCTTTTGACCCATTATGCTTTTAAGGCATTCTTCTCTTTATTGGCTTTTTGGACCTCTTTTGTCATTTGGGGTTAGTCTAATTATTTAAAGGTGCTGTTTTTCTTCAGCATTTGGTGTGGGGGGGGTCTCTTTTTAGCAAGCTGTTGTTGACTTGCTTTTCATGATTTTCTGGCATCACTCTAATTTCTACTTCTAATTCTTCCTCTACTTCTTTTACTTGATTTTCAAAATCCTTTTTGAGCTCTTCCATGATCTAAGTCCAATTAATATTTTTTCTTGGAGGCTTTGGATGCAGAACTTTTGACTTTGTTGTCTTCTTCTGGTTGTATGTTTTGATCTTCCTCATCATCTATGACATAAGAAAATAACTTTTCACTGAAAAAGTAAGAATCTATAATGTTTTTTCCCCATTGCTCATTTTCCCAGCCAATTACTTGACCTTTGATCTCTTTGTTAAGTGGAGGGCTCCACAAGCAGTCACCACTTTCACAGTGGCTGCTATAGCCCTTGGGCTGGGGCTGGGGCTAGTCCAGGGCTGGGACTAGGGCCAGGGACAGAGTGGGGCTGGGGCTGGGGCCAGACCATACTCCCCTCTCAATCAGGTGAGAGACCCTTCCCAATAACTTTCGAGGTTGTTTCTGGAGTTTATGGGTTAAGAAGTCTGGATGCCACAGCAGCTACCAGCAATTGAGTCCCTGAAGGCCTGCTCCAGCTCCATCCTCATCAGCGAGGCCCATGCCTAATTGATCTTTGCTCGCAGTCAAGTGCAGTAGACTCTTCTTATTGACCTTCCAGATTGTCTTGAACTACAAATTTGCTTCAATCTGTCATTTTGTGACTTCTGCTGCTCTAGAATTTGTTTAGAGTCATTTTTACAGTGTTTTTGAAGGGTTTTGGGGAAGAGCTCTAGCATGTCTCTTCTTTGACTCTACCGTCTTGGCTCTGCCTCCTTCAATTCATTGCAACAAACATTTATTAAACACATACTATGTGAAAGGTGTTATGCTAACCTTTGGAAATTTAAAGCCAAAACAAATATAAAACAAACAAACAAGAGTCCCCTGAAATGCTTACATTTTTCCTGGGAAGATAGAACATGTATGTAGGCAACTAAATACAAAATATTTTCTGGAGAAAGAGGATTCTTTTCTTAAAAAAAATTATCATATTAATGGCATTATAACTGAGTCTTGGAAGAAGTTAGGAATTCTTAAAGAAAGAATAAAGAGTGTTTTGCAGAGGGGCCACAGTCAGTGCAAAGGCATGGGAATAGGAGGTGGCATAGAATGTCAGGTTAAAACTAGTAGATGAATTTTGCTGAAAGTTATAATGAATTTCACATAAAATATATCTGGAATATGAAATAATTATGGAGAGGCAGGTTAGGAGCCAGATTTTTAAAGTTTTAAAATGCCACACTGAACATATTCAAGCACAATTCTTTTTTGGTAATCTGTCACAGTCTCTTCTCACTCACCTCACATCTCTCCATTACCTTTGGGTTACTTGCAATTTTAACTTTTCAAAGACTGAAATTCTTTGAATCATAAGCATACAGCATCACTGACAGAACATTAATGTGCCTTTGATTCAGGTCATTAAAACAACTGTGTCTTCTGCTAAAAAAAAAAATTCCTGCTGTGCCTAGTACCACAGTTGGCACACAGAGGACATGTGTTAATATCAACTAAACTGAATCGGAATGTATTGAATTGAATGGAATGGAATGTTTTACTTACTAGTGATATTTTCCCCCAAGGACATTCCAGTGTTCATTCAGCGTTCATCAAGGGAAGGCACAAATCTTTAAATAAATGATAATTTTATACCCTATTACTTGGATTTTTATAATCTTCAACATTAACATCCTCCTTACCCCTTGTTTCTGGATTTTGGTTGCAAAACAATTTCATTTTATGTGATTTATAGCAAAATGTGGCATTCATTATCCAATTGTTCTCATGCTTTCTTAAAATGCATCATTTTTAAATGACTCACTTGAAGCTGATTTTCTGCTAGTGGTGTCAATTGTAGATACTTTATTTTTAGAAAAATATTCCTAGAAAAGACAAGTCATTGCAACCTCATTTGTAGGTATCCTCCTAGTAGGTACTTTGCATTTTTACCTTAAAAGGATATTTTATATTGTCTGAGAGGAAAAAGAGTAAGGCCATTTTCTCTTCAAGTATTCCTGAAATTTCTATTTCACTGTAAAGAGTAAGGCCATTTTCTCTTCAAGTATTCCTGAAATTTCTATTCACTATAAAAAAAGGTAATGTTCAAAATGCAGAGTAAGAGTTGTAATACATGTGTCCAAACTTGTCATCCTATTTGCACAGAGGCATAAACCTTCAAGTCTTCACAGTGAAGCTGGAAAAGGGTTTCACTGAAATCTATAAATATTTTCTATGTTACTATATTTATCAAATGCAGAGCAATAAATATCCATGGAAATTCTTAACAGGAATCTAAAAAGAAATCATTAAATAAATAAAATATCAAAATTAAGAACAACTTCCCTCACTCCATTACTATCCGTGACATGGTAATTTCACTAGTATATTGAATTCTCAAATGAAAAATGTCCCTCTATCAATGCAGGTTGGATTGTCTTTTCTAACTGAATCATGGAGCGTTTCTTAGAACATCAAGAAGTAAAGTACATTGCTAGGTTACATAATCAAAGGGTCCCATTTCTGACCCATGAAGAAATAGACTTTAATTGACCAATTTTATATGTGCTAAAGCCCTGCAGACAAGCGGCAACATGGTAAAGTCGATAAAGAACTAACCTGGAAACCAGGAAGATCTGGTTTCAAGTCCTGCTGCTAAGAAGTAGTGACTGTGTATCCCTGGATAAGTCACTTAACCACTCAATCAGTGCACTAGACAATACTCCAAGACTACAAGCTACAAAGAAGGTGCATAGCTACTTTAATAGAAGGAATTTCCTTAGCTGGGAATTCCTGGCAAAATCTTAGAGCTAATAATCCCTGTCTTTATCTTTATCCTCCAAACCCAGAAGATTGCAATAGAATGGATCCTATTATCTGTTTTACAGATTTTAAGAATGTGTATACTTAGAATATTAGAATTAAAAGAAATTTTAGATAGAAAACAATCTTCATTTCAGAGATGAAATAATTATAGATCTAGAAAGGTAAAGTTTCTAGGGGATACTTACCCAAGGTCTCATGACTAATAAATGACAGAACTGGGACTAAACCTCAAGAACATCTTTGTATACCCAATGTTGTAATTGTCTCTTCCTGTGACTTTGGGAAAATTGAGTAACCTTTCTGTGCCTCCATTTTCCTTTTCCATACCATTGTAGAGTTAAATTGTATGGTCTCCAAAGTCACTTTGAGCTCTAACCTCCAACATATGTATGTAACTTCCATTTACCATGTATATATCTTGTATTTTTATACCTACTGCTTATACTATATACATCTTATACATAGTCATTTTCATATTATGTCACTCCCATTATAAGTTGCATGAGGGCAGGGACCACATTTTTGCCTTTATTTGTATCCTCAGGGCTTAGCACAGTACCTGGCACAGGACAGGCAATTAATAAATGTATATTGACTATTTCTTTCTTGGTATACAATCTAGTAGTCTTTCTGCTACACAGGAAACTTTGCCAATCTCTCTTAATTCTAATGACCTTCCTTTTTTTAAATTATTTCTATGAATTCCATATATGTATATTATATATACATGATTAATAGAAATAATTTTGAAAAGCTACATATATACATAGATAGATGTAGATATATAGCTTATTCATACATATTTATTCCCTTTTTGTCTCTCTCTCCATTAGAATTGACCTCCTTGAGGGAAAGGAATGCCTTTTCTTTTTATACATCTAGTGCTCAGCATACTGCTTGGAACACAGTAGGTGCTTAATAAATGTTTGTTTTTATTTTATTGTTTATTTACTGACACTATACCATCCCCAGTTGCAATGTAGCAATTATTCTTGTACCCAAATAGTGGCACTATAGCACAGTTCTAGTCTTCTTTCAAGTCTCTGAAAATGAACTGTGGGGTTATATCACTGGAGTTCCCTCATCAATTTTATAAACTTATTGGGAGGCAAGACTTTAAACGGGATTTTCAGTATAAAGGGGATCCAGGAGAATTCCCCCAAAGTACTTGATGAGTTTGCATGCTTGTGAGTCTATTTTTAAGTTTTGATTGAATTTCCCTGTAGAGGTTACAGACCTTTCCTTTGCTGATTCCTGGACAATGCTTATCAGTGACCTTGGATACCCCAGAGATAACTTGCTAAGTTTGACCTCTGGGGAGAACAGTATCTTCTGAGAGGAACCACTCCTTTGCAATTGTATGTAAACAAAGTCTTTATTACGGACTCTGAGATTTTTCACATTTGTTTCTTTTTCCACCTTTCTTCTGAAAAGAGGCTAATTATAAAATATGAATGAGGGAGTTTCTTCACCACTAAGATTGCCTTTCAGCAAAAGTATGTGAAAATTTGCAAAATTTGTCCGGGTGACCCAAAAACAAACTTCTGGATCTTAAGGTGCTGGTCACCTTCTGCCTTTATTTTCATCTTCATGAACACAGGACAGAAACCTGAGACCTGAGAGTGCAGTCATGATTTGTCCTTCTTATACCGGGCACAGCACTCACTCAGCCCATTCAGACCTTGGGTGGTAGTCTCGCCATTGGTTCCTGCCAGAAGCACTACATCTTTGCCTACCTTGTTGCCCATAATGCCACCCTTATTCTTAATTACTTTGGGGAAGGTACAACCATCATCGGTTTCTGGTAGAGTATCTCATGGAAAAGGATAACACCTCCAATACGGGAGTTCACTCACTCACCTGCTGTCAGAAGCAACTGCCTATAGAGGCGCCAATTTTCCTTTGTGTTCTCAGTGCCAGTGGACTGCAGCTGCTTTGCAGTACCACGGGTGGACTCATCTGCTGCCAAGATTCCCTTGCCTGGAGCACCAATTCAGTGAGTTAGACAGTCCTTTATTTTGCTCAGGTATCAATGCTGGGTATTGACAAGGCATGTTTTCCATGGCTGTGCTGGTAGTTTCCTGGCCTCCGGAAGTGGGGTTATGGGCCCGGTGGTAGGCTTATCAGGAGAAAGCAGACCTCTTGTGGTTGGGAATCAAACTTCTGCCTAGCTTCAGACACTTACTAGCTGTGTGACCCTGGACAAGTCACATAACTGTTTTCCTCAGTTTCCTCATCTGTAAAATGAGCTAGAGAAGGAAATGGCAAACCACTCCTGGATCTTTGCCAAGAAAACTCAAAATGAGATCATGAAGAATTGGACATGATGAGAAAAGACTCAACAACGAAAATAGCAAATTATGGAACACGTGTCATTTTGTGAGATATATATTCCAAGAAATCTACAAATACTGTGGCACATAGGAAATTCACCCTCAAGTTAAAATGACAAGGGTTGAAAATGCAAATGGGCTGAGAATGTCCAGGGCACAGTTAGCCTGGACTTCCCACAGTTGGCCTGATTTCACTACTCTCAGCTAATATTTTTCTCATTGTCGTTTCCCTGATAGTTGTTACAGGGGTGTCCATGTGCTACACTTTTCTGAGATTCCCATCCATAGCGATCCAGGGTATGTGTAGAATAAGGGGAAGGAACATCTTTTCCTCTCCCTAACTTTGGCTGTAAGAAGCTCTTTCTATGAGAAACGTTGTTGAAGCAGGATTGGGAATACAGAACTAGACTAAAAAAGGTGGAAATTGAGAATGGAGATAGAGAGGAGGGTATATGCCCTCAGACTACCTGGGAAAGATTTCTATGTATAAGAAACATCTGAAATTAGGGATCCAGAATGTTTTCTGAATTCTTTTGTTTCAATTAACTTTTTTCCCATCACCACACTAAGTTCAGGTAGGAGAATGAAGACTGGGCAACGTATATTTGGACACTAGATGAAATGACAGTGATTCCACCTTTCCTTCTCATGGCATTCTCGTCTAACCGGTGGCATCCTTCTGAGGTGGAGTCTTTGCATTCTGGGAGTTCAATTTCTGTGAGCTAGACTAGAACGTCTTGGATTACTGCCTCCAGGAGTTGGGTACTGGGACCTTAAGGGGGGAGTAAAGACTCATTCTTGGTTGTAACTCAGACTAGGTGCAACATGGATGGAGAATTCCAAAAGTTATTGCTTTTGATTTGATGTAAGGATACTGACTACTCAATACTGTTGCCATCATGGCAATCAAAAGGCTAAGCCGTAAGAATGTCACCTCGGAGGAGAGACACTGGGTGTCCTTGATTCTGCTGAGAACGTACAATTTTGACACTTGTAGGATTATTTTTTAACCTAGTATTTACATAATGCTTTAAATTTTGCAAAGTGCTTTGCATGTATTATCTCATTTGATCATAGATGTAAAGTAGAAAGGGCCTTAGAGGCCTTTGCTTTCAACCCTCTCATTTTATGTATGAGGGAACTGTAATATAGAGACGTTTAGTAATTTGACCATTCACACGGCTTAGTAAGTCTATTAGACACAGGGTTTGAACTCAGGTTTCCTGATTCCAATTCCAATGCAAGACACCAGTATTCAAGGTAATGAAGACCAAGCATGTGGAATTAGGATTAGACTTGTATTTGGCCGCAGAGGACAGAGGATCAATGGGTAAAAGTTGCAAATGTGTCATAGGTGTGCACTCAAGGAATTTTCTTAGTTTTTTGAAGATGTATATTTATTGAATACTCAACCATAAAGGACTTTGTTTCTATTCAACAAGTGAAAGAAACCAAAATTTAAATAAACTCATTTAAACTCAAGGCTAGTTATTTATACTAGAGTATTATATATATATATATATATATAAATTTGTCCACTAGGTAATGAAATCCCCAAACCACTCATAAGTTTCTGTGGGCCAGTATACAACCTTGCCCTATAAAGTATGTACTCTCCCCTTCCATGACACTAATAGATCTCACATGACCTTCTGGAGCAGGAGTTATTAACTTTTGTGTCATTTACCTCTTTGGAAGTCTGATGAAGCCCCTGGGTCCCTTCTCAGAAGAATGTTTGTTAATACATAAAGTAAAATGCATGGGTTACAAATGAAACAAATTATAATAAAATACAGTTAGCAAACTGTATTTTAAAAACACTCACAGACCTCAGCCCTTCCTTATAGGATTCCCCATGCTACATTTCTACAATGTCTCTATCATGTAGTCAATTGCTTATTGAAAACGCAAAAATCCTTATTTTCTATAAATTAGAGCACAAATTCACTTCCTGTTTTTTGAGATGTGTTCCTGGTTACCCTTGATACTCCTGGTATGCATGCCCTTGAGTCACAATTCACCTTGATAGAGGTGATAGAAAATTTCCTAAAAGTGCAATATACTGAGGGGGGAAGAGGAGAAGAGGAAGTAGGAAGGTTGTTATGCGTGTTTTCCTGGTCTCTTATCCCCTCCTCTGAAGGTCTTCAAGTTACTCACTTTGGGGATAAGTTAGATAAGCAATTATTTTTACAAATAAGTATTAGAGTAGATGACTGCTGAAACACCTTCATATTCTAAAATCATGTGGCTGAACTGGGCACAAACAATTTCTATGAGAGTCATTTCTGAGGTTAATGTTATAAGAATAGTGCTTATAACTTCCTTCGTATTGAAATTCAACTTATATGTCTGTAATAGCTTGGGTTTCCTTTTTTCACTATTTTAGAGAAGAGTTGACTTATGCCCTTTTCAAGTCTTAAAGATTCCGGTCTCCTACTTTTCTCAAAATTATTAGCTTTTTAATAATACCCACCAAGTCCTGAAGTATAATATTTCAGATGCTAACCACTAAATTCAGATGATTTGAGTTTTTCCAGTTTTTATGAGCATAGGATAAACATCTTTAACTGAATATTCATTAGCCTACAATAACTGCATGGTGCTTTGTTTTCAAGACATGCGATTTCATTAGTATTGGGAACTTTCTGTAAGGAAACTCCATCAGTCTATGCTGATCAGCAACTGTTCTGCAATCCCTAGACTTAGGGAAAACTTTGGGGGGGTGAAAGATTAAGTATGACTTGTCCAGCCAGGGTGTGTTAGAGACAATATCTGAATTAACATGTTCCTACCTCAAAGACCCATACTTTATTTACTTTACAAGGGTGGGGAACCTACAGCCTGGAGGCCACCTGTGAACCTCAAGTGTGGCCCTTTTAATTAATCTAAACTTCACAGAACAAATCCCTTTGTTCAGTAAAAGAGGCACACTTGAGGACCTAAAGGGCCACATATGACCTCAAGGCCACAGGTTCCCCATCCCTGTTACACCATGCATCTCAATGAATTTACATGAAAAGCAAGTGTCCATAGGACAGAAATATTCACCAATGGACTGACCACTTTTGAAATTAATCTCTCAACTCAAATATCTCTCCCTTGCTTAATGCTATTGTCCATGATGCCATCACTAATCTTTTACTCCAGACCATTCAAGGTCTTTGTAAGTCTCTGCCTGAATATTAGTAGGTACTTCAAAAGAGAATGTTTGGATATCAAAGGATTAAGACAAGTCCTTTGGTAAACAATATTTTTGCCACAATACATATGCTAATAATTATGTTGCAAAACTTAAATTTGACCTGAAGGATGTCATGGTATCATATGATTTTGTCAGGCAAAAATTATCCTTCTCCTCCCCCCCCAAAAAAAAGCCCTTTAATTCATAGATTATTCTAAAAACTAGTGAAAAAATTGCATTTGTAACATGGATTTTTAAGTAAAAGACAAAATACACTTTTTAAATAATTTTTTTTAGTATAAAGTCTCAATCAAGCCATTTTTAAAAAATATTATTTACTGTGAAAAGTTGGTCCCAATTTAAAGTAGATTTATTTTAAGTTACCTTTTTTTTGGTATTATTTATCATCAGATAAGGCCTGCCTGTATCTTTCAACTATTTTTTTCCCAATTACAATTGCTATCTATCCTGTCAGCAAAAAAAGAACGTGCTCCATATATCTGATGACAGTTAGTCTTCAGCCCCTGAACAAAACTGGCATCTTATCCACAGAATGTTCATGGTTGAAATTCGTTATGAAGGAGATGAGGGCTAGGGACAGAGGCAGTTTTCTTGATCATCTTCTAAAACTAGTAAATCTTATGAAAAATTTTCCTCTTGTATTTCTCATAAGCTACATCCCTTTGTCACTGAAACTATCTTGGCTTTCTCCCTGCCTAGACATGCTGCTGCTCTGTACTTCATCTCTCTCGTCTAACCTAGTTTCTACTCTTAATACCATTCCTTTTTGTAGGGCCATTCTTTGGCCAGTTTTGAATTCAGAGCTGGCTAAAACTTTGAATCTTCCTAGCTTTTCTTACCGTTTCCTTGTTTCATTGTGAGCTTTCTCTCAATTTCTGTATGAAGGTGTTGCTGATCCCCTCTAAGTGTTGGTGCCCTCCCCATGAGAGTTTTTATTTGCTTTGTGTATGTTTTATCAACTTATCTGTGTACATACTGTTCTCCCTAAGTAGAACACTAGCTTCTTGTGCTGCATTTGTATCTTCAGTAACTGAAACAGTGCTTTGCATATAGGGAGTATTTAATGTCTGTTGACAGATATTAATCAATATTAAGTTATTCAATAATAAAATCAGTCCACAAATATTTATTAAAAGCCTACTATGTGCCAAGCACTACATGTGGTTCTCTTCCTCCTCACCTCCACCCCTGAGGGATGAGGGGAGAAGGAAAATGCTTTGTGGGTAACAGGAAAGATAAATTCTAAATTTTAGAAATGTGAGTTGAGAAAATAGAATCTCATAATTACAACCTGTTTCCTGAATATCTTTGGGTTATGTTATATCTGCTTACTTTGAGAAAAAGTAAGTTCCAAGCACTGCAGGAGCCCATACAGCTATGGGAGAGCCTCACACTTCATAAACAAAATTACCACCTACCTCCTGATTGCAACCTAGTTGTATCATACCACAGATATGGGCAGTGTTCAATAAAAGATGAACAGCAGGAAACATGCCTGGTGAGGTCAGAAGCATAAAAAAAATACAAAGCTGTTATGTATATACAGCTTCAAAACTTGCAAATTTTTTTTTTCTTAAATCATCCTCAAAACAACCATGGCAGGTAGGTGGTATTATTATCATTAATATTGTTGTTATCATCATCATTTTGATGGGAACACTGTCATCATTCCCATTTTATAGGAAAGGAAACTGAGACAACATCCAATTAAGTGACTGGCCTAGGATCACACAGCTAGTAAGCGTCTAAGGCAAGATTCAACTCAAGTCCTTCTGAATTCAAGTCCAGTGCTCTATTGCCAACCTATTCCATACTAGCTGTAAATTAGGCACTCTTTGGTGAAGTTTACAAAGCTATGGTGACTACAGAAATGTGTGGAGTCAAACCATATACAAATAGAAGCTCTTTGTGGAGAACACACATGGAAACAAATACAATGTCCCCAAGACTGTCACTTCCGTGACCTCTCCCTGCCTTGCTACACTGTATTTAAGACAACACTGTATGTAAATGATGTGGTGCCTTTCTAAATTAAACTCATCATATCTTTTTCCCTAAACAAAAAGAAATTTAAAAGTATATTCAAGTGCAGATAGAAAGAAGGGGGAAACTGATTTGTATTCTCCCTGGTATGGATTGCTGGAGAGGACAAGTGTAGCTCTCCAGTTACCAACCCGGACACTGGAATGGTTTCTTCTATATCTAACCTCTGGCAAATGTTTCTATTTAAGTAATATTAATTAATATTAAAGGGGGAAAATGAAATTGATTTGCAGCTCTTCATTTTGATTTTTGTTGTTGATGAAAAGTAAATTCAAAAAGCTCAGTTACAAGGGAGAGGAAAAAGGAAGTACAGGGTCCAGATGTTGTCCTTTCTTCTCATAGAGGTCTAAAATGACATCATTATATTGGGGTCAAGGTACAGTACATCTGACTGAGGCTGATTAGAACAATATAAACAAACCCGGAGGGCTCTACCATAGGTCAGGCACAAATAGTCCGTACCAACATTGGGGTAGACGTGTCTCTAAATTTGCACATCTCAAATTCTTCTAAGGTACTGTTATGCTGCTTTGCTCACAGAGCACAGGACCTTTTCTGATGCAGGCATGCTATCGTGGAGGGTCCTGTGCCAATTATCTCCCATGTCTCACAATCAATTCCAAAGTTCGTCATAGAGGTCTTCAGAGTGTTCTTTTATCAGTTCTTCTGACCTCCATAAGCACTTGCTTTGTGTGAGTTCTCTATAACTTTTTTCTTTCTTTTGTCAATCTTTTGTCTTTCAGACAAAAAATACATTTAGCATTTAAACAATGTAGCCAGTCCATGGATTTGTGATCTCTACAATACAGTTTGAATACTTCAGGTTAAGAAAGGATTTTGGTAACTAGAACCTTATCCTCTCAGGTGATCTTCAAAATCTTCCTGAGACAATTCAAATGGAACAGACTCAGTTTCCTGTTATGGCACTGGTATATTGCCTAGGTATCACAGGCATACAACAATGAAGTCAGCACAACGGCTCTCTAGACTTTCAGTTTGATAATCAGTCTAACACCTTTTCTCTCCCATATTTTCCTTTGGAACTTTCCAAACACTGGCAACGCATGTGTCAACCTCATCACCTATATATAGATATATAGATGTATAACCCTTGAAAGAAGACTGCTAAGATAAAGTGAACTTACAGTATCCAAAATTTCTCTATTTGCTGTAACCCATGGCCCCACATATAGATGGTTTGGTGTTGACTGGTGGAGAACCTCTGTTTTCTTGTTGTAAATTGTAAAGTCAAAATTAGCACAAGTGACAGAGAAGCAATCCATACTCTGTTACATCTCAGCCTCCGAGGCCTCATTGAGTCCACAATCACCTGCAAAATGTTACACACTAACGTACCCTTTACTTTAGTCTTGGCTTGTAGTCTTTTCCAGTTAAATGATTTACCATCTACAGCTGACCTTGATGCAGGAGTTGACCTTGATTCTGTTTCCATCTTCATTGAAGGTATCTAATAACATACTAAAAGGCATGGGAGCAAGACCACAGCATGGCTTTACTCCAATGGTGACTGCAAAAGCATGAGAGTATCATCCATTATCCAGAAACTATGCAAGCATGCTGTCATGAAAAATATTTATGAACTTCTGCAAACAACCAAATTTTGTCATGATCTTCCACAAACACTCATGATTCTCAGTATCAAAGACCTTAGATCAACCAACATTGTATACAGAACTCTGTTCTGCTCCTGGCATTTCTCTTGGAGTTGTTGGGAAGAAAACACCATACCAACCATTCCTCAGACTTTTCTGAAGTCACACTGACTCTGAAATAGATTCTTTCCTGAAATGACCGAGAGAGACACTCCCAGTGATTGTCACAGGGCAACCTAATTCATTTTTCCTTTATAGAGATGGACAATAAAGGTACCCTTGAACTCCTGAGAGGATCACCTCCTCTTGTCATACATCCTGAAGGATTTCAGTCAGCTCTTACAAGAGCCATGGATCCCCTGCCTTGTAAATCTCAGCTGGAATAGAATCAGCACCTGACACTTTGCCACACAAGAACTTAATTGCATTCCAAACCTCTTCTTTAGTTGGAAGTTCAGCTAGAGAGGGATTGACTTCAACCTTAAGTTGAATATGTTCATTTAATCTATTAAATTCATATTATAATAAATATTATTTATTATCATTTATTATATATTTATTTATATAGCATATAACATATTATATTTCATAAAACATATTTATATATTATTTACTTTTGTCCACTGAAATGTTTGCTGCAAAGGTACATCCACAAAGTTTTATTCCATTTAGGTAAACAGAAGACAGGGTTGATGGTGAGAAGTTCATTAGATGCACAAATCTTCAGTAGTATGTGACTCTTGGGTGCTACTATTTCCAACTCAGTTCCTCCTAAGGATTCCCTCAGTCTGGTAATCTGAGACTACTTTCATGTTGAAGTCACCCAGAATTACAAGCTTGTCCTCTTTCAGCACATTGAGGATGAGGGTCGCTGAGTTTTCATAAAACTTGTCTTTGACTTCATCAGGGTTCATCATGGTGACAGCATACATGCTGATGATGGTGACATAGCATTTTCCTGCAAGTGGTAATCACAATGTCATGAACCTGTCATTCACTCTTTTGGGAAGGCATGCAAGCTTGTTGATTAGATTAAATATGATTACAAAACCTACGCCATCTTCACAGCACTCTTCATTTATTTTGGCCACTCCAAAAAAAAAACAAAACCAAAAAAAAAAAATACCATGTATCCAGATACAATTCCAATAAGCTGGCCTTTACTTGTCAGTCTTGTTTCATTCAGGGCTCCTATTTGGATCTATATGAGTTCTCTCACAACAAGAGTTTTTGGTCTTTCAGGTCTACTGTATTTTGTGTTGTCCGTAAGTGTTTTCATATCCCATGTGCCTATGGAAAGTGGAACCATCTTTGCAAAAGTTTTTTGTACACTTTGTGTATGTGTGTGTGTGTGTGTCTTTCTGCCACAGAGTAGGTTCCCCTCCCACTATGGTAAACACACAAAGGTTAGGCTAGGGGAACTGGAAATTTTTAAGATATCTTTTCTAGCCCATTCCTCATGCCAGGAAGTGAGTAGTACAGTCCTTTTAAAAAAAAAAAAAAGCTACTCAGATTCACAGGGGCCTGCCGAAACCCACTGCTGCCTCAGTGCAGTAAGAAGACAATCCTAAGGCCTGGGCCACATGTGTGCAGGGTTATGACTATAGATCCCAGTGTTCTACACCTGCTGCTTCATCACTTCCCAGCGCAACAGGACTTCAAGGTAGGTAAAAATGGTAAAAAAAAAAAAAAATGCGGATGGCATCTTTTGACTAATGTATAAATTAGGTTTAAGTTAGAAAGTTACATGAAGTCATCAATCTCACTCTCCCTTCCAAAGTTACTGGAGTCTAATGGCAATTCAAAAGTCTAAATGACTGGGAATGGCTCAAGATGTAGCGGATGACCTTGCCGTCTTTGAAATTTAACCAAGTTCTAAGTGCTCCACAGCACCTGTTTCTGCCTTCATGGCCATCAGAATGAAGTGTTCACATCTGCCTATTTCAACAGGAGAAGTCTTCACATGCTTGGGATAGATACCACTCCAAATTACCAATGAGTTTAAGGTGTTTTGGTTGCCCTCAATTTGGTTTAGCCTATCTGCCAAAAATGGTTTATTAGGATGTGGCTACTGTGCATGCCACAACTTCTTGGAGCCACAGGTCAAAGTTGGGTGAATGCCCCCTGTGCCCTCCCAATTGTGATGATTATTCCACTTGGGTTAATCACCAAATTTGTCTTGCAATTCAGAGGGGTCAATAACAGGAAAAAATTCAAAGCATAAGAACTTTGTGTAAGGTTTGTGAAGGGTAGATAAGGAGTTATGGGTTAGATATAGTCTTTCCTAGAAAATTATTTAAGTGTAACATTTAAAATGGGGTGGGGACAGAGGGTAGGAGTAGGGTAGGTGTGTGTTACTTGTAGCACACACATAGAATCAACTTATAGGGAATGCAAGAAATTAAAGGAATGTTTTCCTACTTGTTGGAGTTTTGATATGTAGTACATCTATGCTTATCCCATCTTACTCCCT
This sequence comes from Bettongia penicillata ogilbyi, assembly GCA_023548195.1. NCBI lineage: Eukaryota > Metazoa > Chordata > Mammalia > Diprotodontia > Potoroidae > Bettongia > Bettongia penicillata. The sequence continues at coordinate 175,322 of JAJHZJ010000690.1, read as the reverse complement.
AAGTTCGCGCAGGCTTGGCTCAGTGGTTATTTTTTGTTTGTTTCTTATGTTTTCCCCCTCAGAGACTTATTTTTACTACATCTAACGGCTATCCTATTCTCTCCCTGCTTCTTTGTTCTCGTTTATAGAAATACGTGCTTGTTCCAGGGTACAGCATTAGTATGCCAGCCTTAGGACTTCCTATTGACGGGTAGTCTACTCTCCCTCCTCAGATCCTGAAGGAGGTACGTGGCCTCCATCTCTCTATAGAAATCAAAACCTCTCCCCAAATCTCTCCTTTGCTACTGTAATTAATCATACCAGACAAGGATGTCAGGGCCAATATAAATCAGAAACAGCTTCATGAGTAAAAATAATAATAATAATAAGCAATTGGGGAACAAATCATTTGTAAAGAAGCAGATGCTTTAGGAGCCTGGAATGGGGAGTAGGATCAGTTTCTTTCCCAAAAGGAAAAGATATCCTTCACTAGCTTAACAGACATAGAAACTTTGGATTCACTGCCCTTTAACAGTCAAGAAAAGCAAAGTTATCTTTGCCTGTTCTGCAGTCTCACCAGCCTACCTCCCCTCCCCCTCTTCAATTTGGAGTTAGAAGGAAGGTCCACTGCTCAACTTCTGATTTCCATCTTCCAAGAGAAAAGCTCTTAAGGTCATGAAGGAAAGGAGACAGTGACCATCCATAAAATACCTGATACTCTCTGTGCACATCCCTCCATATAAAAGCCACACGAATCATTGTGACCTTAGCTTTTCTGTCTTCCCTCCCCAGAACTCTCTAAAAACAATCACATGATTCAGAGTTAAAAGATATCACTGAACTGGTGAACTCAAGGGCAGCCTTTTTTTCTATGGCCACAGTCTTGTGTAGGGATGCCAAAAAAAAAAAAAAAAGGTGACTACATAACAATGTACCTCCCCCCTCTCCTTTCCCAAGATGAGGGACAATGGGCATGAAACACTGCATATTGCCTCCTCTCTCCATCCCCCACTCTCTCCTCTCTTTTCTATTCTCTCCTCTCTCCATCTCTCTCTCTCTCATAACATATTATATATATTATATATTATTATATTATATATATTATATATACATATATACATATATAGGGAGAAGTTGATATTATATATTATATATACATATTATATATTATGTATTATATATTATATACATAGATATAGGGAGAAGTTGATGGAGGGCTATTTTTGGAAATGAAGACAATGTACAAACTAAAGAAACAAATACTATAAAAAAAAGAAATCTGGAAAGATTATCCATCTTTTTATGAAATCATATTAAATTAGATGTCATATTAGATGCCCTCTCTTTAACAGAGGCTAGGATCAGCAAATGGGATGCCACACCACAGAATGTATAACTTAGAATAAGGGGTAGAAAATGGTAGAGAAGAAGATCCAACAATGGTCTAGGGACTAGACCCATGATTTTACTAATGCAAAGAACTCCTAAATGAGGAGACTCTCCCCACACACCACCACCAATGCAGGTATACACCAATTCAACTTAAAGTCTTAAAAAATTAGAGTCCTAGAATACTGAGGAGTTAAGTGACTTCCCCAGAGTCACAGTGTCAGCATGTGTTGGATGCCAGACTAAATCCAAGTCTTCTTGGCTTCAAGGTCAGTCCCTTGTTCACTACATCAACTGGCTAAGATGCAACAAAATGAACATAATTAAAATGATCATTCAGTTTGGATAGTTCAATGTACCTACTAAAACTGTAAAAAATTGTCTTCTCATACAGTCAAAAAACTCTATGAATTTCCAATTTTATGGAAAAGGTATCTGACCAAGAATTAATTTTACCTGATGCATCAAGGGCAAGCTTCTAAACATCCTTCTACCTACCCATACCTGAAAGTCTTCATGTGGGATTTGTTTGAACACTTGTAGAGATATCATAGAGGAGATTTCTACATTAGAATGCTTAGACTAACTGATGTCTTAAGTCTCTTCCATCAGACAGTCAGTCAACTTGTATTTAGGAAGCTCCTGCTATGTGCTAACTGTGCTAATCACTACAGAATACAAAGAAAAGCAAAATACATCTCTGCCTTCAGGAAGCTCACATTCTAATGGAGAAAAAAACATGTATACAGCTAAGTGCATAGTATAGACATAGATAGAGACATAGGTAGAGGTATAGATGGGCAGCTAGGTGGGTCAGTAGATAGAGTGTTAACCCTGGAGCCAGTAAGTCTCATCCTCATGAGTTCAAATCTGACCTCAGACATTTACTAGTGTGTCCCTGAGCAAGTTACTTAACCCTGTTTGCCTCAGTTTCCTCATTTATAAAATGGGCTGAAGAAGAAAATGCCAAATCATTGTAGTATCTTTGACAAGAAAACCCCAAATGGTGACAAGGAGTAGGACATGACTAAAATCACTAAACAATACCAAAATAGGTATGTATAAATACATACATATATAGATGTGTATGTAGGTATATGTATATGCATGTATATTTGTATATGTATAGATAGATATAGGTCAGGCATAGATATAGGCATAGGCATAGATGTAGATAGGTTTGGATAAAGATATAGAGGCAGATATGGATGGAAATATAGATTCACAGGAAATGGAAGATAATCTCAGAATGGAAAATGGACAAGCAATAGAGCAGATGGGAAAAGGTCTCTTGCAGGAGGTGTAATTTTACCAGAGACTTCCATAAAACCAGAGAAACCAAGAGAGAGATAAGGAGAGAGAGAATTCTAGAAATGAGGACAGTCAGTAAAAATGCACACACAGAGTCAGAGACAGAGTGTCACGACAAGGAAAAGCAAGCAGACTAGTGTCACAGGATCTCAACATACACAGAGAAGAAGAAAGTATACAAAGATTGTAAAGGTCAGAAGACATCAGGCAATGAAGAGCTTTAAAAGCCAAATGGAGGATTGGATATCTGATCCAACTTAGAATACCATGTGGGCCTATATTAATCCCCAATATTTAGGTAAACTGCTAGTAAAACTAACATAGGGAGTGTTCCCATGATAGGTGGCTGGTGTTCATAACCAGTCAGGTCACTGATTGATTAGAATTTGTCACCATCTGGCAGCTATTGGGTCTTTAGCAAAATGAAGTGACAGAGCATTCACCTGTTATAGTCACACCTGGGTGCTTTTGTTCTTACTTCGACATTTTTTTTTCCTTCATGTTTCCACACTGACAAACAAAATGAGTCACTGAGATAGCACACTGACCTCAAGAAGATCTGCATTGAAGTCAAACCTTGGCTCATATTGGTTACTGAGCTTTGGCAACTCACAATCCCCCAGTGTCCTCAAGAAGCTCTAAAGCTATAAATTGCAAAGTAGTTGTAGACCTGCATTGGGAGAAGTTTCCTCACTGGGAGTTCCCTATGCCAATAAAATCACAAGCCTAGTTAAAAAAAAGATTTCCCCACAACCATTGTGTGTAGTCCAGCAGATGTAAAACATCTGATCTCCACATTCCCATTTTCGTCTCTTGGTCAAGCATCAAATGAAATATTTGTAAAGCATTTGTCAGAATGTCTGACACAATGTCCCTTCCCTCTCCCAATGACAATTCTACTTTCCTTTCTCCATTTTTCATCGCAGAAGCTGTCTTCCCTGTCTTTAGTCCATATTCTCCTACACCAAATTGTCTCAATCATAGCATGGATAGCCCATGCCTTTATCATATCTGCTGTGCATGTCCTATCATTCATTCACACAATTGTTGGAGAAACAACTTATTATTGTACTAGGCTCTGGGAGAAATTGTTTTTATCCATCCTTTTTGAAGAAGACCAATAACATCACAGAACAATGTCTTGACTTGGATATGAAATGGATATAAGTGAAGCAGAGTTGCACAAAGTCGTCAGCCTTCCTCTCTCTTCCAGAACTATCAAATTCCCAGGCCAAGACAAAAGCCAAAACAGCTGGCATTTTCTGCCAAGATGGTTTTATCAGGTGTGGCCACTGTGTGTGCTACAACTTCTTGGAGCCACAGGTGAGAACTCAGTGACAGGTGGACATGAAAGATCAATGAATAACCATGAAAGGTACTTGGAAAACTCTCACACCAGGTGTTAGTCCTCCCTAAACAGAATGAACAGAGGAAGCCATTAGAATTAAGCGAAGTTGGGGAAGAATACCTAAAGACTTAAGTCAGAGAAGCAAGAGGCAGAGATGAGGAGGGAGAGTATTCCAGGCATAGGGAAAAGCCAGATAAAAATTCCTGGCACTGAGAGATGAAGTGTCTTGTCTGTGGAACAGTCAGGAGACCAGTGTCACTAGACTGAGGAATGCTTGTTGGAGAAAAAGACATAAGAAGACTAGAAAGGTTGGATATCACTGGGTTTTGAAGGGTTCTAAATGTCAAACAATGAATTTTGTATTGGAGTCAATGTAGAAACTTTGTGTTCTCCCAAAGTCCATTTCAGAATGCATTTGAACCTTCATTATCATCATTGATCCCAGGTGCAAAACTACTAGCAAGGGTTTTGTCTTAGATTATAATAATTCATATTTATATACCACTTTAAAGACTTCAAAAAGCTTTCCTCTCAATAGTCCAGTAATAACATATTACAGTAGCATATTAGTAACATATTATAATATATATTATAATTATATAAGTATAATTATAATATGTCATACATTAGTGATGTAGTAGAAAAAACCCTGGATTTAGAGTTGAAAGGCCTAGGTTCAAATCTTAGCTCAGTTCCTTATTATTGAATGACCTTGGGCAAGTCCCTTTACCTCTGCCTGGTGTCATGGAAAGAAGATTGGACTTGGAATTGGAAATCCCAGGTTCAAGTCCTGGTCTGTTACTTACTGTATTACCTTGGGTACATCAAACAATAATCTATCCAGGACTCATTTTCCTCATCTGTAAACTGAAAGAGGTGGTCTTCATGGGAATATTCAATGTTCTTCCTAGCTCTGACATTCAGCAATTATGGCAGGAATTCCCAACATTATGACTTTTTACTTTTTTGGACTCTGATCCAGGGCTTATAACCATGATGGAGCATTCAGAGGCATCACTAGGGCTCTCCAATGGAAATCTCTGCACCCTCCCAAGTAGCTTCCATTTTTATGTGACTCATAACTATGTTGTTCAATCATTTCTTAGTCCTAATCAACTCTTCTTAGCCCCATTGTGGTTTTCTTGGCAAAGATCCAGGAGTGGTTTGACATTTCCTTCTCCATCTCATTTTACAGATGAGAAAACTGATGTCAGCAGGGTTAGGTGCCTTGCTCAGGGTCTCACAAAGCTAGTAAGTATCTGAGGTCAGATATAAATTCAGAAAGATGACTCCAAGCCCAGCACTCTCTATCCACTGTGCCATCTAGCTGGGACCCTCTTAATACAATATTCCTGCAAAATACACCACCTTCCCTGCTCTGCCAACCAGAGACTGAACCATCAAACAATTAGATGGGCTTTGAAAGAAACCTTTCAGAAAATCACCTTTTATAAGCTAAGAGAATCGGTTTCTAAAACAAATAATCTCTTACTTGTGTTCTTCAAGTTACTCTTCTACTTCTTTAATCAAGTATTCTCAAACAGAGGCATGTCTGGTGTCTGAATCCACTTCACATCGTAAAAATGCTCCTTACCAAGCTCAGCCCCATGCCCACGATAGAGATCACTGGCAAAATTAAATAAACGGGACATGATATTTTCACATTGCCCTAGTATAAACACTTCAGAAAATTAAATTCTGTTTACTAGGCATTTCAGCTCAGATGCCAGGTTGTGACGCAGTTTCTTACAATTTGAGTGAACTGATACTATTGGTTTAGAACAAAGCCAGTTAAGTATTTGGGGAAAATGTTTTGACACATTGACACCAGTAAAGAAAATATCATATGTGGCAGAGAGATATAAAGAAATACTATCTTGATTGAAGGTAATGATCGAGAAAACTACCTTGCCTAATTTACAGCTGTCATAGTGGATGAAACTGGAAGATTTGGATTTTGTTGTTGTCTTTTTTCTTTCAAATGGAAAAAGACCAAACCTGTTATAGTAAAAGCCTAATTTACTGAAGTATGTTTTACTCTTATACAATTCCGAGAAAATTGAAAAGTCATCTGTCATCCGTTTCTTGCAATGAACATTATTGAGCTATCTCCATCTTCTTGTGCTGTAACAAAAGTATTTAAAGCATTGACATAAGCATTTTGATTCTAAGGCTGACAGGCACCTTCATACAGATGGCTCGACTATCTTTTTTCAAATCCCAGAGTTATTTAACTGTCTAGCTGTTGGGGAGGTTGTAGAAAAGATGCCCTGCCAATAGTAACAACCTCCTAACATAGGGGAGCCCGGAGAGATCATTCTTGGCCTTGTACATAGAAGAGTGGGCTTGAATCCTACCTTTGGGAGGTGACAACTCCAATTCTGTATGCCAGTGGCATTTTCCCAAGTTATAGTTACCTCAAACTCTTACAACTCTTGTTCAACAGAAGATGTAGTGAGAGAGGGAAAAAGAGAGTCAGAGAGACAGAGACAGAGAGAGAGACAGAAAGGGAGAGAAGAAGAGAGACAGTAACAGTCAGAGAGACAGACAAAGTAAGGCATACATACAAGAGGCATAATGTTGCAGTGGAAAGAGTGATTGATTTTGGATTGGAAGAACCTAGTTAAAAATCTTCTAATTAGATGTCACTTAAACTTTAGGAGCCAGTTCCTCAGTGGTAAAATGGTTGGTCTAGATGGTTTATAAAGTTTCTCCCAGTAGTCTCTGTCTCTGTCTGTCTCCCTCTGTCTATCTCTGTCTCTCTCTGTGCCTCTCTGTGTCTCTGTGTGTGTATCTCTCTACCTTTATCTATCTATTTATCTATCTATATCTCTGTCTCTTTCTATCATTGTCTCCCTATCTCTGTCTGTCTCTCTCTCTCTTTTCTTTCTCTCTCCTATTCCCTCTCTCTCTCTAAGTCTATGATCCTGTGCTCCTCTGTAGCACCTAATTCCTATTGTGTACATTTGATATCTGAGCTGGCTTTCTGTCAAGATTCCTCTTACCTTAGCCCACTTCCAACTTTTTGGATGCTGTATGGTTCATGGACCTTCCCTTCCCTCAACTCCTCCTTTCATTAGGTCTTTTCAATTCTTGCATTTAAAAATAATTCCTTCCACAAGGCCCAGTAGTAAGAGCTACAGTAGTGATGAAATTAAGGATACAATGTATCAATCAACAATCACTTAAGTACCTTTTAAGTGTCAAGGACTATGTGAAGTGCTAGGGTCACACTGACAAAAGACCAAACTAGTACCTGCCTTTAAAAACGTTACATTCTATTAGAAGGAATAACATGGACACATAGAAATTTGTTCAAAATAAATACAAAATTTCAGGAAGAGGCCCCAGGGAATGAAGAACACCTCCATAGTGAGTTTGACTTGAGCCCTGGAGCCAAACCAACGCCTGAGGTCCTGGGGTTGGGGGTCTTATAGCTAACAGCTAGGTGGCACAAGGGAGAGTTTACCAGGCCTGGAATCAAGAAGACCTGAGTTCAAATTTGTCCTTAGACACTTATGACTTGTGTGACACTGGGGAAGTCACCTAATCTCTGCTTGCCTCAGTTTCCTCATCTGTACAATGTGGATAGCAATAGTACCTACCTTCCAGGGTTCTTGTGAGGATCAAATGAGATGGTCATTCTAAAGCACTTAACACAGTGCCTGGCTCCTAGTAAGCATTATATAAATGTTAACTATTATTAATAATATTATTTTAATTCCCTTCATTCCCCTCCCAGCTCCCATCCTCATGGTATTATTTCACTTTCATGCCAATCAGCTCAAAATTCAAGTAGCTAACATCTTCTCCTGGATTTCCATCACTAGTATTTAATTTTCCAGGTTTCCTGACTCCTGGATGCCTAATGAGAGAAAAAGTCATTGTATATCCTTCTTCCTTCACCTACTTCTTCATTCCACTCCCTTATAACACTAGAACAATCCATTAATCTGAAACCTGTAAAGGATCTCAAGAATGACTAAGATGAGGAATTTTAGGTGTGATATCCATAGACTCCCAACTCCATAACTGAAAGCTAGAGAAACAAATTTTGGAGAGCTGAGATGGAATAGACTTTACTCTGATTAGTGAGTTAGGCTCTGAGGAAGTGCATTCTGCTTTCATCCATAACTTCTTCTAAGAGAAAAGACTCTTCTCTATATGGACCTCAAAACTAGTTACTTCCTCAGGTTTCAGATTATGGTATCTTCTAAGTAGGCACATGTTACCCTAACTCCATAGCATCTGTTAATCAGTAGTGCCCAAAGTGGGAGCCATTGGACCCTTATGGGACCTTGACATGACCATAAGGGGTATGAGATAAATTAACAGGAAGAGAAAATAGGTTACCCATCACCTTCTTCTTAATAGTTACTTGTGGGTTTGTATCCTATGTAGCTCCTTTATACCATGCCCTTCACCAGTTATTCACCACTTCCCCACTCAACCCCTGTCACACTGATGGTTTACTGTGAGTGTTGGATACTCAGAATGGCTATAATCTGCCCTCAAAAATCTGTTCAGTCAATATTCTTCACCTGTATTGTTAATGTGTTTTTTAATGGAATTGATGTTTTTTAATGGAATGGGAATATCTTTCTCATCCATTAATAGGCCTATGTGACCTGCTTAAGTCACATGGGTTTGAGTCACATGAAGTCTGTGGTGGGAGAAATTTGTTGAATGTGAGGAACAGGAAACGGTGGAACAGGAAGGGATGGAGCTAGAGCAGAGCTGAGAGGAAGTTGGTCAGACTAATCAGAGCTGGAAAGGACAGAGGAAGCAGGCAGCTGACTGTGAAAGAGAGAAGGGCATTTTACATAGGGGAGTCTGTTTGTGGGAAGGTCTCATAATCTGTATAGACTTCTTGGTTACTACGATCAATTTCTTTGTTGCTATGATGGATTTGGTTTTTTGGTCTTGGGATCCAGCTTTTTGTTATTCAAATACATGTTTTGGTTCTGTCTTCCATGTGGAAAGTTTGTTATATTTTGTGATTCAGAATTGTGGTGATGTATTCATAGCCACCATAGATGCTGTGAATATTGCATTGTGGTTACATCACCCTTTCTTCCAATATTGTTCACCATATGACACCATGACTGTGGAAGGCACTCCTCATCAGATGGACTCCACCCTCTGTGAGCAACGGCTTGTGAATAAGAGTTGCTACCCTCCATTTCATTTGGATATGACAGTCACACAGAATGATAAAGCACAAATGACTTGTGATCTGTATCACAGATCTCACTGCATTATTCCCTCCCCCCTCAACCCAGTCTCCTTTTGAATTACTCTATGTATTGAGGTTACCATTATCCCTCCAATCATGCAAGTTCAAAACTTTGTGTCATCCTCAATTCCTTATCCTATGACACCTCCTAAATCCAATCAGTTGCCAAATCTGGTTGTTTCTACCACTACAACATGTCTCAGATCTAGGGGTGTACTTTATGTTTAGCAACTGGCTTCTCAGGAAATAAAAAATTATATATATATATATATATATATAGAGAGAGAGAGAGAGAGAGAGAGAGAGAGAGACATATATGTATTATATATATATATTAGTATGTATGTATATGTATGTTTTTCTGAGAAGCCTGTATATATATATGTAATATATGTACATATGTGTGTATGCAAGTATTATATACATGCACCATTAACTCGATATCTTTAAGTCTCATTAACCAACAAAACAATAAATTAAGCCCAGATTTGTAGTATTTCCTGATTTTTTGAGTTGGAAATATTCACAACAAAAATTTCATAACTAGGACAGAGCCAAGAAGGTGCAGTAGAAACAGAGACTTGCTAGAGTTCTCCCCCTAAGCCCAGCCAAATGACTTTAAACAAATTCTGGAAGTGCAGAACCCACAGAAAGACAGAGTGAAGCAAATCTCCATCCTAAGACAGCCTGGAAGATCAGCTGGAAGCATTTATAGTGCCACACTGGGAGCAGAGCATAGTCCAGTGTGGGCTGCACTGGCACAGACAGGAACTGAGCAGGCTTGGGGGTGGGGGAGGGGAGGCAGAGGGGACTGAATCTCTTGCACCTGTGGTGGTTTCCAGACTTCACAACCCCAAAATGCTGAGGACAAATTGGAAAGTCCGGTGGAAAAAAAACCTGTAGGACCTGTGTGAGAGAGTAAAGTGGTGGAACTCAAGGCCCAGAGTGGCAGAGGGGGTGGAGGAGCCCATGGCAGCCATAGTAGTAGCTGGGACAGCAGCAGTGACTGTTTCTGGAGCTCTATCCTGTGGGGGATCAAGCAGCTGACAGTATACTCCCCAAACCCCACTGGAAGCAGAGAACTACCTTGACAAAGAGCTCATAAGTCAAGTAAATGACTTGGGGAAATACGCAAAAACTGAAAAAAAAAATTAAGAATTGGCTTTAAAAAGAAAAAGACAAACTTTAAATAACTACTTTTATCAACCAATTAAGTCATGCAGTTGCAAAGAAATTAGGGGAAAAAAAACATAAAATTTTAGCCAGCCCCACAATTCTACTGCTCAGGTCTATCTACTCTTCACTCACACAGTTTCTGCCCTCATTCAGGCCCTCATTCCCTCCACTGCAATAGTCTAAGTGGTTTTCCTGCCTCAGATTTCTTCCCACTCCAATCCATCCTCTTCCAAAAAATCAAATTGAGATTCCTAAAAAATATGTGACCATGTTATTCCCATACCTGTTAAACTCTACTAGTCCCTACTGACTCTAGGAGTACATGTTATTTTAATTTCTATTTTGAAGCTTTATAACATACATAATTGTTAATATAGAGAAACCATCTTCTTTTGCGAATACAAAACCACACTGAAAGTCAGTAAAATATGTCAAGTTCAGTCACTGATACAGTGTAAGCATGACCATGAGAAAGTCACTTAACCTCTTTGTGTTTTAGTCAGTTCTGTAGTGTTGTAAATTGTGGAGAAAGTGTGAGCCTGCATTGGGAGAGAAATTTCTTTTCCTGGGTATTCCTTATGCCAATGTAAGCCCAGGTTCAGTTTCTATTCTCTATATTTATTAGCAAGGATACCACATTAGTAGGAGTATTCATAATGACATTGAAGATGAAACAGTGTCTTATAAACTGCAAAATGTTGTGAACAGAGATCTCCTAAGCATTTTCAGAAAACTTTCCTCCTTATGCTGAAATGATTTCTCCATTGTCTGTAAGCACAGGTAGATTTTTCCATGCCTAAATTTCCATGGCTAAATTTGTGGACCCATCTGCTCAAGTGGAAAGATGGAAACAGAACAGACCCATTGAACAGAATGAAATCTTCTGGGTTTATTTTGAGCCTTAACTTCTTCTGTCTCTTCTGGCACACGTTCCTGGGTGTGCTAAGTTAAGGAATTAAAACAAAAAAATTATATTGCCACCATTTCAGAATATTATTCAATGATGTCTGAATCCTGAATGTCTCTGGGCAAACTGTTTCATTTCTATGGAACTTGGTCTCTTAACCTATAAAATGAGGGGGATTGTGCTAGATGAAGTCTAAAATCCTCGTGTAGAATATGTGCTAATTTGCCTGGGTGTGGTGGCTCATCTGAATCATTCTCAATCCATAGGTCCTTAGCCTTTCTTTTTAATATATCATGAATCCCTTTCTTTGCCAATCTGATGACGCAAGCCTTCCTTAGAATAATGTTTTTAAATGCATAAAATGTTGCTTAGGAATATAAAGGAAACCAATTATATTGAATTATAGTTATCAAAATTTAAAAAAAACAACTTTGTGGGTCCCCCGGTTAAGAACTCATATTTTATGTTTTGTATCTAAGATTCCTTCACATTCTAATCACCTAAAATTATAGGATTCTAATCTATCCCTCAGCTGACAGTTTCCTAGCCATTCTCTCTCATTCTCTTTATCTTTTGATGAATTGCTTCGAAGTTTGCTCAGGGAAGATGTCTATGAACTGATGCCTGGTGAAATGAGCAGTACTGTGAGAACAATTTATATAATGACAACAGAAATACGAAAAAAAAAAAACAATGTTGAAGGACTAGAATTCTGATCGATGAAATGATAAACCAGAAGTCCACTGATTGAAGATGAAACACACTATCTACCTCCTACCAGATACGTGATGGACTTCAAATGTAGAAGGAGACATTTTAGACATGGCCAATGTAGAATGAGAGCTTTATTTTTAATTCATTGCTGCTGTTGAATTTCAGGGCTGGGGGATGGGTGGAACAGGAGAAAGGAGAAATAATAAATGTCTGTGAAAATGAATGAATGAATAACCAGAAAAATAAATGAATAAAAGTTTACTTTGTAATATCATGCTTTATATCTGAACTCTATTTTTTATCTCAGTAATTAGACAAAGAAAATGGTTTAGTGTATGGTGGAGGCTCTGTCTTTGAAACAGCATATTGTGACAGTGTAACAGTGACTGGTCCTCACTGCCTAAAGGCCAGGTATGTTACATCATATTCTTCCCACAGCATTCTCTGGGACTTGTAAGAATATATTTTTTTGCATTGACTCAAGCCCATATGTATAATGTTCTGTTTTTCAGCTCCTTATCATGTGTTTTCTTCCCCTATAGAATGTTAGCTCCCCTTTGACCCAGCAATATCACTACTAGGACTGTATCCCCAAGAGATCATAAAAATGGGAAAGGGTCCCACGTGTACAAAAATATTTATAGCAGCACTCTTTGTAGTAGCCAAAAACTGGAAATCAAGGGGATGCCCATCAGCTGGGGAATGGCTGAATAAGTTGTGGTATATGAATGTAATGGAGTACTATTGCGCCATTAGAAATGATAAACAAGAAGACTTCAGAGAGGCCTGGAAGGACTTATATGATCTGATGCTGAGCGAAAGGAGCAGAACCAGGAGAAATTTGTGCACAGAAACGACCACAGTGTGCGAGAGTTTTTTTCTGGTAGACTTGGAACTTCATAATAACACAAGAACTTAAAAATAATAAATCCCAATGCCTTCAACACTCAGAGAAAGAACTATGGAATCCATTTGCAGAATGTAGCAGATCTTGTTTCTATGTGTGTGCGTGTGTATTATGTTTTGATTTATTATATGATTTCTTCCATTTATTTTAGTTCATCTATACAGCATTACTAGAGTGAAAACGTATTCAATAGGAGAGTATATGTAGATCCTATATAAAACTGTATGGGGTCTTGGGGAGGGAGGGAGGTGGTGGTAGGTAGGTGGGGGGTAAAAATGTAAGGTTTTTGGTAGTGATTATCGAACATTAAAAATAAATAAATAAAAATTTAAAAAATTAAAAATAAAAAAAGAATGTTAGCTCCTTGAGGGTTGTAATGTAAAGGGAATTTGAAGATCCTTTCTGCCCCTTAATAGGTCCATGTAACCTGCTTTGAGCTTTGGTCCAGCCCACAGCTTGAGTTACGAGGAACTAAGTGTGGGAGGAACTTTCCAAAAGGGTGGAGCAGGAAGGACAGAGCTGAGAGAGGGTGAGCCAGTGCTGAAGAGAGCAGGCAGAGCAGAGCAGGTAGTGTGAGTGAGAGAGGGATTGATTTTGCCTAAGGGAACTTGCTTGTGGGAAGGCCTGATGGAGGGAAGACTTGGGGATGGTTGTGCTCCCTTTATTGGTAATGTGTATAAACTTTGTTGTTACCATAATGGATTTAGCTTCCTGGTATCTGAATAAATATTTTGGTTTTGTCTTTGAGGAAGAGAGTTTGTATTTTGTGAATTTACCCTGGAAGAATACATGCATATCCACAGCAGCTGCTGTTGGTATAGCATTGGCATTAAGAGGGCTGAGAACATCTTTTCTTCTGCCTGTATTTATATTCTCAGAGCTTAGTACGGTGCCCGCTGCAGGACAACACTTTCTAAATGTTTCTTGACATGATATCTATACAATATCATTTACATCTATCCCCCTCCCTTCATACAGACATCACTTTAATTTGGGCCTTTATCGTCTTAACCTGACTCAATGACTTCCTCAATAACCTGCTACCCAAACTGGAGGCATTGAAGAATCAGAGCTGAATAGTAAGTCAAGAGTGCAGCCTGGAGAGGAATGAACATATATAGTTGGCCTGGATCTTCTGCTTAAGATGGAGGTTCTGGGAGGAACCAGCCAATCTAAGGAAGAGAACACAAGGGTGGTTTTTGAATGTCCAGGAGTAGAGTAAGCTTCCAATATGAAAAGGTTTCTAGGGCATTGTAGAGATAGACCAAGAGAGACTGTAAATTGAGAATAACTGAAAAAACTTGGCAATTAATTAAACATGGGGGTAAGGGAGGGTGAAGAATCAAGGGTGAGAGAGTTTGTCAACCTCAGTGCCTAAATTGATTGTGTGGTCCTAAAGAAAAATATGGAAGATGGAAAAAGATACTGGTTTAATAAAGAAAGTCATCAGGAGAATCCTCCTGACTGAATCAGTAGGATGTGTAATATTAATATGCCAATAATGATGAATTGGCACTGAATCATTCATTTGGAAGAAGAGAAAAGGGGCCTAGTCCAAGAGCAAAGAAGTCTGAACTAAAGTCCTAGCATAGTGCCCAGCACATAGCAGGTACTCACTCACCCAGCTGCTGTCCTTTATTCTCAAAGAGAACCAAAATGACATCACTATGTTAGTCAAGTTACAATGTGTCTAACTGTAGTTGATTAGACCAATACTAGCTCTGAATGCTCTGCTACAGGTCAGGCACAACTAATCAATGTGAACATTTGGAGTGGGTTCTCTAAATCTGCACATCTCACATTTCTTTTGAGTTACTTCAACACTCCCTTGCTCATAGAGCACAGCATTTTCTTTGGTGAGGGCACGCAATGCTAGACAGTATTGTGCCAGTATCTCCCATGTCATACAATCAATTTCAAAGATCTTAGGAAAGACCTTAAGAGTGTCCTTGCATTGTTTCTTCTGACCACTATGTGAGTCCTGGTTTTGAATGAGTTCTCCATAAAACAGTCTCTTAGAAAAGCATATGATTGTCATTCATACAATGTGGCCAGCCTATCAGCAGTGTGCTCTCTAAAGCATACTTTCAGTCAGCTTTTTAAGGAGCAGTGGACCCCTCCCAATCCACCTTGTGAATCTCATCTGAACCAGAATCTGTACCAGGTGGTTTGCCACAGGAGAGGAACCTAATCACATTCAAAACCTCTTCTTTATTTGGAAATTTGGCTAAGGAGGGATTAACTTCAACCTCAACTAGTCAAGTGACTTCAGCATTGATTAATGACAGTCCATTGAGAATACTATGGAAGTGCTCAGCCCATTTCTCTAGGATCCTGTCCTTATCACTAATCAACAAGGGTCCATCAGCACTGAGTCGGTGGAATGCACTCTAGGTCTTTGGCCCACAAACGACCTTCAGGCCATCATAAAAGCACTTTGGATTGTTACTATCAGTATAAAACTCAATTTCATCTACCTTCCTCCTGAGTGAAGAATCATGCATATCTCTAAGCTTCACTTCTACTTTACTTCTAGTGGAGTTAGACATGGCTTTTTTAGAGATGGATGAAGCCTGTGGAAGTCTTGTTTTTTATTTAGCAGTTTCTGAATTTCCACATCATGTTCATCATACCAGTCCTGATGTTTATTGAGTGTTCTAACCCAGATGAGCAAATGCAGTGCTATACATCAAATCTCAAAGTTTCCCACTCTTTTTCTACTCCACTGTTGCCAGCTCTGTGTTGACTCAAGTTTCCCTCCAAGTTAGCAACAAATTTTCTGCTTAGAAAAAATTCTAATCTATTTTCATTAAGTCTTCCAACGGTCATTTTTACTTGGTGCTGCCACCTTTGTTTAATTTGAATATTTAACTTGGGGAGAATAAGTCTATGATCAGTTCAACATTCTGCACCACACATTACTTTCATCAGTCTCACATCCCATCTGTTTCTTCTTACAATGACATAGTCTTCTAAATGTCAATGTTTGCTGCAAGGGTACATCCATGAAGTTTTATTACATTTAGGTAAATGGAAGATCATGTTGGTGATGATTAGACTATGAGATATATGTCTTCAGGCTGCTATTTGGGTGTTATACCTGTTGAGTTCTCTTACAACAAGAGCTGTTCCTCTTTCCGGTCTACTGGATTTTGTGTTGACTGTAAAGGTGTTCACATTCCTTGTACCAATGTTGATTGGAATCATCTTTGCAGAAGTTTTTGTGCATTTTTTTGCATGTGTTTTGACCACAAGGTAGGATCCCTACCTGCTGTGGTCAACAGATCAGGGTTGGATAAACAAATAATTTGGGGGGGGGCACCTTTTCCAGCTCCTTCCTCAGGCCAGAAGGTAAGTCATTAAAAAAGTCTGCTCAGATACTCAGGCAACTTGGGGAGGTGCCAAATCTCACTGCTACTTCCAGTAAGAAGACTACCCTATGTCCTGGGCTGCCTGTGTGCAAGGTTGTGCCAGTGGCTCTCAGTATATCTGCACCAAGATCTGGTGCATGCCTGTTGCACCAAGACTTTGAGATAGGTAAAAATGGTAAAATGGTATGGGTGATGTCTTTTGATTTGTGCATAAGTTAGATATAAGACACAGAACTGTTCCAAGTGGTCAGCCTCACTCTCTTGTCCCGAATCATTACAGTCCAGTGGCAAGAAAGAATCTAGATGACTGGTGATGGCTCAAGATGCATTGGATGACCTTGGCATCTTTGATGTCTAACCAAGCTCTAAGCATTCCACAGTACCTACTTCAAATATCTTCATAGCCTTTGGAATAAATTTTTCTCTTCCCCCCATTCCACCAAGGGAAGTTCTCACATTCTTGGTATAGACAAACTTCAACTTAACCTATGGGTTTGAGACCCCTCAACTTGGCTTAACCCATTTGCCAAAATGATTTATCAGGGTAGGGAAACTGTGCGTGCCATAGCTTCTTGGAACCACAGAGAGAATTAGTTGGAACAGGCAGACACCAAACATGGACAGCAGCCTTGAAATATGTTCAAAAGCCCTCACAACCAGAGATATCAGTGTTCCTTGAACGCATTCTACTGTCCCGGCACTCACTACAGGCTAGTTGATTGATTGACCCTCTCTATCTAGCTGTGTCACCATAGGCAAGACACTTCACATCTCAGAGAATTTCCTCATGTAAAATAAGAAATTGAACTAGATATTCCTTTCCAAATTTAGCAATCTATGTTTCACTCTGGTTCTCTCATTCCTCTTATATGTGATCTGAGTTAAGACAGAATGTGGCCACTGGAATACAGTAAAGCTAACTGCCCATTAAAAGAATTAAATTAAATGACCTTTATTTCATTAGCACGGAGCAACTCTAGCCAACAGAGGTAATCAGCCATAAGTAATCTAAAATATTATTACCTACCTTTAGAAAAAAAGTTGCTTCTTAAAATTAGTAAGATTAAGAAGAGGGGTTCTAGCCACTTCAGGCATTTAACTGAGCTAATTTCTGGATTGCATACTGCCAAACTAAAGAAATTTTATTTTAGCTCTACCTGTCACCTTACTACATATTTTTTAAAGAGCTACCATAAATGTAACACTAAAAGTTTATTGTTTTGATTTTTCATGTAACAAGTTGTTTTGAGAATTTATTATGGTTCGGATTTGCTCCTGTAAATGACACTTGGACACAGCAGTTAAAAATGAAAGTAAAATTTAATTATGTACAATTATATACTAAGAAAATGGATAATAATAATATGGGAACAGCTAAACTATTAAAATAACGAGTAGCACTTGGAGATTTAAACAAAAAAATCATACCAGTGATGATTAGTATCAGAAGTAACTAAATGTGAGGCCTCGAGAAATTGATTTACAACTATGTGAGTCTGAATTCGATGTTTGTTTAAGGCGCACTGATTAGACTCTAACATTCTTTTCAGGACATAAGATCGATTGAGAATATCGATTAAAGGTTGTAAAGATAGAGAAATCTGAGGGAGAGATTTTGGGTACCCATGCTAAATTCTGAACAACATCTATATCAGGGGAAAAAGTAAAAATCATCACCCTGCCAGGGTAAAAAGGAAAATACAAAGGTTAGAAGAATGCGGAAGAAGGCAGGGCTCCAACTGCCGGGTCATCATCCCACAAACTGCCCCTTTATCAGTACCGATACAATCATTTAAGGTATGAGTTACATTTTTTATACAAGGAATAGGTTGCTTACAAAAACACCAAATACCACAAGTAACAAGAAGTATACACAGTATAAGAAGAATAATAGAAATAGGTAAAGAAAACATCACCGATTCGGGGGAGCACCAACTCTAACAGTCACGGCTGGGGAATCCCGGTTCACAGACTTTGAGTCCTGAACGGGAAGGTCCCAGGCAGATCGTCATCTCCATGGGTGAGATTCCAAAGAGGCTCTGAGACTTGCTAGCTAATAGAGGTCTTTAGACAAAGAAGGCACTCAGCCAACTAGTCTTAGCAATAGGATTCTGCATACGTGACTTAAAATGGGAAATAAGTCAATTAATCAACTATTTGAGTGGAGTGTTATGGCTAGGTGCAAGAAACAGACTGCTCTTTGATGTTTTGACAAGATTATGCAGGAGGGGAGTAGCCAGATCCCCTTGCATAAACAATTCCAGGAGGGGCTAGTTCCTAGAATCACTGTCTAGGTCTGTTAGCTTGAGCCAAGTCATCACAGAGCGGTTAAATTCTCAGGGGCCCGCATTTCAGTTTCTAGTCCTCATATCAATTAGGGTGAACTTATTTTATATAAGAATTTTAATTCTTTATTCACAAGTATATTTTATTACTAAACCCCCTCTTTTCTCTTCCTCCATCTCATGTAGATCAAATTAAAAAATAAAAATTAATCTCATATTACCTATATAATCTAGTAGAATATAAAACTCCTACACTATTCAGTTCCGGGAATGTTATGTCTCTTTGTGCATTCTAAGTTCATCATTTCTCTTTCAGGAGGTGAGTAATGTGTTTCATTTTCATTCCTTAGGAATTGTGGCTTATCTCTCAATTGATTAGAATTCTAGAGTTGTTGCTTTTTACACCCATAATGTATTTTGTAAATTATTCTTCTAGCATCATTTTATAAAGGCACTCCCAGTTTCCTATGAAATTGTCCATTTTATCATTTCTTATGACACAATAAAATATCATTACATTATAGTTGCTGTTCAGTCATTCAGTTGTGTCCAACTCTTCATGATCCTATGGACTATAGCACACCAGGTCCTTCTCTCCTGTACTATCTCCCAAAGTCTGCCCAATTTTATGTTCGTTGCTTCCACGACACTATCTACCCATCTCATTCTCTGTCATCCCCTTTTCCTTTTGCCTTCAATCTTTCCCAACATCAGGGTCATTTCCAATGAGTCCTGCCTTCTCATTTTGTGGCGCAAGTATTTAAGCTTCAAATTCATTGTTAGACCTTCCAATTAATAGTTTAAATTAATTTCTTTAAGTATTGGCTGATTTATTCTTCTCAAGGGACTTTTGGAAATCTTCTCTAACACCACAATTCAAAAGTGTTGATTCTGTAGTGCTCAGTTTTCTTGATAGTACAAGTCTCAAAGTCATACATTGCCATTAGAAAAACCATATCTTTGATTATATGGATGTCAGTTGGCAAGGTTACATCTCTTCTTTTCTAGCATACTGATCAGATTTGTCATAGCTTTCTTTCCAAGGAAGAAATGTCATTTAATTTCATGTTTACAGTCACCATATGCAGTGACCTTTGAGCCCAAGAATATAAAATCTGACACTGCTTCCATTTCTTCTCTTTCTATTTGCCAGGATCTTAGGGCTTGGAAGTTGTATTTTGGTTTTCTTTTAAGTTTCAAGCCAGCTTTTACACTTTTCTCTTTTACCCTCATCCGGAGACTTTGTAATTCTTTTCCACTCTACCATCAGACTAGTATCATCTACATATCTGAGACTATTGATACTTGTCCCAGAAACCTCAACTATGGTTTTAGATTCACCTAGCTTAGAATTTTGCATGTACTCTGCATATAATTTAAATAAATAAGGTGACAATATACAGCCTTATTGTACTCTTTTCCCAATCTTAAACCAACCAGTTCTTCCATGTTTGGTCCTAAACGTTGCTTCTTGGCCTACATATCAGTCTCTTAAGAGACAAGTAGGATAATCTGATACTCCCACCTCTTTGAGGACTTACAATATTTTGTTGTGATTCATATAGTGAAAGGCTTTAGTGTATATGAAGTAGAAGTAGATATTTTTCCTGGAACTTCTTTGCTTTCTTCCTAATCCAGCAAATATTGGCAATTTGATCTTGTTGAGTATGTTTTAATGGAACTTCTTTTGGGGGGCACACATTATAATGGGTGGTTTCTGAGGTCCCTTGCAAGTGAAATCCTATAACTCTAAATTCTGAACTTGTTAACTATAATACACTGACATCAAAAAAGAAGGATGTGCGTGCTTTCTTCGACATAGCCACGCTGTGTCCTGGAACAATCAAAAGGGTACGTAAAGTATGGCAAGGGGGAGGTGATCAGTTTATGTCGGAATGCATGCTACAAGGAGTATTTTCCCACTCTCAACATTTTGCTGTTGCTGCTTCTCAGTCATGTCCAACTCTTTGTGACTCTATTTGGAGCTTTCTTGGCAAAGGTACTGGAGTGGTTTACCATGTTCTTCTCCAGATCATTTTGCAGATAAAGAAAATGAGGCAAACAGGGTGAAGTGTCTGGTCCAAGGTCACACAGCTAGTGTCTGGGGCCAGATTTGAACTCAGGAAGATGTCTTATGACTCCAGACCCAATACTCCATCCACTGTACCACCTAACTGACTTGATATACAACATACCCCACCCTCACTGGCAGGACATATTCCCTTATCCTAGAAACTACATACACTCCTGTTATCATTTTGTAAATGTAACAGTCTAGAATGTGGAAGCCTCATGCGCCCATCAGGAGTAAGAATGCATATCTGGATTGAAAAAAATGTCTTTGGTGCCTCATAATTATATCTACAAATATATTCATTAGTCCCTCGAGAGACTCTATCACTGTGGAGGTTTGGAAAATAGAGATGAAGTCCGACCAGACAACCTTATAAATGCTCACCATTTCCATCTCTGTCCAGACCTTTGGCTCATTCCACTAAGTATTTATGATTCCTGATGACTGCTCATGTTCCCAGCTTCAGTCTATAGTTCAGAAGATTCATGTACTATCCAGTAGAAAGTGGTGGGCAAAACAGAAGATGCTACTCCTAAATCTAATGCTGTCAATACGTGTCCACTTAAGATAAGTCTGCATGAGGTTAAGAAACATATGTAAGTCACTAAGTAAAGGTTTGTTAGTCTCTGAAAAGTTAATATTTTAAGATGACAATATGGCAATGAAATGGGGTATGATAGGTATGAATAAGCTGTATTATATTACCAACAAAAGAGTTGTATGGGGAAAGTGGCATAAAAATATGAAAGACATGTAAGTATGACTGAAAAAAGAAATGAGCTAGTCATAGAGTGAGATCAAGCAGTGTTCAATAGATAGACTAGGTGCTCCATGGGTTTCTAAACAATGTCAAGAGATATAGAGGAAAACTCCCAGCATGTCAAGTGGGACCTTTAGGGAAGATTTATGGGAGGATATGGACTGCAGTCAGGCAGGAAGGGCAGGCAAGAATGGGTTATGATCTGCCTTTTTGAGGAGGATACTGGAATTAATGAAATCACAGACCCATGGAAATACTGAAGTAAACTGTGTGGTTCCTGCAATACCACAAAGTTGAGGTCAACAAAGTTAAACTTCACTCATCTCTCAAAAAGCATTATTTTGTAGTGCTGGAACTCACCACCACCCCTTTCCCTTTGTAAACTCTTATTCACAAAATATAAAGACATTTACAGTGGGAAATTTTTGCTTCATTTCCAATGTCAGAAAAGATTTATCTGTGAAAGTGATATTTTGAAGTAGGTCAAATGTGTGAAAGTAGAAAAGTAGATAAGTTAACTACAGGGCAGAGCTATGACCTCTTAAAGCAATGGATTTGATAGCTAGAGAAAGTGAAAATTTTGCTGTAGGCTATAGTCTCCTGAAAATCTTTATGCATACGTTTTGTAGTGAATGTAGTTGGAGGCAGAATTAGATTTAATGGAATTTTTCGACCAGAGAAAGTGTTTAAAACTGGAGTTTCTGAACACAAAAAAGAAAATTCCCTTTTAGCTCCATTTGAATTCTGCCCTGGCAGCCTCTATGGCCATTGGCAAACCAATTTTTGACCCCTCTTTGAAAAATGGCACAGGGAAGATATGAAAGAAAATGGGCAGTGGAGATCATGGTATGACCAATCAGAGTTCCTGTCACAAAATGAATCACATTTGTATAGAGCTTAACAATTTACAAAATGAAGTATCTTAAAAACAGCCATCAGAGGTAAGCAGTAACAGTATCATTGTTCTCATCTCACAGCAAAGTCAAGTGAAGCTCAGGATGTTGAACTGGCTTGCCCACAGCTACAGCGTTAATGTTAAAACCGAGACATGAATTCAGATTTTCTAGTCTCATGCCCAGAACTCTTTGTACTATACCCTACTTCTCATCATAACAAAATGTAAGCTCAAGTACAATGACTTTTTCCTTTTTCCTTTGTGTTCCTCAGTGCTTAGCATATTGCGTTGAATATAGTTGGTACTTCGGAAGCAGCTGTTGGATAGCAATATGACTCCAACCACTCAAACCCTGGAGACTTCCTCTGTGACACGTTTTCTGAAACTTAACCAGGATAGTGACTGAGAGAAACATCGCCCATTCACAGCCACAAATCAGAAGGACGAGTAGAAGACAAGGTTGTACCTCTGCCACCATCATGCTTACGCAAATTTGTACAAGTTCAGGAGAGAGAAAGTATCAGACTTAAATCTTTTGCCATCATCAATTCTTAATAAATGTCAAGTAAAACGACTTTTACCATTTTTGTAAGGCAACATTTTTTTCCTGTTTCATGGATAGGAACAGATAACTAGCTAGACTACAGACCTCTTGCCTTTTACTCTAGATATTACTTCTACTTTTAATCTTAGTTACAAACCATCTGGGACCCCATTTTACCATCTTTAGAGTAGAAATATATACATACATATATACATATATATTATTTTCAATCATTTAAAGAACATAATAAGAATTTTTGGTCAAGAAGGAGAGATCTAAGAGATCATCTTATGTAAGATGATCTCATTTCAAAGATAAGGAAATTGAGGTTCAAAAGAGGTTAAGTGACTTTTCCAAGGTCATTCAGGTAGGTATTGAAAAAAAAAATGGAACCTACACTTCCTGACTCCTAATTCAACTGTTCACTAATCAATATCCACTTACATTTGGTTATTCTGAGACAAAATCCATTTTGTTCTCCTAATTTCTCAGATCTCATTCAGAAACTGAAAGTCTCAACCATCTTGTTCTAACAATTTCAGAGGAAGTATATATACTTCAGAAAGAAGTTTTTTTGTGGATCTTTTGACCCTAGATACCAGGTTACAGTTTTTGTGCACATACCCTGACACCATCTACAACCTCTAACAGGATAGGGAAGGAAAAAATACAAAAACTTAAGTTCTCACAGGGAAAGACCAGCAGCAGAAGTCATGAGGAGAAATGTGGTAGGGGGATACATGAATACTAAGAAGAGTGAAGAAGGGGCAAAAGCCTGCCATGGCAGAAGAGATAAGACTGTGGCTGTCATCTTCAATTTTCATCCTTACTGTTGATGCTGGTCTATTGAAATGTGTTAGATTTCTAGGCTAGAAATTAAACAGAAATTATATGGGAGAAAGAAAGTGATATTCTGTGGGTGATTTGTTTTCATGTATGAGCTAGTAAAGTGATACTTTAAATAACACTATACTTTTGGTACATTATTTGTAAATATTGCAACCTTACATACAAATTCAATGTTGCTATGTGTGTCTTTAGGCAACAGTGTATATGAACAGTAAGGAAATTCTTACTGAAGTATTGCCTTTTTTAAATTAATACTACATTGATATTAAGTCATATTATCAAGCAGTCTTCCAATTCTAATTAAAGCATATGAGATATGCTTGAATTAACATTAGTATGATAAGTGCCAAAATATTAATCACTATTAACAACTAATTCTATGAAGAGGCAGCAGAAAAACTGAAGATTAAAAGGAAGCTTACAAGTGACAATACTTATTCTAGTTAATAATAATAATAACTAAAATTTATATAGAGTTTTAAGGTTTGCAAAATGTTTTGCATATATTATCTCATTTAACTTTTACAATAACCCTTCAAGGTAAGTGTTATTGATACTTACATTTTAGAGATAAGGAAACTGAGGCCAAAAGAATTAGATGTAGCTCGATAAATATCTGAGGCAGAATTCAAACTTATGTCTTCCTGACTGCAAGTCCATCAATCTGTCCACTATACCAATCTATCTCTATGCCACAGTGTAAAACTGTACGGGTGCACACACGCACGCGCGCGCGCACACACACGCACACGCACACACACACACACCCCTCCACTTTTTAAAAAGCTTTCCAGTCCTCACAGATTTCATCTTTCAAATATTCACTAATTTCTCATAATTTTATTCCCCTTCTTTCATGTTTTCCATTAGATTGCCCTTTATCCCTCATAGATATATTATAGAGGATTATAACAATATTCTAGGTGCACATAGTACTGTAAAAGGGCTCTGTATGTCCCAGATCACCTAGATGGCAACAGTCACATGAGATGGCAGAGATTTCCTTCTGAAAGAAGATATTCTGTGTTCCCCTACCATCTTGGTAGAATTTTAAACATTTAAAATTTTAAAGCAATAAAAATGAAAATCAAGGAAGGTGATGTAAGTAATTCACAGAAAATGAAGAAAATCCAATGATTTCTGTCACTCACCCAGGTCTTAGAAGGCAAGCCATATTAACCTTGGAACCAAAATTCCAGATCCTATTTTGGTGCCCAGCTTAGCCTGAGTGCCATGATGATAACTCAGCAAGATTTTAGGCTTGAAAATTAATGGGACTATGCTACACAGAAACTAAGTTAATCGGTAAATATAATCACAATCCCTTCCTCAGAGAATGACTTTGTGAAAAGCAAGATTATCCACCACCACCCTTCACTCACTGGTGTTAGAGGGAAGAGAAAAGGAGAGCATATTTGTATGTTATTCATCCTATAAATTTGGGATGTATGGGGTATTAAGGAGGACTAGCCCCTCTCGGGGAGGGTATTTGTTGCTCTCTTTGCAGGGCTATTCATCCACCTTTGGTGTGCCCCTGTTTCACCCAACTCTTGTTACTCCAAGAACCTGCAGCACGCATAGTGGCCATACCCCAGTAAATCATCTCAGCATGTGAATACTTTCTCTGAGGGAATAGGGAAATGCGAACAATTTCTTCCAATGGCAAGGAGGAAGGCAGGTGCTGTGAAGTGCTTAGAACTTGATCATGGAGGGGGCAAAGGCAAAATGGTGGAGTAGCAGCATAGATTTGCTAGAGCTCTCCCCGCAAACTCAGTCAAATACCTGTAAAAGATGACTCTAAACAAATTCTGAAGCTGTAGAACCTACAGAATGATAGAGTGAAACAAATCTCCAGACCAAAACAGCCTGAAAAGTTGACAGGAAGTGCCTATCACTCTATGCTGGGAACAAAGTGCAGTCCAGCACGGGCCACACGAGCACAACTGGGACCTGAGGAGGCATTGGGGGAACTAAATCTCTGTACCTGTGATGGTTTTCATAGTTCAAAACCCCAAAATACCAAGGACAAATTGGAAAATCAGTGGAAAAAACCTGTGAGACCTGTGTGAAAGAGTAGAGTGGTCTGCCCCCCCCCCCAGAGTGGTAGAGTGGGTAGGGGGCAGAGGAATCAGCAGCAGCCACAGAAGTAGCATGGGCAGCAGCAGCGACTGTTTCTGGACCTCTAGGCCTACAGACTGTGGGGGTATCAAGTGACTGACAGTACACCCCCACCAGACTCGAGCCAGAGAACTACCTTGACAAAAAACTCAAAAGTCAAGTAAATAGCTAGGGAAATGATCAAAAACTGGAAAAAGAATCAGACTATAAAATCTTCTTTAGGTGACAAGGAAGACCAAAGTAAACAAATATAAGTAGACAACAAAGTCAAAACTGCTACATCCAAAGCCTCCAAGAAAAAATATGAATTGATCTCAAGCCAGGAAGAGCTCAAAAAGGATTTTGAAAGTCAAATAAGAGAAGTAGAGCAAAAATTGGGAAGAGAAATGAGAGTGATACAAGAAAAATCATGAAAATCAAGTCAACAGCTTGATAAAGGAGACCCAAAAATGCTCAAGAAAATAACACTTTAAAAAATAGACTAACCCATATGGCAAAAGAGATCCAAAAAGACAATGAGGAGAAGAACGCTCCAAACAGCAGAGATCCAAAAACTCACTGAAGAAAATAATTTCTTAAAGATTACAGTGGAGCAGATGGAAGCTAATGACTTATGAAAAATCAAGAAATTATAAAACAAAACCACAGGAATGAAAAAATAGAAGACAACGTGAAATATCACATTGGAAGAATGACAGACCTGGAAAATACATCTAAGAGAGACAATTTAAAAATTATGAGAGCCAGGATCAAAAAAAAGAGCCTAGACAGTATCTTTCAAGAAATTATCGAGGAAAACTGCCCTGATATTCTAACAGCTTCTACATTAAGGTGTCAGAGGACTTGGAATATGATATTCCAGAGGTCAAAGGAGCTAGAATTAAAACCAAGAATGAAATAGGGGGCTTTCAAGCATTTTTGATGAAAAGACCAGAACTGAATAGAAAATTTGATTTTCAAGTAAGAAAAGGTAAACAGGAAAGAGATATCATAAGGGACTTCCTAAGGTTGAATTGTTTATATTCCTACATAGAAATGTAATATTTGTAACTCTTGAGACTTTTCTCCATATTAAGGTAATTGGAGGAATTACATATATAGAGAGAGAGAGCACAGAGTGAGTTGAAGGATGATATTTTAAAAATAAAATTAAGGGGTGAGAAAGGACTACATTGGGAGAAGAAAGAGAGAAATGGGAGGAGGCAAATTATCTGTCACATAAAAGAGGCAAGGGAAAGCTTTCTCAACAGAGGTGAAGAGGGGAAAGGTGAGATAGAAAGAATGAACCTTATTCTAATCAGATTTGGCTTAAGGAAGGAATAGCATGGACACTCAGTTTGGTATGAAAATCTGCGCTACACTACAGAAAAGTAGGAGGGAAGAGATGATAAAAGGGAGAGCAAATGGCAGGAAATGGTAATTAGGATGGAGGGAAATACAGTTAGTCTTTCACAATATAACTATTATGGAAATGTTTTGCATAACCACACATGTATAACATATATTGAATTGCTTGCCATCTCAGGAGGGATGGACGGGGAGGGAGGAAGGGAGAGAAGTTTTAACTCAAGGTTTTTTAAATGAATGTTAAAAATTATTTTTACAAATAACTGGGAAATGAGATATACAGGCAGTGGTGTAAAGAACTCTATTTTGCCGTTTAAGAAATTAGAGAAGATGGGAATAAGAAGTGGGGGGGTGGGTAGAAGGAAGGACAGATTGAGGGAAGGGGTAATTGGAATGCAAGCTGTCTTGGGGTGGGTGGAGGGAAAAGATGGGGAGAAAGTTTGGAACTCAAAATCTTGTGGAAGTGTATGTTGAAAACTAAAAATAAATAATTTAATTTAAAAAAAAAAAAAAGAACTCATTTAGCCATAGAACATGCCAGAGTCGTTCACAGCATCTCAGGTCACCAGCTGTCTCAACTTTTCTGCTGCCACTGGACTTTGATGACTTAGGAAGAGAGAGTGAGGGTGATGACTTTGTATAACTGCCTCATTTAAATCCAATTCATGCACAAGTCAAGACATCACAGTGTCATTGGTCTTCTTCAAAAACACAGGGCAAACAACAACAAGAATGTTTGAAGCAAATAAATCTTTGTAAAAGCTAATCTGATTATTAAATGGTAAACTAAACTGGGGTGCTGAGAACCCCTAAAAATTGAGAGAACATACTCAATATGTTTTGAGCACATGGCAGAGACTAGATACCTCCCAATCCTTTTGAGGGTATTGCAGAACCTTGGGGAAGGGAGAAAAGCAAAATGTAACATACCTGACCTTCAGGCAGTGAAAATTAGACTAGTCTTTGTTACACTACTTCTAGAATGCACAGAATTATCACAATACTAATGTTCAGAGATACAGTTAGTAATTACTTGAAGTAATTGGCACAAAACACCTGGGAAAAGCAGCAGAAATCACAGTGGGCAAGGACCCAGTAATTTTGCCCTCACATCAACATTATAATTCTTTTTTTGCAAGTAATACATGAAGTAATCCAAACAAATTAATTTTAGCAAGAAGAGAACTTAGTATAGTAGCTTCTTCAAAGTAAAGTGTTAAATTTTTGTCCTCTCCAAATTTTAGTGCTCTAGACAAAATTGTTATTGTTTTGTCATAGTTATAGCTCTGATTATATTATAGTTCACTTGCAATATGTCATTGTTAGTGTCAAAATGTAATTGTCACAAGTGGCATAGAAATATACCTAGATGATTGGCTTTCCTGGAACAAAAAATAGTCTACAAAATGAATATTTGAACATCAAATTATATTTCCCCATAGAAAGTCATTATAACTATAGAAATAAGTACTCATAGAAAAATATTTGGCTACATTAGATGCTAAAAATGAAAAGTAATATTCCTAATATCTTCTTCAAAGAACATTTGTTATTCTGAAGCATGAGACAGAGAGAAGCCAAGAGTTGCCTGAGTTCTCCCCAGTTTCCCCAGGAAACAACATTAAATCAAGCTTGTAAAAGTATTCTGGAATGACAGAATCCACAAAAAGATGGAGTGAAACAATTTTCCAGCCCAAGATAACTTGGGCAGACTTCAGGAAAGGTCTATCTAACTTGAGTAAAAGGGGAGCATAGTCCCAACACAGGTGTCCAGGCAAGTCATTGAGAGGCTCTTAGCACATTTTAGCACCTGAGGCCCTGCAGTTTTGGCTCAGTATGTCAGAGACTCAACAGACCAGCTGTGAGGCCTCAAGCCCCAATACAGAAGGCAAACTGCCAGCCCCAGAACCCAGGTCACAACAGGTGCAACTTGGCTGGGCCACCTCAGCACAGTGGACAAGTCACCAGCACCTCAGATCTCAGAGCAGAAAGTCAATGACCAGACCCCTGGTCCCCAACCCAAAGATTGGTACAATGCCACCAGTACCCCAGGAACAGAGCTTAACTTTTTAAAATGAGAAAAAAGGAAGATGGCGGAGTAGAAAGACTCATGGATGCTAGCTCCGAACCCACAGCCCATATATATCCTGCAAGAAGAACTCCCCACAAATTCTGGAGCACTGCAAGGGACGCAGAAACACAGTGGAACAGATTTCCATTCCAGAGAGCCCTGGAGAGCCATCCCCAGGGGACCGTCACAACCCTTAAAGCAGAGTCCACCCCTGTGCAGCCCTGGCGGTGCGGCCCCAGAGGAGCAGATCCGAGCAGGCTTCAGGGATGGGATCTCCAGAGGCCAGGAAGTTCCCTCTGCCCACAGATGCTCCAGGTCAGTGAGAGAGACGTCTGGACTGGCTGAGAGGGGAGCTGGGTGTCTCCATGGCTCGGGGCCCCTTGGGAGGCAGTGGCAGAGGCCTGGGACTACTGGAGCAGCAGGCAGAAGTTCAGGGCCATTACCAAAGGTCTCTGCATAAACCCCCTGAGGGAACTGAGCCTGCGAGATGGCCCTACCCCCACCCACTCCATTACTGAAGGTCTCTGCATAAAGCCCCTGAGGGAACTGAGCTTCGGAGGCGGCCTTGCCCCCACCCCAGCACCAGAACTTAAGCTCACATTGAATAGCAGCCGCACCAGCCACAGAAAGCCCATTTGAATCTCACCCCAAGCACTAGCTGGGCGGATCTAGGCCCGGGTGGACAGAAATCTCAGAGGTCAAGTAACTGGCTGGGAAAATGCCCAGAAAAGGGAAGAAAAATAAAACTATAGAAAGCTACTTTGATGGGGTACAGATGTTCCCGCCTTTCAATTCTGATGATGAGGAACTATTATTACCATGATGGAAAGACGTGGAGGTCAAGGCCTCTGTATCCCAGACATCCCAGGTGGATGTCCGGTGGGCTCAGGCCATGGAAGAGATCCAAAAGGATTTTGAAAATCAAGTTAGACAGGTGGAGGAAAAACTGGGAAGAGAAATGAGAGAGATGCAAGAAAAGAATGAAAAACGGGTCAATACCTTGGTAAAGGAGACCAAAAAAATGCTGAAGAAATTAACACCTTGAAAAATAGGCTCACTCAACTGGCAAAAGAGGTTCAAAAAGCCAATGAGGAGAAGAATGCTTTCAAAAGCAGAATGAGCCAAATGGAAAAAGAGGTTCAAAAGCTAATGAAGAAAATAGTTTTCTCAAAATTAGAATGGAACAGATGGAGTCTAATGACTTTCTGAGAAACCAAGAAATCATAAAACAAAACCAAAAGAATGAAAAAATGGAAGAGAATGTGAAATATCTCACTGGAAAAACAACTGATCTGGAAAATAGATCCAGGAGAGACAATTTAAAAATTATGGGACTACCTGGAAGTCATGATCAAAAAAAGAGCCTAGACATCATCTTCCATGAAATTATCGAGGAAAACTGCTCTGATATTCTAGAACCAGAGGGCAAAATAAGTATTGAAAAAATCCATCGATCACCGCCTGAAAGAGATCCAAAAAGAGAAACTCCTAGGAACATTGTGGCCAAATTCCAGAGTTCCAGGTCCAGGAGAAAATCTTGCAAGCAGCTAGAAAGAAACAATTCCAGTATTGTGGAAATACAATCAGGATAACTCAAGATCTAGCAGCTTCTACATTAAGGGATCGAAGGGCGTGGAATAGGATATTCCAGAAGTCAAAGGAACTAGGACTCAAACCAGGAATCACCTACCCAGCTAAACTGAGTATAATACTTCAGGGGAAAATATGGTCTTTCAATGAAACAGAGGACTTTCAAGCATTCTTGATGAAAAGACCAGAGCTGAAAAGAAAATTTGACTTTCCAACACAAGAATGAGAAGAAGCATGAAAAAGTAAACAGCAAAGAGAAGTCAGAAGGGACTTACCAGAAGTGAACTGTTTACATTCCTACATGGAAAGACAATATTTGTAACTCTTAAAACTTTTCAGTATCTGGGTAGTTGGTGGGATCACACACACACACACACACACATACACACACACATGTACACGCATGCATGCACACACACATACACACATGCACGCACATACAGAGACAGAGAGCACAGAGTGAATTGAATAAGATGGAACCATATCTTAAAAGAAATTAAGGTAAATGGTGAGAGAGAAATGTACTGGGAGGAAAGAGGGTGAAATGGAATGGGGTAAATTATCTCTCATTCAAGAGGCAAGCAGGAGACTTTTTAGTGGAGGGAAAAAGAGGAGAGCTGAGAAAAACATGAAGTTTACCCTCATCACATTCAACTTAAGGAAGGAATAAAATGCACACTCATTTTGGTATGAAAACCTATCTTACAATACAGGAAAGTGGGGGAGAAGGAGATAAGCAAGGCGGGGGATATGATGGAAGGGAGGGCAATGGGAGGAGGGAGCAATTTGAAGTCAACACTCTTGGGGAGGGATAGGATCAAAAGACAGAATAGAAACAATGGGGGACAGCATAGGATGCAGGGAAATACAGTTAGTCTTACACAACACGACTATTATGGAAGTCATTTGCAAAACTCCACAGATAGGGCCTATATTGAATTGCCTGCCTTCCCAAAGGGAATGGGTGGGGAGGGAGGGATGGGTGGAATTTGGAACTCAATGTTTTAGGAACAATTGTTGAGTATTGTTTTTGCTACTAGGAAATAAGAAATACAGTCAATGGGGAATAGAAAGTCATCTGGCCCTACAGGACAAAAGAGAAGATGGGGACAAGAGAAGGGAGGGATGATAGAAGAGAGGGCAGATTGGTGATAGGGAAAATTAGATTGCTCGGTGTACTGGGGAGGGGGGAGGGGATAAAAGGGGAGAAAATTTGGAACCCAAAATTTTGTGAAAATGAATGTAAAAAGTTAAATAAATTTTTATTAAAAAAATAAAAATAAAAAAATAACATGAGAAAAAAGTCAAAATACCAAAAAAGATCCCTGATTATAGAAAGCTACTATGGCAACACAGATGATCCAAACACAAAATCAGAAGAGCACAACAATGTCAAAGTGCTGACATGTGAAGCCTTGAATATGAATTGGTCTCAAGCCAAAATACGCTCTTGGGAGATCTCCGAAAGGATTTTAAAAATGAAATAAAATAGGAAGAAGGAAAATTGGGACTAGGAAATGAGAGTTATGCAAGAAAATTACCAAAAAAAAAAAAAAAGAATCAGCAGATTAGAAAAGAAAGCACAAAAATTGACTGAAAAAAAAATTTTTTTAAATGGAATTGGCAAAATTGGGGGGTTGGGGGGGGAGAACGCTGAACAAAACATATTCTTTAAAAGTAGAATTGACCAAATGGAAAAGGTGGAACAAAATGTAGTGCCAATATGATACCCACAGTAGACGCTATGAATATGCATGTTTATTTCCAGGGTAAATTGACAAAATATAAACTCTTGTCCTCAAAATTGAAAACAAAATATTTATTTGGATACCAGAAAGGCAATTCCACCATGTTAACAGCAAAGTCTGTACATACTACCAACAAAGGGAACACAGCCATCCCCAAGTCTTCCCTTCATTAGGCCCCCCACAAACAAGCTCCCTTAGACAAAATCATTCCCTCTCTCACCCATGCTAGCTGCTCTGCTCTGCCTGTGCTCTCTCAGCTCCAGCTCATTTGTTCTTCCTGCTATACCCTTCCTGCTCCACCCATTAGAGCTCCATGTGACTCAAAATGTGGGCTGGGACAAAGCTCAAAGCAGGTCACATGGACCTGTTAAGGAGCAGCGAAGATCTTCAAATTCTCTTTACATAACAAAAAAGCTAACTGAAGAAAATTAATTTCTTAAAAATTATAATAGAGCAAGTAGAAGCCAGTGACTCTATGAGGCATCAAGAAAAAGTTAAATAAAATGAAAAGAATGAAAATATAGAAGAAAATATAAAATATTAGAAAAACAACTGACCTGGAAAATAGATACAGGACAGATAATTTAAGAATTATTTGACTACCTGGAAGTCATGATCAAGAAAAGATCCTGGACAGCATCTTTCAGAAATTATCAAGGAAAACTGCCTTTATTCCCTAGAACCAAAGTGTAAAACTGTCATTGAAAGAATCCACCAATCACCTTCCTAAAGAGATTCCAAAAAAGAAAACTTCAAGGATTATTGTAGCCAAATTCCAGAATTATCAGTTCAAGGAGAAAATACAAGCAGCCAGAAAAAAAATAATTCAAATATCATGGAGCCATAGTCAGGATTACATGGGACTTAGCAACTTCTACATTAAAGTAATGGGCATGGGGGAAACCTGAAACATGATATTCTTGTAAGCAAATGAACTTGGATTACAACCAAGAATGAACGACCCAGAAAAATTGAACATAATCTTTCAGAGTAAAGGATGGATGTGCAATAAAATAGAGGACTTTCAAACTTTCCTGATGAAAAGATCAAAGCTAAACTGAAAATTTGATCTTCAAGTACAAAACTCAAGAGGAGAACAAAAAGTTAAACTGAAAAAAACATGTTAATAGATAAGATTAAATTACTTACAGGCCTACATAGGAAGATGATACTTGCAACTCTTAAGAACTATATCTCCATTACAGCAATTATGAGGAATATATTTAGACAGAGGGTATAGAGGGTATACTTTTAAGTTGACTTTGAAGTTATGATAAAAAAATAGTTTATTAAGGGGTGAAAAAAGAATTGTACTGGGAAAAGAGGAAAAGGGAGGCAGAATGGGCTAAATTATATTACATGAAGAGTCATGAAAGACAATGCAATAGAGGGGAAGAAGAGAGGAGTGAGCATTGCTTGAACCTAACTCTCATCAGATTTGGCACAAAGAGGAAATTACGTACACACTCGGCTGGGTAGAGAAATATATCTTACCCTACAGGGAAGTAGGAGGAGAAAGGAGGAAAAAAAGGGAGAGGAGGGCTGATAAAAGGGAGGACAGATTTGGGCAGGTGGTGGTCTAAGGCAAAACACTGGTGGAGACACAAGGTGAAAGAAGAGAGAGAGGTATAAAAAAGGGGGGGCAATAGGATGGAGGGAAATACACAGTTAGTAATCATAACTGTAAATGTGAATGGGATGAATTTTCCCATAATATGAAAATGGATAGCAAAGTGAATTGAAAACCAGAATCCAACAATATTTGTTTACACATTTGAAGCAGAGATACATGCAAAGAATAAAGGGAAATGCTGGAGCAGAATATAGTATGCTTTAGTGGAAGTTAGAAAAACAACAGGAATACCAACATATATATATATATATATATATTATATATATATATTATATATATATATATATATATATCAGAAAAAGGAAGAGAAAAAATAGATATAATTAAAAGAAATAATGAAGGAAACTACATCAACGAATTGGGCATGCAATTTTAAAAGTTAGAAGAAGAACAAATTAAAAATCCCAATTAAATATCAAACTGGAAATCTTAAAAATCAAGAGAGGTTGAAAAAATAGAAAGTAAGAAAACAATTGAACTAATTAATATAATTAATAGCTGGTTTTATGAAAAAAATAAAATTATAAACTTTTGGTTAATTTGATTTTTAAAAAAAGAAATCCAAAGTACCAGCATCAAAAATGAAAAAAAATTTCCCAACAATGAAAAGGAAATTAAAACAATAATTGGGAACTATTTTGTCCAATTGTGTGCCAATATATTTGACAAACTAAGTGAAATGGATGAATATTTACAAAAATATAAATTGCCCAGATTAAAAGAAGAGAGAATAAAATATTTCAATAACCTCATTTTAGAAGAAGAAATTGAACAAGCCATCAAGGACCTCCCTAAGAAAAACTCTTCAGGGCCAGATGAATTTACAAATAAATTTCACCAAATGATTAAAGAATAATTATTCCAACTTTACATAAACTATTTGGAAAAATAGATGGAATCCTTCCAAATTCCTTTAATGCCAAAATATAGTGCTGATATCTAAACCAAAAAGAGACAAAATAGAGAAAGAAAATTATGAATCAATTTCCCTAATGAATATTGATGCAAAGTTTTTAAATAAAATATTAGAAAAGAGATTATACAATTCATCACCAGGATAATACACTATGACCAGGTGAGATTTACCAGGAATGCAGGACTGGCTCACTATTAGGAAAACTGTTAGCATAATTGAATATATCAATTGCAAAGTCAACAGAAATCATATGATTGTCTCAACAGCTACAGAAAAAGCTTTTAACAAAACACAACATCCGTTCTTATTAAAAATACTAGAGAATATAGAAATAAATGGAACTTTCCTTAAAATGATAACTACTATCCATCTAAAATCATCATCAAGCATTATCTGTAATAAGGATAAGCTAGAATCCTTCCCAGTAAGATCAGAAGTGAAATAAGGATGCCTGTTATCATCTCTATAATTCAATATTGTACTAAAAATGGAAAAGTTAGTTTTAGTAATAAAAGAAGAAATAGAAATGGAAGGAATTAGACAAGGCAATGAGGAAATAAAACTATCACTCTTTGCAGATGATAAGAAGGTATAATTAGAGAATCCTACAGAATCAACTAAAAAACTACTTGAAATAATTAAGAACTTTAATAAAGTTGTAGGTTATAAAATAAACCCACATAAATATTGGCATTTCTATGTACTACCAAAGACCAGCAGCAAGAGACAGAAAAATTCCAGTTAAAATGACTGTAGACAATATAAAATATTTGAGAGCCTATTTACCATGACAAACCAAGGAACTCTATGAACACAGTTACAAAATACTATTCACACAAAGTCAGATCTAAACAATAAGAAAAGTATCAATCGCATGGGTAGACCAAGTTAATAAAAAAAAATTATGATTCTACCTAAATTAATTTACTAATGCAGTGTCCTATCAATCAATTACCAAAAAATATTTTATAGAACTAGAAAAAATATCAATAAAATTCGTCTGGAAGAACTTAAAAAGTCAAGAATATCAAGGAAATTAATGAAAAAATGCAAAGTTATATGGCTCAGTCATACCAGATCTAAAACTATATTATAAATCAGCAGTCATCAAAACTATTTAGTAATGGTTGAGAAATAATAGTGATAAATCAGTGGAATGGATTAGATACACAAGGCACAGTAGTAAATTAGTATAATAACATACTGTTTGATAAACCCAAAGACTCCAACTTCTAGGATAAGAACTCACTATTTAACAAAAACTTCTGGGAAAATTGGAAAATAGTATGGCAGAAACTATGCATATACCAACATCTCACAAGATATTCCAAGATAAGGTCAAAATGGGTATATTATTTAGACAAAAAGGGTGATACTATAAACAAATTAGTAGAACAAAAGAATAGTTTATTTGTCAAATCCATGAAGAAGAGAAAATTTTATGTCCAAATTAAGAGATAGAGACCATTATAAAATGCAAATGGATAATTTTGATTACATTTCATTGAAAAGTTTTTGCACAAACAAAATGAATGCAACCAAGATTAGAAGGAAAGCAAAATAATGGAAATAATTTTTACAGCAAGTATTTCTGATAAAGGTCTCCTTTCTCAAATATACAAAGAACTGAGTTAAATTTATAATACTGTAATTCATTTACCCAACTGATAAATGGTCAGAGGATATGAACAGATGAGAAAATTAAACCTTTCCCTAATAAATAGTGATTTAGAACATTTTTTATATGAAATGCTCTATAAAATATAAAAATGTTCTAAATCACTATTTATTAGGGAAATGAAAATTAAAACAACTCTGAGGTACCACCTCAAACCTATCAGATTGACTAATATGACAAAAAAAGAAAATGATAAATTTTGGAGATGTGGGGAAATTGGAACACTATTGTTAGTGGAATTATGAAATGATCCAACCATTCTGAAAAGCAATTTGGAGGTATACCCTAAGGGCAATCAAACTGTGCAGACCTTTTGATCTAGCAATACCATTACAAGGTCTGTACCCCAAAGAGATCATTAAAAAGGACATACATGTACAAAAATATTTTTTGCAGCTCTTTTCTGGAGGAAAAAATCTGATCAAAAGAGCAATTTTAAAGTTTGAGAGAATTTTTGCAGAGAATTCTTTGAAGATATTTCTCCATTTGGATGTTGAAAGGAAAACATTTGGCATACAAAATAAAGTATGGAAATTGTAATATGACCTAGAGCTTATTTAATGTTAACCTTGGCTGACAGGGAATGTGATGCTTCAAGGATCAACAAGCCCCTTCACCCTCTAACACCACTATTTTTCCTCCCCAGAAAGTTCATTAGTATATCCTTCATGTTTTAAAGTAACACCATTCACCAATGAGGTTCCCCAAACCTGGGACCCCACATAGGAAAAATCCATCCTCTTTCGCCCCCTCCCCAAATCCCTTCCCTACATGTATGTCAAAATTAGTTCCCCTATGTCTCATGCTTTGCCACCTCCTTCACTCTACCTACAGATCTCTACTCTCTGAACCTCTTAGCACCTTTTCTCTTCTAGATGGGCCTCTAAGTCAGATTGCTCAACAGGTTCATCCCTTGATAGCTTCAAACATACGCACATCCAATATTATGCAAGTCCTCACATGTGGCTTCCATATTTATTGCGCTGTGATTTGCCCAGGTTTAGAGTTCTGCATTCTGAGTTTGAGAGTTTCACCTATGCTCTGGGGGCCAATCCTAGCCTCCTCTGCTTCTAAATGATGAGCATGCCTGAGGGTGTATAGAAACAGGACAACTGTCTCTTAACCTCAGTGAAAAGTAGAAACACACTTTCAACCCAGGATTCTACCACTTAACCTCCTTTGATCTTCTCTTCCCTGAGAGTGGACTCTAGTGACTTAATATCGTCCTAATAATATTTACAGGTCAAGGACCTGTGATTTTGTTTAGAGTTGGAACTCTTTCCATGTCAATAAAACCCACCTATGAGTTATAGTCTTACAGAGTTTCCTCAGGCTCAAAGAGGTTTAAAGATTTGCTCAGGATCACATACACCTAATAAGGACCAGAGAAAGTATTTGACCCCTAAATCCAAGCTTACCACTTTATTCATGATGGCATGTTCCCTCATTACAATAATTATAACAAAAATACATGGACACATAGCATTATATATCTATTTCCATCCTTCCTCTCTAATAATCAAGAAGGATAGCAGTGTTCATTTTTATAAATGACCATGCTGCCACCATGAATTCTCATGGGGTATTTTGAGTTTTAGAAGGAATTTAGAGTTAGTATATAGGATTAGTATGGTAGGTGACTATAACAGCAAGAACCCTGACATACATAGGAGGGCTTGCTATGCAAGTTCTGAGATCTACTTTTCTCAAAGGAAAGCAACTTTTCAGGGGTTCAACAATCACTTTAACCAAGCACATGCATCATTCACTTAGTTCAGGGGAAAAAGTCAGCACCTTGAACTTCAGAGAAAATACAAATAAAATACAAATAAATAAAAACAAACAAAGATCAACCAACAGACAGGGCTTCCAACTGCCTGGCCGGAAGCAATACATGTACCACAGATCAACAGACAGATCCAACTATCTGACCATGTATACACAGTTACCAGAGAGAGATGTACCAACACCTGAGTTTTCAAAATTGGGGAGTTCCTTAGTGGCTGCCCAGTCTCATCTGGTCAAATAGACACTTCCAATGAGCAAGCCCCTAAAACAAAACCTGACCTCAGAGTATATATACACTTTTCAGAGCTGGAGGGCATCACAACCCTAGAGAAACAGTGCCTCATTAGAAATTAACAAAAGGTGTAGGACTTTTAACAAAAAAAAAAAATCTCCCCTAATCAAGCTTTCCTTAATGGGCAGGCCCATTAATGAGTGGGGCAGATCTTTAACTCTTATTAAACATTAGAGTAATCTTGTCCTGGCTTCAGATTTTGCCTCTGACACATAATAGCTGTGTCACCTTTGTCACCTAGGAGAGTTGCTGACAAGGATAGCCCTAGTTTAGGTAATAGCCAAATAACTCTTTTGCAGGTGCAATGTAAATGAATATTTAATAAATATCACAACTATAGGATAACAATATCTATCTTTGTTCTGGCTTTCTGCAGAGCTAGGTCCATGGAAAATCTTCACTTTTTTTTATGGAAATCAGGCATTCCATCCTTTACGGATCTTATTGTAAATATGCAATGAGCCCATAGATATACTAAGCATTCTAGCTTCCCACCTATTTCCAGTCCCTGTCCAAAAGCTAATACCTCTGCCCCTCAGGATTTCCAGTTCCCCTTTAGGTTTTGAATTGATCTATTAAAGTGCAGTCTTTGAGAAACTATTGCTTGATTATATTTCAAGTGCATAATAATTGTTTCATCTATTTGTCTATCAAAAATAAAACAATGATAATGACCCAAATATATAGCATTGTAGTATTTAACAAAGCACTTCCCTAACACTATTCTCCTTCTATAAATAACCAAGCATACAGCTTGAACAAGTGACTTGAACCTAACTGATATCTTAGTGACATCTCCTATCATCTTTTGCCTCTGTGTATTTGCTTGTGCTATCCCTCAAGCTTACTTTCCTACTAGTTCAGCTCAGTTATTTCTTTGTTGTGTCCAACGCTTTGTGACTCCATTTGGGGTTTTCTTGACAAAGATACTGGAGTGCTTTGACAGTTTCTTTTCCAGCTCTTTTTACAGATGAGGAACTGAGGAAAAACAGCTTTCAGTGAATTGTCCATGGTCACACAGGTAGTAAATATCTGAGGTCAGAAGTGAACTCAGGTCTTCCTAACTCCAGACCTCACCCTCTATCCTCTGTACCACCTGGCTGTCCTCTATTCCTAGTACATTTTTAAATCATTTAAATCTTTTTCTTCCTTTAAGGTTCAATTAAGGTGTGACCTCCTCCACAAAGCCTTTCTTAGGTCCTCGATTCAAAGTGATCTCTCTTTTCCCCAAACCACTCCTTGTATTTCTGTTTGCACTACTCATAGACTGTTTCTTTACTATATTTATTTAGATAGGACTTAGCCCTTCTACTAGATTTTAAACACCATGAACACTGATTTTTTTTTAATCTCTATGATTTCTTGATTGCTTAACATAGTGCCTTGCATGTAGTATTTAATAAATGTTTGCTATACTGTAATTATTGAATTTTAGCATCTCTAACATCTTCAGTGTCCTAACTTGACATGCCAGGGAGCCTTATTTTACGTATTTCCTACATGAAGCTTGTTCTATTTAACCTAATGAGCCAGGAGGGCTTCACAAACTCAGCTCTCTGCCCCCTTAACATCAAGGAACCCAAATACCGAGCAATATTTCGGAAGAATTAACATTCTATTCCTTAGCATTGTACATTCTGGGAATGCTAATATTTAAGGAGAAAACACTTCTTAATTGAAACACTTATTGAATAAGCAAGTATTCTGGCTACCCCTTCCTCTGGTCAAGTATAGTTAACACTCTTTGGCCTTCACTGCACCAGCATTAATCCAGACACAACTAATATGGTTTAATTAGGGTTGCTAGAATTCATAAGATATGAAGAACAGATGCATTATTAATTGGGAGAAAACAAATGCTTCCACATGAATTTCATTGCCATTTATCAATTAATGTTCCACTGCCCAAAGACCCCCCAAACACATGCACATACAGAGATACACACACATGCACACACTCACATTCATACACACATGCATACACATGTATGTGCACACAAGCATGTGCACATGCACATACAATATTTAATTACAAAAGAGGGGAGTCTCAAGATTAGAGTCACATTTAAGATTCTGACCATCTTTGACATGGTTCTCATATAATAGAAAATCACCTAAGTTCTCCTCACATTTCTCTCCTAGGGTATCCTTTCTTATTTTGTACTTCATTCCCTTTCACATACTATATGATTCGGTCCAACTGGCTGACTTGCTGCTGCTCCATACAATATTCTGTCTCTCATTTTCACCCCTTTGCTTAGGCTGTGCCCCTTGCCTGGAATGCACTCCTTTCCCTACCCCTAGCTCTTAGAATTCCCAGTTCCTTCAAATTTCAGTCTGGATGTCAACTCCAATATGAAGTCTTTCCTACCTATCCTTACAACTAGTAGTACTATGGCCCACAAAATCCGCCCTGAATTTATTTTTACTTCATTATACAATGATATTTTCTCCCTTGATAGAATATAAACTCCCAGAGGGCAGGGGCTATTTGAATTTTGTCTTTGTATCTCCAGGGTCTACTACAGCACCTGGCACAAAGTAAAATGATAATCTAATTCTTGTTGGTCTATTACAGCCCTGTACAACCTGCTGCCCATGGGTTTTTCTCTACATTTTTTCCTCTATGTTTTCGCAGGCCACCAGAAATCCTTTGGTTCTGGGTTCCCAGTGTGTTATTATTGCTTTCCAAAGGAATCTTGTAATTCCATCTGGGAAACCAGATTCCCAAACTAGTCAACCTTTAGTTTCTTCATTCCTTCAAAAATCTCTTGTATTTCTATCAATCTGAGTTCTCTCTGTCGTAATGAAGATCACAGCCTCCTATAACATGGTAGACTAGTATTCAAGAATTTTGTGGGGAGAAAAACCAAACAAAGCACTGTCACCCTGCAGTCAGTCATGGACTGAATTTATCTAGACTGGTCTTACATGTCAGGAACAAAATCACTTTGTGGACCTTTCCAGCTTGGCTTATCCTGCCAGGGTTTGTGTTCTGCTTATATCATCTTGGAGCAACTAGATTCCACTACATTCTCTGATTGGTTAACATTATAGGATTGGAATGAAGCAAAAGACCTTCAGTTATGTAATAGACCTGTTTCTATATATAATCAGTTGTTTCTCTTGCATTTTATCAGCTTCCAGTCCCTTAGGATGCCTGTATGAATGCAAATCAGATAATGTGACTATAAAAATAGCCTTATTTGTTCAAGAAGTAGCATAGGAGTAAAAAGGATTGAATTTGGAGTAACAGGACCTGACAACTTGCCCTCTGTCAAGTCACTTAAACCCCTGTCCCTCAGTTTCTTAATATGCTGTTTCACAGATAACACACAGGAAGCACTGGAGAACTCAATCTCCAGCCTCTAATAGGTTCATTCTTGATCTGATCGGACAAGCAGACAGCTTTGGAAGGTTTAATAATCAGCTTTTTCTAGTTTAGTCTTCTCAAAGGGCTGTGGGAAAACCAGCTCCTACAGCATTCTCTAATGACCATTCTTGCAGGGTCCAGCCAGAGGCAGGAAGGTGGGGGGAACTACCCCTATCTCTAGATGGGGTCAATGGAGACAGGCACACTAGTTCATTCTCTTAAATCCTCAGACCTTAATGAGGGCCAGTTGAGGCACACACAGATTCTCCATGCTTTTGCCCCATGGGTTCCCTGTGGTTTTCCCCCCAAGGTTACCCCTACATTGACCACTTGCTTTTCAGGGCAATCAGACAAAGAAGGCATCTTGCCAACATTAAGCTCACAGGTTAATTTTAGCGATAACATCATTCTGTGCAAGTATAGTAATATCATGGGACAGCTAGGTGGTGCAGTGGATAGAGCACCACTGCAGGAGTCAGAAGGAGCTAAGTTCAAATCTCACCTCAGACACTTGACACTCACTAGCTGTGTGACCTTGGGCAAATCACTTAACCCCAATTGCCTCATCCTGGGCCATCTCCAGTCATCCTGATGAATATCCGATCACTGGATTCAGATGGCTCAAGAGGAGAAGTGAGGCTGGTGACCTGCACAGCACTCCCTCACTCAAAACAAAGTCAAGTACAAGTCATGTCATCATTTCTCCGATGGCATGGTCTTCTTCGACAATGAGGAACACACACACACACACACACACACAAAGTAAATATCGTACTATGTCACCATTTATCTCAAGGCACAGTCTCAGTAGCACTGTCTGTCACTATGATTCTAAGAACTACTCTCTAGGATCCTTGAGACTATTCTGGGAGTTGTTATCTAACACCTGGAAACTAGACATCCCCCGGTCATGGATCCTGAGAAACTAAACTCTAAAAGTATAACAAAATCCTCCTGACATACATGTGTATAGTGAAGGGGTAGGACTAGGTGACCCCTAAAGTATCTTCCATTTTAGATCTATGATCACAAGGTCAAGGAATATCAGTAATCCTGCTTGCCTCCTTACTTCCATATTTGCACAACAATAAGTCCTAAGTTTACATTAAAAAAAAAAAGTACTGTTCTGTCATTGGCAAAGTTGCTAATTGGTTGATAAGCAAGTATTTAAGTATCTAATATGTGGCAGACATTAAAAATGAAACTGTGCCCCTACTCACAAAGAGATTACATTTTAATGGGAAAAGCTTGATGTCCTGGGAGGAAATCAGAAAGATTTTCTACTTACCCCTTTAATTTGAGTTCTTTCCTATACTGATAAATTCTTCTAACTCTCCAGACCTCAGTTTTCTCATTTGTACAACAAAGACTTTGGACTAGATGATTCCCCTGTGTACCTTTCAGCCCTAAATCCAATTAGCATATGAGAATTTCTTTATTTGGCAGGGTTTTATTTGTGGGTCAATGCCTGAAGATGTCATTATAGCACCCCTCCCCTCATTATATCTGGTTGCAGGAATCAATGCATGGAACCTATTAAAATGACGTGACGTATTTCGACTCTAAAGAAAAAGCATTCCAGACTACATTCAATTCTACTCTGAACTTTCCCTTCTCCTCATCAAACCAATTGTTAATAAGTAATATTATTTTATGTTCAGAGAGTCCTCTATATACATTTTTTCATTTGAGTTCTATAACGGATTTGAGATTTAGACCCAGCTTAGATCCCCCATACACAAGAAATCCTTTCTTGGTTCCCCAGATGTTAATGTCTTCCCCTTCCCAAGTGCCTTCCAAGATATTGCTTCT
Organism: Bettongia penicillata ogilbyi; assembly: GCA_023548195.1. Lineage (NCBI taxonomy): Eukaryota > Metazoa > Chordata > Mammalia > Diprotodontia > Potoroidae > Bettongia > Bettongia penicillata. Next base: position 131,211 of record JAJHZJ010000690.1, on the reverse strand, counting down.
ATCTTGTGTTGACTTGGTTGTTTACATACGTCTCCCTGATTAAAACATAAATTCCTTGAGGTCAGGGACTATGCTTTGGCCCTTTTTTGCCTCTATCCCCAGTGCTGGGCAAAGTTCTTAGGATGTACCAAGTGATTAATAATTGTTTGTTTTTGTTCAGTCATTTCAGTTGTGTCTAAATCTCACTAGCCCCCATTTGAAGTTTTCTTGGCAAAGATACTGAAGTAGTTTGTTATTTCCTTCTTCAGTTCATTTTACAGATGAGGAAACTAAGGCAAATAGGGTGAAATGATTTGCCCAGGGTCACACAACTAGTAAGTGTGTGAGGGCATACCCGGATGAGTGTTCCTGACTCCAGGTCCAGCACTCTGTGCACTATGGCACCATCTAACAGTCCCAATTGTTCACTGACTAACCACAAATGAAGACAGTTCAAGGATTGTTATTCCTATCTTGCACATGAGCAAACAGAAATTAGAAGAGGCAAACGTGCCCATGGTCATACCACTAGAAAGTGGCAGAACCTGGACTCGTACCAGTCAGACTTGCACAAGATCTTCTACCTCTAATCCAAGCTCACTTTGAGCTGGAGAAGGAAATAGCAAACCGCTACAGTACTTTTGCCAAGGAAACCCCACAGGGGATACCAAGAGTTGGAAACAACTGAACAGTAACAAGTCAGGACTCGATTTATTGCTTTGTTGATTGTCTAAACTGAAGATGTGATGGAGAGGATGTTAATTCATATTAAACTACAATGTGTACCAAGTATACTTTTTTTTTTTTTCGGAGAGCTGGTTGTTAAACATTTACCAAGATACCACTGTCTCTGCCTCTTCTACACTGTCACTCTGGAGCAAGAGGAGGGAATGGATGCGTCAGGAAAAAAAAATAACTCTCCTAGGGGAGCAGTTTTGTCTCTATTGTACGGACAGAAACAATGAGGAACAGGAGCACAACTACCTTAATGACCTCCATCGCCAATCCCTTCTACATGCTTCCCAACTCATAAAAAAGTTCTCAAAAAGCTACATGAAAGAACAGATGCTAGCATTCATTTCTCTCTTCTTGTGACCCAGTTAGGTTCCTATTGATTAATAGAACCTTCTCTAATTATTGTCTTTACAAGTGTCTGTTCAGTTGATCAATTGATCATATATGGAATGTGTGAGGTTTAGCTACCTCTAACAGGACCCAAATTTTTACATTAGATATACCTAGGAAGGGTTTGTGCTAAAGTGGCTTTATGTCTTAAAACTTCACATGTAACTTGAACATAGTTGGTGCATTTAAAAAAAAAAGCTTGTTGGATTGAAATTGTATGAAATTGAGTTGAACTCTAATAAATAAATAAATAAAGCATCCATGCTGCTGACTTGCAGTATTTCCACGGAAGAATGGAACGTATGTGACTAGAGGGAATAACTACATTTAGAGGAGAGATGAGCAAGGATGTATGAAGAAAAAAGAACATTTCAAAGACCTGCCTCTGAAGTCTATTTTATATTGCACTAAATGCATTCTCTCTTCAAAAAAAGGATTTTTTTTCTCTTAAGAATATTCCCTACTGATGTTAACAGAAATTAAATGAGATATCTCTGTGTATGTGGCGAGGCTCCAGAGAGTTAACATGTTGAGGTGAGACTATTATAAATACAGTCTTCTTCTTTAAAACAATTAGCTTCCCCATATGATGCTTTCTCAACTTTATTTTAGAAAAAAAAAACTGGGTCTCACTTCCCATTCCTCCCTCCATAATTAAAATCACTTAGTGATATAGAAAAGCTTCCCCCTCCACATCCTCCCACAACCAGCTCAGAGCAGGCTTCTGGTCCATCTTATTGGCACCCTGCTTCTTGTCCCACTTCCATGGGATGCTTCTTGGCCACACTGGGCCCCACAGGGATGAGGAGAAGCCTCCTGTCTCCCCTGGACAGCTTCAGATACCCCACCACAACCACCAGGCCATTCTCTGGGTGTCCAAATGGTGCCAGGGTCCCTGGTCCTGCCATGGATCTCTGGCAGAAGCCAAGGGTGTGCTGCACTCTCCTCGTAGTCCTCCAGAAGCAAGCAGCCAGCCTCCTCATTCAGGGCCGACTTGAGGTTCAGGTGGATCAGAAGGCACAGACTGGATAGTCAGCAGCAAGTGTTCAGCGGTCCAGTCTCTTTTGAGCACACTGACGCAGATATCCTCATTATCTCATTATTCCACGTTAGGGTGGAAGACTTTAGTGAAAAAGGAGTCGTTATGGGAGGGGGTCTGGAAAGTCCTTACCCAGGAGGACCTTTAAAAAGATAAATCCCAAATAGGCTAAGTTCTTTTGCAAATGTTATGGGAATTCAGAGAAGGGAGACAATAATAACTGGTATTTTTATAGTGTTTCATAGTTTGCAAAACATCTTCTAGATGTAAGAGCAAGCTCAATGCCCTTTTAGGCAGACTTTGATTAGTCAGTTAAAAATGCGAAAGTTCAGGTAAGTGACTAGCCTGTCAGTTTCTACTATGTGGAAGGCTAGGGATACAGAAAGAGACAAAGACAATCCTTGCCCTCAAGGGGGAGACAGTAAACAAGTATGTTCAAACAAGCTAGAAAATAATTAACAAGGGAAAGCCACTCCCATTACGAGGGATTAGGAAGGGCTTCCTCTAGAAGATAGGATTTCAGCTGGAAATTAAAGGGAGCCAGTGGAGATGAGGAGGAGAGTACTGCAGGAGTGAGATCCAGCCGGAGACACTGTCCAGATCCAAGGGATGAAGTATCTTGTTCATGAAATAGCAAGAAAGACCACCTCACTGGATCAAAGAGTACATAGTAGAGAGCAAGGTGCAAGAAGACTGGGAAGGTAAGAGGGAGTTAGGTTATGAAGGACTTTGAATGCCAAAAAGAAAAATTTGTATTTGATCCTAGAGGTAATAGGAAGCCACTGGAATTTTTTGAGGAGGGAAGGTGACATGGTCAGATATACACTTTAGGAAAATCCATTGAGTAGCGAGATAATGACCTCTTAGCTTCGTATGGGTGGATTTCCTTGCCCATGGATAAACATAGGAAAGCAAAAGAGCTTTTGAGTTGGAAATATGGGAAACCTGAAACTCCAGAGGAATTTGATATTTATTAGGTTAATAACCCTTACATCCTGAGCAAGTAATTAGTTAGGCTAGTAAATAGAGATTAAAATCAGTAAGTGGACTTGAACTTCCAGGAGCCAAACTAGAACTTCTAGGAGCCAAGATGGTGGAGAAAACTATAAGTGTTCTCACCCTCCCCTTGTTGACCTTGACCAGAGAATACTTCCACAGGAAAAATCTTGGAATAGTGGAATTAGCAGAAGGGGTACAGTAGTCTTTTAGCTAGGGAGGCCAGGGGGATCAACTAGAAGATTCCTTCTTGATGTAGCTAAAGAGGACCAGTGCAGGATCAGAGGAGTCCCAAAAATCCTCACCCCAGGGGACCAGCAGGAGATCCTGAGCTCCAGGGTATTGGGGCTGGTAAGAACAAACACCAGCACCCCAGGTATGCCTTAGCACAGCCAAGGAAATTGGACAGACACAAGTGCAGATAGGGATTCACCAACCACTGAGTCTGTCTGTGCTTGAGGCCAGCCCTAGAGGAAGAGGAGACCTGCTCCAGCCAGACCACCCCTCCCCCACACCTGACACTGTGAGCTTCAGTATAGCCTCAGGGAGACTCAGAAACAGTTCACCTGGCCTCAGCCTTGGCATACACCAGCCAGCTCAGCACCAGTTAAGCTAGAGCAATATATACTTTCTAGATAAAAGAAGGGCAGATAAAAAGGGGCTACAACACACAAAGCCTCAACTAGACCTCAAGCTCCCAGGACAAGAAAGGTGGGACAGAGCCCCCTGTGCCCCACAAGCAGAGACCTACCTTAAAAGTCAGGAAAAATGCAAATCAGAAAAACAAAGACCGAGGAATCTTACTATGGGGACAGAAAAGATCAAAATATGAATTCAGAAGAGGACAGCACTGACAATATGCTCACATATGAAACTTCAAAAGGAAATATAAACTGGTCTCAAGCCCAAAAATCTTTCTTGGAAGAGCTCCAGAAGGATTTTTAAAAGTTGAATTAGAGAGTGAAAAGAAAATTGACCATTTTTAAAGATACAGTTGACAAAATGAAAAGAGACTTTACTGAACAGAATAGCTCCTTAAAAATTAAAATTGACCAAATGGATAAGGAGGTACAAAACCTAAGTGGGAAACTGGACAAATGGAAAAGGAGGAACAAAAGCTAACTAAAGAAAATAACTTGGGGGTGGAGACAAGATGGTGGAGTAGAAAGACCCATGGTTGCGAGCTCGAACCCACAGCCCATAGATTTAATATAAGAAGAGATTCCCATAAGTTCTGGATCACTTCAGGGTGTGCATAAACATAGTGGAAGAGATTTCCATTCCAGAGAGCCCTGGAGAGCCGTCCCCAGGGTCCATCACGCCCCAGAAAGCAGATCCCACCCCAGCGCTGCCCTGGACACAGCCCCAGAGAAGCTGATCTGAGCAGGCTTCAGGGACGGAAGCTCTGGCGGCCAGGAAGGTCCCTCCACCCACAGAAGTTACAGGTCAGTGAGAGAGATGGCTGGGCTGGGCTGACCGAGAGGGGAGTGGGGTGTCTCTGTGGCTCAGGCCCCCTCGGGAGGAAGCGGCGGAGGCAGCAGCAGCATGGCCGCGGCCTGGGACTCCCCCAGCAGCAGGCAGGATCTTCATTACTGAAAGTCTCTGCATAAACAACCTGAGGGAGCTGAGCCTGGGAGATGGCCCTGCCCCACCCCGCTCCATTACTGAAGGTCTCTGCATAAAGCCCCTGAGGGAACTGAGCCTAAGAGATGGCCCTGCCCGACCAGGCCCATTACTGAAGGTCTTTGCATAAAGCCCCTGAGGGAGCTGAGCCTTGGAGGCGGCCCTGCCCCTACCCCAGCACCAGAACTAAAGCTCACATTGAATAGCAGCCGCCTGCCGCGGAAAGCCCATTTGAATCTCAGACCCCAAGCACTAGTTGGAGGATCTAGGCGGGGGTGGACAGGAATCTCAGAAGTCAAGTAACTGGCTGGGAAAATGCCTAGAAAAGGGAAGAAATATAAGACTATAGAGAGTTTTTTCGAACAGATGCAAATGATCCCGACCTTCAGATCTGATGACGAGGACATATTCTTGCCATCAGGGAAAGATGTGGAGGGCGGGGCCTCAGTACCCCAGACATCCCAGGGGGATGTCGGCTGGGCTCAGGCCTTGGAAGAGCTCAAAAAGGATTTTGAAAAGCAAGTTAGACAGGTGGAGGAAAAACTGGGAAGAGAAATGACACAGATGCAAGAAAAGTATGAAAAATGGGTCAATACCTTGGTAAAGGAGACCCAAAAAAATGCTGAAGAAAATATTACCTTGAAAAATAGGCTCACTCAATTGGCAAAAGAGGTTCAAAAAGCCAATGAGGAGAAGAATGCTTTCAAAAGCAGAATGAGCCAAATGGGAAAAGAGGCTCAAAAGCTCACTGAAGAGAATAGTTCTCTCAAAATTAGAATGGAACAGATGGAGTCTAATGACTTTACGAGAAACCAAGAAATCACCAAACAAAACCAAAAGAATGAAAAAATGGAAGAGAATGTGAAATATCTCATGGGAAAAACAACTGACCTGGAAAATAGATCCAGGAGAGACAATTTAAAAATTATGGGACTACCTGAGAGTCATGATCAAAAAAAGAGCCTAGACATCATCTTCCATGAAATTATCAAGGAAAACTGCCCTGACGTTCTAGAACCAGAGGGCAAAATAAGTATTGAAAGAATCCATCAATCACCACTTGAAAGAGATCCAAAAAGAGAGACGCCTAGGAACATTGTGGCCAAATTCCAGAACTCCCAGCTCAAGGAAAAAATCTTGCAAGCAGCTAGAAAGAAACAATTCCAATACTGTGGAAATACAATCAGGATATCTCAAGATCTAGCAGCTTCTACATTAAGGGATCGAAGGGCGTGGAATAGGATATTCCAGAAGGCAAAGGAACTAGGACTCAAACCAAGAATCACCTACCCAGCTAAACTGAGTATAATACTTCAGGGGAAAATATGGTCTTTCAATGAAACAGAGGACTTTCAAGCATTCTTGATGAAAAGACCAGAGCTGAAAAGAAAATTTGACTTTCCAACACAAGAATGAGAAGAAGCATGAAAAAGTAAACAGCAAAGAGAAGTCTTAAGGGACTTACCAGAAGTGAACTGTTTACATTTCTACATGGAAAGACAATATTTGTAACTCTTAAAACTTTTCAGTATCTGGGTAGTTGGTGGGTCCATACACACACATGTACACGCATGCATGCACACACATGCACACATATACAGAGACAGAGAGCACAGATTGAATTGAATAGGATGGGACCATATCTTAAAAGAAATTAAGGTAAATGGTGAGAGAGAAATGTAGTTGGAGGAAAGAGGGTGAAATGGAATGGGGTAATTATATGTCATTTAAGAGGCAAGTAGGAGACTTTTTAGTGGAGGGAAAAAGAGGAGAGCTGAGAAAAAAAAAAACAAGAAGTTTACCCTCATCACATTTGACTAAAGGAAGGAATAAAATGCACACCCATTTTAGTATGAAAACCTATCTTACAGTATAGTAAAGTGGGGGAGGAGATAAGCAAGGGGGGGGATGATGGAAGGGAGGGCAAAGGGAGGAGGGAGCAATTTGAAGTCAACACCCTTGGGGAGGGACAGGATCAAAAGACAGAAGAGAGACAATGAGGGGCAGGTTAGGATGGAGGGTAATTCAGTTAGTCTTACACAACACAACTATCAGGGAAGTCATTTGCAAAACTACACAGATAGGGCCTATATTGAATTGCCTGCCTTCTCAAAGGGAATGTGTGGGGAGGGAGGGATGGGGAGAATTTGGAACTCAAAGTTTTAGGAACAACTGTTTAGTATTGTTGTTGCTACTAGGAAAGAAGACAGTTAATGGGGAATAGAAAGTCATCTGGCCCTACAGGAGAAAAGAGAAGATGGAGACAAGAGAAGGGAGGGATGACAGAAGAGAGGGCAGATTGGAGATAGGGAAAATTAGATTACTTGGGGTATTGGGGTGGGGGGAGGGGAGAAAAGGGGAGAAAATTTGGAACCCAAAATTTTGTGAAAATGAATGTAAAATGTTAAATAAATAAATATTTAATAAAAAAAGAAAAAAAATAACTTGTTAAAAATTTGAGCTGGGCAAGTAGAAGCTAATGGGTCTACAAGACATCAAGAATCAGTGAAACAAAATCTAAAGAATGAAAACAATAGAAGAAAATACAAAATATCTCATTGGAGAAACAACTGACCCGGAAAACAGATCCAGGATCGAAAATCTAAGAATTATTGGTCTATCAGAAAGTCATGACGGGGAAAAAAAATATCTTGATATATATCTTCCAAGAAATCATAAAGGAAAATTGCCCTGAGTTCCTAGATCCAGAGGGCAAAATAGTCATGGAAAGACTCAATTACCTCTTGAAAAAGATTCCAAATTGAAGATGCCAAGGAATATTGTTAGTGAAATCCAGAATTATCCAGTCAAGGACAAAATACTGCAAGCAGCCAGAAAGAAACACTTCAAATACCGAAGACGTACAGTCAGGATCACATCAGACCTTGAAGCTTCTATATTAAAAGATCAAAAGGATTGGACTATGATATTCTGTAACACAAAGGAGCTTGGACAGCAACCAACGATCTATTACACAGGAAAAGGGAGCATAATCTTTCAGACAAAGAGATGGCCATTCAATGAAATAAGGGATTTCCAGGCCTTCCTGATGAAAAGGTCAGAACCCAATAGAAAATTTGATCTTCAAGCACAAGACTCAAGACAGGCCTAAAAAGGTAAGCAGGGGGAAAAAAGGAAAAAAAAACTTGTTATTCAATATGGGCAAACTGTTTACATCCCCATATGGGAGCATGATACTTGGTAATCTTGAGAATTGTATACTTGTTGTGATATTTTAAAAGGATATGCATAGATACAGGGAGTGGGTAAAAATTAACTGATGTGGTGATCAAAAATATAATTAAAGAATGTGAAGTGAATGCAACTGGAGAAGAGAATGGGGGGGCATAAAAAGGTAAATTACATCTCATGAAGAGACATAAAAACATATTATAGTAGAGGGAATGTAGGGAGGGAGATGCGCATTGTTTGAGCTTTACTCTCATCAGATTGGCTCAAGGAGGGAACAAAATACTCAGTTAAATATAGAAATCTAATGAGCCCTATATGCAGTAGGAGGGGAAAGGGGAAAGAAAAGGGAAGGGTGAATAGAAGGGAGAGAAGAAGTAGTAGGGGAAAAGGGAAAGAAAATGGAGGGGGATAATAGAAGGGAGGGAAGATTGAGAGAAGTGGTGGTCAAGAGTAAAACTCTTTTGATGAGGGAAAGAGAGAAAGGAAAAATAAAAGCATAAATGGGGGGGTGGGGAGTGAAATGAGATGGAGAGAAAGACACAGGTGGATATCATTACTGTGAATGTAAATGGAATGAACTCTCCCATAAAACAGAGGTGGATAGCAGAATGGATTAAAATAATGCTACAATATGTATTTGCAAGAAACACATTTGAAAGAGGGGGATACACTCAGGGTAAAATAAAAGTTTGGAGTCTACCAGATAAAATCCTCACACACTGTGGTTGTTGCTATGTACAAAATTCTCCTGGTTCTGCTCCTTTTACTCAGCATCAGATCATACAAATCTGTCCAGGATTCTCTGAAGTCATCCTGTTCATCATTTCTTATAGCATTATACTATTCCATTACATCCATATACCACAATTTATTCAGCCATTCCCCAATTGATGGGCATCCCTTTGATTTTCATTTGTTGGCCACCACAAAGAGTACTGTTATACATATAGGACCCTTTCCCATTTTTATGATCTCTTGGGAATACAGAAGAATAATAGAAGGATAATAGAAGTGGTATTGCTGGATCAAAGAGTATCCACATTTTTGTAGCCCTTTGGGCATAGTTTCAAATTGCTCTCCAGAATGATTGGACTAGCTAGCTCACAGCTCCACCAACAACAAATTAGTGTTCCAACCCTCCCACATCTTTTCCAATATTTATCATCTTCCTGTTCTGTCATGTTAGCCAATCTGATAGGTGTGATGTGGTATCTCAGAGTTGTTTTGATTTGCATCTCTCTAGTCAATAGTGATTTAAAGCATTTTTTCATATGACTGCAGATATCTTTAATTTCTTCCTCGCAAAACTGCCTGTTCATATCCTTTGACCATGTATCAATTGGAGAATGACTTGTATTCTTGTAAATATGACTCAGTTCTCTATATATTTCAGAAATGAAATCTTTATCACAGCCACTAGTTGGAAAAATTCTTTTCCAGTTTTCTGCTTCCCTCCTAATCTTGGTTGCATTGAGTTTGGTTCTAGAAAAAACATTTCAGTTTAATGTAATCAAAATTATCCATTTTGTACTTCATAATGCTTTCTATCTCTTTAGTCAAAAGTTCTTCCCTTCTCCATAAATCTGAAAAATGCACTGTTCCTTGCTCCCCTAATTTGTTTATACTATTACTCTTTATACCTAGATCATGTACCCATTTGGACTTTATTCTAGTGTAAAGTGTCAGCCATTGATCTATGCCTAGTTTCCACCACACTTTTATCCAGTTTTCCCAACATTTTTTGTTGAACAATGAGTTTTTATTCCAGAATCTGGAGTCCTTGGGTTTATCAAACAGTAGATAGCTATATTCATTGCCTACTGTGTCTTCAGTACCTAGTACCTGAGTACCTTGCCTACCCTTCTATTTCTTAGCCAGGACCAAGTAGTTTTGATAATTCCTACTTTGTAATACAGTTTGAGATCTGGTAGAGCTAGGCCACCTTTCCTAGTACTTCTTTTCATTAGTTCCCTTGATATCCTGTACCTTTCACTCTTTCAGATGAATTTTGATATTTTTTTCCAGCTCTAGAAAATAATTATCTGATAGCAAAAGAAATTCTTAGGGGAAGTTTTATATCACTGAATGCTCACATGAATAAAATAGAGAAAGAAGAGACCAGTTAATTGGGCATGCAACTGAAAAAGTTAAAAAATAAATTGAAAATCCCCAACCAAATACCAAACTAGAAATGCTGAAAACCAAAATATATACTAATAAAATTGAAATTGACTATTGAACCCATAAATAAAACTAAGAGCTGGTTTATGAAAAAATAATAAAATTGATAAACCCTTTATCATTTTCATTTAAAAAGAAAGAAGAAAACCAAATTGCAGAATCAAAAAGGAAAAGGGTAAACTCACTTGCAATGAAGAAGAAATTAAAACAATAATTAGAAATTACATTACCCAACTGTATGCCCATAAATTTGACAGTCTTAGTAAAATGGATGAATATTTGCAAAAACATAAATTGCCCAGATGAACAGAATAGGAAGTAAAATACTTAAATAACCCCATCTTTGAAAAAAAGAAATTGAACAAGCCTTCAATGAGTTCCCTAGGAAAAAATATCTAGAGCCAGGTGGATTTACAAGCAAATTATGTACACTATTTGGGAAAATTGGAAAGGAAGGAGTCCTACCAAATTCTTTTTCTGATACAAATATAATGCTGATCTCTAAACCAGGAAGAGCCAGAACAGAGAAGGAAAATTATAGACCAATTTCCTTAGTGAATATAGGTGCACACATTTTAAATAAGATCTTAGCAAAAAAGATTACAGCAAATTATCACAAGAATAATACGCTTTCATTAGGTAGGATTTATACCAGAAATGCAGGGTTGGTTTAATACCAGTATAACAATCAGCATTATTGGTCATATCTACAACAAAACTAACAGAAACCATATGATTATCTCAACAGATGCAGAAAAAGCTTTTGACAAAATCCAACATTCATTCCTATTGAAAACCCTTGAGAGTATAGGAATAAATGGAGCCTTTGTTAGAACAATAAGTAGTATCTACCTAAAACCATCAACAAGCATTATATGTAATGGGGATAAGCTAGATACATTTTTAATAAGGGGGGCTGAAACAAGGATGTGCACTATCACCACTATTATTCAATATGATACAAAAAATGTTATCTTTAGCAATAAAAGAAGAAAAAGAAATTGAAGGAATTACAATAGGCAGAAGAAAATAATTTATCATACTTTGCAGATGATATTATAATATACTTAGAGAATCCTAAAGAATAAAGTAAAAAAAAACTCCTTGAAATAATAAACAACTTTGGCAAAATTGCAGGATACAAAATAAACCCACATAAATCATCTGCATCTCTATATATTACTAACAAAGCCCAAGAGCAAGAGATAAAAAGAGAAGCCCATTTAAAATTGTTGTAGACACTATAAAATATTTGGGAGTTCACCTGCCAAAACAAACCCAGGGTCTATGAACAGAATTTCCAAATACTTTTAGCACAAATAAAGTCAGATCTAAGAAAAATATCAGTTGTTCATTGGTAGGCTGAGCTAATATAATAAAAATTACAATTCTGCCTAAATTAATTTACTTATTCAGTTCCATTACTACCAAAAAATTATTTTCTAGAGCTAGAAAAAAATATTATCAGGATTCATCTGCAAGAACACAGAATATCAAGGGAATTAATGAAAAGAAATATTAGGGAAGGTGCCCTAGCCATACCAGATCTTAATTTGTATTGTAAAGCAGCAATTATCAAAATCATTTGATAATGACTAAGAAATAGAGGGATAGATCAGTGGAATATGTGGGTACATGTGACACAGTAGTCAATGACTACTGGGGTAAGAACTTGCTATTTGAGAAAAACTGCTGGGAAAACTGGAAAATAGTGTGGCAGAAACTGGTCATCAACCAGTATCTGACACTGTTTACCAGAATTAAGTCCAAATGTGTATATGATCTTGGTTTACAGGCTGATCATATAAACAAATTGGGGAGCAAGGAATAGTTTATTTGTCAGCTTTATGGAGAATGTAGGACTTCATGACCAAACAAGAGAGAACATTATGAAATGTGAAATGGATAATTTTGATTACATTAAGTTGAAAAGTTTTTGCACAAAGACAATGCAACCAAGATTAGGAGGGAAGCAGAAAACTGGGAAAGAATTTTTACAACCAGTGTCTGTGATAAAGGCCTCATGTCTAAAATATGTAGAGAATTCTCTAAATCACTATCGATTAGAGAGAGGCAAATCAAAACAACTCTGAGATATCACATCACACCTATCAGATTAGCTAACATTATAGAACAGGAAGATGATAAATGTTGAAGAACATGTGGGAGAGTTGGAACACTAATTTGTTGTTGGTGGAGCTGTGAGCTGATCCAACTATTCTGGAGAGCAATTTGAAACTATGCCCAAAGGGTTATAAAAATGTGGATACCCTTTAATCCAGCAATACCACTTCTAGGACTGTATCCCCAAGAGATCATAAAAATGGGAAAGGGCCCTACATGTACAAAAATATTTATAGCAGCTCTCTTTGTGGTGACCAACAACTGAAAGTCAAAGGGATGGCCATCAACTGGGGATTGGCTGAATAAATCGTGGTATATGAATGTAATGGAATACTACTGTGCTATAACAAATGATGAACAGGAAGACTTCAGAAAGGCCTGGAAAGACTTACATGAACTGACGCTGAATGAAAGGAGCAGAGCCAGTAGAACATTAAACACAGTAAGAACCACAGTGAACAAGGACTGTTTCTGATAGATTTAACCCTTCACAGCAATTCCAGGACCTAAAACATACCCAAAGGACTCTTCTTGCAAAATGCCATCCAAATCCTGAGAATAAACTACAGAGTCAAAATGTAGAATGAAGCAAACTATTTTTTTCTTTTGATATGTTTTGATTTGGTTTGGTTTTTCTCATGGTTTCTCTCATTCATTTTAACTCTTCTATGCAACTTTACTAATATGAAAATATTTTTAATAAGAATGTATGTGTAGAACCCATATAAGACTGCATGTCATCTTGGGAAAGGAGGGGGAGAAAATTTAAAATTTATGAAAGTGATGGTTGAAAACTGAAAACAAATAAATTAATTTTACATATTAAAAAAATCAGTAAGTGTATATAATGTTCAACAGAAACTAGATTATGAGCAATCTTGGAGACCTAAGAAAGATGACTAAGAATTTTAGTGCAAAGAAAAACTTAATACTGAGCCATTAGCTTGGTCTTAGCAAGCCTAATTTGTTAAGGGTAGAGTCCCATTTTGAAGAGGAAATACCTTTTTAGCAATGACACTGGGAAGCAACAGGTAGTACTCCATTTTTTTCATGAAAAGGAATTTGTCTGTTCTCCCCAAGGCTGAGGCTAGACCAATTGTTTTTTAAGTGTCTGACATTTGAACCAAAAGAATACAGCAGGGTCATCTTCTTTTATGAGGAAGAGATAGTACTATAGGCAAGCATTTCAGCTGAAGCAAGAAATTGAAGGCAGAGAGAATTAGCTGGGCTATGCTTGGCAGTATATAGACACGGAACATTCAATGAAAAGGTTTCCATGTAGCCTTCTCCCAACAGAACAGTGGCTGGTAGAGGTATGCCCAGTAGAAGCCAGGGAAGTGTCTTCCTGACTCCACCAATTATCCTCCTTTTGTACTCTAAGATGAAACTATCTATAAACCAATCCTCTATTATGTGGGAGGAAAGAGAAAATAACTTATCTCTTCATCAGGAAGCCAAAGAATACAATCCAGTAGAGAGTGAAGGAAGAATTTTCTCTGTCTCCCAACCTTGCATCCCCTCACCATACTCCAGCCCTCTACCTGAAAAAGAAGAGAGAGACGGGAGGAGGGGGGTGGGGGAGAAGAGGGGAGGAGAGATCAAGGAAGGTAAGGGGAAGACTGGATCGCAAAATTATTTCAGTCCATATAGAATCTCTGTAAAAGGATTGGTGCTTTATAAATGAGAAAAGTAAGGCAAAGAGAAGTAAAATATGTTTTTCAAAGTCACCCACTTCATAGAATCCAGGTTCCCAGTATTCCTCCCAATAATCATTTACCTCCAAGAGTGCAGCTCTATTTTTGGACCAGTCAATTTCACTGAAATATAATTTACAAAATCTAAAAGCATTTTAAATCATTAGGGGAAACAGCACCATTTAATATTTTCAGTAGATAATTTTTTTTGCCTTATCCATCAAAGTCCAATATGATGATATTCAAAGATCAGGACAAATCCTAGAAACCCTAGAGACTTTGCAAAGTACTCTCTAATGCCACCAGAAATGTAGGCCACTCCTTGGTTATTCAACCTTAAAGGGAGCTTCCTATTTCCTTTTAATGACAAATTTATCTGATGCCATTTATATGCCTCCTTGTTTCTATATATCTAAATGTACTAGGGAGCCTTTTCTACCCTTAAGGACCCAATCTCTAAACCAGAACTATGCCCTCAGGTCCTTACTTTATGGAACTGTCTAATAAACAGAGATCAATTTGCACATTAGAAATCTGCATTTCCCCAAATTAAAAAAAAAAAGCTGACCAAAACTTAGTTAATGAGACAATTCCTCATTTAAAAAGTAGGGCATAAACAGGGCACGTGCCATTGCATAATGACTTATTAAGGCAAAATGAATGACTTTATGACCAAATTAAGGAGGGGCTCCTTTGAAACCTTAACACTACTTGAAGAAAAGGAGCAAAGAAATACGGATTCCAGATCAAAATATCAGTTTGTGTATTTGTTCCTTGGTGTAGCATAGTATATGTAGAATATATATTTCTCATATTCTAACAGAAAGGGTAGGGTAAGGTAATTGTGAATAAATCTGAGAGTCAGTGCTTTTTTGATTGGCTTGGTAAACTCATGTGCAATTTAGGAAAAACAATTATGAGATCATAGCACTAGAACTGGAAAGGTTCTCAAGTCATCTAGCACATAGATAAATAATTTATTAAACATTTACAATGAGACTAAATGACTTGCCCAAGGTCACACAGTTAGTAAGTAGCAGAGCTTATATTAGGACCCAGGTCTTGTAACTGTAATTTCAATGAACTTTCTGTTTTACTACACTGGTTTCCTATATATCACACTAGCATTTATTATTTGTTGTTAACATCATCATTAGAATTACTAGCAATTACAATGATAACAAAATGAAACAAGCACTTATGAAATGCTTACAATGTGTCAGCCACTGGGCTAAGTATTGGGGATACCAATACAAGCAAAAGATAGTCCCTGACCCCATAGTGCTTACATTCCACTAGGGGAAGATAGTACATAAAAGGAAGATGAAAACTTAGGAGAGAGGAGGAAGGAAAGTAACAGGTGCCAGAGCAAAGGAAATCGGGAATGGGACCAAGGCAGGAATCAAGGCAGGAAACCTTGTTTCTTCCCCCCTACACACAAAAGAGAGACTCCAAGAGGAATTCACTGATGGGAGAAGATTACAATTATGTAATGATTTAAGGTTTCCAAAAAAAACAAAAAACAAAAAAAAAAACCACTTTCATCACAGCAGCCCAATGAAGGAGGTAATAGATATATTGCTACCCTCATTTCATGGCTAATGATAGAGAAGTTAATAAGAGGGAACATTAAGCATCTATTTTGTGCCAGGCACTGTGCAGAGTGCTTTACTAATACTGTCTCATTGGACTCCTCACAGTCACCTTGCTCTTATGTGACAAAGACAGAATTCATCTCTTGTAATTCCAAACTTCTTTCTCCTATACTATTCTTTTCCTTCTTTATTCATATCATGTCTTTTCAGATCCTCATAGTAACAGAGTAAGACCCATGCTAGAAAGTAGTGGAGGATAAAGTTCTGAATTTGGATTCCCAAAGACAGGGATTTGAGATGCATCCCCCTGACATTTACTGGTTGTCTAATCCTAGACATAGACTTAAGTTCTCTTAATCTTCAGTTTGTTCATTTCTAAAATAACAGCAGCCATTCTTATGGTCTTATTATGAAGATCAAATAGATGACGCACCTGAAATGTTTTGCAGGTACTAAAGGGCTATGTAAATGGAAACATTTTTATTATCCCCATTTTTTGTTCTCCTTGCTGCTGCTGCTAATGGTGATGATGATGATGATGATGATGATGATGATGATGATGATGATGATGATTTCAATGAGGTCCCCTCTATCTTGTCTAGGCTAAAAGCTCAACAGGCTCTCAAGAGCCAGATTCCACACCTGATCAGCTTCAGAGTTGTAATCACTATGTTTTGATTTAGGCTTGTTCACACTGTCCCCTTCCTTTAAACAGTCTGGTGGCTACCTCCTCATCATGTTTCTAAATTTAGTTCAAGATTCAATTGGTTTGGGGGTTGGAACCAAGATGGTGGATTACAAGGATGGATCTCCTCTAGCTCTCTCCTCGTGGCCTATAAAATACCTGTCAAAAATGACTCTAAACAAATTCTAGAGAAGCCACAAAATGACAGAGTGAAACAAATTTCCAGCCCAAAACAGCCTGGATGGCCAATAGGAAATGTCTATCAGACCTAACTTAGAGAATAGCACAGCCTAGCAGGGGCTGAGCTGCACAGACAGGATTGGAGCAGTCTTCAGAGCATGGAATCACAGGCAGCTGTTGCAACTCACAAATTTCTCAACATTGAAACACCAAAGATGGTTTCAAAGGTCAGTAAGAAAGCTCTTTCACCTGGTGAAATGGGAGGGAAGTCCAGTCCTGTCCCTGGCCTGAAGACAAAGGGAGCTATCGAGGCAGCAGTGTCCAGTTGTAGAACCCTCTGCCTAAAGACCCTGGGGAAATCAAGCAGTTAGTCTAAGTTTCAGTCTTGAGAGGGGATCCCAGGGTGAGTAGGAGTGCTGGCTTGGAAGAGTTGGTGACAGCTGTGGAGAGGGAATTTGACTTGAAGTTGCAGGGAAGAAAAGAATGCTTTTGGTTGCTCACAGACTCAAAACACATTCCAAGAGAGGAGTAAACTCCTCTCCTTTGATTGTACCACCTTGGAGGAAATGAGAACTTACAGGTTCCTAAAGATATCTCAGAGAACAGCTGCACAAACTCAAAAGTCAAGTAACTGGCTGAGGAAATGCCTAAAAAAGGGGGGAAAATAAGATATAAAAGGTTACTTTCTTGGTGAAAAAGTATTTTCTTCCATCCTTTCAGATGAGGAAGAGGAAAGCATACCATCAGAGGAAAACAGCAAGGTCAAGCATCCAAAGCCTCCAAAAAAATATGCAATGGTCTCAAGCCATAATAGAATTCAAAAAGGACTTTGAAAATCAAATCAAAGAGGTGGAGGAAAAATTGGGAAGAGAAATGGAGATTCATACAAGAAAATCATGAAAAGTGAATCAACAGCTTGCTAAAGGGGAACCCAAAAATGCCAAAGTTAATAACACCTTTAAAAATAGATTAACCCAAATGGCAAAAGAGATCCAAAAAGTCAATGAAGAGAAGAATGCTTTAAAAAGCAGAATTGACCAAATGGAAAAGGTGGTTCAAAAAACTCACTAAAGAAAATACTGAATGGAGCAGATAGAAGCTTTATGAGAAACCAATAAATTACAAAACAAAACCAAAAGAATTAAAAAAAAAATAGAAGACAATGTGAAATACCTCTGGAAAAACAACTGTCCTGGAGAATAGATCCAGGAGATAAATTTAAAAATTATTGGTCTACCTGAAAAGCATGGTCAAAAAAAAAGAGCATAGATGTCATCTTCCAAGAAATTATCAAGGAAAACTGCCTTAATAATCTAGAACCAAAGGGCAAAATAGAAATGGAAAGAATTCACTGATCACTTCCTGAAAGAGATCCCAAAAGGAAAATTTCTAGGAATATTGTAACCAAATTCCAGAGTTCCCAGGTCAAGGAGAAAAATATTACAAGCAGCCAGAAAGAAACAATTTAAATATTGTGGAAATACAATCAGGATAATACAGGATTTAGCAGCTTCTACACTAAGGGATCAAAGAGCTTAGAATATGATGTTTCACAAGTCAAAAGAGATAGATTTAATATCAAGAATCACTTATTCCACAAAATTGAGTGTAATACTTCAGGGGAAAAAAACTGAATTTCAATGAAATAGAGAACTTACAAGCATTTTTGCTGAAAAGACCAGAGCTGAATAGAAAATTTGACTTTAACATACAAAATCAAGAGAAACATGAAAAGGTAAACAGGAAAGAGAAGCCCTAAGGAACTTATTAAAGTTGAACTGTTTGCATTCCTACATGGAAAAATGTTATTTGAAACTCATGAGACATTTTTCAGTATTAGGGTAGTTAGAGGGAATATTTATATGTAGATGTGTATGGGTGTGTGTGTGTGTGTATATATATATATATACACACACACATATATGTATATATATTATATATGTAGATACATATGTTATGAGTGTGTGTGTGTGTATATCTATATCTATAGATATAGATATACACACACACACACACACACACACACACACATATATAAAGAGAAGGACAGAGGGAACAGGGTGAGCTGAATATGAAGGGAGATTACCTAAAAGGAAAATTTACTGTGGAATGGAATGTACTAGGAGTAAAAGAAAGTGAGAGGTAGAATGTAGCAAATCATCTCACATAAAAAAGAGAAGAAAAGAACTTTTACAATGGAGGGGAAGAGGGAGGAGATGAAAGGAAATAATTGAGCCTTACTCTTATGGGATTTGTCTTAAGGAGGGAATAATGCACACTCAATTGGATATGGAAATCTATTTTACCATGCAGGAAAGCAAGGGGGAAGAGGATAGGAGAGAAGATAATAGAAGGGACAGCAAATTGGGGAAAGGGATAATCAGAAGCAAACACTATTGTGGGAGGACAGGTCAAGGGAGAGAAGGGAATAAAGAAGAAAGTATGGTCTTTTTCAACATAACTATCATGAAGGGCTTTGCATTGTCACACATGTATGATCTATATTGAATTGCTTTTTTTCTCAATGAGGGTGGGTAGGGAGGGAGGGAGAGAGTACGGAGCAAAACACTTTAAGAATGAATGTTAAAAATTGGTTTAGCAAGAAACTCCTGGAAATTAAGATATTTGGGCAATGGAGTATAGAAATCTATTTTGCCCTACAGCAAAATAGAAGGGAAGGGGGATGGAGGAAGGGTGGGTAATAGAAGGGAGGACAGACTGGAGGAAGGGATAGATGGGGTGCATGCTTCCCTGGGGTGGAGGGTGGGGAGAGATGGGGAGAAAATTTTGAATTCAAATTCCTGTGGAAGTGAATGTTAAGAACTGAAAAATAAATAAATTATATATTGGGGGGAAAAAACAATCTGGCAACCTGGCCTGCTGGAGATAAAAGTAAGTCCTGATCAGAGTTTCTTTTGGAGATAGTTATCCATATGACTATCAGCCTGAGTAATAGAGTCAAATCTAAAAAATGGGAGAATAGAAAACATCTACTTTGTTCCCTGCTATTATGAGGAGAAAGGAGTTCATCGACAGTGTTCCTCCAACCTGACCTTATAGTGAAAGGAAGAGTAGAATCTATGCCAAAATTTAGTGTTATCCCAAAATCTAATTTTCTGGTAAGATTTCTTGGGCAGCACCAGGGTTAGGAATGACCCCAAAAAAAACCTCAAGTTCAAAAGTTCAGAAGCCAAGTTTTTGATTAAAGAGAAATTCCTTGGTAGCATTACCCTCTGAGAAAGAAGAGAATCAACTGTAATGACAATGCGACTGGTAGAGTGGTAACAAAACCAAAACATGTTGAACAAGGGACTCCTTGCCACTTCCCACTCTCATACTGTTATTCAAGCAGTGTGGGTCTGATGAGAGAAGGCTATACACCTAGCATCTCTGAGGTGTGTTTGCCTTCTGGGTAAATGAGTAGTCCAAACCACAGAAGACCATATGAATCTAGGATAAACTATATTGAATCCTGCAAGAGAGATAGGAATTTACCAGAATGTTGGAATGTTACCCTAGCAGCAACCTCAAAATCATTTCCTTCCAAGTAGAATTATGCTTGAGTTTTTTGGGTTTTCTATGTCTGTTCAAGAGATCCATTGAGTCCTCTGAGTGTTCTACATGTTTTCTAGTGGACAAAACAAAGGTTGTCTCATATCCATGTGCATTTCTTATTTTAAGTTGGGGACTTTTTTGCCCTTATCTGTAAATACTTAAGACATAAAATATACTTAGAACTCTTCCAAGGCTAAACTCCAGATGGGGGCATAATAAAACAAATAAAAAATGATCGTTTTGGAGTTGCCTTATGGATTGGGTCTAGTTCTATGTGAGACCAGAGCCTTGGGTCACAATTTGGACTATTTTAAAGATATATGCAGTGGAAGAACATCAAATTGAGGACTGAAAAGTAAATACTACATTGTTTATATTCACCAATTTCTCTGGAAACAGAAATACTTAACTTGCTTCATAGTAATAGCTCCAATGGATTTCTTTTCAAATGGCACAAGTGACTCCATTTTCAAATACCCAATTTAATGAATTATTCTTTAAGGATTTTTCATGCGTTACTAATTTTGATGACAAAAGTCACATTTGATTAGTCTGGTTAAGTGTCCATTGTCAAGGACTTCTACTAAGGTAGAAAGAAATTCCACTTAATACCAAAAAACTATCAGTGGGATGTTGTTAGCATCTCATCAATTTTTTTTTTCAGATCTGTCTTGAGAGCATAAATTAACTGATGTTCAAAGACACTCAAACACTGCTTTAACACCAAAAGGAGAATCATCTTATAAATAATAGAACACAGCTAAGAGCACACAATTATTAAAAGACATGACAATAATATTTCTCACTTAAGCATTTTCCTGCAAATTTCTGTGTTTGATAAAGTAAAAATGGGGGGAAAATATATGATATGAGTAAAAATAAGTATAAGCAGGTTTCAGGTGACTCCATAGTCAGGTAAGGGCCTGGGTGTATGTGAATACTGAGCTACATAGGCAATAGAAAACCATTTAGAATGTAAGCCACTTTAGATGCCAAGAAACAAAAAACTGAAATATGGCACCATTGATCTAGTCAATACCTAAATTGTACCTCTCCAATCTGATGGCCAGCCTCAGAGTTGGGAAGATTTAGATCACAGTCCTGCCTCTTATGTTCCAGTTAATGTGAATGTGCTTTGCCCACTCTCCTAGAGTCAGGCTGCTATACTTCTTTGGGGTTTAGTAGTACCCTGAAGGAATTGGGGGTGTCTTTTTCTCTATTATCCACCTTCCATTTGTATTCTCCCTCACTTTTAGATGCCAGTAACTGACTAGGGCTCCCATTTAATTTGACTATTCAATATTGATTAGCTTTCATAAAGAGATACACTTCAAAGATATAGCAAGAACAAAAATACAAACATTCCCTGGTACCCCAACACCTCAGAAGTACACTTTCCAATTAACCAACTTTGTTCTCTGAGGAGAATGGACTCACTTTCATCATAGTAGCTAAATAAAATTCATCTGACTAAATGGGAATGACTTTTAGATGGGTCATCCTCTCATTTATCTCTGGGACTGAGTCAGACTAAAAGCAGGGTAGCCAAGATAATGTTAAAACTAACTAAGGTATCCGCTGCTCTGCCTAAGTGTCTCTTATTCACAGGTAGTAGACTGGAACCACTTACAAATTGTCTCTGCATGTTCCACTGTCTCTCCAAGACACTTCTATTACATATCATTATGACACCATCAGAGAGAGGGGCTTGGTGCATGTACCAGCTGCCATCACACAACTTTTTATTCCCATGAAAAATATTTAACCTTTTAGTGCTCCAATCAAATCATTAAGACCATAAATTATTGATGAGCTACATTAAGACCTAAATCAAGATTGAGGGTTTCATGCAAAGGGAGTTTCCACACTGGACATTAATGAAATCACAAGTCCAAAAAAAAAAAATCCAAAATTGATTACCCTGTCAGGGTCAAGCATTAAAGACAGTCAAAATATCCAACTAATTGCCCTACAGTCAATGTGATTGTATGTATGCTTCCTTTTGCCCTTTTCATCAGTTCCCTAATTTTTAAAGCAATAATAACAATACCTGCTGTGGTGCTCAGTAACCTTTTTTCTTTTGATTGATTGGTTGGTTTCTTTTGTTGTTTTGGAGGGTAGAGAGGAGAAAGTTTCCTATTATTTATTATGTAGTTTTCGACCTTTTCCTCCCCTTATGAAACCTAGTTAAAAAGAAATGGATAGGTTCTAACCTCCACACCATTAACAAGGTCATAGAACCATCAACATATCTAAGTAGGTGGAACCCAGAGTTTAGAAAATCACCTTCCTAGAAGGATGAAAGCAATTGAATTGAGATCATTACTCTACATGCATAGTAGACGACCGGATAAGAAGCTAGGGCAGACAAATACAGCCGTATTCACTGCCCTCCTCCTTGTGTCTGCTATATAAGTCAATTCAACAAACATTGAGTAGACAGCTACCAGAACCTTGTACTAAAATAGTGAGGAGGAAATGCTAATTTTGCAAAATGGGATCTTTACTTGAAGTCTAATAGAAGGATACAACACACAAGACAACCATGATACACAATTCTGGTAACCGGATCAGAGAATCGAGAAGGAGTGAGGGGAGAAGATGGCAACCTTTGAGGCAGGTTCTAGAAAGTTCTAACATACAGCAAGCTTAACCAAGAGGGAGAAATTGAGACTAGCAGTCATTTAAGGTTTCAGGACCCAGGGAAAGAGAACACGGTGCTTCGTGCAATTCAGAGTCACATAACCTACCAAGCGGGACGGGCCACATACCATGGCATCAATCAGTGAACAAGTCATTAAACGTTCACTACGTTCCAAGTACTGTGTTAAGTGTGGAAGCACATATATAGGCAAGAAAGAAAGATAGCTCCTTCCCTTGAGAAGCTTACATTTTAATGAGGAAAGGCAACACGATAAAGGGAGCTAAATATGGAGGGAAATATGTTAGTGCTTCCTCCGGGCCAGCATTCTCACTCATGACTTCTGCAAACAATATACAGCCCTTTGTAGATCTTGTAAAGGTGTTCTTGTTGTTGTGTTTTAACTACTTAATACTCTAGGAAAACGCTATTATTTCCTTACTTTGAGGACTTGAGATTCCATCAGAGAAGAAGGTAGTATAGTAACGTGGAAAGATCTCTGTATCTGGAGTCGGAAGATTTGAAGCCTTGCCCTCCATATTTACACTGCCAACCTCAGGATTATTATGAAAATAATATGAAAAAATATGTGTGTAACTTCTTTGAAAGTTAAAAGCCTCAGAGCAGACTGAAAAGGAGTATAGAAGCTGAGCCTTGCAGATAAGAAAGCCTCACTTCAAAGTCCACCTCTTTTTATGTAGTGTCGTTGTGACCCTGGTAGAGTGGGTCACAGAAGCTCTACGTGCCCTACAAATACTCTAAGACCAAGGTTCTTAACCTTTTTTATTTTCTGTGTCAGAGAAACATTTGCAATTCTGACGACATCTATGGATCCCTTCTAAGAATAATGTTTTTAAATGTGAGACATAAAATACATAGGATTACAAAAACCAAGTATATTGAAATGCTGTTCTAAATGTAATTTTAAAAATAATTCATAGACCCCAGTTTAAGAACCCCTACTATAAGACAGTAAGATCTAGAGAAAGTGCAGATGTACAGTGGAAGAGAAATAATATTTGTAACTGAGAGTTTACTATATCAATGGAATCACAAGTTTGGTTAAAAAGTAAACAAAGAGAGGGGGGATGTGGAAAGGAAGTGACAGAGAGAGACAAAGAAAGACACACACACAGAGCAAAGGGAGAAATGGAAATCAAAAGAAACAGAGAAAAAAAGAGACAGACAGAGAGAAATGATGATGATGATGATGATGATGATGATGATGATGATGATGATGATGATGATGATGATGAAGAAAGGAGTAAAGGAAAGGTTCAAGGGAAAGTAGCCTTTGTCTTCCAGATTTCTACATTCATTTCTTTTCTGGTAAAATCTTTCTCTGAAAAGGATTCGACAAATTCATGTAAAGGAAGACATATGTAACTAAGAAGGCTTAATGTGTTTGTTACTTCTCCCAAGATCATTTACATGTTTTATCAGTAGGCATGGTCTAGACACTAAAGGAATGGTTCTCTAACTTCCATCAACAAGAGGACTTGTGATATTCAAATGAGTAAAAGAAGAATTTGGCTAGAACAGAGGCACACCTTCCTGTCCTCAAAATCACCCACTCTGGCTTGGTGTACTGCTGGCTCTGGAGGTATGCAGATGAGAGATCGCATCATTAGCAATAACAGTAATAGTATTAATGGTGGAATATATTTAAAAGATTAAAAGTCTTTCCAATTTAATCTTTATGGAACAGAACAGAAGATAATGTAAAGTTAAGTCTGGAAGGGAACTTGGAGGAAATCAATATCAACTTTTTCATCTTCCAGAGACTGAGGTTGTGTCTTTTTCAAAATCATCTAACTAGTTAATGATATAACTTGGATGAAAACATGGATCTCCTATGTATTGATCTAGTGCTCAATTTTGAAAAAAAAAATTTGTAGGATTTCATCATGCATAAGATTTAACATATCACCTAAATTCCAAAAGACCTCTGCCATTACTCTTAGCTGGCAAGATGGCACATGATTTTTTAAAAAAATTGAACAGGCAACATTATTAAAAGTACAAAAAGATTTGAGAATTAGGAATTTCTCTATGTAGATTTGTCACTGACAGATTATGTGAAATTGTACCAGGATAACTTAGGGTACTCCCATTACCAAATAGGCAATGTTATGGAAACTATTAGCAAAGTACAGTGGATTAAGAAAGGGAGGCTGGAAAGGGTCACCAGGGGCAAACATTGCAAATGGATATACTATATTTATTGTGACTTAACTGTACTTCCATTTCCTTCTCTGATCAAGAATTAAAAAACTGGTTCAGAGCTAATTGGTTCCAAGAAATGTTGAGAACTAATGAAAAGTATCTAAATTTCTAAATATCATGAGGCTTTAAGAGAAGTGTGTATTGTTACTGTTCAGTCTTTGTGATCCAATTTGGATTTTTCTTGACAAAGAGATCGCCATGTTTTGCTATTTACTTCTCCAGATGACTTGACAGATGAGGAAACTGAGGCAAACTGCATAAAGTGACTTGCCCAGGGTCACACAGTTAGTATATGTCTAAGTCTAGATCAGGACGATGAGTCTTCCTGACTCCAAACCTGTCTCTCTGTGCACTATGGAACCACTTTGCTTTCCATATGTTTATGTATACACAGATGTGCATATATATAGATATGTATGAATATATACATCTGTATAGAGATGTGCGTATGTTCTTATGTATAACATAAATATAAGTATGAGTATGTGTGTATGTATATACATACATATGTACATATTATATCTACCAAAGCAAGCTCACTAAGATTTAGTGGACAATTTTGAGGACATATTATAGCCTTTTGACCAAGGCTTGATGCAATGATACGGCTAGTAGAGGGCAAGCCATCCAAATATAAAAGTTTCACCTAAAGATTTCTGATGCTGGAAAATAACCTTCAATACTCGAATCATTAGTACCTAGCTCTGAGCTGTGACTCTGGAGCCATAAAATAAAATTTAATCATGATTTATGGCAAAAATCTTTTCTTCCAGAGTAAGAATTTATTAATCAGACAATGCCCTCAGAACCACATGTAAAAATATGAAATATTGATCCCCAAACAATAGGAATGGGACTGAGATAGTGAATTTCCTTGTCAGTCCAACCTGGCCACAATCCCCAGAGTAGCACAGAAAGGATGCTCACTAAGGGTTCTAGGCATGAATTCTAGCTCAGTTACTTACCAACTGTGACATTAGGACAAGTCACTTAACCGCTCTGGTAGTCTCGTCCCTCTTCCATATAATCTTTATGATTCCCATCTCTGAATTTATGGAATTCCTGCTAACCCAACAAAATGGCAAATGGGGGCCAGAGAGAGCAAAAAAGAGATTAATAGATAGTATGAGGTCACTTAGAGCATGCTAGAGTTAAAAGTGAAGAGTTTGGGGTGAGTATAACTGAAAATTGACCTGAAAAAAATCACATTTTAAGTGTTTTGTAGAGAAATCCTATGTTCCTATACTAGGCAGTGTAAATCATTAATAACTGTGGAAGAAACACAATCCCCTTTACCAGTGCCTTGAAAAATGCTATTGGAAAATAATGTCTACTATTTAGATCATAACTAAAAGATTATACTGGGGAGCACAGGGAAGGAACCATATTGAAAGGAATCATACCAAAAAGTCACTATTTTAACCACAGTAACAAAGAAACTGCAATATGACCCCTGAAAGAAGTCTGATTGGATACTCAGAATATTGAATCTATAACCTCATCATCTGGAGCATTCCCTATGATAACACAAGTGGCAACTCATCCATGTCTGCCCACCCAACATCATTCTTGTCCATATCCTCCTATAAATCTTTAAGGGAAGAGGAATGTTATGTGGGCTTTCCTCCAGATTTCTTGATATAGTATGCATACCAGTGAAGTATATAAGCTGTGCATTGGTTATTCCTTGCAATTGTATTTGCTTCTTTGCCACATATATAGAGAGAAAAGTAAATAGATATTTACATGAGTGAATGAGATGTAGTTTAAAAAAGATAAATGGAAGGAAGGAAGGAAGGAAGGAAGGAAGGAAGGAAGGAAGGAAGGAAGGAAGGAAGGAAGGAAGGAAGGAAGGAAGAAAAGCATTCACTGAAGAAGGGATCCACATTCCTTGAGATCACCAAGACTAAGAGATGACCAGCTGCCACCAATGGGAATTATAACAATCCCAGGTAAAGGGCTGGCTAGCCACAAAACGCTCTAGGATATGTCGATCTTACCAGTATGGCAAGAGAAAAAACTAACATGAGATAAGCCCTCAGACATAGAGAGGAAGGGTTTTTCACACACCACAACTGGGGAATTTGTGCAATTCTCAAAGAGAATGGGAAAGGAAGGTGGGAAGGCAGTAAATAAGCTTTTAAGGATCTATAATACCTCATTTACTCCTCAGAAACAAGCCTGAGGTAGGTGTTATTACTATCCCCATTTTATTATGGGGAAAGCTGAGGTAGATAAGTTAAGTGACTTGATTTGACCAGGATCATACAGTTATTAAGGGTCTGAAGTCATATTTGAGCTTCGGTCTTCCTGATTCCAATACCAGTGCTCCATGATTCCAATACCAGTGCTCCATTCACTGTGCTACCCACTCTTCCACGCAGTTGCCTCAGATTGTGCTTAGGTGACTGCTAAGGAGAAAAGAGGGTGGTCATCCCATGGGAGCAGAATGACCAGGCAGCAGCTGGTGTCTGCCACATGTGCAGTTCCATTGTGCAGGAGGAGCTGAGTTTAACCACTGCACAGGAAGGGTGGGCTCTAGTCAGTCCTTTTGTCTTTTAATTTTCACACTTCACAACCTATTCAGAGCTTTTACCACTGTGACTCTATTTGCTATCATTGTTAACTTCTTTATCATCTTTACTATTCTCAATTTCTCCCCCAAACTCAAGGAAACATGTTTATTTCCATTTGTGGAATTTGAAATACAGTGTTTCTTAAGCCCTTTAGCAAGAACTTTTTGGTTGACTTCTTCTGTTGTCTTAATCCTGAAGACAAAGCAGTGCTGCACAAGTTGAGGTCTGTTTGTTTTGCGGGGTTTTTTCACGATTTCCCTAAATATAGTATTGCTATGAATTTTAATTTATCATCATAACTTCTGGTACTTTCTCCTACCCATTCATACGTCATCTCCAGCTAATCTGCCACTTAGAATTAACAGCTGACAACTGCATGGTACTGGACAGTTTACAAATTATTTAAATATAGTTCTCCTTCGGTCCTCACCACTCTGTGAAAATAGGAATCAATATCCCCACTGTAGAGATGAGGAAACTGAGGCACAAGCTGACTTGCCCAGGGTTCTTTTTAATTTACCCAAGTAAAATAGAAAACAGAAATTGGAGAAGTTATACAAATTAAAATATGCTGGAGAACACACAAGAGTGAAGGTGTTCTTTGGGCAGCTAGATGGCACAGTAGCTAAAGCATTAGCCCTCCAGTCAGGAGGACCTGAGTTCAAATTTTGTCTCAGAAGCTGTGTGACTCTGTGCAAATCCCTTACCCCTGTTTGCTTCAGTTCCTCATCCATAAAATGAGCTGGAGAAGCACATGGTAAAGCACTCCAGTATCTTTGCCAAGAAAACCCAGTAACAACAAAATGGAGATAATAATAGCATCTGCCTCACAGGTTTATGATGAGATAATATGTGTAAAGCCCCTTAGCACAGTCCGGGATGCAGAGTAGACATGTAACAAATGTTTGTTCTCTCCCTCTCTGCAGCCAGAACAGAGACAAGAACTCAGCTCAAAACAGAGGTGAGACAACAAGCTCAAGAGAGGAGACCCATGTTTAGCAGTCTCTACAATTTTTAAGCAAGTCCAGCAGCAGAGGCAAAGCTGAGTTCCTCTCCACCATCTCCTTGGAGTACCTTGTCACTTTCTGATTTTTCCCTATACTATTGTTTCTTACAAAAAGTCCAGAGTCATGCACTAAAATTACCAAAACCATATTAAGAGTCTCCGACTATACAACTAAAAAATCCACCTACTCCTCTTCACACATGCTAACGTTCTCATCAAGCTGAACTATCAATTGTTTTCTGTTCCTGTACCTTCCCACATCCATCATGATTTTCCCTCCAGGTGGAGTGTCCTCATTCTTTTCTACTTACTGACATCACAGCTATTATTTAAGACTTGCTCAAATGAAAACCTCTCTAATGAAGCCTTCCCTGATCTTTCTCCCATTTTTTCCATAATATCTATCCTTAGCTAAGCAAGAAAACCCTTTAAATTTCCCCAAATGATCTGGTATCTTAAGTCTGCTTGAATATGTTGAATGATGGAGTACTTAACTTTTCAAGACAGCTCATTCTGTTTTTGGAGAATGCTAATTTTTAGGAAAATTGTATTTTCCATTTATATAGTTGAAATCTCCTTTTCTGTGGCTTCCACATCAAGTTCTTCTCTCTAGAACCAAGGAAAACAAGTGCAATTGTTCATCATCACAGCCCTTCAAATACTCTTAATGCAGCTGTTGTGTTCTTTTAGGCTATTAAAACTACACTTTTTTAAAGAATGGGGTTGGTCTAGAATGACTTGTTTCTTCATGAACTTGGGCCAACTTTGAGTGATCCATGTTTCCTTGCTTAGTTTTTGTCTTTTATTAAATGCCCACAATCCATAAAGTATGTTTCTTAACACTTACGTTGGATTTGCTGGTCTGTAACTGCTGGGATCTATGTTTTTATTCTTCTCCAAATTAAGGCAACATTTGCCCATCTCCAGCCTTCTGGCACTTCTGCATTCTCCGAAGTTCCTTAGAGGTCACTATCAGAAGTTGTGTAATCACATCTGCAAGTTCTTTTGCTTGCCTAGAATACAATTCAGCCAGCTCTGGAGACATGAATTAATTTAAAATGTCCTAGTGCTCTCTCAATACTCACCTATATCAACTTTCAATTGCCTCTTAATGGTGTTTGCTCTACTCTCTCCAATCTAAGGATAAATTTCTGTGAGAAATATAGAAGCAAAATTGTACGTAGATAGTTATGCTTTCATTCTGTCATCTATTAACTTTACATCATTTCCTAAAAGTAAATGGTCACATTCCATTCCCTTTTTCTCCCTGCTATGAAAATATTTAATAATATCCTTGATGGTGTCCCACATAACCTTTAATACATCCATTAGAATGGAAGCTCTTTGCAGATAGAAATTGTTTCACTCTCTGTACTTACGCACAGCACCTGGCACATAGTCAATACTTAATAAATCTTTATTGACTTATGGATTCTGGCCTTTGAAACTTTTTGAAGTTATTTTTAATATTTTCCTTTATTTTCTATGTATCCTTAGTTATGCACCCCCTGTTTCTAGTTTTTGTTCGTGTCCTTTTAAATACAGCTTAATCAGTGTTAACAGAACCAAAAGAGCAACTTATACAACTTATACAATGACTATATTGAAAAAGAAGTAGTGAAAGACCATGACTGCAGAGGATGATGGTGAAGCACGCAAAGCTCTTACTTCTCGGGAGAGCACTGAAGGAATACAGGTGCAGAATGAGGCTGGGCAATATATTGATATGTTTTATTTAACTATAATTTGTTATAAGAGTGCATTCAAGGGTTGGTGGGAGGAAGATTGTTTAAAAAACTTTTTAATAGATCTTAAGTTTACCAAAAAGTTATCTGTGTAGCTACATGGATCTCTTTACTTTTCCTCTTTTCTTTATTATTATCATTTTTGTTTATGCTGTCAGTATTTCATGGTTGAGATCTTTCTATCTCTCTCAATTCATTTCCATTATATTGTCTCTGGTCAGGAGAGTATGTATAGATAGATAGATAGATAGATAGATAGATAGATAGATAGATAGATAGATGGATAGATGGATAGATAGATGGATAGAT
The DNA here is from genome assembly GCA_023548195.1 of Bettongia penicillata ogilbyi. NCBI lineage: Eukaryota > Metazoa > Chordata > Mammalia > Diprotodontia > Potoroidae > Bettongia > Bettongia penicillata. The sequence goes on along the minus strand of JAJHZJ010000690.1, from coordinate 100,740 downwards.
GGATGGATGGACAGAGAGAGAGAGAGATTGAGAGAGAGAGAGAGAGAGAGACTACTTTACTAAGGTATATAGAATATACATCTGACTTCATCCAATATGAGTTGTAGCACAGGTCTGTCTAGCTTTACCCTGACATGGACCAAATCCTGTTTGAGGAATAACCCAAGAATGTCAGTATCACTTTAGCTAAGGAAGTTCCCACTCAGTTATCACTTTGTGATACTTCAAAATATGACATCTCAATATGGCTAAATGAGGGTCCTCAACTCCTATATGTGCACTCAAGGCAACACTCCATGAAAATGTAAAGAAACCATAAATAATGTAGGTAATGTAAAAGAACTCATGATAGTCCATAAACCATCAATATAATATTCACTACCCTTCTCTTTCAGGTGTGTCCCACTTTTCCATAGGGTACTAAATTCCCCTGCTATATAGTGCTATCCCATGCTCTTCTACAGGAGAGAACTGAATTTGTGGCTGCCAGTGAGGAAATCTCACAACATCCTAGTGAGCTGCTCTTTCTCATAGCTACTCAATCCCAATCTTACATAGTCCTTGCTCCAAGATTCATGGTACCACCTTCCATTTTGGAACCCTCTCCAGAAAGCATATTTGCTTCCTAGTCAGCACCTCAACCCATCAGGCCCACATCGTCCAAATATTTCACTATACTAGCAAAATACAAAGTCCACGTATCCTCATCCTCCGCACTGTGGCTTTTGTCCCTTGCTGTTGCTCCCCTAGCACCAGAATATGTACTAACCTCTTCCCTAACCAAGAATCACATTGTCTAGGAATCCCTCCCCAGGATCTTTAAACTCTCAAACTTGAAGTTACCATAAGGAACAATAATTTATTATTATTACCAATAATCACAGCTAATAAGGAACAGTCTAAAATATCTTCTATTCCTTAGAATCTCAAAAACTGGATTTGGATTCTAAGTTCTCAGATTTGGGGTTACTAGATAGCCCAACCCTGAGAAACACATCATTTGACCACATGCTTTCAAGGACTTCTGTTGTGTAACCTTTCTAAGGCATATGATGAAGAGGTTGTACTGGGTTATAGCTCATCTAAGGCTGGAGCCAGGAAATTGATGTTTTCTGGAAATTTTTTTCTTTAGCTGTTTGGGAAAGTACCTGTACATCTTCTCCAAAGCTTCTGCAGAGTGGTAAGGCAAAAAAACTTTGACTGCTATAATGTGTACCATAAAATCTGTCCTCCATACTTTTAAAACTCTGTCAGTTACATGTATAAATGGACATAGTATTGCTTCTTATAATGTAACTGCAAATACTATCCTTCCTCATTGTTGAGAATGTATCAATACTTTTTGCATAGAAATATATCTGTATATGTATATTGCACACACATATACATATATGTGCACATACACACACCTATGATGCCAAATTGATAATCAAAGAATATGAACAGACAGTTTTCAGAAAAAGTATGAGCTATCAATACCCATCTGGGAGAAAAATGCTCTAAATCACTACTAATTGGAGAAATGCAAATTAAAGCAACTCTGTGATTCCATCTTACAGGAATCAAATTGGCAAAGTTGACCAAAAAGGAAAATGACAAATAGGGGAAAGTAGGCCTATTAATGTATTGTTTTTGAAGCTGTGAAATAGTGAAGGCATTCTGGAAAACAATTTGAACTATGTCTCCAAAGTTACTAAACCCTTTGACCCAGTGATACCACTACTAGTACTATACCATCAAAATTATCAACCACAAGAAAAGGAATAAGATATACAAAAACACTTATAGCATAAATTTTTGAAGTGGTAAGCAACTAGAAACTAAGGAGATTTTCATCAATTGGAGAATGGCTGAAAGATTTATATGAACAGATGCAAAGTGAAGCCAATGGGACCAGAAGAAAAAAAATTATACTTTATACTATAACCACACTGTTTAAACAACAACAGCAACAACTTTGAAAGCTTTAAAAACTAAAATCAATTTAATAAGCATTCATGATTCTGGACCACCAATGATGAAACATGTTAACCAGTACTGAGAGAAAATTGATTTAGGGTACACAATGAGACATATATTTTGTATATAGTCATTGAGGGAATTTGTTTTATACATATTTGTTACAAAGAATCTGGTTTTTTTTTTTTCTTCTTTTTCAATGGGGTAGGGATAGGATAGAGAAAAGAAATAAGTTTCTCTTCATTTATTTTAATAGAGGGGTGAGGATATGTTACAAATATAGAATGGTCCATGCACTGCCAGGAGGCCACTGTGTTATCAATTTTTACTCACTTGTTTTACTTTGTTAGAAGAGAACTTTCATAGACTGGGGGCAATCTGCAAATATTTGCAATTTTAAAACAAACATATCAATAAAACGCTTAGAGATGAACGCGTTGGGATATTATGCCATAAAAAATGATTAAAGATAATTTTAGAGAAATCTGGGAAGATTTATATGAACTAGTCCATAAGGAAGTGAGAAATACCAGAAAAAAATATATAATAACAACATTGAACAGAAAAACAATTTTTAAAGATTTAAGAACTCCTCTTAATTCAAAAATCAGCCACAATTGCAGAGAACCAGTGAAGAACCATGCTATCTACCTCCTTACAGAGAAACAAGGGACTGAGGATGCAGAAGAAAACACTTTTAAACTTGGCCAGTTTTATTAATTTGTTTTGCTTCACTATGCATACTTGTTACAAGAATTTGCTTTTTCTTCCCCTCCCCTTTTTTTCTAATTTTTAAATTGAAGGAAGAAGAGAGGAAAGAAAATTGAGGCTTATTAATTGAAAAATATGTTATTTTAATATATACTATATATATGCACACTATATTATAACAGAAATTATTGTTCAGTTATTTTCAGTCACATCTGAGTCTTTATAATCCCATTTGGGGTTTTCTTGGCAAAGATACTGGAGCAGTTTACCATTTTCTTCTCATTTTACAGAAGAGAAAATTCAGGCAAACAGGGTGAATGCCCTGCCCAGAGTTACACAGCTAGTAAGTATCTGAGGCCAGATTTGAGCTCAGGAAGATAAGTCTTCTGACTCCTCTATCCTCTGTACCTCCTAGTTGCCTCCTGGCATCAAGAATAGAAATGCATTTAGAATCAAAGGATTTGGATTTCAGTTCTAGTACTGCCACTTGCCATCTGTGAGGGTTGAGAAAAAAGAAAAATACTCTCACGCATATACATTTTTATACTTAGCTAGATTAATAAGTAAGCCCTTGTTAAGACCTTTGTCTATTCGAAGTTTATCCCTTCCCTCATAGAATCTATATATTCCTTATGTAGAATCTCAAAGGGGGGAAAATATTAACATCTCTAAAAAAATCCTTTGATTCCTCACCGAAGGGAATAACCCAACAGGGCCATTCTTCTTGTACTTGCTTGCTAGTTGTCATATATTCTGTGTAAACAGTCCCTTATTTTGTACCTTCACCCCTAAAACTAACCAAGAGTGCCTCTTCCTATTTTCCCAGTAACAACCTCCTGAATACATTCTCCATAGTCGCAGATAGCCCTATAACTCCTCATTTTAAAATTCCTAGAATGCAGGAAGCCCTCATTCCAATTGCTTTGATGAGTAGCCCTAATTTACAAAGGAACCATTAACATTTTTGGGTAAGTGAGAAAACACCATCTCTCTACCAGCTCCCCCACCTTTCAGCATTTCTACAAAACAAAGGTGGAAAGGGAAAAGATGACAAAGAAATGGTCTGTTACCTCCTTTTTGTAGGTTTTCACAAAGAGATGGCTCTTCCTAAGAGTCCTTGCTTCTAAAAGTACAAGACTTGGAACTAGAGATTCATCCTGGAGCTAAAAGTCTCCATCAATGAAACCCATACTGCAGGAGAAACCAAGAGGCAACTCCAGGCCAACCAATTCATCTTGAAAGCAGCCTCAATAACTGAGACTTGTATATTTTTGGTCCTCTCCACAAGATGTTATTGGTATGCCTACATCTTATTGGAAAACTCAATCAGAAGTCTTATAAGCTCATCAAAATGGACTTGTCAAGAGCACTGCCTTGGTCAAACCCCAGATCAGCATTCTCTTTCTTTGTTATTTTTAATCCAAATTGATGAAACCTTCTCTTTCCACAAAAACATTTCTGTCACTCCTCCAGACTCTGTCTCCTTATAGATTTTCATTTAAAGCATTTCATACAGATGGCTGTCTGCCCTATTTTTAGAGATTGGACCTTAGGGAAGATTTCTTAATTTCTACCAGTAATCCATGCCAGGAATTACAGAACAAAAAATTCTTCTTACTTCAACTTCAGTCCATTTCCTATTGATTGATCTTAGATAAAAATGGAAATTGTTCTTTCCCCTCCATTGCTGTCATTCTCTCAGTGGGGGGCCCAATGTTTGTTGACTCCCTGACTAGTGCTAAGGATGTCAATGAAGAGAGAGCAGTACTTAGTGAGGCACTTTAAGGTCATTTGGTGATGGGCATATGGCCACATGGAGTTGTCATACTGAGCTAAGAGCTTTCTGTGCAAAGAACTATAAAACTTCTCAGAACTACCCATTCCCAGGGTGTAAAAACTGAGGGAACGTAGCATCACTCGAAATATATTTTCATTGTAACTATTTTCTAATTGGTGGGGAGCTTTGGTTTCATAACTGTAAGGGCATGTAGAGAAAATCCAGTTTAACTTATTCTTTAAAACCAATAGGAAAACTGAGGTCCCAAGAAGTTGTGACTTGTCTGTCATCACACAATCAACAAACATTTATGAAATGTTTTACTATTAGGGAAGCCATGTGCTAAGTGCTGGGAAAGCAATGATAAATAAAATACTCCTTGCCAGTGAGTAGGATACATTCTATAGGAGATCATGTATACACAGATAAGTCTATATAAAATATGTAGCAGAACTGGGAATTGGACTGAAGTCTTCTAACTTCGAAGCCCTGATCCTTTCCACTATATCATGTTGCCTCATTGTTACATATATTCCTGACTAGTGAACTATATTGTTCTCTTGAATTGGTATTAGAAAACCTATAAACTTTAAAATAAAAATAGATACATTCAAGGATGGGATGGTATTCTAGAATTTTCTTTATCCAACATAAAGAATCTGACTCACTATGGAAATCCAGTAACAGCCTTAAATGAAACCAGGTAGTTGTAATGACTGTGCTGCTGTAAGAACTATAAATATTCCAAACAATTGGCAACAACAAAGAAAATATCCCTTTAGAATATCAGCAATGCCTGACCTCAGAGGGTTATCCAAAAGCTATTTTAAACTGACCCATGCTGAGATGAGTGTTTGAAATTTGAAACCACAGGACTTTTTTATTTTTAATCTAGTGTAGGATTCTTCGGCTTGTCCTGCTGGGTAAGTCGAGTCATTCCTTCTTGAAAACCTACTACAGTAAGATGGAAAATGACCTTCCACCTCATATAGTTCAGTTAGTAGCACACCTGCCTGTTCCCTTCTGAAATCTTACATTAAATGTTCCACTGAAACTAACCCCAGAACTTGGTCCTAGTGATTTAGCTGATTTGGGCTGGAAAGGGAAGAAAGAAGGGGAAAGGCCCTTGCAATGAGCTTCCAACTTAAATACCTCAGAGTCTGAAGAAGAAAAGCTCTCATGCTTTTTCACTATGTGTCCAGAGGAAACAAAAAACAAAAATGAGACAGGTCATACCTACGAAAAAGGATTGAATGATTTCCTTGTCCTTGTCCTTTGCCTTCTGATAGAAGGAATGTGCTTCAGTTCAGCAAATATTAAGTATAGGTATTTGCAAGGTACTTTACTAAGATGCTAGAGACACAAATATAAAAAGGAAACTATTCTTGCCCTCAAGGACTTTACATAATAATGGGGAGATTCAGCGTTTACATTGCTAAGTAAATATAAAATAAGACAAAGTAATTTCAAGAGGGAATATTAATGATTGGTGAGGTGAGGAAAAGCCTTATTTAGGTATTGTAGTTGGTAGCACTTGAATTTGGCTTCAGAAAAAGTTAGGGATTCTATTAGAGGAATCCTCCAGAGGGATCCTCAAGAATTGAAGAGGAAGCGAATCTTTGAGGGGAAAAGCAAAGGCCAAAAATGGAATTCTATGGATGAGAAGATATAGGAATGAAGAATGTGTGAAGGAGCCAGGTGAAGACAATATGAAATAAGACTGAAAAGGTAGAAGCCAGACTGTGAAAGCCTTCAATGGACAAGTTGAGGAGTTTGAATTTTATACAAGAGACAATATATAGGGAAACATTGGAGATAGTTTTTGTTAAATAGTGACAGTCAGATAGAAATATTAATTTGGCAGATAGCAGAGAATGTTTTTGAAAAAGAAGGAAGAAATAAAGAGAGAGAAAAAGGAAGGAAGGAAGGAAGGAAGGAAGGAAGGAAGGAAGGAAGGAAGGAAGGAAGGAAGGAAGGAAGGAAGGAAGGAAGGAAGGAAGGAAGGAAGGAAAGGAAGGAAGGAAGGAAGGAAGGAAGGAAGGAAGGAAGGAAGGAAGGAATATTTTCCTATTTCTCCAAACCACTAATAATTTCTCCACTTATTTCTAATTTTTCTTCTCCAAAAAAAGACAAAAATTTTCTTCCCTATCTCCTTCCAGGGTCAATGCCTACTAATTTAGAGTCTTTTGGAGTGGCAGGCACACACCACTACAAAGGTGTTTCCAAAGTTTAGTCTCCAAAAGGAATTTATTTTCCTTCTACACCCCAAGGAAGTAAAATTGTCCATTCTGTGATAATACTAGCTAGAACTTACCAGCTGAATCCGCAATCCCTCAGCATACCAGGAGATTTCTTCATGCTAACATTATTCACTGCACACAGAATAAATTCAGAGAGGAAGGAAAGAAAGAAAGATTAGTTTGAGAAGGTAACTCAAAATTCTATCAAGGTTCCACATAGGATTGTTCTCCAATATTCTTCAGCAATCTATAAAATAATGAACTGAGCATTACAAAAATTATATTTGCATTTCTGTGAGCATAGCGGAGAAAAGATAGAAAGACCAAACTTTAAAATTTCTTCACTTCATTGTTTCCATCAATAGATCCAGGGAAGAAAGAACTGATCTCCAGTTAGCTCATATAAGTAGGCAGTTTTTCTTGGAGGAGTTAGCAGCAAATCAGAAATGTAGACAACCTGAGAAGACAGAAAGTCCAGTCCCCTCATTTTGAAGTTAGGGTTGGGTAAATTTTTTCATCTACTCAAAGTTTGGTTAAGTGCCTACTGTAGATAATTGGTCAACGGATCTTAACAAATGGTTCTCAGAAGAATTGTTATACCATGTCTAAGAATGCTCCAAGTCACTAACAGTAAGAGAAATGCAACTAAAAACGTTGATGTAATATTTCACACTCTGAAAACTGGCAAAGATAACAAAATATTTTAATTTTAAATAGTATTTATATAATACTTTAAGATTTGTAAAGATTATCCCATTTGATTCTCAAAACAACCCTGTGAGTTAGGTGCTACTATTATCCCTCTTATATCAATGAGGAAACTGAGGCAAGCAAGGGTTAAGTGACTTTCCCAGGGTCACACAGCTAGCAAATGTCTGAGGCTGAATTTGTACTGAGATCTTCCAGATTTCAGGTCTACTGTTTTATCTACTATGCCCCCTGGCTAGGAATAATTAATGTTGGAAGGGATATGAATCAGTGCAACCATTTTAGACTGACTCCAGATGGAATCATTTTGGAATTAGGCAAATTGAAATTATGCAAATAAAATGGCAATAATGTTCATACCTTTTGATCCAGATTTCCCCACTATAAGGTTTCATTTTTTTTTGTCAAAAAGGTCATTGAAAAGAAGAGATTTTTTCCATATACAACAGCAATTTTTGTAATAGCAAAGAATTGGAAACAAAGTAGATGCCTATCAGTTGAGGAATATCTGAACAAACTGGTGTATAAGTGAAATGGAATATTACTCTGTCAGAAGCAGAGGATATGACTCTGGATTTTCTCTATCATGCCACAAAAACCTCTTCAACATGAATGTTCACTTCACTTCTGCACTTATCATAGCAGAAGTACCCTCTGCTGGGTGGCTTCCTCCTCTGACTGACGGGTTCCTCTCCAGAATTTCTATTTTAAGGGCTGAGTCCAGTTTATTCCTCTTCAAGTCGAACTCCTAACATCACCAGCTTTATGCTACACCCTCTGCAGCACTTCAGCTCCTATTATGTTTCTTTCTTCCACTAGAGTAAAACCTCTTTGAGGGCAAGTAATTTCTTTCTATTTGCATTTTTATTCCCAGAGTTTAGCACAGTGCTTTGTAATACTTGTTGATTTTACTTGATATGATGAATACAGTGAAACATGGAAAGAAATGAATGATCTGATGAAGTGACGAAAACAGTATACACAATGACTGTAACAATGTAAATGGAAAAAAATGCTAAACAACGAAAAGATAAGTGTTGCAAAATAATAAAGAATAAACATGGTTCCAAAGAATAGAAACTAGAAGTCCATTCCAATACTTTGCAGAGGTGGGAGGCCCACAGATGTGACAGGTTGCATATTTTCAGACTTTTGCAAATAAATGGATTATTTTTTCATTTGTCCTATTTCTTTTTTATTCTTAAAAACATTATTAGTTATAAAGTAGGGCCATCAGGGAGAGGATAGAGGAAGGATTGTGGGAGAAATTGTGGTGATTTTTAAAAAGACATCCATAAAAAATTTACCTTTAAGAAATTGCATAATGTGCGTCTGGTATGTAGCTATTTCTCTAGTATGTAAAGCAGGATGTGAAGACAAGTGTTCCTAATTCCCAGTCTGGTGCCCCATCAACTACACCACGCTGCATTTTGAGGGGAAATAAAACCTCTGGTAAGCAAGGATATGAAATGAAATACTTCTCTACAATGTGGGAAACAAAAGAGGGAATTCTGTTTCCACAGAATTAAAATGAAAATTCCTCCCGGCTTTGAGCAATAGCAGCTAACCAGAGTTGTCACCTAGCAGAAACAGGCTCCTAATCAGGGAAAAGGTCTGAAGATTGTGTACATGCTGGTTTGAGGGGGAGTATATCAGAGAGGAGAAGGTTAGGGGTGAGCTGCCTTTAGCCAATGAAGAGTGAGGCAGGAGATTCGAATTTGGAACAACATAAAAAGACTCGCATTGGTCTGAATAATTGTAGCAATCCCTTAAAAGCTACCTGTTCATTCAGGTGGGATGAATGTAAAAATTAATAAAAGCTTTCCTGATTTCACAACAAGTATTGCTCTTTGTTTAAGGTAAGCATGTTTCTCACAACTAGGCTACTAATTATACTCTAAACCCCAAAGTATTGCTGACCCACAAAACCAGTCCCTGCATGACACCAAAAGAAAACTTCATAGAGGAATGGCTCTCCCAATTGTTTTGGACTCCCTTGTTGGTACCTACATTTTGTTCCTGATTCTCATATCCCATCTCTCCCCACTCTCCAGTCCACTTGGCAGCACTTTTATGTTCAATGATAATTTCTATTGATTGGAAAAACCAAGGGAGAATACCATGTCATTACAACAGCCTTCATGCCCTTCTTTCTCCTCTTTATTTATAAGCTTATTAGTATAAATTAAATGAATCAAACTATTAGTTTGAGAGGGGATAAAAAGGTAACATTTAACAAGAGACTATAATAAGCTAATATCAGTCCCTCTCTCCCTCTTTTTCTCTCAGACATTCACTTAACTCTGTCCCTCTCACTCATTCTCTCCCCTCCCTCTTTTCCTGACTTTCTCTTTTCCTCCCTGCTTCCCTTCCTTCTTTACCCTTCTCACCCACCTCCTTCTTCTCTATCTCTCCATTCCTCATTCCTTTTTAGATAAGAATTCAAAATATTTCAGTGTCAGATTCTTTCTATCTCTATAGCCTCCTAGAGTAGTTGTCAAATGAGACCAAACATAAACAGTAAGAGCTGTGTCCCTCTTACCCACCAAAGAGAGTCAGATGAAAAAGGAAAAACTCATATCCTTGTAAGGCAAGTTAATTAATGAAGTTCCGCTGATCTGCTGAAATGGCCCAAGGTTCTATAGATGGAGGTGGAAGTCTGCTGTTCACCTCCAAATGTTTCTGTGGATACTCTTGAAAGTCTTCTGATTTCAGGGCTTCACTATACCATCCTGCCTCATGAGAAACCATTTTATTACCCTGAGTTTGGCAACTATTTGATATCTTTATTTGCATAAAGTATGTAGATGTGTGTAGGCATGTATGTATATATCTACATGCATTTATATATACATCATACATACACACATAAACATTCTATTATGTGCATATAATTATATATATGCTTTATATATATGTGTATATACTATTGTTTTGATTATACTTTTTCCACTCTGCTACCATTAGGTATTGTTGTGGAGGGCAGAATGTGATTGAAGACTTTCCCTCTTTCCAAATGAAAAAACAGGAGATGATCCTCCCAGAGAAACCAGTCTCTTCTCACTGGGCAGGCTCAGGGATGTGGCCTCCCTTTGGTACTTTCTCCCCTCCCCATACTTAGGCTCTAGAGTACCTAAGGTACCCATGTTTAAAAGAGTATAATTAGTAGCCTAGTTGTGAGAAACATGTTTACCTTCAAAACGTGCTTCTCCTCTTGACTTTTATTTATGCTACAACCATTCACTCATACTTAATGAATGGAGCAATATAAATCAGAACTTGATTTATTGTTTTGCTAATTACCTAGTCTTTAAGAAAATGATGGAGAAAATATTAAAAATGCAAATTAAACATCTGTGTTGTACCTACATCCCTCCCCCTCCCAAATTCAGGGACAGCTTTTTTTCCCCCCCTTCAGGAAAAAATTTAGTATAACTCATTTGCTGGAAAGGAGGAGGGAACCCAAGTACACAGTAGTCCTCTCCCACTCCTAGTTGATGATAAATTTTTTACTTCACAAAGTAATTGTTTTTATAATACATTTATCACACATTATTTTATAGTATATTTATCTCATTGTCATTTATATCATAAGTTCCTTGACCATAGGAACGATTACCTATCTAAAGTTTGTTTACTATGTACTTTGCACACAATAGGTGCTCGATATTTGTTGTTTTGTATTTTTGATCTCTCTAGATAGAGGGCATCATGGAAACATGACATGACAAGTAAAGAAACATTGGTATGAAAACCATATGTTAGAAAGATAAATTCCTTTGTGCATATTACACCCAAGAGGATATGCTGAACACATTCATAAAAGAAGATGGTTTAATAGAGAAAAATGGAAAGAACATTGGAGTTAGAGTCAGAAGACCTGAATTCAAGTCCCAAAACCCCACACTTACTAAAATTACTTTTAGCAAGTCACTTTCTAGGATTGTTTCCTCATCTGTAAAACTGGAGGTGGTAAGAGGAAGAGACCCATAGATAGGTAGGTTATGCCAAATAATTCTTTATATTCTTCCATTAGTAAAAGTCTGTAATTAAGTCTCAGGCTATCTGAGCAATAAAAAGGTCAGCTAGATGGTGCAGTGGATAGAGTGCCAGGCCTACCATAAGGAAGACTCATCTTCCTGAGTTTACATCTGGCTTCAGTTTTATTTTTTTTAATTTATTTTATTTATTTAACTAGTGACCCTGGGCAAGCCATTTAACCCTGTTTTGCCTCAGTTTCCTCATCTATAAAGAGGAACTGTAGAAGAAAATGACAAACCACTCAAGTATTTTTGCTAAGAAAAACGCTTTTACTCATGAAAGTTGGACATGACTGAAATGACTGAACAGTAGTTATGAAAAGGTACTGGATTTGGAACTCCAGAATCTAGAACCAATTTACCTGTGTATCCTTAAATAAATCACTTTACTTGCCCAGGCCTCATTTTCCTCATTTGAATAATGATGGATTTAGACTAGATGACCTCTTAGGTTCCATCTAATTCCAGGTCCATGATGGGACCGCTCTATTTTAATTAGCATAGACCTAGAATAGAAACGTTTGATGATTGGTTTATGATCCTATTTTGCTATAAATATTCTGGGAATGTACAGGACACATACTGTGGATTGGCTACAAGCCTGTCCTTCTGAAAAATCCCTAAGTTGTAGCTTCGTCCCTGCAGTTCTGGATCCAGGACTGTTTATTTTCCCATTATAACAGCAACAACAACAAAAAAAAAATCAGAAATTCACAGCATCTTTGATGGAAGAAGAGAAAAAAAAGTGTCTTTTAAAAGATTTCTTTTAATGTATTTGGAATTACCAGGAAAAAGTCCCAGAGATAAAGGTAGTTATTTCTGCAAAGTATGTCTGTTTACAATAATTATCAACTTTAACACTTAAGGTGGCTCTTAGATACATTCATTTTTTTCTTTTCCAAGGTGCCTCAAAGTTCTCCACTGTGATCACTAAGCATTCCCATTATCAACAAAACCTAAAGTCCCATCGAGCCTTCAAAACCGTCTTCTATCTGGAAAGAATCCTATTGTACTTCCCTCAAGGTTGATTACTGTTTTTCTGTGTTTGTTACTGTGTCTAGAGGCAGTCTTGTACACAAACAAATGCACCAAATCTGCCATCTAAAGATGAAATGCATTCTAACTTAATCTTACTGGCTTTCACTTTCTTCAGCTCTAAAATGAGGGTAATTGAGCTAACAGAGGTGTCACATACATAGACCTCAAGTCACATGTCTGACTCAGATTTGGTTCAAACAAGAATGAAATGTAGTTGGGGAAATATTTAAGGAAATAAGTAAAAATACAACAAAAACAGGTAAGGTTACATTTTAAAACAAGTCGTTAAGTCGCCCTCCAGGATTTCTTTGTGTGCATTAGTGGCCACCTGTTTCTATTTAAATTTGTCACCACTGGATTAGATGACCTCTAAGGTCCTTTGCAGTCCAGCTCTAAACCCTGAGATGATCACCTGTTTCATAGCAGAGGAAAGCAAAGTTAAATGATGAGGTATCCTGTGATATACCACACTCATACACCAGATTTACTTCTGCTGCCCAGTGGGGTGTGAGAGGGGTAGAAAGGTAAAAATCATCCCCAGGAGCTGAACTTGTTCTTAACTACTTGAACTCCTCTCTTCAGAGCTGACTGGCTTGCCTTTTTAATATACTTTCAATGCGTGTGGCTGATCTTCCCAGCTAATCGTTACATGCGTCCTGTGTGCCCTCAATCAAGCCCTACTAATCCTTTCAAGTTAAGAAACTCCCTCATTCCTCCTAAAAGAGTAAAGAAGTGTGCACGCGCCTTTACACTTTCTTTACTCTGGTCAATCCAAGTCTACAAAGAACACACCCTTTCTAAGATACAAATGGACCAAAATGGGAGGAAAAAAAAGTACATCGTTAAATACTGTCTCCTGTACTAATTACCGCACATACATGATACTCTGACTCCTTTATTACAAAATTGTCAGTGGCTCCTTAATACCTTTCAAGTAAATGCAAATTTCTTTGCCTGGCATTCAAAGGCTTCTACAACTTGGTACCACCCTGCTTGTCTAGTTAATCAAATTGAACTCTTCCCCCAACCAAACACAGACTAAACTCTCTCATACCCCCTTTAATTGGAAAGTCCTTCTGCCCTCTCTAAACTTGTTGAATTCATGGCCATCATTTAAATACTTGTTCAAGAATCAGACTCTCCAGGAAGCATTTGAAAATGCACCTACTCAAAATCTCAAAACTGTACACCCTAATGTCTCTGTCACCTACCATTATTTCAACAAGTTGGTTGGAGGGTACTAAAAAATATCAAAGCTCCCCTGTAAGACTCCCCACTACATTTGTTCATCTCTGCAAACAAATAGCATCTCATAGATCTCCCATCTACCTGGAGATTATTAAATGGTTGGGAAAAAAGAGACCAAAGACTATAGTTTAAAAGAATTGTAATTATTTGGCTTAGAGAAGGTGACGTTAATATGTCACTTTATAATAGTATTCAGTATATGAAGGACTATTATATGGAGGAGGAAGAAGACTGGCTGTTCTCCATCTTCACTGAGGATTAAACCAGAGCAAATGTGTTTACATTGAAGGAGAAACTTGGGATAAATGTAATGAGAGACTGAAAGCGATTCAAAGTGGTTATTGACTACAGAGTGTATTTCTTGAGAGAAGAAGGGTGAGCTCACATTTTGAAATGTTTTGGGTATGACTGTATCTTGACCCAGGCAATAACTGTCAGTCACTTGAAGCTGAATCTTCATTGTTCTTTCCAAGACAGGATATTGCAAAAGCAAAACCAATTCAAACAGATGCAAATAAATAAATTGCACTCTGAACTCATTTCTCTGGACCCTTTTATATTTGACTTTTGGTTTTGATTGATTATGTTACTAAGAAAGTTACCTTGTGCCTAGATTTCGTTAAATTCCAACATCTCCTTTGGTTTCTTACAGACATCAACTAAAATTAAAACTCCCTTACCTTATACACAAAACATTTCATCATACTAAGTGCCCATAAATGCTTGATGTCTTGGCTAATTGATCTGACACCACTCCCACCTTTATTATTTTCCCCTTATCTTATTTCCCCTTTTTTCTTTTTTTTAACATTTTCTTTTTTATTATGAACTTAACAAATATATCAATTTACAAATAATCCAAAATTGCATTGGCTATGAAGTCATGCACTTCTGCTATGCATGGTTTGAATGGGACAGGATGGGGAGCAGACCTCCAAGTCTGGAAGATCTGGATTTAAGTGCCATTTTGGGAATATAGTGGCTTTGTAACCTGTAATCCCTTAATATTTCAGCTCAACTCTTTAAGACAATAAGTTGCAAAGTACTAAATACCCACCTTTCCAAGCTTATCTCACACTAGTCTCCTACCCCAGTCTTCTACTAGTATACTGTGCTCCTAAAGCTAGATTGTGCTAATGCCCAAAAACAACCTGTGTTTTTTTCCTGTTTCTGTAACTTTACTAATGGTGTGTGTGTATACACAAATATACTATACATGTATATTGTGTGTACGGGGGGCAGGTAGGTGGTGCAGTGGATAGAGCACCAGTGCAGGAGTCAGGAGGACCTGAGCCACTTCAAATCTCACCTCAGACACTTGACACTTACTGGCTGTGTGACCTTGGGCAAGTCATTTAACCCCAATTGCCTCATCCTGGGCCATCTCCAGTTATTCTGATGTGAAGAGAAGTGAGGCTGGTGACCTGCACAGCCTTCCCTCACTCAAAATAAAGTCAAGTGCAAGTTATTCATTATTTCTCTGATGGTGTGGTCTTCTTCAGCAAAGAAGGATGAACATATACATACATACATACATACATACATATATATATACATATACATATGTATATATACACATATTTCTATATATATATACACATACATATATATGCATGCATTCATATGTATGTATATACATATTTGGTGAGAGAGAGAGAGAGAACACATTCTCTACCTACCCCTCACTTGTAGAATTTTCAAATATTTTCTAAGGTTAAGATGAAGTGACATCTTCTCCATGATGCTTTCCCTTATTCCCATAGTTAATAGCAATCTTGTCCACTTCAGACTCCTACATCAAACTTTTTATTTTTTATACCTCTCTAAAAAATTAGTCATATGCTATTTATACTTTTACATATAAACTTCACTTATATTAAAAATAATTTTCTCTTCTATTCTGTGTTCAGTTGTCTATGTACTACATCCTGTTTCAGGTCAGTTTCATTGGTGTGGGAACATCATATGAGTTTTTTATCTTCCACAGACTTAACACAGTGCTCACTATACCCAGTTGGTGTCTGCTCAATGTTTACTAAATTAAATTTAACTTGAAGGTGAAGAAACAGTCAAAGATCTAGTTTTTAATGCTAATTAGTTTGCGTTCTTTTTAAAAAAAATTTTGATAACTTTATTTTAATAGTTTCCTTTGTAATATTATGTATTTTATTTAGTGCACTTAAAAATGTTATTCTTAGAAGGGGTCCATGACACCAAAAACAAAGTTAAGAACCTCTGATCTAAAATTGTCTGATCTCTATTTGTATTTATGAAATGAATTGTTTTCATTGCTCTTTGGTCATGGCTGACTCTTTGTGACCCTGTATGGGGTTTCCTTGGCAAAGATAATGGAGCGATTTACCATTGCCTTCTCCAGTGTAATCCCCAAACAGCAAATCCCCAAAAAGACAAGAGACTTGTCTGCAGCTAGATTTTAACTTAGGTCTTCCTCATTCTAGGCCCTGTCTGTCTGTATTCATCCTTAGTTTTTGAAGAAAACCATGAGATCAGAGAAATGATAACATGACTTGCACTTGACTTTGTTTTGAATGAGGGAGGGTCATGCAAGGTTACCAACCTCACTTTCTCCTCCTGAGCTATCTGGATCCAGTGACCAGATATTCATCGGGATGACTGGAGATGGCCCAGGATGCAATGGGAGACGTTGGCCTTTGTGGACTGACCTTTTCAGGTATTCACTTAGAGGGAGGCAACGCCCATTGAGTGAATAGGTTTCTACACCCAGTGTTATAGTCCCTGAGCCATTTAGCTGCCTCTGACTCTCACCTGTCAGTCAATAGATATTTATTAATTACCTACTATGTGCCAAGTACTGTGCTGAATGTGATACCTATTCCTTGAGGTGTTGTGAAGATTAAATCAGATAATGTTTGTGTGGCATAGTGTCTCAGGTAAATTGAGCTACATACCCCAAGCACAATCAGCTTATTAAAAACAATGCACATAACTGTTAACAAAATGGGTCACAATGTCTGCCTCAGAAAAGCCAGCAACTCCAATGAGAAGGAGAGACCCTCTTTATTGACACAAGAAAGAAAGGGGTCTTGGTAGTCGTGGAATGTTAGTTACAATTGGCTATACCAAGAAAAGTGAGTTGGCATTCAGGTGAGGTTAATCATGCCTTCCCTGACAAAGAATGCTAATAATTTTATGGGACCCATCTGCCTCTTGTAATAGTTGCTAGTGGATCAAAACTAGCAGGCATGGTATCACCTCAGAAGAGATAAAATCTCCCCTAATTGTACAAGAACAGGCAAGGACAGATGGCATATCTTTTAAGGATGGTATCAGGTATCACAGAGGCTACCAGTTAAAGAAATAACATTTCTTTTAATTATACCCTTAAATGAAGTCAGAGGGAAAGATAAATTCCTGAGCTCAACTCAAGGATATACAAGGTGGCTCTAGGCAGATGTAGATTCAATTACAAAACTGATTCAGCATAAAATCAATTACACTGTAGAATCAACACAGTAGAAATCAGTATAGAAGCAACTAGAGGTAATATAAATTCTGATATTTTCAGTAGCTTTCTCAATGGGTCTTGCAGAAAAGCAAGAATAGACTTCTCTAGTCTCCTCCCTCCACCCTTAATCAAGGGATATTGGTTCCTGCCAGGAGAGGAAGCAGGAGGTTGAGGCCACTATGATTTCCTTAGAGAAAGGGGTACTGGAGTAAAATTAAATCTCAAATGCTCTCTTA
The DNA here is from genome assembly GCA_023548195.1 of Bettongia penicillata ogilbyi. Taxonomy (NCBI): domain Eukaryota; kingdom Metazoa; phylum Chordata; class Mammalia; order Diprotodontia; family Potoroidae; genus Bettongia; species Bettongia penicillata. The sequence goes on along the minus strand of JAJHZJ010000690.1, from coordinate 83,296 downwards.
AATATTTTTAGTCTAGGTGAAATAACTTTAAAGTTGAAGCTAAACTCCTTATCACTATTCAATAAAAAAGGGGGGCCCAAGTCTTTCTATCCAAGGCTTGATACCCTTCTGATTAATTTGATTAATTAGGGTACAGCATCTGCCTGAACAGAGGAAATGGAGGCACAGTTCAAATACAAAACCAAAAAGCATTTATTGGCAAGTACAGTACACATAGGGAGAATAGCATCACCTAGCCTGCTGTTCCAAAAATTTGGATTTTAGAGAGTTATATATATAGTTTTACAGCAAAGAGAAAAGAATAGGAAAAATATAGCATACCCAGAGCAAGGATGTTTGTACAAGATCTGTTCATGTGGGGCCAGTGTGAATTGCTTTGAGCCAGTCCTGTGGTTTTTGGGACAGCTCATGTGTTCTGTGTTCATCCAGTGGACATTAAAAAAGATCACTAGTATGTCAAACTCAAGCAACATCATTCTGTGTCCTGATTGGCTGATTTTAATTCACAGGTTATTTCAGCCTCTGCTGGTTAATAAGGTAAATCAAGAAAATCAAAGTGAGTGAAATGATTTGTTCCATTTCTAACTTCCTACCGGACACTCTTTCCACACACAGGAAATATTAAAGAAACCCATTTATCCATGTCAATAGCAAAACAGAAATAAAAGAAAATATACATATGAAAATACATAACAGATAATACAGATTGAAGGAACTCTCTCATTTGGAGCAAGATGTCTCAGCTCAACCAAGACACTTCCAGGTCTCATCCAAGGAACAAATCCCCAAAGTCTCTATAGCAAGCTAAAGACAGAGACATTATGAGAACCTTCAGTTCCTCTTACACTGGCTTCCTTCCAGAGTCTTTCTCTCTCTTCTGAAGAGAGGCTGGTATAATAGATCTCTTCTCTCAAAGATGGAAGCTGGAAGAACCAGGATTTCTCTCTTCTTTCCTTCTCACTAATTTTGTCCCATCCTGTAAAGTCAGGTTATCCTGGGTGTGTTAAGGTGTTTGCCTTTACATATGGCTTAGTCAGGATCTAAAGGAAAGTATGGGGGGTTGTGGGACTGGGATAATTTTCTGTTGTCTCCTAGTTGTGGTGGCTATGGTTCTGTCGAGCCCCAGGAGTAGCAGTGGCCTGAGGGAAAACAGGAGTAGGAGTGATGTGAGCAGGTTTTCCAGGTACTCAAAGCAGAGTCCCAAGGAAATAACCTCTCCTTCCCTCTCCTTATCCCACTAACAATCCTAAAGAAACAGACTGGAGCAGTGACTGGGTGAATAAAACAAGTCTGTGGGAGGTGGGCATGGCCAGAGACAGGACTTGAGTGGAGTAGCCCATGTAGCACCAACATGATATTCACAGTGCCCATAGTGGCCATGAATATCATGGTACAATTATGAATTGTGAAATACAACAGACTCTCTACAAGGAAAGTAGAACCAAAACATTTATTCAGATACCAGAAAGCCACATCCATCACAGAAACAAAAGTCTATACACAACAACAATGCAGAGAACAACACCATCCCCAAGCTTTCCCCCTGCTAGGCTTCCCACAAACAGCTCCATTAAACAAAATCACAAACAAGCTATTTCACACATACTAGTATGGAGCATGCATCCTTCCTAGCTCTGAATGCTATCATGACTAACTTCCTCCTGTTCCACCCTTTCTGTTCCACCCATTAAGCAAGCTTCTCCCATCACAGGTTCTATGTGACTCAGATATCCATGTGACCCAGGCAGGTCACATGGGCCTATTAATGAATGGGAAAGATCTCCCCATGTAAATTACCATTACGTGCAGCCCCAAGATCTTCTGTATTCATAACACAGTTCAGATCAGTGGTGAAACTGGTATCAAGAGAACTTTAACAGGAACGAGAAAACAAGTCTATGAAGCAATATTTCAGGCAACTGGTATCAACACAACTTTACAACAATAACAAGGATCACACAAAATAAGCACATGCAAAAAATATCTGAGTGGGGCTTAAGCAGAAGTACCCCATCATTCCTCCCTTTAATGAAAGCCCACCTCCCACAGAACTAAAATCTTGGGGTAAGGGGTGAAGGTCTCTTCTTCCATAGCTACTTCCTACTGAAATTGAGAGCTGTCCCTGTCCCAAGAGGTCCTATTTGAGGGATCAGTTCCTCAATCAGCATCCAAAGCCAGGTGGTCACCAGGTCCAGAGGTGACACATCACAGTCATGTACAGGGGTGACATCCAGCTTAAGCTATCAGGCATCTGCAGGTGGAAAGTAAGCCTGCAGAAAACAAATCTGACAAACAAGGTGAACAGACAAAAAACCAAAACAATTCTTTTCTTATCAATCTATTCAGACTTTGAATATGCTGGCTATTTTCTCTTCTCTCTCCAGGAAATTGATCTTTTTCACTGATTCTCACCATCCAAGGTACCAACAATTTTCTCATCCTTTCGATGAACTGATTCATAACATCCATGATCTCCTGGTGAGTAAAGTCCTCAATTACCTTCCTTCATAGTACTGACTGAACCTTGGCCTCCTCAATTGTTTCATTCTCCTGTGAGCCAAACTAACAACAGCTTTTTCTCTTACCACCTCCCAGACCTCCAGCTTGCTCTGCTAACGGAGAGTTTGAATGCTGCAAATGCTGCAAAAAACCTTCTCATGCAAACCAGCCAACTCCCTTTCCATCTGAGCTTTCCCTTCCTGCAGCTTATTTCTGCTTTAGGATATAATTCTATAGCGTGTTAGGAAGGCCCAGCCTCTGCTACACAGCCCTGCCATTTCTTTCCCTGGTACTACTGGCATTTCCTGCAAACATCTAAGTTTCTGGGTTCTCCCTTCTGTAGCCTTGGTTCTCAGTTTTCACAGAGCCCTGTGCCTTTAACTCATTCTCTTGCCAGGGAGGAATAAGGCAAATCCTCCTTCCCTGGCTCATACATTTCTTCTGTCTCCTCTGCTTTTCTGTCTCTAAATAGAGGTCTGACATTTCACAATCCCATCCCAGTCACCTTTTGCAGCTCCCATACAATAGCCACAGTGCCCACAGTGCCTATTTTCTATTTTTTATGCTATGTTTGTAACTTCTGCTTGTAATTTCTGTTTGTATTTTCTCTGAAGTTCAGGGTGCTGACTTTTCCCTAAACTAAGTAAATGATATATGTGTTTGATTAAAGCAAGATGGCTGACCACTTAAAAGATGCTTTCCTTTAAGAAAAGCAGGTCCAAGAACCTGTACTAACATATCATCCTGGGTATGCTAGGGTGCTTGCTGTTACACACCCTTTGATCTCCACCAAGGAAGAGAGTCCTCCTCTACCTAGGGTTATGGGCTTGGTCTACACTTGTAAAATATTTGTGTCCACACTGAAGAGGGGACCTTCCTCTCAGTTCCATATATATGTGTTTATATACTTTGAGGTGGGATTTTACTTTGAGGCTTACTTTTTGAAAGAATGCTGAATGCCAGAATAGACTCTGGATAGCTGTTAAGAAGCCCCCCAGCTTTAACAACCCAAATGTTGGTACTTCTCTCTGGTAACTATATGTGTATGTAATGGTCACAGTTGAATTTGTATGTTGATCTGTGATGTATGTATTTCTTATCAGTCAGTTGGAAGACCTATCTGCAGGTCTTGATTTCTCTGCTTGTATTTTCTCTGTTGGTGTATATGATTAAAGAAGATAGTGGACCCCTCAAAAGTTGCTTTTCTTTTTTAGAAAAGCAAATCTAAGAAAGAACCTGTGCTAGCATGCCTTCCTGGATGTGTCAGGGTGCTTGCTGCTACAGAAGACTGGAGAGGCAGGTGGGAGAGGGGTAGGTTATGAAAGGATTTGAATGGTAAACAGATAATTTTTTGGGATATGAACCCACATCTTTCTGATATCAAGTCCAAAACCCTATTTACTCTGACATTGCCACTTCTTTTTTAGCCAGATATCTGCATATTAATATACCTATCCCCTAGGTTCAGCACACAGGAACTTTCACTCTAAAAATTAAATAAAATAAAACAAATGAGTCACCTGTGAACTAAAAAAAAAAGCTCACCTCTAAAAAGTAAAATGAAACTAAAGAACAAACAGTGGTTGTAAGCAAGAAGCTTTCTTTATAACATTGAAGGAGGAAAACTAGATACCTATGTGCCAGGGCCTCCTAGAAGAACTGCTTTAGTGTGGACAGATCAATATTTACACTAGTGGCTATGCAGTGAACTATAGCCCCAACCATGAGGCGTAGCAGCCACACATGAGGCAAGTTAGATTCACAGCAGGACTTCGTGACCAGAACATGGTTCCTGCAAATGTTTGTCTGAGTTCCTGTGATGAACAAGAACTGCAGTATTGTTCAGTGGTATGAAGAGATGTGATACTGCAGATCTCTGTATTGGTGTGGTAGCTAAGATTATAAGTTTAAAGTCTTTAAAGCTCCTAAGGTAGATAGAGGAAGGAGCCCAGTATGAGAGAAACCTCCTAGAGGGAGAAGGTGGGAACCAAGCTGGTGTTTCCTTCAGAATGCAGAAAGAGAAATGCTAAGTCAACATGAGATCCTTGGTGAATTGGGTTTTGCTTAGGTATTTGCAAACAGTATTTTTGGTTTGTTTCTTTTTCTCCTCTACTCTCTTGATCATTGCTCCTGAATGAGTGACAGCAGAGTAGCTGGGGTGGTGCGGGCTGAGAAAGCCAAAGTTTGACATGTATTTTTTTTAAAGTACCCCATTAAGAATCATTATTTAACATTTATTGAGTAACCAAAATGTTCCAGGTTGAATAACAGGATATGAATTACAGTATTAAATGTAATCACATAATCCTCAGGAAAATGTTGGGCTTTTCAACTATCGTAAAAATAAGGAGCTGCCTGTCTTATAAGCCGATTCACATTCTGAGGAAGCCTATTAAAATGGCTGGATATCATGCTAAAAAGCTCCTAGCCTGCCTTTGGAGCAAGGAGTGGATTAGAAGCCGCACTACAGAGAATTCCTCAGACACGCTCAGAGTTAAATTCATGGCCTAATCAGGTGAGTTTTCCCCAAAGAAGTTAAGGCAGAGAGAGCCGAGGGGGTTTTCTTCTGTTCCCTGTGGTAAGGTGTCTCTGTGATGTCAATTAAAACAAAAATTCAGGCAAGGGAACGGATTAAGCATAAATATGTAAAAGTACTCGTGCTTCCTTAATTTTTCCCTTAGAAGATTCAGTGTCTCATCTGAGTTGTCTCCTGGGGATCTTGGTTTTGGTTTCCATATATTCCCTTACAAGCAGAAATAGAGATGGATAAGGAAGAAGTTGACCCATATTAGAGCACAAACAAAAGGCCCAGTTTTATACGAACAGGCTAAGTCAGGTGGTATGACTTGGGTCTGCAGATAACTGCCACAGGCTTAGAATACAAAGGCAGCATGACAGAAGGTATCCTTCAGGGTTCTGTACTGGCTCTTCTTCTTCATCTATTCCAGGGCTTCTTAAGCTTTTCTACTAGTGACCCTTTTTCAGAGTTCATTGGTGTTGCACAGCTTGAGGGCATGCATAGGGCACAGTGAGCATGCTATATGTTCAGAAGCAAGGTTGCAGTGAAGTCCTGAAGTGCAACATGAGCAGGCACTGCCAGAAACATCTCAGATTCATTACACGTTTGATTTTTACTTAATTTTGGTTACATGTACAGAAACTTTTTGATGCTGCCAAATTTTTCATGACCCTGTACAGGTTCACAACCTACAGTTTAAAAAACACTTCTCTATGCTGCTTCTCTTGATGATCTCATTAGTTCCCATGGATTTAATTACTATCTCTATGCTGATGACTCTCCATCTAACTTTGCTGGTCTTCAGTCTCTCATCTCCAACTGCCCTGCAGACATCTCAAGCTGAATTTCTGGTAGGCATCTGAACCTCAATGTGTCCAAGACAAAACTTACTGTCTTTCCCTCTAAACCCTTTCCTCCACCATCTTCCCTATGACTATAGAGGGCAACACCATCCTCCCAGTCCCTCAAGCTTGCCACCTAAGAGGTATCCAAGGTTCTTCACTATCTCTTGCCCCTCATATCCAAACTGTTGCCAATTCCTGTTAATTTCACCCCTGCAGCATCTCTCTAATACACCCCCTTCTCTCTTCTGACACTACCACCACTCTGATGCAAGGCTTCATCACCTCACACCTAGACTATTGTACTAGCCCAAAAGTAGGTCTGCCTATCTCAAATCTCTCCCCTCTTCAACCCATCTTCCATTCAGTCACTAACATGACTTTTTTTTAAAGGTGTTATTTTCTTCAGCATTTTTTGGGTCTCCTTTAGAAAGCTGTTGACTCATTTTTCATGATTTTTTTGCATCTCTCTCATTTCTCTTCCCAATTTTTTCTCCACCTCTCTGATTTTCAAAATCCTTTTTGAGCTATTCCATGGCCTTGAACCATTGTATATTTATTTTGAAGGTTTTGGACGCAGAAACATTGACTTTTACGTCTTCCCCTGATGGTAAACATTGTTTTCCTCATCCAAAAAGGATGGGAGAGAATACCTGTTCACCAAGAAAGTAACCTTCTCTAGTCTTATTTTTTTTCCCTTTTTTGGGCATTTTCCCAACCAGTTACTTGACTTTTGGGTCCTTTGTTAAGAGTAGGATATACTCTGGGGACCTGCAAGATCTCAGATCCTCCAAGATGGCACAATCAAGGGAGAGGAGTTCCCTCCGCAGCCTGGCTCACAGCTGAGATTCAGATCAGCTGCACAATTCCTCCAGGGGCATTAGGTGGGACCAGGGCCACACCACTCAGGGCTGAGGTTCAGATCAACTGCTCAGTTCCTCCAGGGGCTTTAAGCTGAGGGCTTCAGCAATGGAAGCTGGCTTCTGACTTCCATGGCCACCTCCACCACAGCCACCACTGCCACTGCTGCTGCTGCCACCACTGCTTGGGACCAGGGCTAGGGAAAGACCTTGGTCCCTTGTCACCTAGGTGAAAAAGCTCTCTCACTGACCTTTGAAGCTTTATTTGGCACTTGTGGGTTGAGGGGTCTGGGAACCTCTGCTGCTGCTGGGGATTCTGCCCCTGAGGCCTGCTCTGGTCCTGCTCCTCCTGGAGCCACATAGCCAAGGCTGGGTTGTGCTCCACTCTGCTTCCAGTGTGACAGACCTTCCCTGTCAGCCTTCCACGTCACCCTGGGCTGGAAATCTCTGCTGCTTTGTCATTCTGTGACTTCTGTTCTAGAATTTGTTGAGAGTCTTTCTTTACAGGTATTTTATGGACTGTGGGAAAAGAGCTAGAGTATGTGTGTCTTTCTACTCTGCCATCTTCACCCTGCCCCCAATTTTTTTTTTTTAAATACAAGTCTGACCATGTCACACATACCCCCTACTCAATAGCAGCAGTGGCTTCCCAGTCTCCAGGAATAAATACAAAGTGCTCTGTTTGACATTCAAAACCTTTAGTCCCATCCCACCTTTTCACCCTCCTTATACCTTATTCCCCTTTATATACTCTTCTGTCCAGTGGCACTAGCCTCCTGATTGCTCCACAAATAAGATACTCCATCTCTCAGCTTTGGGCATTCTCTCTTGCTGTGATCCTAGAAAACAATCTCTCTTTCTCCCTCCCTCCCTCCCTTTCCCTCTCTCTCTCTCCCTCTCTCTCCCTTTTTCTCCCTCTCTCTCTGTGTCTCTCATCCCATCTAACTACTGACCTCCCTACCTTCAAGTCCCAACTAAAACCTGGAAGCCTCTGCAACCTCTCCTAATCCCAGTGCCTCCCCCTCTTATTTCCTATTTATTCTTTATACAGCTTGCTTTGCATATATTTGTTTGCATGCCATCTTCCCCATCAGATTGTAAGCTTCCTGAGGGTAGGGACAACCTTTTGCTTTTTTTTGTATTCGGCACATATTAAATGCTTGTTGATTGATAGAATGATTGATGGCATTAAAATCAGTAAGATGTGGGTTCAAGTCCTTCTTCTGACACATACTACCTAAGTGAATGTGGAATCTTCCAAACCTTGATCAGATGTTTCAACACTTGTCTTCAACCTTATGGTTGCTGGTTGTTTGTTAGATTTTTCTATCCCCTGCCTTTCTCTGCTGATCATAGCTGGGAAGCTTGAGAAGAGAATCTGTTGCTCTATTCCTTGGTAAAGAAAGGTAATTTAATCTGTGGCTAAACAGATAAACTCGGCCATGGAAAAAGAAGAGAAGACAAGACAAGGCCCAGCCCCTAGGTCGGTGATCCAATGTGATTTCAGTTCCTAGCTATAGAATCATTTCCTCAAAACTTGGCAGAGCCCCTAAGACTCCAAGGCAATGGGTTCATCATTGGAATCCATCTCTCTCCCTCTCCAATCTGGCTAAATAGGCCTTCTCCTTGTTCCTCACACATGGCCCTCCATTTCCCAAGTCCATTCCTTTGCACTGGCCATCCCCCATGCTTGAAATGCTACCACCTCATAAAATTCCTAACTTCCTTCAAGAAATTGCTTACACCTTCATGAAGACTTTCCTAATGTTCCCTTCATCCCTGGCTTCTATTTGTTTTGAATTTATTCTGTATGTGAGAGTAGGGATAGTTTCCTGTTTTCACACCCAATCCACCCAACCCTACCACTCAGAGGCAGGTAGTTACAGTAGATAGAGTAGTGGGCCTAGAGTCATGAAGACCTGAATTTAAATCTAACCTCAGATATTTACTGACTGTGTGACCCTGGACAAGTCACTTAAACTTTGTTCTCCTTAGTTTCCTCAGGTGCAAAATGGAAGTGATAAAAATAACTCCAGCCTCATAGGATTTATTGTGAAAAGAAAATGAAATATCATTTGTAAAAAATCACTTAGCATAGTACCTGGCACATACACATATGCATGCATGTTTATGTATTTGTATGTATATGTGTGCAGGTACTATATATAAATGCTTATTTCTGCTTCATAGATTCCCATGTAATTCTCTCATCCCAAGGAATTATGGCCCTAGATACTTTTTAGGGAAGACTAAACCCATTACATCTAGCCAGACTCAGTCAGTGCTTCACATCCCATCAAGTCATCTGCCACTAGGAAACAAAAATCTAACCAGTTTTCTTACCATCTTCCCTCCCATACTCTGCATGCCTTGTCCTGCCTAAAATTCTTACTGTGGGACTAGTAATCAAAAGCATATGAGGGGCGGAGCCAAGATGGCAGAGTAGAAGGACACACGTTTACGAGCTCCGAACCCACAACCCATAGAATTAAGGTAACATAAATTCTGAATCACTGCAGGGGCTGCATAAATATAGGGGAAGAGATTTCCGTTCCAGTGAGCCCTGGAGAGCCATCCCCGGGGTCCGTCGTGCCCCGGAAAGTGGACCCCACCCCAACGTTGCCCTGGCCGCGGCCCCAGAGAAGCTGACCCGAGCAGGCTTCAAAGACAGAAGCTCCGACGGAAGCCCCGGCAGCCGGGAAAGTCCCTCCGCCCACAGAAGCTACAGGTCAGTAAGAGAGAAAGCTGGGCTAGGGGAGGGGAGCGGAGCGTCTCCGTGACTTGGGCCCCCTCAGGAGGAAGCGGCGGCGTCAGAGACGGGGGCAGGAAGCGGCGGAGGCAGAGGAGTGGGCAGAGGGTGAGGCAGCAGCAGCAGCAGGCAGGATCTTCATTACTGAAAGTCTTTGCAACCTGAGGGAGCTGAGCCTGGGAGACGGCCCTGCCCCCACCCAGCTCTATTACTGAAGGCCTCCGTATAAGCCCCTGATGGAACTGAGCCTAGGAGGTGGGCCCCCCACCCTGCCCCCATCCGCTCCGTTCCTGAAAGTCTCTGCATAAAGCCCCTGAGGGAACTCAGCCTGGGAGGCGGCTCTGCCCCCACCCCAGCGCCAATTTGAATCTCAGAGGCCAAGCACTAGCTGGGCGGATCCAGGCGGGGGTGGACAGGAATCTCAGAAGTCAAGTAACTGGATGGGAAAATGCCTAGAAAAGGGAAGAAAAATAAGACTATAGAGAGTTTTTTCCAACAAATGCAAATGATCCCGACCTTCGGATCTGATGGCGAGAACGAGGACGTATTCTTGCCATCAGGGAAAGATGTGGAGGGCGGGGCCTCAGTACCCCAGACACCCCAGGGGGGTGGTGGGTGGGCTCAGGCCTTGGAAGAGCTCAAAAAGGATTTTGAAAAGCAAGTTAGACAGGTGGAGTAAAAACTGGGAAGAGAAATGACACAGATGCAAGAAAAGTATGAAAAACGGGTCAATACCTTGGTAAAGGAGACGCAAAAAAATGCTGAGGAAATTAACACCTTGAAAAATAGGCTCACTCAATTGGCAAAAGAGGTTCAAAAAGGAACCTCTCCTCAATGAGGAGAAGAATGCTTTCAAAAGCAGAATGAGCCAAATGGAAAAAGAGGCTCAAAAGCTCACTGAATTTAATAGTTCTCTCAAAATTAGAATGGAACAGATGGAGTCTAATGACTTTACGAGAAACCAAGAAATCACCAAACAAAACCAAAAGAATGAAAAAATGGAAGAGAATGTGAAATATCTCATGGGAAAAACAACTGACCTGGAAAATAGATCCAGGAGAGACAATTTAAAAATTATGGGACTACCTGAAACTCATGATCAGAAAAAGAGCCTAGACATCATCTTCCATGAAATTGTCAAGGAAAACTGCCCTGACATTCTACAACCAGAGGGCAAAATAAGTATTGAAAGAATCCATCGATCACCACCTGAAAGAGATCCAAAAAGAGAGACTCCTAGGAACATTGTGGCCAAATTCCAGAACTCCCAGCTCAAGGAAAAAATCTTGCAAGCAGCTAGAAAGAAACAATTCCAATACTGTGGAAATACAATCAGGATATCTCAAGATCTAGCAGCTTCTACATTAAGGGATCGAACGGCGTGGAATAGGATATTCCAGAAGGCAAAGGAACTAGGACTCAAACTAAGAATCACCTACCCAGCTAAACTGAGTATAATACTTCAAGGGAAAATATGGTCTTTCAATGAAACAGAGGACTTTCAATCATTCTTAATGAAAAGACCAGAGCTGAAAAGAAAATTTGACTTTCTAACACAAGAATGAGAAGAAGCATGAAAAAGGAAACAGCAAAGAGAAGTCTTAAGGGACTTACCAGAAGTGAACTGTTCACATTCATACAGGGAAAGACAATATTTCTAACTCTTAAAACTTTTCAGTATCTGAATAGTTGGTGGGACCACACATACACATGTACACGCATGCACACACATACACACATGCACACACATATAGAGACAGAGAGCACAGATTGAACTGAATAGGATGGGACCATACCTTAAAAGAAATTAAGGTAAATGGTGAGAGAGAAATGTAGTGGGAGGAAAGAAGGGGAAATGGAAGGGGGTAACTATATGTCATTTAAGAGACAAGTAGGAGATGTTTTTAGTGGAGGAAAAAGAGGAGAGCTGAGGAAAAAAAAAACAAAAAACAAAAAACAAGAAGTTTACCCTCATCACATTTGACTAAACGAAGGAGTGAAATGCACACTCATTTTGGTATGAAAACCTATCTTACAGTATAAGAAAGTGGGGGAGAAGGAGATATTGCGGGGGGGGCAGGGATGATGGAAGGGAGGGCAAAGGGAGGAGGGAGTAATTGGAAGTCAACACTTGGGGAGGGACAGGATCAAAAGACAGAAGAGAAACAAGGAGGGGCAGGTTAGGAGGGATGGTAATCCAGTTAGTCTTACACAACAAGACTATCAGGGAGGTCATTTGCAAAACTACACAGATATGGCCTATATTGAATTGCCTGCCGTCCCAAAGGGAATGGGTGGGGAGGGAGGGATGGGGAGAATTTGGAACTCAAAGTTTTAGGAACAATTGTTTAGTATTGATGTTGCAACTAGGAAAGAAGACGTACAGTTAATGAGGAATAGAAAGTCATCTGGCCCTACAAGAGAAAAGAGAAGATCGAGACAAGAGAAGGGAGGGATGACAGAAGAGAGGGCAGACTGGAGATAGGGAAAATTAGAGTGCTTGGGGTATTTGGGTGGGGGGAGGGGATAAAAGGGGAAAAAAAATTTGGAACCCAAAATTTTGTGAAAATGAATGTAAAAAGTTAAATAAATAAATAAATTTAAAAAAAAAAAGCATATGAACAATTTCTACTTGAAAGTATGTGATATGTGGCTGCTTTATAGCTGCATTCATAATTCCTGTAACTCCTAAAACTAAAATTTCCTTCTCTGGCCACACCATTACTATGTGTCCCAAAAGTCTTAGTGCTTTAAGCTTTGCCAGACACACTTCAAATATGCACTGAGACTTTTGGGACACTCTCTATGTTCATTTCCCTCATTGGAATATAAGCTCCCAGAGGATAAAGGCTTTTATACTTTTATATTTGCATTCCAGTGCCTAGCACTGTGTTTAGCTCATAATGGGCATTTCAATGCTTTTTTCATACACTCATTTTTACATTCTTGTTCATAAGTAGATGTCTACAACCCTCTCTGTTACTATACTAAAATCCAGAGCTTAAGTCAACATTCACTCACTACTGTGATACTCATTTCCTTCCTCATCTACACGCTGTCTGTGTGGGACCTGAACAGATTCTACAAAACAGGGATGATCTTAGAAGGGTCTCTCTCCACTGTAACATAGAGCCATTTTCTTCCTATTCCCTAAAAAGCCAACACATTCAGACTTTCTGACAATGGGAGATTGTTTCCTTGTTTTTTTTTCCCTGAAGCCTCTCTATTTATAGCTTTCAAATGTTGCCAGGTATCAGGTGAGAGTGTGAGGGCGTTGGAAAAATATTATTATTATTAAGCCGTGGGATGTATCACTTCAAGTTTCTAAAAGTGCTTTACAACTGCATTTTATTAGGGGTTCCTGTAAAGTATTCTTTGCGTTTTAGGCAAGCCTAATGATTTACAGTAGCACAAGAACACAACAAAAGCCTCCTTCTGAACTCAGCTGCTAATAACTAAAGAATAGGGCATAAGGGGATCATGATTCAAAGTGAGCCCTTCCACACAAAGGGTCTGCTTTAGCTGGAGTGTCGTGATAAAGTAGAGAAGCCGTTAGGCCTCCAATACCTAAGAAATACAGTTAGTGCTTTAAATGGTATCTCAGATCATTTTAAAACTCTTCTTTTTACCTCTTCCCACCCCAACACACACACACACGCACACACACACACACACACAAGTTCATCAAGTTTAGACTATTCATTTAGAAAATAACAATAACTTTAATGAAGAAAGCTCTATTTCTTTTGTAGAATTAGGCTAAACAGAAATGAGAGCCACAAAAAGAAAACTATATTGTCAGTGCAAGGAAAACAAAATGCTTTACTTGTGTTCTTTGGGAATCAGAAATGATGCATTACAAATCAATTACTGGTCAAACTTTAGCTAATGATTTATTCACAAGTCTGAAGAACACTGCTTGTTATTTATATATACTTGTTATATAAACCCCAACTTGTCCTGCTTGAAAAATACAGTTACCTGGCCACAGAGGAATGGAAAGAGTGGGGTTCTGGGAATTGACTGAATGTGAGTTTCCTGAAGCATAAACACATATCAGGAGTGCCTAATCATGGCCATTTAGGACAAAGTGAGAGCTAGTCTGGAAGCCCAGGTTAGAGGAAGGATTAAGAGCTTGATTTTTAGGAGCAGAACTGATGGAAATAGATATGTTAAGCTGTCTTGCTTAAATGATGCTATGATTCTCACTACATGCATATGTTATATGATATACATGAGAAATATATTACATGTATGTAGTGTTTTTATGCCATCAAAAGATTAAGAGTCTTTTGTTCTCAGATCTCTCTTCCCCAGAGATGAGAAAATATTATTTGCCCAAAAAGGAAATGAGTCGTCAGAGAAATATGTGACTTCTGCACATCTCATTCAGCCCTTGGGATTAGCAAGGCCCAGGAGCCAGCCTCTGGCTGTTACAGTGACAAAGGCCTCCAAGGGGAATACAGGCAGGCAAGCAAGCAACAAACCTCTATGAAATGCTTATAATATTCAAAAAGTATTTAGCACAGAGCTGGCACATAGTAGATGTTGTATAAATGCTTATTCCCTCCTTCCTCACTCTCCACCCCTACTATGTACCAGACAAAGACTGTGTTAAGTGATCAAATTCAAAGTTAAAAGTAAAAGTAAAGTGAATCTCTGCTCTAAAGGAGGTGATATTTTATTGGGAGAAAAGAGCATATAAAGGGAGCTAAAAAGTGGGATGAAGGGAGTAGGTACCCCAGCAGAGCATGGAGGCAAAGTCCAGATAGCCAAGAGGCCAAAGAAACATGGCTAGTCTAGAATCTTCCTGTTAATACAAGACTCCGGAAGGAATTCACCAATGGAAGAAGGGCAGCAGTACGAAGAAAGGATATTCCAGGGTGGGAAGGCATCTGAGTCTCAGTGGGAGAAGGGAGCTAGTTTGGAGAATAGATTTGAGGAAATGTCCCTTAAACCTGAGACAACCTCTCTCCATTTACTTTGGTGAGACTATCTCAGGCAACTTAAATCCACTGCGTAGGAGGAGCACTCTCAGATTTGTTCAGTATTAAAGACAAAGATAGATACATAATTGAATGCAAATGCCTAATAACAAAATGAAGGGAAACAGAGATGGGTGAGCAGAACTTGACATGATACTTCTCTGGCTTTGGGAGAAACCCCAGGGTTCTCTGAGTGCCTCCATCTGCATTAACATGACTGATCCAAAGCTCTGAATGAAAATTCTAGACCACTTCTGACTGGGAGTGACCAAGATTTGGCCGTATGGATCAGGACCTTACATGGTTGCTAAAGGAAATGGACTATAAAGCCTCAGGATGAGAATGTGTATACTGGATGTTGATATTAACCTAAAATTAGTTCTGATACTATTATGTCCTTTTAGGTGACCTTGAACACATGTAGATAAAACAAAACAAAACAAAAAAACAAAAACAAAACACATGCAGATAGGGAATAAGTGGGCACAAGACTACTTATTAGTACTCTCTGGGCTAAAATAAGAATGTGAAACACCATAGCTTAGAAATGAGTAACAAAAGCCTGAGAGGGGTCCTGGGAGCCACCTCCCTCTGCTGCTTTAGTGTTGCTAATTACATATAGTAAAAGTTTTGACCATCAGATAAGGACACTTAGCTGTAACACAACTACACAGCTACAATCATGTTCTAATCCTTGTGCATTTTGAGGGAAATTAGACAATAGGATCATATAATACTGAAGTCTTTTAAATGCAGCTATTTCCTAAATGTCAGTTCTTAAATCCTCTGCTCTTCTCTTCTATTTTCTGCCTCAGAGATGACTTCTGCTCCCCAGGCTTCAAGTCTCATTTCCATGTGTATGACTGCTAGCTCTGTATAGTCCTATTCTCTCTCTAGCATACCTGTTGAATACATCCATTTAGCTGTGCTACCTGAATCACTTCAACCTTAAAACTAAACTCCTCTTTCTCTAAAAGATATAGTCCCATTTTCACTAATGATGTCACCATTTTTTCCAAATACACGTGACAGAGAACTCAGTATCATTTAACTGGTTTCTCTCCTTTGCCCCCTATTCTAATTAGACACCAAGCCCTATTGATTTTTTTTCACGATATTCTTTGCATCCATTACCCTCTTTCTCTTCCCATTGCTATCAATATTATCCAGTTCTTATGCCGTCATACCTATACTATTATAAAACCTTTCCAAATGGGTCTGACATAGTAGGTACATGTTAAATGCTCATTGACTCCACTTGTTGATTTCATTTTCTCTCCTTCTAATCCATGTTGCTCTGTCATCAAATTCATCTTCTTAAAAAACTGCTTTGACCATCCATTTCTTCATAGAATGAATGTCCTATTAAGTATAGTGCCTGCTAAGTCAAACATAAAGAATAGATACCTTAGCTTGGCTATTAAGGTTTCTCACACTTTAGCACCAAACTACTTTTCTAGCCTTTTATCTCCTACAAGACAAAGCATGGCTTCCCATAAAATGATATAGAGCAGAAGTGTCTCTAGGCCAGTGGGGGAACCAGATTAAAAGATAGTTGGGAAATGTCTAGCAAAATAAATAAAAATACAATGCAATAGATAGTATTAATTTGTGGTTTTCGAAGTCAGTAGTGGCCAGCAGGGATCCATTTCTCTTTGAGTTTGACACCACTACAATAGAGGACAGAGGGCTGGCCTTGGAGTGAGGAAAGCTGGGCTTCAAATCTCACCTCTGATATAAATATATATATAGGCTGAATGACTTTGGGTAAATCATTAAACCATTAGTATCCAGGAAAATATTCTAGGATTATGAATTGCATAATTCATTATGGCATTAGTAGAGGTTCTTCTTTACCTAGAGTTTGTTCCATGATTCAAATAACAGATCTAATAAAAGGAAAGAGAGAGGGAGGAAAATGGGGAAGGAGATTAGGAGGAAGAGAGTTAAGAAAGGAGGGAGAAAGGAGGAAAGGGAAAATGGAAAGGAAGGAAGGAAGGAAGCACTTGTGTGTTTTCCACTTATAGACTGTCTCCCAGAATGCTTTGAAGCAAAGAATAAATACTAAAGGGAACTTTCTAAAGCCTGTGGGTTGTGATACATGGGCCTACAGGGCACATAAGCTTAAAACGTAAAAGATCAGAGATCCCGATAGGGAGAAATTGAGAAGTATGGTCGTTGCCATGGACATTATATTTTTGCCAATATTAAAGAATGACAGTAAGTAGCCCACATAGGTCAAATAGACATGAACTGGATGCTGGTATCTGCAGCAGATCTCAACAGGTCAAGCAAGTTCACTTCCAGTTAAAAAGACAGCAGATGAGGATATCTAGGTGTCTATGACTATTCGAGCCAATAGAAAACTAGCTTCAAGCCAGCCCATGATGAGTGTCATTCTTCCCTAACCCCATTGGGAATCAAGAGATAAGGACATGAATTTTCTGATCTTTATTTTTTGTATTTTTACTCTGCAGCAAAAAGCTATGATGGAAAAATTGAGGTTTTCTGAATTACAGTCCTGAAGCATTTGTTATTTACGTTTTCTTACAATCAAAAGATTCCTACAAAAGGAAAGACATGAGGTTAGCAAAGACTTGTGGGGCAGGATGTTGGGTTGATTGGCTGTAACTCAAATCCATGGTCCTTACTAATAAAAGAGGCTTATACAGTCAGACTATTATCATATACCTTAACATTCAGTCACAGCTAAATCTCACAATAATTTCTTGAAATCATAGCATAAGATATTAAGTCAATTACCTAAAATAAAAATTAGAAGGTTGGGACAATTAAACTTAGAACTTGAACCCAAATGGCACTGACTTCCCTGAGTCTATTGCCTGGAACTACTTACAGTTTATTCCTTGAAACTAATGGTTCCTTGTAATGTTATTTCCTCTACTGTCAGGTTTCCATGGACCTAATTAATGCTGTTAGTAGTGTTTGCCTCAAATAAAAGGCTTAGTCAAAACATTTTGTATAAATAAACAAAATCGAGCACACATGAGTGTAATATAGAAAGTGCATAGAACTCAGAATCACATAAGAACCTGAGTTCTAATCCAAGATAAAATAGTTACTATTGGTATGACCTCAGAGAAGCCAATTAACCTTTCTGGGTCTCAATTTTCCCATTTTTCAGAAAAATGGTTGGATGAGATGACTGCTAAGTTCTCTTCTAATTCTAAACTATGATCCTATGATCTTGGATTGTCTTTTATAATTTGAAAATAGCCAGTGGCCTTTCAGTAGCTCAGAGAAATGTAGATTCACTTGATATTGCTTCATATTGATCTTTCTGTTCTTCTTAGCATTAATTCATCTGCTTCAAATAAATTTTCCTGTGACAAATATCAGAATTTAGAGAAAATATTTAGAAACATCAATAGCAATGAAGTATTTGCATCCCTTAGTACTCTGCATGACTTAATAACAAGGAGATGTGTTGTACTAACAATACACGTGGTCAAAAGGTCATCTTATAGGGGGGAAAAGGACTAATTAGTTTGTTTTCTTTTTTTTTTTTTTTTAGGGAAAGGTTGCCTTTTAAAAATACAACCCAATGTACATCCATCTAGCATAACTAGACCTAAAAAAACTCCAAGAAATATAAAAGGACCCACAGGTATAAAAACACTTATGGTGGCACCTTTATAATGGAAATAAAACTGGAAAGTAATGGGGTGTCCATCAACTAAGGAATGGTTGAATAAGCCATATACATATGAATACAATGGAGTAATATTGTGCACTATGAAATAATGAAAGGAACAGTTTCCAAAAAGACTGGGGAGACTTGTACAAATGAATGCAAAATAAAATGAACAGAGCAAGGAGAAAAATGAATTCTACAAAAACATATAATTGTAAAGACAACAACTTTGCAAAATTTAATAATTCTGACTGATGCAGTCAAAGCCATGATTACAAAGGACTAATGAGGATGCATGCCATCTACTACCTTACAAAGAAAAGCGAATGAGGCATACATTTTTGAACATAGCCAGAGTGGGAATTTGTTTTTCTTGACTGCAGACCACCAACACGGGTTTTGATTTTCTTCTTTTTTCAATGAAAAGGGGTGGGGAAGTTGATGGGTTAAAAAAATAAATGTTTATTAACTGAACATTATTAAAGTGAAACATTAAAATAAATTAGCATAGTCATGAAAATAGGTCTGTGCCATATATAAAAATGAGATTAGAATTAGATCAAAATGAAATATTTAATTTGATCCTCAATGTCTGTGATCATAACAGAATTCCTGCATTAGAAGGGACACAAAAGGTCATCTAGTTCAATAGCTGTTCCATGGGGGCAGAGAATATGTTTTGTAGCTCCTAGTATCTATCACAGTGCTCTGTGCCCAGGAGGTATTTAATCAATATTTATTAAATTAAACCATTAAATTAAATAAAATAATTATTTAAATTAAATTTTAAAATAAATTAATTATTATTAAATTTAATAATAATTAAAATTATTAAATGGACCCACTTTATAATTCCCCAACAAGTGTCGTACAGCTCTTAGAGAACTCTGGTTGAGAACGTCGTTAATGTTCTCTTAGCTGGTTCACACAATACAAAACATGACTGGGGTTGTGGGAAGGGACACGGTTGGTCAATGAAGGCAAGGTTCAATGAGATATGGCTATGGATCTGGGAGACCTCTAATAACATAATGACTGATTGCTGGACATAGCCTTCAGGGAAAAGGAAATGACTCTACCAATTAGTATTAAGAGAAACAAATTCCATACACCCTTAGCCAGCCCTTGAATTCTATCACCAATCACCACTGACATTACAAAAACAAATCTTCATACTGTTCAGGTTGCCACATTTTTGTGGCCTTTTTTTTGTTTTTAATGATTTCAGGGTTTTTCTGGATATTCATTTTAATCTTCAAAATACCGTTCCCAGCTTTTTCATGAGGCTTAAGCAAGTGATTTAAAAAACATACACATCAAAGTCACTATAAAGGAGCTAGAATACACATAATCAGCTTCTTCTGCCCAAATTTGTCTCCCTCTGCTTATTCCTACCACTTTCAATGTGGGAGAAAGGGTTAAGGGAAGTAGAATTTGCTAAAGTGAGACTGGAAAAAATCAGAGAAAAAAAAGAGAAGAACAGTGACTTGCAATCCACATTCCAACTCAGTCCCCACTGCTGGATCTCTTTGGCTACTGCCAACCTAGTTCAATTTAGTGTCAAATAGCTGGTCTGTCTCCCATCCCCAATGCCTTGGCTAACACCTGCACTCCAGATCTCTGCCTTGATTGCCACAGCTCCACGGATATGGCCCGGACCATCATGGCATTTCAAGTCACTTCCCCTGACACATACTAAGAATTCTCAGGCTTATAAGCACTACTACTCTAGGGTGGTATAGCAGCAAGAACCCCAGCATGTGGTTATTAGATCTGTTTTTCTAAAAGGAAAACAACTTTTCAGGGGTCAAGAATCTTCTTTAATCACATATATCAACAGAAAAAATACAAGCAAATAAATGAAGACCAAGAGACAGGGCTTCTAACTGTCCAACCATAGGCAATACATTTATCGACAGATCAACAAACATTACATATATAGTTACCAGAGAGAGAAGTACCAACATCTGGGTTTTCAAAACTGGGGTGCTTGCTGCTATATATGGTGCAGGCAGGCAGGATCTGCAAACTAAAAGGAAAGTATTGAGGCTAGGATAGTTACTCAATATTTTCAAGTCATGGTAGCTCTGGTTCTGCAGATCCCTGGAGCAAGAGCAGAGAGCTGCCTGCTTGCCAACCCTGGTAAGGTTAGCCATACCAATAGGAGCAGATAGCTGCCTGCATAGAGCCCCCAGGCTAGAGCAGGGGCAGACAGCTCCTGCTGGAGGAAGAACCCCAGAGCTTAGAATTCAGTCACAGGGCAAGATAAAAACTGGGCAGCAGGGTACAAGGTACTGAGCATGCTTTTTTGCAGTGTTCTCCTGGGATGGTTGGGGACCCAGCGGGTAGAGTTGTCTATGGTGCGTGGGAGTGAGTGCTGTGGACACCCAAGGACCCCACCTTGTTGGCTTTGCTGCCCGGCCACATTTTGCGACTTTGGAAGTGGGAGCTAGAGCAGTGCTAAGACTGGGACTTGGCTCATTAGAGCCTGCCTGCACCTTAGAGTGTCAGGAGGAAGCCTACAACCTGCAGTGTGGAAAGGACACTCTGCCAAGGACTGTATTTGGACATTTTGTTTTGAATTGACTGTGACCTAGAAGTGGAGTATGATTAGTTCTGATGTTATATAACTTTGTGTTTGTTTAAGGTGGTTTGGCCACTCTAGCAATGTTATGTTATGTATCCTGCAAATGTGGAGTCAGATGTCTTTATTTTGTGGGAATTAGGTTGTGTTTACTTAAAGAGATGTTAATGCCTACTCAAATACAAGTTGCCTGTGTAATGGATGTGAAAGATCTTGGGGCCAAATGTGATTTGTTAATGAGCTTTATGTTAATGAAAGATCTTACCCCATTAATAGGTCTCAGGTGGAACCCATTGGGGGAGGCTTGTTTTTGTAGGAAGGCCCATACCTTTTGTCTATATACGTATATACATATATATGTAAGTATGTATGTAAGTATATATACACACTGACATGAGGTTTTGTTTTGGGGGACTTGGAAGAAGGTTCATGTGCCAGGTGAGACTCTGAGTGGCCACGCCCCCTTCCCTCCCACTTTGAAAACCCAGATGTTGGTGCTTCTCTCTCTGGTTAGCTATGTATGTATGTAATAGTCAAATAGTTGGATCTGTCTATTTGATCTGTGAGGAATGTATTGCTTATGGTCAGATGGTTAGAAGATCATGTTAGATGTGTCTTGGTCTTTATTTCTCTGCTTACATTTTCTCTGTTGGTGAATGCAATAAAAGAAGATTGTTGATCCCTTAAAAGTTGCTTTCCTTTTAGAAAAGCAGATCTAAAAACCTATGCTAGCAGGCCCTCCTATGTATGCTAGGGTGCTTGCTGCTACAGCTGGATCAAAAGAAATTCAAGGAGATTGGAACAGGTATGTTCACATACATTCCCTTCCTTCCCTTGTGTCCTCAGTGATCTATTTCTCCCAGTCAATTTTTAAGAGACATTAGGAGTACCTGCTACCCAGAGTTCTAGAAAATTTAAAGAGCAAAAGGATGAAAAAAAATGTTTTCATTACCAACTCCAGATTTTTTTTTCAAAGGTTTTGCAACTACTTGTGGTATCTTATGCCTCTTAGGAGAACTCTTTCATTAAGGGCATTTTACAAAGACAGCACACTACTATAGAAATCAGTTTACTAGGAATCAATTTATTAAAGAAAAAAATTACAAGGAAATTTGTTTTATTTTTAGTATGGAAAACCTTATTTACTTTCATCAAGAAAAAGATCAAAATAAGGGAAAATACTGTCCTTTGAAAGACATCATATACTTATTAAATACCTACTATGTCTAAAGAACTATGCTATATGATGAGGTAAATAGGGAAAAACAAAGGTAAATAACATATGACCCAACATTCTCAAGCAGCTTCATACATACACACACATAAACATATATACACATGCATATCATATATGTGTATATATATATACATGCACATATATTTAAACTTTTTTCTGATGAATAAAAATCCATTTTCTCTCCCTCCTACTATATCCTCAACCATTGGGGGAAGAAAAAGAGACAATGGAAGAATGGGGGGAAACCTTGAAACAAATTCATGTAGTTAAGTCAAATCAAATTTCACATTCCATGTCCAAAAATACGTGTCATTCTGTACCATGAGTCCATCACTATCAAGAGATAGGTAACATGTTTTCATCCTTGCTTCTCTGGAATTGGTCATTGTGTTGGTCATTGTGTTGACCAGAGTTTTAAAGTTATTAGAAAAATTGTTTTCCTGGTTCTTGCTTCTTTCTTCATCAATTCATACAAGTCTTCCCAAGTTTCTCTAAAACCTTCCTTTTTATTGTTTCTTATGGAGCAATAGCATTCCATTACATTCACATATCACGATTTATTCATCTATTCTCCAATTAATAGGTACCATTATCACCGCCATGATGCTCTTAGTTTCCATTTCTTGGCACTACAAAAGAAACTACTAAAATCATCTTTGCACATATGCAACATTTTTTTCTTTAATCTCCTTGGGGTGTAGAACTTGGCAAATAAGCTTAGTAGTGCTGATTCAAAGGGCATAAACATATTAGAAACTTCTTTGGGCATAGACCCAAATTGTTTCCCATAATGACTGCACCCATTCAGAGCTCCACAAAAAATACATTAACATGACTATCTTCCCCTCCAGCATTCCAACATTTGTTTCCCATTTTCTCAATGTTGCCACAGCCTGATAAGTGCAAGACAGAACTCCAGTTACTTTAAGTTGCATTTCTCTAATAGTGATTTGGAATTCGGTTTTTTCCCCCAAATATGACTATTAATAGATTGAATTTCTTCCTTATCCTTTGACCATTGACCATGGGTCAATGGCTTTTATTCTTATAGAGAAATTTGCTACAAATTTTTCTTCGTTACCTGTATCCCTTCTGATTTTAACTGCATTAGGGTTGTTGATAGAAAAACTTTTTCATTTTTTATAATCAAAATTTTCCATTTTATCTTATATTCCTCTCTATCACTTGTTAACTCATGAACGCTTCTCCTAACCACAGATCTGAAAAATCTTGCTCCTCTAATTTACTTATGATGTCACCCTTTATGTGTAAGTAATGTACCCACTTGGGGTTCACCTTGAAATAGGATATGAGATATTGTTCTATACGTAGTTTTTGCCAGGTGACTTTCCAATTTTCCAAACAGTTTTTGTAAAATTGTGAGTTCTTACCCCAACAGCTCAGATAATTGAGCCTATCAAATACTAGACGGCTAGGTTCATTTGCTTCTGTGTGTTATACATCCAATCTGTTTCACCTGTTTTTCTTACTAGTACCAAATCATCTTGATTATTACTTCTTTGTAGTATAGTTTGAGATCTGATACTACTAGGCTCCCTCATTCCCCAATTTTTCCCTCATTATTTCCTTTGAGATTCTTGACCTTTTCTTTTTCCTTTGGATGAATTTTATTATTTCTTTCTAGTTCTAAAAAGTAATCCTTTGTTAATTTGGTATCACACTGACTATAAATTAATTTAGGTAATACTGAGCTTACAACATATATAAAGCATTTGCAAAGTACTATCAGAGACTTTATCTCATTTAAGCCCTCTTTAGTGCAGAAAATGTCTCTTTTACAAGGGAAAAAAATGAAGGCTTAGAGTGACTTGAGAAAACAGCCACAAAACTAGTAAGTGAGAAATCCAATGCCTACTTCGTTGGTCAGTCAGTCAATAAACATTTATTAAGTGCTACTATAAGCCAGTCACTGTGTTAATTGCTGGGAATACGAATATAAAAATGAAAGACAAATCCTATCCTCAAGTAACTTATAGGAGAAGAGGGGGAGATAAACTGTCTTGGGGATATGATGAAGTCCGAAGGAGTTCAGCCTGAAGCTGAATTGCAAATGAAAATGGAAAAAAAAATTGCAAATAAATTTCAAATGACCTAGGCTCTTTGCTTAAATGGAGGCTTTGGAAGAAGTTTATTCATCCTGCCCTTCAGTTAGAGGTGCAGAAGCTACTAAGGGTAATGATGAGGTCTGAGTGTCTAGGCTGATGCAACCTTGCATTACCCCACGCTATCTCCTAGTCAGACAAATCAGCTCCATCCAACTGTCAAATGTGATGGTCTTTCCTCAATCCTGATTCTTCTTAACCTCTCCATAACATCCAACATTGCTGATCACCTTCTCCTCCTCTACACTTTGATAACATTGATTTCTCCTCCTATTTACCTGTCTGTTCCTTTTCAATCTCCTTTGTTGGAATTTTGTCCAGGGCATGTCCACTAACTGTGGTACCTCTTCTACTTCCCTCTATACCAGGGGTTTTTACACTTTTAGTGACTCTTGGATCCTTTTGGCAGTCCGGTAAATAATGTTAAATGCATAAAATAAAATCCATAGATGACTTCACATTTCTATATCGATTAGGCCCAGATCTATATATCTATTTCTAGGTTCTTTCCTGAGCTAGTCATGCATCACCAACTGACTTTTGGACATCTTAAAATGGATATTCCATAGACATCTTAAACTTTACATGTCCCAAACTAAACTCATTATCTTTTCTCCAAAACCCTCCTATGTCCTAACTTCCCTATTACTCTCAAGGTACACCACCATCACCCTGGTCACCAAGGCTCATAACCTATATATCATCCTCAACTCCTCACTCTCTCACCTCAGACTTTGTCCAATCTATTGCCAAGTCTTGTGGTTTCTATCTTTACAATATTTTATGTAAGTTTCCCCTTCTCATTCATACAACCTCTTCCCTGATGCAGGGTCTCATTACCTAACCCCTAAATTATTGCAAGAACCTTCTGGTTTGTCTCCATGCCTTAAGTCTTTCCCAACCCCAATCCATTCTTTACTCAGATGACAAAGTGATCTTTGTAAAGCATAAATCTGACCACATCACCCCCTTCTCAATAAACTCCAGTGAATCCCAATTACCTTCATAATCAAATATGAAATCTTCTGATTGGCATTAAAAACCACCCCAGCCAGGCATAGCTCACCACATTGCAGGTGCCTCTGTCCAGTTCTTTCTGTGGCCACCAATGGTGGACCAGGGCAGGAGAGGACACACCACCCTATCTGTGGTCACCTGGAAAGTGAGATCGAGCTTCTTCCACACTCTCCCCCTCCCAGTCTCCTCCTTCTCTAGAGCTCCAAAAGGCTAGTTTGGTAAGTCTACCTGGCCTGGACCTGCCCATGGCAGCCTCTCTCAAACACACACCTTGCCCAGGAGCTTTCAGGTTTTATCTTTCTCTACTATCTTTTATGTTCTTCATACTGTAGCCAGGCAGGGCACCTTGGAGTTTCCTCAAAGACTTGTTCCTCAGAGGCACACTCATGTATGACCTACATCTTCTTGGCTTTGTCTCCAGTTTGTTAGTCTTCCTTTTCTGATCACAGTCTTCTGTGACAGCTAGGACTTTGGCTTCCTTGGGTTCCCTTTCAGCACCCTGTTCCACCAGGTGAACAGCCTCAGAGTCACTCCTCCTTCTGCGCTCATCTGGGGTCGACGTCAATGTCTCACAGGAAGCTGGGGATAGGCTGCTGCTAGCTCCTTCCTGCCTTTCCATTATTAAATATAGCTCCTTTCTGTCTTTCTGGGCTTCTTACCCTTTCCTGCTTCCATGAACTCTATGATGCAGCCACACTGAACCAGATGCTGCAATTCACAGAAAAATATTCCACTTCCCAACTCCATACCTTTTCTCTGGATATTCACCATTCACTATTCCTGGAATTCTTTCCATCCTCATTTCTCTCTTCTGTTTTCCTTTAAGAATATGCTCAAATATGATTTTCTATAAGAGGCCTTTCCCATTCCTCTTTCCCCTATGTAAGCCCCTTCCCTCAGAGATTATCAGTCATTTACAATTTACAATTTACATTTGCATTTTAAATCATTTTATATAAAATATAAGTATTTAAATGTTATCTTCCCTTCCCCCATTAGAATGAAAACTCCTTAAAATAAAGGAATGATTTTGCATTTCTTTGGCTCCCCAGGATTTAGCACAGCATAAATACAATGCCAACCTCATAAGGTTTTTGTGAGGATCAAATGAGTTAACATATATAAAACCACTTTGCAAAACTTAAAACCTATATAAATGCTATCATGTAATCGCAATAAATACATGTTGACTGACTTATTCAATAACCATTAAGTACCTGAAAGTACCAGGACACTGAGCAGTGCTTTAAGGATATAAATATAAAAATGAGATATTCCCTGCTCTCTAGGACTTTTCATCATACTAAGAGAAAACAACATGTACAAAGTAATTTGTAGCCTTTACAATATAAGAGTTTGAATGTTTGTTGGGTTGAAGGTGAAAATGAAAAAGAGGAATACTTACTCCCTCCTCTGACCCCTGACTTTGGGTTTTGATATATTACTGTCCTGGTTCAAACAGTCCCTTTCTTCCCCTACCAGTTATTACTTGCCATTCGCTGCATTAGATTCCACTGGTATAGAAATTTCTCTTTCCAATCATGGGTGGGGAGGGAAAGAAACAAAGGAGAAGCTAAAGTGACCTGACCACACAGAAACTGGCCAAAGTTGATTGTCTTACTTTCATCTAAGGGCAAAACCACTGATCTCTCAGGTTTAGCACCTTTGGAATATTTATTCAAATTAACAAATTACTATCATTCTCTCTCCTGTGGCTCCTCTTACCCCAGTACCAAAATATGCCAGCAATTCACTTTTGACCATATGTTAAGACACAAGTCACTGCTCTCTTTTGAATGTTTCTATTCACAAATAACAAAATATACCAATCAAAAGAAGGTATAACCTATCATATTTTATCTAGAATAATCTAGTGTTAAAATATGAATTAAATCATTAATTATGAATAAACCTGAAGAACAGAAAAATTTTAAATTACACATCCACCCTTTCTGGGAGAAAGGGGAAGAGAGAAGAGGCTCTTGACTGCCTTCATGAATTCTTGGTCCAGAAGTTCATCACTGATCAGACAGGCTCTCACTTTGGCCTCAGTTGTCTCACCTGGCCTTTGGGGATGAAAGTCATTGTGGTTACGATGTAACCCAGCCTGCCTTTCCACCTCCTAGATCTTTGCTCCCACTGCACTGACTTCAACTGAAATACCTGCTCACAGCTTTCATAGCAACAGCACTAATGGTTGCCATGGAGACCTTACCCCTCTACTTCTTCCTAGCAACTTCGTTGTACCAATAAACTTTATCTAAACCCTATACATTCACTCACTTCCTGCTCCTTTTCAAATTTCCACCCTCATTATCCCATCTCCTTTCTGGACAAGAATCCTAACAACCTGACAAATCTCTATCCTTACAAGAACTTCTCCCCTCAGCTATTATGTGCCTTTGTCAGAGAGGATAATAAGGTCTACACCAGGGGTGGGGAACTTGCAGCCTCAAGGCCACCTGTGGCCCTCTAGATCCTCAAATGTAGCCCTTTGACTAAATCCAAACTTCACAGAAGAAATCCCCTTAATAAATGGGTAAAGAAGTAAAAGTTAAAAAAAAAAACCTCACAGCTCCTCAGTATTGTGTGTGGTTTGTCCTTCATTCTCAATGAGGACCAGGACATCAGGAAAATAAGTGAGGAAGGGCTGTGCAAAGTCATAGTATCAGTTTTTCCTCCAGAACCATCTGGGTCCAGTAGCCAGATATAGATCAGAGTGACTGGAGATGACCCAGGATGCAATAGGAGACCTTGGTCTTTTTAAGCTAAGGTCTTTCAAGTTCTCACTATGAATGAGGCAATATCTTTTAATAAAAAGATTTGTTCCATGAAGTTTGGATTCAATAAAAGAGCCACACTCAAGGACCTAGAGGGCCAAATGCAACCTTGGGGACATAGGTTCCCCAACCCTGGTCTACACAATACAAAATAATTTCTAGAAAAAGCATCAACAGCAGGGAGGCTCAGAAAGGTCTCATGTAGGAGATGGCAACCAAGCTGTACTTTGACAGAAGTGAGGATTTCTAAGAGGTAGAAGTGATGATGGAGTAACCATTCAAGCTAAATAGAAAAAAAATTATCATGCTTTATTTTTAGCCTCCATATTGCTGTTGAATTGTATTTAAGTAAGGCAGGGCTGTGCAAGTCACCAGCTTCACATTCTCCTCCAGAGCCATCCCAGTCCAGTGGACAGATATTGATCAGGATGACTGGCGATGGCCCAGAAGTTCCTCAGCAGACACATTATTGAAAGCTATGTTTCATAAACAAATTTGACATTGGCCTCATTGGGGCTTTAAATATATTCATAAATAGAGGCCACAAATGTTGGTCTGAGGGTAAGCGTATGAGATGTCTTACCACTCTTCTACAACTGTTAACCTAGAATCTTCCTCCTCCTTCTCCTTCTCCCTCTTCTCCTTCTTTCTCCTCCTCCTTCTCTGCTTCCTCTTCTCCTTTTCCTCCTCCTCCTATTACTACTTTTCTTCCGTTCTTACTTCTTTCCTTCCTTTATAGTGGGCTCACTACCCACTGAATAATTCCATTTTTCATCAGCTTCTCTTCTTGGCTTTGACGCCACATAACATGTTCCCATAGTGCATACTATTTTTTAAAACAAGACCGGTTTATCCTTTCTTGTGCATTTACCCTAGGGCAGGGAAGTTCACTAGCCTCAGACCAAGGTAGAGGAGAAGCTTTTGAAACCAGGGCTCTGTACAAACATGTCTTTATTTGGTTGGTGGGGTGTGGGCTCAGCACTGTCTTCTGGTCAGCCACCAGCGACCAAGTTCAGTCCCACAGCTCTCCAGGAGAAAATCCCAGGTTCACATAGGCTCAGTACTTCCATGGCCCAAAAAACAAGTGCTCATTGCGTCTGGAGAGGGTTTGTGGGAGGAGGTGCACTGGGCGATGCGCATCTTGAGGTGGTAGCAGTCCCGCTGCCACGACTGCGGCTTGGCAGCCACGCACTGGCCGTACTGCTCCAACTCCCGGCCGCAGTAGCGCGTGGTTACCTCCAGTGCCACCGCTGCAGGTGCTCAGGGGTGCCTGGGAAGGCCGTGGGCCCCTCCCCTTCTGTCCCTTCCTTTTTAGCTTCTTTTTATGTATTGTCTCCCCCAATTAAATTTAAAGTTCTTTGAAGGCAGGGACTTGTCTCTTTTTCTTATTTGCATCTTCTTCTCTGTCTATGGTTCTTCCCATATCTATTTTCAATTAGGTAATATCTTATTAATTTTTCATCACAATATCTCTTGCTTCTTTGTCCTCTCAATTCAGACCACATCCAACCTAGTTCTAGCTCTCATAATCTATCATGCAGATTATTGTGGTAGTCTTCCAACTGTTCTCCCTGCCTTATTTCTTCCCTCCCCAATCCAACTTTCATACAGCTACCAGATTAATATTCCTAAAGAACAGTTCTGATCATGTTACTCTCCTCAAGAAGATTCCATGGCTCCCTGTTGCCTCTAAGGTAAGGGGAAAAAATCATCTATTTGGACTTCTAGACTTTACACTCTGGCTCCATCCCTTTCAGGATTATTACATATTATTCTCTCTCACATACTCTGTATTCCAACCATTTGGTCAGTCAGTGAGTAAGCACTTTTAATCACCTACTATGTCCCTTTGTCTGGTCTATTCCCCAGGCTTTGAATGCATTCCTTCATGACCTCCACCACATAATATTGATTCATCTGTTATACCTTTTGTACACTTTTATATTTGTTATACACATTGTATCTCATCAGGAGAATGTACAATGTAAATTCCCTAAAGGAAATGTCTGGGCACAAAGAGAGCATTTTATAAATATTTATTGAATTGAAGGCAGATAATCTTATTAACTGTTGGTAATTGAATTACACTAAAGTAAGAGAATGGAGGCAGCATCTCAGAGAGTAACATGCTTAAGCACCTATAATGGGCAAAAACAGAAAGTTTCTGGTACCCATTATTATCACCCAACAATCATATATAGATTAGTAGAAACTGTGATCTAATTTTCAAGTTAATTATAGGAGATTCTTATAACTCTCATGGCAGCATTTCTAGTGAAAAGAACACTAACCCTTGGGTGAGGGGATCTGGATCCAAATTTCAGTTCTATTACTTATTAACTGGAAGATATTGGGGAAGACATTTAGCTTTCAGCAGCCTCAGTTTCCTCATCTGTAAACTTGGGAGAGTGAATACCTTCTCTATCTATCTCACAGTGTCACATCAAGGAGAATAATAATTGATAGAGGTCTTGTTATTAACTTGCTCTCTGTCAGTTGCAGATAGGACTCAATGCTCATGAACAAATACAAAGGACATGAAAACTCATTACCCAAAACCAGACCCCAAGCGCATTTCTCCCTCTGTCTTTCTTACCCAGCTACCCCTATTCATTCCCATCTCATTTTACAGTGCAATTCTGAAGGCAATGGGGCAAGTACTCCCTCTAGTGACTGGTAACCCTAACCATTTATTTTGCTACAGCTGATTTCAGTGGATGAAAAGGACTTACGGCACCTGCTGTCCAAATCCTACAGTCAAAAATAGCATCACTCGTCATTCTATTTGAAAGATGTCCAGAAAGGAATAATTCATTATGTGCTATCATTAACAATTATTGTTTTGATCCAGGTCTGTAAGTTCACATGAACTTATATGACACCTTTGTTAGCAGTACAATGAGCCATACATAGCACTGCATAGTTATGGACAAGACATAGTTATGTTCTGAGCAACACTTGAAATTTATTTACTCTAAGAGGACATAGATCAAAAAACTTTCGAGCTTAGAAAGACACTAGCAATTTCCTGGTCCAAACAGCTCCCATTATTATAGCGTCATAGTGGAAAGAACCCTAGACTTGAATCATGCAATCCAGGTGTAGTTATAGCCTTTACTACTAACCAGTTGTTTGGGCCCCATTTTCTGAATCTATGATTATCTAGGAAGGAGGGAAGAATTTAAATTGCAGACCTCACAGAGTGGTGAGAAAAATATTTTGTAAACTATGAAGTTCAATAAAATCATAAGCTGCTGTTGCTACTACTACTACTACTGCTATTGGGAAACCCAAACAAAGTACGTGAAATTTCCGAAGGTCACACAGCTAATTAGAGGCAGTTTTCTGGGTAGAAGTCTAGCCCTCAGGAAACTGTAACATCCTCAGACTCTGTTGTGGTTATCTTCCAACCCCTAGTTTCAGCTATGCCCATCTATCTCCTGGCACCATAGACATTTTAGCATCAAAATGCAATCCTCTGGCCATAACTAAAGCTCTGGGGTTTACGTGTATTGGGTCTAATCATGAAGAGGCTTCTTAATAATCATGCTCTTTTTCTTTTATGACCCCATTCAGGACTTTTCACTAGAAACATCAAAATTTAACTTGGGTCTATGTTTCCAGCAAAAAATGGCAAAAATGTCCTCCAATCTCATGCAGGTACTTAGATTAATAATACATTGAGAGGATAGAAAATGCTTTATTTCATTCCATATAAAAGTATAAAGCACATTGGACTTAATTCTAATTTCATAAAAGGTGAAAAATAATCCTTTTTTTCTTCTCTAGTAAGCTACATGTCCCCCAGGGCCCATCTTGGTCTAAGGCTGGACTCAACAGACAGAAGTACTTGAAGACATTAGAAAATGTAATCCTCTTTCTCAAAACAGTCCCACTTTCTCAAGGATATTTGTAGTTAAACCTGGTCTTCCAGTACTATTCTGGTTAAGATCCAGCACCAGGTAGGGGAAAATATTCAGGTTTTCCAGAGAGTCAAATAACTTTATTTCCAATGGCCACATACAGCATTCCAGACCTTCAATACTATTCTAATTTAGAGGAGGTCCTAAAAAGGAAAAGAATTCAGAGTCAAAATAAAATTAATCCATTATTCTTAGACATGTACCATTCATACAACTCACAGTAGCAGAGAAGAGAAAGATTGAAGTCCACTCTTCCACATCATAGCTCTAGTCTCTGCTCCAACTCCTTTATGCAGCAGAAACTCAGTATTTTTCATGAATTCCTTCACTTTGTTCAAGATCACTTTCCCTTAAGACTAGGAACTCCTCCAACACTATGCCACTCTGGGATTAAGGGCAAGAGAGAGACTATGTAGATGGACAATAACTAAGTACAGTAGAAAGATCACTGGAGTCCTCATCTGGCCCACTATTTCAAGCAGATCCATGTTTTACCCTCTAAGACCAACCCTATATTTCTTCTCTCCCCTCTCAAATTTTGGGAAACGACTGAATCAACTGTTACTGCTGCTGGAAGGGTCAATCTACTCAGCTAGATATACTGGTTATCTTTATAACCTTCTGGACCAAAATTTCTCTTCCTGGTCACTATCCTTCATGTATTGTCTCACCCTATTAAAATGTAAGCTCTTTGAAGACATTGACTTTTTTTCATATTGTATCCTCAACACTCAGCAAATAGTATTTTGTACGTAATAAATCCTTAGCTTTTACATTCATGTGGAGTCAGCGGACCATAGTTCAACAGTCACCTATACCACTTGCTAACTGGATAACCTTGGACAAGTTATTTAACTTCCCTGGACCTGTTTGCTCATGTTTACAATGAGTGGCTGTGATGGTTCTGCATCTATGATGCAATCATCATCCAACAATCGTTCATACCATGTCTCATTCTTTACTGTTCTTGGGATCTAGTGAATTGTCCATAATTAAGTTAGTTAATAATGACTTACAGTAGTCCCCCACCTTTATGGCCCAAAGGGAATAATTTCTAAGAGTGGGATTCAAGGAACTTAAATGGAATAAAAGAGATGCTTGGAAACTGAGGAAAAGACTTACCAGACCCTAACATTGGTTTGATTGTTGTAAAACAAATCCTACAGACAACTGCCTACTAATTCTACTTGTAAGGATGACTCTGTGGCCTGGAATTCTTGGACTTTTGCTGCTACTGTCATCCCAAGAAGATAAAATCATTAGTATTTTTCAGTAACTTGCACTACCTTATAATCACTAAAGCATCTGGATATTGAGAGTACTTGAAAACAGTTCCCTGGGATATTTTAAAGATTCCCTCTGATATCTTGTTTATATTGTTAATGCATACTATATGAGAAACCTTTCAATAAATGCAAATAAGAATTTACTGATGTGTCAATTAATGAAGTGGAATCATATATCCATGTTCCTAGCACCATAACTCATGAAGTTGATACAACTCTGGTTCCCAGTCAGTTAGCATCTGCTCAAAATCACAGATGTCTGTGAAAAGTAAGCAAGAAGATAAATCGGAAAGTCAATTTTATCAAAAATTTCATTAGCACATTGTCTAGTTTCCATTAGATTCAGTTTTATTTTAATAGTCCTGTTTAAACCAGCATGATGGCAGACTAATTTCTCTCTGCAAACCTATTCAATTCGTAAAACTCAAAGTAAAATAATTATGCCCCCATGTATGTAAGTTTATTCTATGAGAAGACAAAGAACTTCCCCTATCCAAAGGTAAAACCCTCAGGAATAGTAGAAAATATTAATACCTGAAGTCAGAAACCCTAGGGTCAAATCCTGGCTTTGACAGTTACTAATTTTGTGTCCTTGGAAATTCCTTCCTTCTCTAGACCTCAATTTCTCCTCCTATAAAATGTTGGGGGCAGAAATTGGACTATACATCTAAGACCTGACATTCTATAGTTCTTGAGATACATGAATGAATGAAGAATTATGTAAGTAGTTCATTCTATCACTGACTAATGCTTGAATAAGATATGACTAGGAAAGTTGTTTACCACATGGAGTACCAAAACTCCATAAAACAGTATTGATACAAAACGTTTTTTTTCCATCTTGGCAAAGGCACACAAAAAAGCCATTTAAATATGACTCTAGTCCCATGGATGTAGACTTGATTTATCTTCAACTCTATTCTTCACAGCATTCTTATAATTTATTTCATGGGATGTAGAGCTGGAATGAACCTTTGAAATCATCTAGTCTAACTTCTTCTAATTTAGCAGATAAAGAAGTGAAGGATCAAAGTACTTAAGCGAAATGTCTAACCTTTACAGAATTAAAATTTTTCTGTACATGAATCCAGTATGTTTTCTACCACAGGCTACATTCCATTGCTATAATAAAACCCACTGAGACAAAAATCTTCCACAGGAAAGACACTATTGATAACTACAGATTTAAGGTTCTATTAAGCAATTATGTCAGTTAAGGTGGGATTTGACCCATACAGGTCTATTAACCTAGCTTCTCCAAAGGAAGAAATTACATCAGGAATACCTCCTTCTAGTCAGTTAACCATACAATGTTTTATTGATTAATCAAAATTGTATCTTTTCTTGAGTTTATTTCTCAGTGATGTAAGTTTACATCCCAGACTTTCTGCTGTCTATCTGAGGACCCTAAAAGGACTGGTAACTAAACTTCCTGTTAGTTCCAATTTTCTCTTTCCAGCTCCTGGCTTGATACTTGCCACCACTACCACCTCCCACTCCTTCATCCTACCTCTGTGAGAGAGAATACAGATCCCTGTTTCACTTGGACCCTCAGGCCCACCACACATTCCCAAAGGTAGTAAGTCACCTGCTGTAGCACCAATGCAATACTCACAGTGCCCACAGCAATCATGAATATAACAGTGCAATTCAGAATCACGAAATGCCAGACTCTTCACATGGAAGGCACAACCAAAACATTTATTCAGACCCAAATCCATCACAGCAAAAAAAAATCTCTATACAATAACAATGCAGACAACACCACCATCCTCAGGCCTTTCCCCTCCTTGGCTTCCCACAAACCAGGTATGTTACGCTCATCACAAGCAGGCTGTCCTAAACAAAATCACAAACAATCACAAAATCCTTCATGCTACCCAGGGGCCTGCATCCTTCCTAGCTCTGACTGGTCTCAAGACTAACTTTCTCTCAGCTCTGCTCTAGCTCTGCCTCTTCCTGCTCTACTCATTTCAGCAAATTCTTCCCACGATGGGCTCCATGTGAATTAATGAGCCTAAGGTTTTCCAATTCAAATTACCCTTACACTAGGCCCCAAGATATTTCATATTTATTACATAGTTCCGTGGGGCAACTGGTGTCAACAGAACTTTACAATAGAGCAAGATCACACAAAATGAGCACATAAAGTCTCTTTTTCTGTAGCTACTTCCTGTTTGAGATTGGACATAGAGCTGAACTTGCCCCAACAGGTCCCATTTGAGAGATGAATTCTTTAGCTGGCATCCACAGTTAGGTTAACTTCACATCTAGCGATGACATAGCACAGTTATGGATAGGGGCTGACCTGGCTTAAGTGACCAGGCATCCGCAGGTGGAGTGTATTAAGCCTGCCTAAAACAAATCTATATACAGTAACAATGCAGAGGACAACACCATCCCTAAGGTTTCCTCATCCTGGGCTTCCCACAAACCAGGTCCGTTACCCTCATCCCAAGCAGGCTCTCTTAAACAAAATCACAAACAATCACAAAATCACTCCCGCTACCAATTTTCCACCGTCCACCACCACTGTCCTACAGATGGACATGAGAATTTGCACATCTTGGATAAACATGGAAACATCAGCTATAATTGTTATAGCAAATGAAGGACCACCATCTGCCCCATCACTGATTCCTAAGGCCCTATGGGCCTTACCATCTACCTTGATGATAAGCTGCAGCACTACAAATACATTCTAAAAATCACTGGACTTTATCATCTAGTGCATTGCAACACTCTAAGTACTTCCAGACTTTTCCATCTGCCCAGTAGTGAAAGCTTCCCCTGTATGCTGTCTACCTCAAATGGAATATGGGCTTTTTAAGAGTAGGGGCTATTTATCTTACCATTTATATTTATATCCACAGAGCTTAACACAGTGATGAGTACATGGTAATTGCTTAATAAATGTTTGATTTTAATTCAGTCAGTTATCCATCTTTGAATATTAACTTGACATAGTAAATAGAGTACTAGATTTAGAGTCAGGAAGACCTAAATTCAAATTTTATCTGAATCATCTACCAGATATGTTACTATAGAAGTCATTTAGTTTCTCTCAGATTCAGTTTCCTTATTTTTTTAAAAACATGAGTATAATAAGAACTCCTACTTCACAGAGCTAGTTATTATGGGAATCAAATGAGATATTCTATGTAAACTGCTTTACAAACTTCAAGGTAATATATAAATGCTAGGTATTCTTATTGTTAACATTACACATATCTTTCTGTTTGAATGTACATATATTATTTCTATGTTAATTTCAAATCATTCTCACATATTCGTTAAAACAGTTCTCATAAAGATATCAATTAAATATAGTAGAATTTTAACTCTGGGAGATCGTAGATTTTAGTCCAAAACCTCATTTTGTAGATTTGGAAACCAAAAAAAGAGATTGAGTGATTTGTTCAGATCACACAGCTGGTTTGTGGTAGAGTTAAAACCAAAACTTAGAACTAACCCCCAGGACAGACTTTGAAACCAGGCATATTCCATGTTCAGGTTCACATGTAGCTACCTACCTGAGCATGGCAGGATAACAGAATCTGTTCACCATTTTCGTAACTAATCCCAATCACCAAAACCAGGACAATCATGAAATAGTACATGTGAATAACTCAATTCAACAACTGGCATTATAAACAAATGTCTGTTACGTGCTTGCAACATACTAGAATCTGTGGCATATACGAAAACCATTCCCTGACTTCAAGATACTTACAAAGTTTTTGGATATAAGATTCAAGCACAGGAAACAATTTAAAAAGCATATGATAGAATGTGATTGACTGCCATAAAGCACATAGTGTCTAAGCACATCAGAAAAAAAGACATTATTCTGTGTGGTTGAATTAATCATGGAAGGTTACATGGAAGAGGCCTTGATCTGAGCCTTAAATTTAAGGTACTTGAGAGTGAGTTCTATTCTAGTCTTTGTATTTTTCTCCCCAGAACCTCAAATAAGGTTTGATACGCAGTCAGTTCTTAATGAATACTTGTTGATGGATGGATGCATTCATGCATGATATGAGTTAAAGGTTTTAAGTGTTGGAATGAATTTTAAAGATCATTTTGTCCAACTGCTTCATTTTGCGTATGGGGATACTGATGCCCAGGGAACTTAAATGACTTTCCAAGGTCATAGAGCTACTAAGTACACAAAACTAGATTCAAATACAGGTGTCTTGGCTATAAATCCAATTCCCTTTCCACCACTGCATTGAAAAAGGAGAGGTAGAGAGCATTCTAATTAGGGGAAATACAGTTGGAAAAGGGTGAGAGAAAGAATTTGACTGTGACTAGAGCAGCTAATTTGTAGTCTAATCACATGGGACATATGGACAGCAGCGGCATTTATATAACACTGAGGTTTGCAAAGTGCTTTACCTGTTATCTTATTTGAACCTATATTAGCCTAGATGATGCAAACCTCAATTAATATGGGGAAGAAAACATATTTCAAATGTTCATATATTCTAAAGCATGACTGTATATAATTGGACATTTCAGGAAGTAAATAAGAAGGATTGAAAGTATATTTTCTACAGTGCCTAGGTCTGAAACTTTCTGTCTCTGTCTCCATCTCTCTGTCTCTGTCTCTCTCTCTTCCCCCACGCCCCCCCTCCCATCAGGGGATCTGTGCTGTCTATCTATAGTCTTCTTATATTCGTTTCCTTACCACTAATCCTGTCTCACTCTAATCCATTCTCTTCTATTTACCTACAAAAGTGATTTTTCAAAAGCACAGTCTTGACCATGTCACTCTCCCTATTCAATGAATTCCAGTGACTCTCTATTACCTTCAGGATCAACTATAACATCCTGTTTGGTTTGTGAAGTGCATCACAACTGGGTCTTTTCCTACCTTTCCAAGCTTCTGATACATTTACTCTCCTCTATTCATTTCTTTTGTTGCTCAGTCATTTCAGTCATGTCTGACTTTTCATGACCCCATTTGGGGTTTTCTTGGCAAAGATACTAGAGTGGTTTGCCATTTCCTTCTCCAGCTCATTTTACAAATGAGGAAACTGAGGCAAACAGGCTTAAATAATTTGCCTAGGGTCATACAGCTAGTAAGTGTCTGAGTTCAAATTTGAACTCATGTCTTCCTGACTCCAGGCCCAGCACTCTACACTGCACCCATTCATTTCTATAATCCAGCAACATAGGCCTTTTCTCTATTTCTTGGGTATGACACTATGTTCTAACTCCATGTCTTTTCACTATCTATCATGCCTATAATGCTCTCTCTCCTCACACTGAACTTGAACAGCTTCCCTGGCATCTTTCAAAACTCAGATCTTTTCTCACTTTCTGCACAAGGTCTTTCTTGTTTCTTCTCAACCCTTTCCTACTCTCCTAACCTATTACCTCCTTTACTCTGACGTTACATTTCATTTTCATTGTATATGTTGTACATATAGTAATTTGCACGTTGTCTTCTCCATTAGAATGTGGGCCCCATGAAGGCAGGGCTGTTTTTGTTGTTTTGTTTGCTTTTCTTTATATCCCCTAGACTTGCCATAGTTCCTCGCACCACAGTTCCTCGCACATTGTAAGCACTTACTCAATAAATGTTGGCTGACTGAATGATATGAGTATCTCCCATGACAACCAGATAGTGATGCATCCATATCTATCCATCCTATGTGACTATGGTACTTGGTTCTTTACCTTTCATGAATTTAACCCAGGAATTCTACCCAAAATATGAAGGACCTTCCTCACATTTCCCTGATAGGCAAAGAATATGAATGGAACATGAGGGCTATACATCAGTTACCCCCCATTCTCTCTATGACTGGGCCACTGTCTTTTTAT
Organism: Bettongia penicillata ogilbyi; assembly: GCA_023548195.1. Taxonomy (NCBI): domain Eukaryota; kingdom Metazoa; phylum Chordata; class Mammalia; order Diprotodontia; family Potoroidae; genus Bettongia; species Bettongia penicillata. The sequence goes on along the minus strand of JAJHZJ010000690.1, from coordinate 44,406 downwards.
AATGGTTCATATTTTATAACATCTTTTATACTGTTTGTCCTCTATAACTCCTCATTTATAATGAATTGTGGCCTTCTCATGTCCACTGTACATCGTGCCATTGTCTTTTGAGTGATGTTTAACTTCAGTTCTTTGTTAAGAAATGTACTGGGATTCTCAAGGGTAAAACATTACTAGAAAAACAGTAGTTTTTTTAAAAAAGATGGGCCTTTGTTTTAAGGAGTAGATAGGGTAATTAAAAGAACTTTGCAATTTCCAAAATGCAATCTAGTCCAGGCTCCTACTCAATTCTGGGCCCAGCTTATTGTCCATTTGCAAACTTATCCAACACACACAGATGGATGAGCTTTATAGCTCATGTAGATTTTCCATATGCACTTGGACAACATACATACATACATCTACACATATTTATACACACATATAAATATCTACATATTGCTTAATAACAAAAGTGCATGACCATTTAGTATTTCATACTTTTCAGAGTATTTTCACATCTTTTCTCTCATTTAAATTAGGAATAATGTTGTGAAGTAAGTTATGCAAATGATTCTATTATGAATCAAGAAACTGAAGTATAGAGCATTTAAGTGATTTGTGTATGACACAAAAGAGGTACAAGAAGAACCAGAAATAGAACCCATCCCTCCTGACCAGTAACTCGAGACTTTATGGAAGACACCATTGTTTTGATTAGCAAAAGTTGCAGTATTCAAAATATTTATGCTACTTTGAGTCATTATCTAAACTGCCTAAGTGTGCTTTCACCAAATATTTAATGATCATTTTATAGGCAATGCTTGGTCCTAGGTGCTCAGGAAAATTAAAACAAAAATAATAGCTCAAATTTACATAATGCCTTAGGAACTTTGATTATAATAACTATTTTTAGATGGCAAAAATATTATTATAGTCTCATCTTACAGCTGAGGACACTGAGAGAATTAGTGACTTGACCATGCCCTACTATGTAGCACAATCATGACTTGAACTCAGTTTTTCCAACTCCAAGACAAGTACATTATCCATTATCCATAGGCTATGTCATCAACCTCATAGCAGAGCTAAGACATATACAAATACTTAAGATAAAAATATAAAGTAAGCCTCAAAAAGAGGTAAAAACAAAATGCTAGAGGAGAGCTAGATCAGTAATTACTGAGAAAATCAAGGAAGACTTCATGGGTGGTGTGACTTTTAGCTGGGCCTTAAAAGATAAGTAAGATTTCAACTTAGATAGACAAGAGGCAAAGAAAAAGCATTTATTATTTAAGAAAATAGTCTAAACAAAGGCACAGAGGTGAGAATGTGCGGATCACATTTTGATATGAAGCAGTCCAGTGTGGTTGGAGTATATAGTGTACAAGGGTGAAGAATATGAAATAAAGCTAGAAAGGCAGATTGGGAGTATATAGTCAAGGGCTGTAAATAACAGGCTATGCTCAAAAGGCAACCAAAGTTTGATCCAGCAATACCAGTACTAAAAAGTCTGTATCCCAAAGAGATCATAAAGAAGGGGAAAGGACCTATATGTGCAAAAATATTTATAGCAGCTCTTCTTATGGTGGCAAAATACTGGAAATTGAGGAGATGCCCATCAATTAAGGAATGGCTGAACAAGCTATGATATATGAATGTAATGGAATACTATTATGCAATAAGAAATGATGAACAGGCAGATTTGAGAAAAATCTATAAAGAATTGTACAAACTGAGGTAAAGTGAAATGAGCAGCATCAGGAAAAATTATACACAGTAAGGCCATCATTGTGTGATGATCAACTATGAATGATTTAGCTCTTCTAAGCAACATGATCCAAGACAATTGTAAAGGACTCATGATGGAAAATGCTATCCACATCTAATCAAAGAAATCATTTCTGAATGCAGATCAAAGCATAATTTTTCCACTTTATTTGCTTTATATTTTTCCATGTATATTTTATATGTGTGTTTTCATCTTGGTCTGTTTCTTCTTTCACAACTGTGACTAATATTTAAATATGTTTGACATTATTGCACATATATAACCTATATCAAATTGCTTACCATTTTAGGAAAATGGGACGGGGAAGAGAGCAGAAAAATTTATAACTCAAAATCTTGTAAAATCTTGTAAAAATCTTGTAAAAATGAATGCTAAAAATTGTCTTTACGTATAACTGGAAAAAATAAGATACTATTTAAAAAATAAAATAAATGACCGGCTAAATTTTTGGATGCTATTTGCAGGGCAAAGGGAAGTCTTTGAAGATCTTTTAGTCATATGGTGATATGATCAAAACCATTTGGTGGGAAACGTCATGAATTCATCTATAGACATTTGGTAGGAAGCCTGGATTTCACATTTAGTCTTTAATACATTCATGTATCTGTATATGAAAATTTTTAATCACTGAAACTTCTTACATTGTTTTATAGATTTTTTCCTTAAACTTTTTAATATTTTTAAGGACACGTGATCTCTCCCACATCTAAAATATTCCTGCTAATAGCATTTCCTCCACTCAGTCTATAATTGGATGTTGCTTTTTTGAGATTTCATATGAATATATATTTAGGACAAATGTGAATGTACTTAGGCAAGAGTTGAAAGTGTATTATTTTTACTCATCCTATCTTTAAGCTGTCCACATCTGGAAATGTCCATTTACTTTTTAGCAAACATACACAAAGCTCTCCCCTTCTTTTTCATTATGACTTAGTAATGCATAAAAACAAATTGCCTTTATGTACCTTACTATAAAGTACCTAGTTTTTGGAACATATTTAATTTCTAGAAAAAAAAAAACTCCAGGAAATGGAATACTCCATATCTGAAATTTTATTCTTTCTCCCTTGTTTCATCTCTACATTTAAGAAACACTATTACCAAAAGATTAATCTCTAAATAATGTTTACATTAAACAGCTAAGATTAAAAATATCCAGATAGAATTCTTAATATTAGATATTTTGAAGAATAACTAAGGTCTACTTGTAAATTATGATACTAGTTATCCCAAACACAGTTTAAAGGGTGATAAATCACTAACGAAACTTTCATTGATTATGTTTGTAGCCCAGTGTTCCACATGTATATTTCACCCCCTAAAAAAATCTCTTTGGCTTACAATTAGATTAGCCAAAAACTTTTAGAATTGGCTGGACTTTGAACTTATTTATAGTATGATTATATACACTGTCCACATATAAATTCAAACATACTATTGTATTTTTGTTCAAAATAAATATATAATAATTTTAGAATCCTCCAAGCAAAATTTCTACTCCAATGTCTCATCCTGGTCTGAAAGTGATCCTGGGTTTTTTAAGACTATTTCAGTGGAACACAGGTTGTACCAAGTTGAGAAAACCATTTAATAAAGTTTTGGTAACAGAATTGGGCTCTTTTGAGCATAGACCAGTGTAACTAAATACATAGAGACTCATCACTAGCAACCTGGTCTCTCAGTGATAAATATTTTGGGTTACTACAAGTCAAAACAGACAAAAATGCAAAAAGATCATTATGGCCTAATTCTTCTTCTGTGGTAATGAGGACAGAGCTGTGGAAACAGTGGAGGGTACTAAGAATGATAGTTCAGTGTAGACTATCAACAAACATGAATTTAACCACTGGTACTCTTAATGTGTGATCCTTGCTGTGACTTGACATATTACTTATAATAAGGAAATTTGAAGATCTTCTCTGCCCCTTAAGAGGCTCGTGTGACCTGCTTTGAGCTTTGACCCACTGCCTAGCCTGAGTCACATGGATCAATGGTGGGAGGAGCCGGAAGAGAGTGAGGCAGAGCTGAGAGAGAGAGCAGGCAGAGCAAAGCAGAGTAGCTACTGTGAGTGAGAGAAGTGATTTTGCCTAAGGGAGTTTGTTTGTGGGAAGTCCTGACAGAAGGAAGGCTTCTGGGGATGACTGCTCTGCCTGCATTGATAATGTGTATAGATTTCTTCGTCACTATTATGGATTTGGTTTTCTGGTGTTTGAATGAACATCTTGGTTTCACCTTTGAAGAAGAGAGTTTGTATTTTGTGAATTTGCCCTGGAAATACGCATGCATATCTATAGTGGCTGCTGTGGGCATCGCACTGGCGTTAAACTACTGGATAGAATGAACTATACCCAAATTGACATTCTCTTTATAAATTAAATCAGAAAATATAAAGAAATTGCAACTGAATGCAACTTTAAAGCTGTGTAAGATAGGTTATGATACATTTTCTTCCTGGAGGTGAATAGAGGAGTTGGTAGAGTTGGCTAACTATCCAACCCACAGCAACAAGAAATATGATTTCATAGGAAAATTAAACATCTCATAAGTTCATAGAATTAAGAGCTGGAAGAAACCTTAGAAATCAGCTGGTCTAATCAATCCATTTTAGGAAAGAGGAAACCAAGGCCCAAAGAAATCCAGTGACTTACCCAAAAATCACTGAAGTAGTAAATGACAAAGATAAATCATGAAATTAAGTTGTTAATAAATTCAAACACCAATTTTAACTTTTGCTTAGGCCATGGAATGACTACAAATTCGTATTAAAAGAAAAAGATCTTTTTCAGCTTTATAAATCATTACACATTAATTTAGCAATACATTGTCTTAAAAATGAAAAGTTAAAACTGTTTAAAATTTGTCCTGATGTTAACAGTCACTAAGCTTTTATAAAGAAAATTAGTTGAAGACCTTTAAAATGATAGTTCTCTTTTTACTTTGAAACAAAAATAAACCCTTAAAATTAAAATCCATTACAGTTTAGTTGGTATGAAAATGTCCTTAAGTGATATGAATGCCCAAAGTATTACAACAAACCAAATTCTTAATTATCTCAGCTTCTTAGGTGCATTCCACAAAATGATCTTTAGTCAAAAAGGTGCAATATATACTCTCACATTGATAACAGTAAGAGACTGATTACAGAAAAACACTACTTCTTATAAAATTCTTTTAAACAATGGGGACATCTTAGGTGAGTCTTTAGGTGAGTTTACTTAGATTGGGGCTCACATGTTTTGTTGGTCACTTACTATTTATGGATCATAAAAATTTGCTATAGAAAGAGAAAGCAGGGACATGTGACATAGCAAATATGACAGAATAAAACATCCTTGACTTTGCTTGAATTCAGATTAGAATAAAATTCTCCAATTATGTAGTATCTGTTTCATAGCCACACTTGGGAATAGTCAAATGGTCAGGTGGGAAATATTCCCTTTGAATAGCTTGTGGTGTTTCTCTCAGATACTGATTTAATGCAACCAACTATACTCAAATTCAAACTCAAAAACAAAAATATTTGTGGTCTCAAATGTCTTTCACCTTAAATAACATAATTCCTTCATCAGCTCAGAGCCAGATAGTCATTCCTATTCTCATGGAGTTATTATAGTAAGCAATAATGATTTACTAGGACTCAAATGCATAAGGGAATTCCATTAAGATCTTTCCTTTTCAAGTTTAAAACTTGTTAAAATGTAAAAGCCAATTGCAAAAAATCCTCCCCATGTATTACAACTTTTAAGCAAGTCCCATTCATTGTTTATAATTTTCATAAGCCAATCAAAGTTTCTTTCTCAGGGCTGATGACTACATAGAGGGATGGTTTCCTAAAGGCCCATGCTGGCCAACCCCCAAGCATACAAGAGGTCTGTTCTGAATGGGCACATCTAAAGTTTTCATTCAATTCCTTTCTTTCTACATGTTAACCAATTAACAATTTTAGATTTAGCATTAAAACAGTAACTCCAAATAACTTAACAATCTTACAACTTTTAAAGTGATAGCCAAATTGTTTGAGCTGAAACTTCTGTAATAGGCAAAGGTGAAAATACCTGGTTTTCTTAATGACAGTTACAAAAACCAAAATTTTATAAGACAAGGTTAGCAGGCCTGGTAAAATTTAAAATAACATAACTGATTTTACAGTTTTCCCAACATCTTTTAGTTTCAACAAAATTCAGATTAGAGATTGGTTTCTCTAAGACTTTCTGAATTGCGGGGGTTACACCATCTTTACAGTACAAGACTATAGCACTTTAGAAGCACAACAGTAACACAAATAGTGAAATTTAGGTGTCTTTAATTATATTTCCAAACCATCACATATAAATATTATTAATGGAAGACTGGGCTTACTAAATGTAAGGGCTGGTTGGCTTGTGATCTCAACACTGCTGTGACCCAACCTACCCTTGGGAAGGGTAAATTAAATTCCATACTATTCTTTAGCATTCTCTTCCCTTGATCTAATCTGGGATGATGAGTTACAATTCACTGTAGTCCTAGCTGGATGATGAGTTGGGACTGCAGGGCAAAAAAATCTTAATGGTTCTAACCTTTACTCAAGTAAATTTTACTTCTGTATCCACTACTTAAGAACTTCTCTGAAAGAAAGGGCTTTTGAATCTACCAACTGAAGTAAGAAAGACTTCTGGACAACTATCCAGCGGCTCCAAGTCTCCTTGGTTCTACTGGAGAGTTGAAAAGTTTTACCTCTGCTGAGGTGTCTTTTTCAGATCTATGCATTTTTCCAATTTGCCTTAGTGCCAAATGTTAACAAATTCTGACCTGTTTTTAACATCCAATTAGGAGTGACATGTTTCACTTAAAATATGACCAGATTACTACTTTCTGGTTATTTCCCATTATACAAAAACTTCTCTTTCAGGTGAGGAATGAGATAATTAAAATGCTAGTCAACCTGCCTCTGATATGAGGAAAAAACTTCCCTAATTTCTTCTTGTCTTTCTCTCCACCTTCCCAACCTGGCCAGAGTTAGAAGGTAGAAGAGAGAGTTTTACAAAAAACTTTCCAAAACATTTATGCTTTCCTGAAACTGCCTTTAGCAATAAGGTTAGTTTCTCTTTCTCCCATACACCTCCCTGATGCTGCAGTCATCAAGAGAGAAGGGACGAGGGGGAAGGAAAGAGAAAACATGGGAAAGAGATTAACACACAAACACACTCACACAGAACATAGAGACAGAATACATTTACAGACAATAACACAAAATTCGAAAAACTGAGAAAAGATTGTCAAAAAATCCTCTGCACAAATTAGACCTATGGCTTGATTTCTTTTACTTTGTTCCAAACATGCTTTGTGAAATTCAAATTTCCTCATTAAGTAATCTCCTTCAAGAATGACTTTATCTAAATTACTCCAATGAGTGGGGCATAGGGCTGTCTGAAAAATGCTATCTAGAAGAGACCGAATGTAAGGATTACTTAGTCCATAATTGATTGCCCCTTGCTTTAATTCCTGTAAAAATTTAAAATCCAGAGGGGTGAATTCTCTTGCAACTCCTCCTGTGTTACTGGGATCTGGGGTTTCTTGAGGAGTATAGAATGGCAGCGGTTCTGTGGGAGCCGAGGGTTCCAGGGGTGCTGAGGCTTCCTCTGATCAGGAATCCACCTCTTCTTCCCCTTCCTCCTCCTCAACCGCCTCTACCTGAGTGTTTCTGCTCTTGTAAAGTACCTGACCCATTGCTAACTTTACTTTTGCTATTTACCTATCAGTACTTATCAGTACCTATCAGATTTCTTATGCACAGAATCTGCCTTTTGATTCTGTTAACACAGTAAGCTCTCCCCGTAAGCCTGTAAGTGCTGAGATTTTACTGTGCCTGCATGAACCTCGAGTGAAGTGAAACGCCCCTGGTGGGCTTCTTCGAGGCTTCCCCTTACCTTCATTGTCTTCTCACAACGCGGGATTTCTGAATTCCTTTCTAAAGGGGCCACTCACCGAAAGACGAGTCCTTTTCCTGGATCAGGTCCCTGGTCCCTGGTTCAGGCGCCAGATGTAGCAGACGCCACCCTACACCACTCGCTGATGTGGTTGAAAGAAAAGTCACGAGAGGTGGGAAAAGATAGACCAGTTCTGTTTATTGATCTGAGGGTTAGAGTTTATATAGACAGAATCTGCAAGTCTACATGACATTCTGCTTGTCTCCTGTCCCAGTGATTTGGCCAGACTTATTGTCTTTACAGGCTATTAGCCTAGAGGACATCTATTTTACATATCCCTTGTTTTCTGTAGTTCCCACTTTTGTCTCAAGGAGACAGCAACACCTGGGGGGGCATGGAGAGCCATTCCGGATGATAATGAGCACAGTCTCCAAGAACAGTTTCCCCGAAGGTCTTTCCTGATCTTGTCAATAGCACTCCACCCTGGCCCTCAACAAAAAGTAACAGAACACAGGCAAAAGAAAATGACCAATACTTGTTCCAAAAGACAGAAAATTAGCATACCTCCCTCTTCTCAGTAGAGAAGTTAAGGACAAGTATGCAATGTTAACAAATGCTGTCAAAGGTGGTTGTTGGGTCATTTGGATTGCTTTACTGTTCTTAATGACAAAGGAAGGATGTCAGAGGAAAGGACAAGATACTGTAGAAATGAGATGTCTGTAGTGAAAAGAAAAAAACTCAAAAGGTATTAATAAAACATGTTTAAAAAGAAAGATGTTTACAAGAATTGCCACAAGATAAAACTACCTCAGTGTATTGAAATCTTGAGCGTTTTCACATGGATAATATCTCAGATCATGTGAAGTCAGTAACTCCAAAAAAACTACAGAATATATTCAGGTCAGCATTTCCATGATGTTCCACAAAATGTGACCAAAGGTTCTCTGAGAAATGTTAGATGGTAGCAAGAGTATTCATTCTAAAAAAAAATGTTTTTAAATGAAATCATGCTGTGTACCAAAAGCATTTCTTAAATGCATCCTTTTATCAATATGAAAATGAGCTTAATTTCCTCCATTTTGCTCCCATATTTTATTGTGATACTCCTAGTTTTGAGATATCCACATGAATGGATCCTATCAAAATGTTTTAAGGCCAAAGTGTGTGTTACCGAATTAGTTGGGGGAGTGCTCATTTAATGAATGCCCCCTTATCTGATTACTAATACACTATATCTCTGAACAATATGAACTTAAAACTGGTTGATTTTTATCATTCTTGCAGTTTTTTTCCTGAAGGGGAAAAAAACAATAGATATCTTTCATATTCTGATTCCACACCAATTTCATTGACAATCACAGAATTTCAGACCATCTAGTACAACCAGCACTTGCATAAGAATCACCTCTACAACATATAGAAAATGTGATTGTCCAGTCTTGTTTTGATGCCCTCCGGTAATGGAAATTTCATTAACTAAGTAGGGACCCGTTCCATTGTTGGAAATCTTGAGCTTCTAAGATACTTTTTCAGGCATCAAATTGAAATTTGCCTCTCTGAAGCTTCTGATCATTGCTCCTAGTTTTGCTCTTAGGGACCAAGCAGAACAAGTATAAATCTTCACACCCCTAAAAGCTAATGGGTGAGGATTTATCAATTAGTATACAAATCAAAGGTGGTGTTCACATGAAATTACATAATGTGGTGGTGATGTGATTAGCTGATTTGATGAAGAGCCAAGCAAGTGTTAAGCTTGCTGTTATACTTCCCCCTCCACCTTTTTCTGGGTTGCCCTCTTCTTCCCTTTTAAAGTGTCTCTCTCCATCCCTTCTCCAAAGAAAGGGCTCTTCTTTCAAATCTGGACAGGGAGAAACGAAAGCCTGTTTTGCTACCAGTCAGCGCCCTACCACCACAATTGATGCATATGCTTCAGAAGTTTGAGGCACACAGGAAAGAAAATTTTTAAAAGTTATCTCTGCCCTAGGAAGCTGAAAAAATAATCCATAACTCTGTTATAGCTCTGAGTCAAACACAATAGTTTTAAATGTCTCTTCTTTCCTAGGTGTTCTCAACCTCTTCTCAAAGTTGCATTCAACAATAGTAATGTGGCTTATCCACTTGGTTAGTTAGCAACTTTATCACAGTCCCCATATTAAGAGCTAAATTAAACACAGAAAGGTAAACAAATTAAAAAATAAAGGATAAGCCTCTTTGACTCATGGAAAATCGCAAACAGGACTTACTCTCTCAGGAGGGAAAGGGAAAATCAAAAGAGAAAAAAAGGAAATGCCACCTTTAGTCTACAGTCTCTGTGGGTTTCAGCTATGCTAGATCTGCCTCAAACATACCTTGTAAATGATTTGTCCTTGCCACCTCAACTTCCAGAGTAAGATGTTGGAGATTTCATGCCTATAGCTTCTCTGTCACTTCTGAAGTAACAGCCTTCTGCTTATCTTCTCCTTTCCCCACCAAGTCCAAAGAATTAAGGGGGATGATCTTATCAAAGTCAGGCCCTCTGCCAGTCCCAATGTGCAAATAATGCTACAGTGGGGAACGTGGTGGGGATGAGAATGGAGTGCCAATGTCAATGAGGACAATGCTGAGAAAGTTTTTCCTGAAATCAGCAGACATCCATCTCCATCATCCTGATTTCCTTGGAGATGCCTACAATTGTGTTTACCAAATTAACATTATATGTTCAAAACAGCAAGGTTAGTCAGTCATCAAATTCTCCAAAGTCTATTCTGCTCCCTGAGAGACAAAGTTGTACACATGGTAAGAACCCCAAGAGATTATGAATTATGCTATTTTATGCTCAGGAGGGCAAGGGTAGCCCAAACTTTTTTCAGATGCAGAACTAACAGACCTGAGATCCCTTCTGAATACACCAACAATGAGCAAACCAGATAGGGATGCATGTGGGATTGGTAGTTCATTTTATGAGGAGGATTGCACTCATGCATCTATTCTTGCTATTTCTAAGTCCCTGTCCCCTCTTCCCAGTGGAGGAGGGGGCAGTACGCAATTAAACTGCATCAAACCTAACACTATATTCTTCTGTGTGTCCTAGCAAGAGACACATCACTGAATAATATATTTTGGTCTTGCATAATCCATAACAATCCTAAACAGCCCAGGAATAGGCTGTATATAATGAGACAATCCAGTTGTCTGAGCCAATATAGCAGTTTAGTTTCCTGTTTGCTGAATTCTTTCCCCTTTCCTGATTACTTCATTTCCAGCTGCAAATTCAACATCTGTTTGGATTTTTTTTAAAGAGAAAGATAGGTATTTCTAGTTGACATATATACCATGACTTATTTGGGGCCGTCATGTTCCTACTCCTTGCAAAAGTATTAAAAGATCATCTGCTACTTGGAACTTCTGTTTAGCTTATTAGTTATTTAAGTTTACTATAATGTGGTGCCAGATGTTATCCAGTTGGCAAAACACAATGCTTTCATTTCCCCATCTGTGTGTTGATCTCTCCATTTAATTCTCCATCTGTGGTGCTCTCTGCCTCATTATAGAAATAAAACGATTGTGTGTTTTTCCCAAGGAACTTGCCATTTTTCTTTAACTTTTACTTTGGTGTCCACAAGGAGCTCTGATTCATCTGTGCTTCCCTAGCAATGCTCTACTGGATCTCCATCCATCCTCCTCAAGACATCCCAGTTACTAGCCTGAAAAACATCTGCCAGAGGGAATTACTGTGTGACAATTGTGAAGCTGACTAAAATCAACTGGGATTATAGCTTATTTTTAATCAGCTAGACACTGTGGAGAGCTGCAGGAGAGATGCTTACTATCTGCAGAGTCTGCTCATAGCTAATTTATGAAAACTCAGAACAGGTCATGCTGTATTGGGTTTAATGAATGGAGAGGTATTATTTGTTTCTGAAGAGTCTCCCTAAGTCCCCCCTCCACCCACCCTGTCCTACCTTGCAGGAAGTGTGAATAAATGAAAGAGTTTCTGAAACTAATCCTTTATGTTATGCACCAACTATCTTGGAAAAACATAGACCATTTCATCTGTAAATCAAACATTCCTCATAGGTCATTTAGTAGTTTTTACTATTTTGCCTGCTTTTCAGAAGGTTAAATTGAGGCATGGACAGAATAAAGCAATCACAAATTGCCATAGAATTAAGAAACAGAAACAATGGCTTTTGAATAACCTTTAAACATGAAAAGATCAACTGAAAGTAAGTTACACATTGAGTAAAGAAAAGAAAATTGAAGAATTTGAGGGAAAAAGATAACTGAACATCTTTCTCCATCATAGCAGATGTGGGGAATTACTGAGCCAGGCCATGGTATATATTTGTCAGACAAGTATAACTAAGTATTCAAAATGAAAGTTGACTACAAATTCTTGGAACTGTCATCCCAAATGGCATTGTTTTTCCTCCCAATCCAGTGAGTTCATGCAGAAATTCCTATCCTAATATACCCAATTGCACAAGGTCTCTTTGTCAGCTGTTTTTTTTTTATTGTTTTTATTAACACAAAGGAGGGTTTAACCTGGAAGGGATGTCATGGGAAATGACTGTGATGTAAGGACAAAAGATATCAATAGAAATGTGTTTTTAAAACAATGGAATGTCATCTCCAATGATTTGTAGCAGGACTGACACGTTTACTACATTTCTTCAAGAGTGCCTCTAGTTGGTGCTTGCTCTGACAGCTCATCTTCCAAAAATAATCCTAATTCAAAGAGATCAACAAATAATAACTATTATTACTTTAAAGTTTGCAAAGCACTTTACATATTTTATCATTTGATCCTCATAACACCCATGGAAGACATATGCTATTATTATCCCCATTTTATAGAAGAACAAAACTGACACTGAAAAAGGTTAAGTGATTTCTCCAAGGCAAGACAGCCAGTAAGTATTGGGATTCTTAAATCCTGTGCTCTTTCTCCCTGGGTCAACTAGCAGTTAGCTTCTTATCTCAGAAGGAATCTTAGTCCCTATATAACTTTGCAAACCACATCAACCTCCTTCTAGAAGAACTTGGGTAGAGAATCAGACCATGTGATACGTTACCCATTTAGAGCAGCATGAGATCCATGGCAAAAACTCTAGAGCTTACAGAAGATTAAGGCACCTTAGGACAAGATCTCTGGGGAGTGTGCATAACAGGCAACATATAGGGCAAAAAGCTCTAAGTTTGCTCCTCTACATCATAGCTCCACATAAAGTCTTCTCCTTCACTATTCCTCCAGTGCTGTTATATATTTGTTTTTCTTTCCAAAAAACTAGATCTAAGAGCATTTACCATCTCTCCAGAAGAAGGATTTCCTTCAGGCTCCATGATTCCATCTTCTCCTGGAGTCATGTGATTCTGGGTCCACATGGTCCTCCCCCTCAACTCTAGGAACTACTGAAAGGTTATAAAACTGCCTTTCCATGGATTCCATCTCTGGCTGTAGATTGGGAGATGGCAGGGCTATGTGTATGATCAGACTCTCTTCCTAAGGATGCAATTCTTTTCTAATCTTTGAGATCTATAAAACCTCTGCGCTTCATGCTCATGTCTTACAGATCTGTCTTCTTTCCTTTTATAGACCCAAATTCAGGAGGCTACTCAGATCTGTTATACTATTACCTAATCAAGCACCAAGATTAAACCATCATTAATGAGGAATGGAGATGAATGTATCAACAAGCATGCCATCCACACCATCAACATTCAGAAGAGATCTTATGATGCCTCTTCATTTCTTTTGAACAGAAAGAAGAAGGATCAAAATCCTATCCCTGGGGAAATGATAATGTATCTTAGTACCCTGAGCAGCTTTAGTCATTTGATCAGCCTGAAAACATAGAGGGACCAGGGAAGCTAAGGACTGACTTACCTTATAATATAGGTATGTTGGGCAGAACAGAAGAAAATGAGAGAGAGAAAGAGAGACAGAGAGACAGAGACAGAGAGAGAATAGAATGGAATAGAAGAAACTCTGAACATCACCTTGTCCTCATGTGACTGCTTCTATGTAGGGAGTCGCTCACTAGAAAGAATGCCTTATGCCATCATTGTGGGTCTCATCAATAAACTTATTCTTACTGGAATATTTCTTCTCTCTGTCCCTTTCTTTTGGATACATGAACAGGATCAGATCCCAAAGGCTCTGTAAATTCTACTCACAATAAGTAATATTTCCATCATAGAGTTCTGTGGCTTCTCTATAACATCTGGCATTAAAATTTAAATGCCCTCTGCTCTTCCACATCTCCTTCACTTCCCTGGTTGAGATGTATCTTGACAATATTAACAAGTTGAAAATAAAACCTTTGTCATTTAAACTAAATTCTTTAAAAACCCACGTAATTTAAAGCATTAATTATTCCCTAGCTGAATGGTATGATAAGAACTGGTTCTAGACTTGGCTCAGATACAGAGAAATCTTGGGGGTAGAAGGAGCTTACTGATAGCTGACACTGAGTGTTGAAAAAAGGTAATAAAGTTTGATGATACTTGAAAAAGCTCAACTACTTTACAGTGACCAAATGTATAGAATCACTCACTTTCTGGTGGAAATGTCTATCAAGGGGATTAGGGTGTGTCTAGTTATGGGGCCTTCTAGTCTACCATCTGCATCCACATAACTGGAACAGTAATGTAGTTCCCTGTTCTTTGTCTCAAAATAAATAACTTTCATCACCACCTTTGAACACCGCAAATCCTGTGTTTCAGTGGTACTATCACCTTGGGCTCCTCTAAAGCCAAAAAAAATGATCTTTCCTTTTCATCCAATGCTTCTAACAATGTGACTCATCAGAGAGAATACTACACTTGTAATCTAGAAGACTTGAGTTCAAATCCTACTTCAGACTCTGACTAGCTGTTTTAACCTAAGAAAATCATTTAAATGTGTTTAACAGGAATGTACGTGTAGAGTTCATATCAGATTGTATGCCATCTTGGGCAGGGGGGGATTTAAAACTTACAGAAGTAAATGGTGAAAAATAAATAAAAAACCTAATAAAATATAGGAAAAAAGATAAAATTCTGGGGAAACAATTTCACATTGTGTTAGAAATTTATATATTAATGTGACAGTACATACAGTGTATAACTGATAATTCTGAATAAATTTTCAGCATTCTGATACATCAAAAAAAAAAGCAACCATTTAATCATTTCTTTGCCTCAATCTCCTCACCTGTGACATGGGGATAATAGAAACATACATTTTACAAGGGTGTTATGAGGATCAAATGAGATAATTTCCATCAAGTACTGTATAATTTACTCCCCCCCCATTACTTCCTATTTTTTGGATGTGTTTTTCTGTTTACTTATATGAGTAAATGTTTTTCCCAGCAGATTATGAGCTTGTTGAAGGCAGAGAATTCCATCTTTGCCTTGTATGCCAAGTGCTTAGCATACATCTCATAAATCTTTGTTGATTAATTGGCTGATAAGTATCAACTATTCTTTTTATTATCTTTGTCCATGACTCTGTTTCCATAATCCCTCGCCACAGCATTAGGAGACCTCAGAAAGACAGCTGACTGCTCCATCCTCTATCAGCCTTTTGCCTAATGGTCACTAGGTGGCGCTGTTGCTAGGCCACTAGGTCTGGAGTCAGAAAGACTGAATTCAAATTCAGCCCCAGACACTTGTCTCTTTGTGACTCTGGGCAAGTTGCTTAATCTCTGCCTGCCTCAGGTGAGGTGTATGAGGTGTACCTGAGAACTAGCACCTCTGACGTGAGGGCTTGCGGAGACCTTTTCAGGGCTGCTCGTCGATCTACCTGATTCACCCAACTCTCACCTGTGGTTCCAAGAAGCCTTTATAGCATGTTGTACTCAAGAGATATCTACCAAGCATGCGAAGACTTCTCCGAACACAATTGGAAGATGAAAACAGTTTGTCCCAACGGTCATGAAGGCAGCCGAAGCAGGAGCTCTGGAACGCTTAGAGCTTGACCAGGTATCAAAGATGCCAAGGTCATGCCTTCATCCCAAACCATCACCGTCCTCTTGACTTTTGTCCTGCCACTGATGACTCCGGAAAAGAGAGTGAGACTGGCAACTTTGTGCAACTCTGCCTCCCTTAAATTCAATTCAGGAGCAAGTCAAAACACCATCCCATGATGTCAGTGGTCCTCTTCTAAAAGGAAGGATAAACCAATAAATTTGACCTCACCTGTAAAATGTGCATAATAAAAGCACCTATTTCCCAGGTTGTTGGGAAGATCAAAAGAGTTAATATTTTTAAAGTGCTTTGCAAATCTTAAAGGGATATATACATATACATATGTGTATGTGTGCATCAATACTATTATTATTAATGAGAGTAAATGACATGAAGCCATAGTGGTACAGATGATCTTAATGCCATCAACGGGATAACCTTCCAATGTCATGATGACCAGTTGATTTTTGTCCTTTATTTTCAAAGAGGACCAAAATGACATCATATGTCAGAGTCAAGGTACAGTGTGTCCAACTGTGATTGATCAGACCAACATGAGTTTGGCAGTCTCTACCACATGTTGGGCACAAATGGGCCATATGAACATTTGGAGTAGAGATGTCTCTAAATTTGTGCTGGATAATCACTAAGAGAAACATAAGGAAAAAAGAAAAGTTGTTCTAATTCTGTCTTGAGACAAAAAGGTAATTGTGATTTCCAAGCAGGATAAGGTCATCAGCCACCACATTTTGCTGTGCTTTGAGATGCTGAGATGAAAGGCACATTTGTAAGAATACAAACCATCCTTCACTATATTCTCTTTGAAGCTACAGCTATTTAGCAATCATTCATATTGAAGGTGCTCCTTCTTTTCTGAGGACCCCTATGCTACCAGCCCTGGAGGAAAGCAATTCAGTAGCATAAAAGCCACCCTTATTTCAAAGTCAGTCTTCAATTTAAAGTCACAGGGAAGAAAAATTACGTCAAGGTCTCTGAACAAAACTGCGTATATATATCCATGCTCCAGATTTAAATGAGTCTTTTCAGCAACATTCTCTTCTGAATCAATTTGTCAGCAGTCTCTCATCATTCTATGTTACTGAATCCCATGTAATATTGAATTTAAGTATAACACATACAGTTTTAAAGTAAAAAGGGACTTTTTAGAGGTAATCAGGTCCAGCCTTCTCATTTTACAAACGAAGAAACTAAGACAGAGACATTAAGCAAACATTTGAAGTAATAATAACATATCTATAGTGCTTTGAAATTTTCAATGAACTTCCAATAAATCTCTCATTTGAACATCAAAATAGCCTTGTGAAGTGGTGGATATAGGCATTATTTCTTCATTTTATAGACAAGAAATATTTGACAACTGATTTACTTTGTAAGATGAGAAAGAGTGATAGGTCCAGGGGTACTCAGAATTCCAAGATGGGTAACTGGAAGAATGGTGATATTTTCAACAGGAATAGGAAAGTTGAAAAGAGAATTAGGTTTTGAGGTACTCTGGGTTGGTTCAGCCCCCACTAGTAGTTTAGGTTTGATATAAATCCAAAATGCAACACTTTTAAGTCATTCAACAGTTATCAAGAAGAGATGTACTTTGCATAGAAGGAGAAGGATATTCTATAAGGATGAGTACCAAGTACTCTTTCAGTAGATTCAGCTAAGTAAAGTTCCATTGCCTGAGTTGCTTATATATTTTGATCCCCTAGCTAAAGCTCAGAAAGTTCCCATTGCTCCTTCTGGCTCCCTTGTACCCAGTTGATTAGGAAGGGACCTGAATAGTCTTAGCCTCTGAGACAACCAAATCTTGAGGAATGATTCTATATCTTTTCAGGAAAAACAAGCCTAACCTGAATGGAGGGATGGGTCAGGATGTTGCTCCTATTGCATGGGAGAATGATAAATTCTGTTTTTTACATGTTGAGTTTGAGATATCTATAGTATTTCTCATTAAGAATGTTGGAATTTGAGCTCAGGAGAAAGACTGGGGCTGAATATATAGATGTGAGAATTATATGCATGGAAATGATGCAAACTTGCAGAAGTCACCAAGAAGTAGAATGAGAAAAGAAAACAGCTCAGGACCAATAGACAGCCTGTGGGTACACCCACAATTTAAAAGACAGAATATAGGTGCTAATCCAGCCATAGAGAAAAAGAGTAATCAGACAGGTTGGGGCAGAGCCAAGAGACAACAGTGAAACAGAAACAAAGAAAAGAGAATTTACACAGGAAGAGAAGCTGGTCAACAGTGTCACATTCTGCAAAGAAGTCAAGAATGATGAGGTCTGGAAAAGGCTATTGGATTTGGTAATGATAGTAATTTGGAAAAAGCAGTTTTAATTGAGCTAGAAATCAGATTAAAGGGGTATCAAAAGTAAGAAAAGTAGAGGAATGAGAACAAACAGTTTTTTTTTTTCCTTCTAGGATATGGGTTATGAAAGAGAAGAAAGGGCATGAGGGGATGATATGGTCAAATATATTTTGTTTTGTTTTTAAGGATGGGAAAACTTAGACAAGTTCTTAACTGCAGCTATTTAGTAATCACTCACGTTTAAATTGTTCTTTTTTTCAAGACAAGAAGTAAGCAAATAAGGAAAGTTTAAGCTGGGGGTAGGGAGAAAGGTGACTATTATGGGGGCAATCTGCCTGAGGAAATCCAAGGGTAGGTAGTCAAGGGTGCATAAAGAGATGCAATGGAAATACTGCCAGATGTAGAGTCAGAGAACTTGGGTTTAAGTTTGAGCTCTGCCACTTACTACCACTAACTGACCTTAGAATCTTAGTAACATGTTCAAATGAGTCAGTATTACCATTGCTACCAAAAGGGTGTGTCATTCTATTCCTTATAACTGTGCTTGTAACTTTCCATCCAAAATGCCCATTCCTGACTACCAGTTTCCTATGTGTTGTCTTGCTGTTAGAGTATAAACTGATTGATTTTTGTACCTTCAGTGTTTATCACAGTACTTAACACCAAGTAAGCATATTTTTTTTCATTTATTCATTCGTTCATCTTCTTTGATCCTCAGTTTCCTAATCTGTAAAAGGAATATGTTGAACAGGAAAATGAGCTGTTATGCCTGAAACTGGAGGAAAACCAAGAGACAAAGTTCCAAGAATAATCAATTTATCAGTTAGGCTAGTAGTAACCAATAAATTGTGTCAATAACCAGAAACATTGAGTAAAGGCTAATAGAATCTTTTTTAGCAAGTAGCAAGATGACAGAGAGAAAAATCTCTAGCAACATAGGTGTGTCTTCTATTTGGCTATCAATAACATAGTCAGAATTAAAATTCTATCATTTGGAATTCCCCTTCTAAAACCTCCTTAACCACAACTAAGACATGATTTGAATCATAAAACAAAGGTTCCTTATATAATAAAAATGGCAATTCTCTCCAAATCAATTTAATCAGTCATATCAGTCAAACTAACAAAAATTATTTTTATAAAGCTAGAAAAAAATAATAACAAAATTCATCTGGAAGAACAGAAGGTCAAAAATATCAAAGGAATCAATAAATGAAATGAAGGCGGTCTAGAAGTACCAGATCTCAAACTGTATTACAAAGCGGTAATTATCAAAACAATCTGTTACTAGCTAAGAAATAGAGTGGTGAATCTATGGAACAGATCAGGTGTCATGACAGCAGTAAGTGACCACAGCAGTTCAATGTTTGATAAACTCAGAGATCCAAGCTTTGAGGACAAAACTTCTCTGGCAAAAATTTCTGTGAAAACAGGAAAATAGTTTGACAGAAACTACATATAGACCAACATCTCACATCATATACCAAGATGATTTCAAAATGGGTACATGATTTAGACATACAGGTTATATCATAAGCAAGTTAGGGTAAAATGGAATAATTCCCTTGTCATGTCTATGAAAGATGGAAGAATTTATGGCCAAACAAAAGATAGAAGACATTACTAGATATAAAATGCATAATTTGGGTTACATTAAATTAAAATGGCTTTACACAAACAAAGCCAATATATCTAAAATTAGAAGGAAAGCAGGAAACTAGGAAATAAAATTTGTAGCAAGTTTCTCTAATAAAGGTCTCGTTTCTCAAACATATAGAGAACTGAGAAAAATGTATAAGAATACAAGTCATTCCCCAATTGGTAAATGGTCCAAGGATATGACAGGCAGTTTTCAGAAGAAGAAATCAAAATTATTTATAGTCATATGAAAAATATTCTAAATTGATTAGACAAATACAAATTAAAAGAACTCTGAGGTACCACCTCCTATTTATCAGATTGGCTAACAACTGAAAGGAAAAATTACAAATGTTGGAGGGGATATAGGGAAACTAATACACTATTGGTAGAGTTGTGAACTGATCCAACCATTCTTGAGAACAAATTGGAACTATGCCCAATGGGCTATAAAACTGTACATGCCCTTTAACCCAACAATACCACTACTAGATCTGTACCCCCAAAAAGATTAAATAAAAAAGAAAAGGCTTTATATCTACAAAAATATTTATAGCAACTCTTTTTGTGGAAGAAAAGGATTGGAAATCAAGGGCATACCCATCAACTGGGGAATGGCTGAACAAGTTGTGCTATACAATTGTGATGCAATACTATTTTGCTGCAAGAAATAATAAAGGAGATGGTTTCAAAAAGAACCTGGGAGGGTTTTATATAACCTTATATGAGCTGATGCAAAATTTTGTGAACTGAACCAGGAGAACATTATACAAGTAACAACAATATTGTACAATGATCAACTGCGAATAACGAAGCTCTTCCGATCGATACGATGATCCAAGACAATTCAGGATTTATGATAAAAAAAAAATAATATCCACTTCCAGAGAAAGAATAGAAGGAACCTGAATGCATATTGAAGCATAATTTTTTCACTTTCTTTATTTTTCTTTTTGTTTTGCAACATGGTGAATGTGGAAATATGTTTTGCATGATTTCATATGTATAACTGATATCACATTTCTTGCCTTCACAATGGTTGAGGAAGGGATTAAAGGGAGGGAGAGAATTCAGAACTTAATTTTTTTTAAAAATGAATGTTAAAAATAAATAACATTTTTTAAATGGGTGGGGGAATAATGCATTTGTTAATGAACTGTTAATCAAGAGAACAGAGAATTCCAATCTATAAACATCAGGACTTGAGAGACCAGGAAGGCAGAAGAGAATGTCGGCAGTGCTAGAGAATTCAGAAAGAGGCTGTTACCAAGATTGAGATCAGAGTTTCTACTGTATTTG
This sequence comes from Bettongia penicillata ogilbyi, assembly GCA_023548195.1. Taxonomy (NCBI): domain Eukaryota; kingdom Metazoa; phylum Chordata; class Mammalia; order Diprotodontia; family Potoroidae; genus Bettongia; species Bettongia penicillata. The sequence continues at coordinate 23,528 of JAJHZJ010000690.1, read as the reverse complement.
GCGAGAACAGAGTATAAACAATGATGGCAGTAGGAAAATGTTTTTGCAATTATTTTTTGTTCCCCTATCTGTTTCATTTGTATATTAATCCAAGGTTGACTATGTGCTTGAAGGTGTCTAGTATAGAGATTTTCCCAATAATCTGGCAAGAGAGATTCTCCTGGTAGGGGACTCAAGTCAGTAAGAAAAAGAAGTGTCTCCCAGAGAGGAACATAATTCCTTATGCTAGAAGGACTCTTACAAAAAAAAATTTTTTTTTTGATCTGGACATGTAATTTCATTGGCTTCAAGAGTATCTTCCAAAGTTCAATATCAGGAACTGTTCTGTGTAATTCATAGTCTTAAATATTGCCTGGGTCACTGAGACCATAAATGATTTGCTCTTGGTCAGACACTAGCATGCAGTTAGAGACTTGACTTCAATGCATATCTTTTTAACCTTAAAGCTAGACCCACATCTATATACTACAATATACTCTCTCATAAGAAAGAATAAAGATGATGAAAAATGAAGTATTAAAAAATGCCTTTTTAGATCATAAGAGTTAAAATTAATTTAATAGCTTAGAGGGCAAGCAAATTTTTATTATAAAAAAATTGAAAACATGATTTTTAGAAAATGAAAGATCAAGGGAAAGGAAGACCTGTCTCCTTTCCACATGTCAAGAAGGTGATAGGAATGATAAAAATCACATATATAAAGAGAAGAAGGAAGAAGAAGGAATTTTGTTTTAAGGAACAAAATAGATGTCTTGCAAAGGCATTTAATGGTATGTATAGTATAAAAAGGAAATTAGAGCAGGAATAATTAAAGTCAAAAAACTGAGAGAGATGTTTGTGTGCAGAATGAATGAATGAAGAATATAATTTTTTTTTAATATTTATCAAATGCTACGTGCCAAACACTAAGCTAAGCACTAGAGACAAATACAATTTGGAAGGCAGTATAGGCCTTCAAGACCCTGAATTCTAATAGAGGAAGTTCAAAAAATAGAAAGGAATGGTGGACAGAGAAGGATGTTTTTTATTGAAAACTTACTGGATGCTAAGTGGAGACCTAGGAGAGTAAATTGGCACACCTTTCCAGAAGTCATGATAGAGTCCATTTGACTTTGAATCCAGAACTGCATAAAGGGGTGTCAGGAAGGAGTCTAAGAAAATCGAAAATCATGGCGGGAAGGGGAGATGGCACAGGAGAAGAGTCCCTACTTAAAAAATGTAGGCCTCCAGGCACTGCATTGGGAAAAGAATGAGCTGATGTTCTGGTGAGATGTTAGGGGAGGAAAAGGAAAGATGACTGGAGCCCAGGACTGAGCCAGCAGACTTGGAGTATGAGTTCTGAGAAAGAAACAGTTAAAACCTCCAAGGTTTGGATTTTAATGGGGACTTGGTGGAAGTGGAAACAGATATTTAGAGACACTTTGAATAGGAGAGAAGTTTGTTGTGGAATTGGTTCAAGATGCCAATAGTAGAGAGAGGGAGCAGTCAAGAAAGAATCTGCCCAGCTGTACCCTCTTCCTAATATTCCAATTATTATCAAGTGTTATTGTACCACCATCTTCCCAGTCACCCAGGCTCCCAACCTAGATATCAGCCTCAACTCTTCACTTTCTCCTTCTCCTCCATATGTATCTGATCAACTGTCAAATGCAGTCATTTCTACCTTTGTTATATACCTCTTTTTTTCCCTCTGAACTGCTTCCACCCTGGCGCATCATCTTACACTTGAAATACTGCAATGACTTTCTAGTTGGCCTCCCAGACTCAAATCTCTGCCCAGTCCAGTCCCACCTCTACTCAAGTGTTACATTGATCTTCATAAAATAAAAGTTTCATCATGTATGAACAGGAAGCTAGGTGGTAAAATGGATAGAGATCTTGAACTCAGGAAGATGTGTTCAGATCTGACTTCAGATACTTACTAGCTATGTGATCCTAGGCTTTCTCATCTATAACAAAGTGATAATAATACCTACTTCAAAGGGTTGTTATGAGAATTAAATGAGATAATATTCTCTCCTCCCCCTGTATCTTTCTCTCCCTCTGTCTCTTTCTGTCTCTGTCTCTCTCTCTCTCTCTTTCTCTGACTCACACACACACACACACACACACACCACCACCACCACCACAACTACCACCATTATTCAAAAAACTGCTGCGACTTCCTATTACTTCCAAGATCGGAAATAAAACCCTCTATTTGGTTTTCCAAGTCCTTTAGAAATTGATCACTTCCTGCCTTTCCAGTATTCTTACACCTTGCTCCCCTTCACATTCAATGAAATCCAGTGAGTTTGGCCTCCTTGCAGTTCCTCAAAAAGATATTTTCTAATTGAGACTTTTCACTAGCTCCTCCCATACTCGGAATTCCCTTCATCTCCACCCCCTAGCTTCCCTGACTTCCTTCAAGTTTCAGTAAAATCTCCCCTTTTGCACAAAGCCTTTTCAAAGTCTTTCTAAATCTTAGCGCCTTCCCTCTGAGCCTATCCCCAATTTATCCAGTATATAGTTTATTCACACATACATGTTTTCCAGTTGTTTCCTACAGTAGACTATGATTTCCTTGAGCACAGAGATTTTCTTTCACCTCTTTTTGAATCCTCGGTGTTTATTACATTACTTAGCATGTACATAGGCCTTCAATAAATGCTTGTTGAGTGAGATATCATAGCTCAAAAAGCAATTAACATGATCAAGTTGTTGATGCAGACCATTTATAGGTCTGTATGTCAGGTTTCAATGAGGTCTTTAAAAACTTAAGGTGGGAAGGTACACTGTCACCATCAGTCCCCATTTCCAACACCCTTATTTGGTTGTCAGTCCTCATTTGATTATTTTTCCTTGCTTTCTTAAGGTCTGCCAGACTCTAAATTCAACTTTCTTGACTGTGATAGGAGTTTTCTTACCTTCCTACTTTGTTAGGCTCTTCAAAGCAGGTCCTTCTCACTTCTCACTCCATGAGATTTCTTACTCTCAGGCTCCTTCTCATCATTATTGAATGAGGAATGACCACAGTAGCCTTCACTGAAATCGCTATTGGTACTTGTGATACCCCAGGGACCAAGTGCCTGATAACTCTGCTTTACTCCCATCAGTCAGTCATTCAAAGAGAACTTGTTAAGCACTCTGTGTATTTTCATTGGCAGTCCCTCATGGCTGCAATGTTTTCCCTCCTCCCTACCATCTCTTGGCTTCCCTGGATTCTTTAAAGTCTGAGCTAAAATCTTATTTTCTGCAAGAAGTCTCTCTTAGTGCTAGTACCTTCCTTCTGAGACTAAATCCAATCTATTCTGGATTTGTGCCAGGCACTGTGCTAAACTCTAGGGAGACAAATGGAGTTTCTGCTCTCAAGGAACTTACATTCTTGTCATTCTTTTATCTCTGTAAAATGTCCTCTACTCTCTTGTCTGGTCAGTCTTTGAAATGACTCCTCTAAAAAACTCATGTGTTGACTTGTTTGGTAACACTTGGGACCTCTGGTTTTTCATATTGCTTATCTTTCCTTTTTTTCCTTTAAAAATAACATTATTATTAGCCTTCCTCACTTGATCTTGTTGGTCATTTAATAAAAAAGAAATATCACAAGGGGTCTAAACTTAACAAATAAAAATTGATGAACTTGAGAAAAGTCAATATGAGATTCCAGGGCAAGAGAGATAGAACCTGCCCAAAAGATGGATATAGGCTGGAAGAGGCATGACACCAATTAATATCTGAGTACACCAGAGTGAGAGACATTTGGACTCAACCAATGAAAACAAAGCGAGGGGAAAGACTGAGCAGGCTACGGTTTTAAGGAGTATATAGAGTCTAGCTAAAAGGAATGACAAAAAGGGGAAGAAATAAGAATCATAATCTTAGAGATACCAGAAATCTGGTTTTGGGATTCTAAAAAAGCTAAAGGTGTGAGAAAATCAGAAGAATTCTCTACAGGGCCAACAGCAGGAGAAAAAGATGAAAAGCCAGTCATGATCATGTTTTTCAGGAACTGAAATGTCATCAGAATAGAAATATTGGCGTTGTTTGGGCATCATAGATGACTTATAAACATGTGTCCTGTAGAAATGAATTGCATAGTTAAAAAACTATTGAATCCATACTTATTAAAAGAGCCAAATCCATAGGAGAGGGAGGTATTTCCCATATCTACTCCAATCCGTTCTCCACTCAGCTATCGAAATGATCTCCCTAACGTACATCTGGGTATGTCAGTCCTCAATTCAATAAATTCTAGTGGTTTCTTGTTACCTCAAGGATCAACTATAAAATTCTGTTTACTTTAAAAATAAAGTCCTTTCCAGCTTTCTTACACTTTACTACCCATCTCTTACTGTATGATCCAGAGACGTTGGTTTCCTTGCTGTTCTCCAAATATGTATCAGGGGGTTGGTTGTTTTGCACATGCACAGATCTACTAACATGGAGACATCCACTTCTATGCATTTCCCTACCATGTGGGTAAGAGTAGCCTCCTTCAATTGACTATGTACCAGCTGGAGAAATCTGTGTCTTTAAAATAGACAGAGGAGTGGACACGTAGGGCTGGGGTCTGGCCAGTGAGAGATCTTGTGTGCTTGAGGAAGAGGCTCAGAGGAGTTGGTGGCAGCATCTGGATCTAGGATGGAGGATTCTGCTGTTGATTTTCAGCCTTTCCTAGGAAGATGAACTCTGGACATGGTCATAGGATGAGCCATATGGAACATATGAGCCATATGAACCATAATAGCACTATGTCCATCATCCATCTGCTACACTTTCTCATGGTGATGGGGGAGGAGGAGACATGATGATGATGATGATGCTCATCACCTCCTATTTTGGCTATAAGTATGTGGAATTGTTGTTTTCTGGATTAATTATCAATACACCTGTGGAAATGACTGGGGCATTTGTAGCTTTCTTTTTGTTAGTAATGTTCTATGAAAGCCTCAAGACAGGACGGGAGAGCTTGCTTCGTAAATCCCGGGTCAGTATTCACTATAACTCCATGCCAGTCCCACAGCCAAATGGAACCACCCTTATGGAAACACGCAAAACTGTTGAGCAACTGTTACTGAGTTTCCCTCACCTTCTACAGACAGGGCTGCATGTCATCCACGTGGTCATCAGCTGCTTCCTTATGCTTATCTTTATGACCTACAATGGGCACCTCTGCATCACAGTGGCAGCAAGGGCTGGAACAGGCTATTTTCTCTTCAGCTGGAAGAACACAACTGTAGTGAACATCACAAAGTACTGCCATTAATGTCAGACTCTAGTATGTGGCCTTATTTACCACAATTGGAAATAGCTGGAGACTGGGGGAGTTGATTTCAAATGCCCCCATTGTCCCTCCATGACCCCTTGACTCCCAGCACTTGCATAGACAACAAATCAAGGAAGTTAAGCTGTATGGTGCCCTCCCCAAACTGTTGATTTTTGCTACTAGGCTGAAATCCACAGTTCTCCACTAATCAAAATAGCTTTTTGTTCTAATTATTTCTTGATCAACTACTTCCCTTTTTAATCTCTCTTTTTTACTATTATGATATTTTGTGGTCATTTCTGGGCCATAGGCAGAGGTTGTGCAAAGCTTTTACCCACCCCATAACCCTAGAACAGTTATTGGACTTTATGAAGAGAAAATAAGGTATGCCTTTGCTGAGGTGTGCAGTGATACGTGGCAATCTGAGAATCTGAAGAAGGATTTTTGAGTGCATAAAGGTGCATTAAAGGTGCATACAGAAATGTTCCCTTGCATAGCAACAGTCTGGTCAGAAACTTCTCCCTCTCTTTACTTTTTTATTCTTATCTCACCCAATCACACAATTGGCAACTTAATGATAGGAAATGTTTTCTAATAAAACCATTGGCATCTTTTAAATAAAAAAATAGAGAGGGGACACTGCCTCTCTCTTTTTCTGTTGCATCAAGGGGATGAAGATGACACAGCGTTTATCCAAGGCGCACAAAGTGAACTAGAAAGAGTGATATCTCCCCCACCATCTCTTTTTGCCCAGAGACCCCAAGAAATGGGCTTGGGGATATTTGTTTATGTTTTTGTTTCCTGTGTCCTTAGATTGAGGTGCAGGCAGAATCTGGGAGAGTTCAAGACATGGCAGCCTTGGACCCGGGATTCCAGAATAGATGTTGCTACCAGCCAATCTGGCAGAGAAGCCCTGAGAAGCCAGAGTGTCTGAGAGTCAGGGCCAAGAAAGATTTTGGAGGGCAAAATTAAGCTCCATGGTTGAAGGAATGTTGGCATGTTTGTTAATATACCCTTGAAATAAATATTCTTTGTAAAAGTGAATCTGGCTATTCATGGATATATAGAGCTAGCTTACCAGGGAGCCAAACTCCCCCCACCCCCACAATTGAGGAAACACCATCAGTGGGAGTTAGAACCGCAGAGCCTAGACACTCCAAATCTCTTCAAGGATACTGGAGAACGTTGGGGGAAGGGAAATGAAGCATGCCTGGCCTATAGGCAGTGGGGAGCCAGGGTAGTAAGTATTACCCAGAAGACACTCTTATCTGCTGACTTTATTTTCACTGACTGTTTCCAGTACCTGGAATGCCTTCCCTCCTCACCTCCATATCCTGGCTTCCCTGGATTCTTTTAAGTCTGAATTAAAATCTCCTATTCTACCAGAAACTTGTCCTAGTCTCCCCCAATGCTAGTACCTTCCCTCTGAGACTGGATATATCTGGACATATCTTCTGCTTACGTAGTTATTTGATTCGTCTCACCTATAGAATGTAGGCTTCTTTAGGGCAAAGACTATTGTTTTCTTAATTCCCCCATTGCCTAGAACAGAATAAGGATTTTTATAAGTGCTTGTTTACTGACATACTGATTATGGCTGATCATGAGAAAGAGGGGCTAAAGTTTACAATGCATATTGGCTTAGAAACTACATTAAAGGGATCTGAAACGCGAGTGACTGATTCTGCAAAGTTCAAGCACATTATTCTACTAAATACAGTGAAGCTGGGCTCTGTAACCTCCTTTCCCTCACCATAGCTTTGTAAATTATTTTTGCCAGAGTAGGCTACTTCTTCCTATGATTAATTTTTCACCCATTTCCTTTTGTTCAAGGAAGTGTCAGGATCTGACTTATCCCCTTTGCATACTGCTTTTGTCTTAGATATGTATTATGTTGGATTTATTTATTTTTCTTAAGAAATAAGGCAGTATTTTACCACCCTATTCATCATCACCCCTTTCCCAGACCCACTTGTCCCTCTGATGACCAAAAAGAAAAAAAGCCTTCATCTGTATTTTTCTTCATTTATTTCTGTCCCTTTGATAATCCTCTATGTTGCTAGGCTAAATTGTAGGGCTAGATTTCTCCACAGGAGAGGGTAGCTGTAACAGCAGGAAGGTCTACCAGCTGCCCTGTGAAAAGAACAGAGGAAATGGAGGTTAGCCACAGTAGCTGCTTCTGCTTGGGAGGGAAGGGAGGGAAGAAAAGAAAGGGAAGAAATTTCAAGCACTGGGAAAACAGGGAAAAGCAAAAGATGCTGACCAACGTTTCTGTTTCCACAGAGATCCTAGGAGCCCTAGGAGAAAGGGACACTGACAAAGGAACGAGAAGACCCCAAAGAGTAGATAAGTATAAAAGAATAAAACACCAAATCATATGAAGACTATAATATGTCTCATATAATGCCTGAGGGTACCCACCAACTCTTAGTAAGAGTTCCTCCCGTTATAAGGCCACTTTAAGGTACTCCTTGGGTCAACATCCACCATAATCTAGTTCACAACTCTATATTGCCATGTTTACCTTCAGCAATCACCCAGAAGACAGAAGCAAAGGCATTTGATTAAATTGCATAGTAACACACAATGTAGTCCATCAAAAATTGGACACAATCTCCCATGAATACACCTCCCATCAATGAGAAGAGTAGATACATATAGGGAACATTATAGAGCAGTAAAAGACATGTAACCAGGGCACATGTTCAGGAGCATACATGTAGGGAACGTACGTGGTCAGAGAGCACCCACGAAGAGGCAAACACTAAGGAAATAGGGTATATATGTAGAAGAGCAGTTCTGATGCTGCATGGTCACTGATGTCCTCTCATGATGCCATCACACTACTTCCATGGTGCCTTCTCTCTGCTAATCTCAGACAGACAGTGCTCAGTCAAATGATGCTCTGCCACATGAAATATCTCTGGCCCATCCACTGTCTCTGCCAGCATTATCTCTAAGCATAGGAAATGGTGTCTTTACCAAAAAAACCACAAATAAGATGATGAAGAGTCCAACGTGCTGGAAAGACAACACCACACCAGGATGTGTTGGCCATGAGGAACCATTAGGAAAGGCTAAGGGAAAGATATCAGAGGTGTGTGAGAGAAATGGGTAGGAAGCTAGGGACTTTATAATAGCTGGCATGTATATAGTGCTTTACAAATATTAGCATATTTCATGTGAGACATCAGACTTGGGCTGCAGATGGTATTATTACCCCATCCTCCCATTTTACAGATGAAGAAATTTAGGCAGAGACAGCATATCTCTTCACCAATGCCAGGCATAGTCACCGTTAACTTCTTGTTGTTCAATTGTTTTCATTTATGTCTGATTCTTCATAATCCCGTTTGGGGCTTTCTTGACAAAGATACTGGAGTGGTTTGCCATATCCTTCTCCAGCTCATTTTAGAGGTGAGGAAACCGAGACAAACAGGGTTAAGTGGCTTGCTCAGGATTTGAACTCAAGTCTTCCTGATTCCAGGCCCTGTACTATATACGCTGAGCCACGTAGCTACCCCTTACTATATACACTAGTCACTTAGCTTCCGCTAAAAGCTTTTACTATTGTGATAGCACAATAGTGCAAGGGTGCAGGGGTGGGGAACCTGAAGACTCAGGGCCACAAGTGACCCTCTAGGTCCTGAAGTGTGATCCTTAAGGGCCTTGAGGCAACAAGTTCCCCACCCTTGCACTGGTCACCAGGCTTCCTTTGAAGTCTTGGCTCTAATGGGATGCCTTCCTTAAGAGTGGACTCAGTCCTCCTCTTAATTCAAAAGTCTCAGGCTTCTTAGTAGATCTTTTAGAAAGCATCCACTTTTACTTCAGCCATGGGGGGCAGGTAACCTCACTTGGCATTCACCCATTTCAGTTTCTGCTCATTAGAACACAGAGCAACTTTCTCTCCAAATGCTAATACCCTTAAACTTAATCTCTTATTCAGATTCAAATTCTTTGTCCCAGGTTCTGGGTATCTACAGGTGACTTCACCCTAATTTATGATGAGCACTCGTTTTTTAATATCTGAAGACTAGACTGTACCATGCCCACCACCTCCCAACCCACCCCACCCCACCCCATCCCATCCACCTCCCGCAGCTCCCTCAGGTCTGAGTTATAGGTTTTCCCAGTTTGTTTGTTTGTTTTCAACTCCTTGCTCATTCCCGGTCTCCTTCAAAGAAAAGTTAACCAGGAAAAGAATGGAAACAAGAAAAAAGTAAGCCCAGAGCCCTGTCACTATAGCCACATTCCTGGCTTTTCATATGTATATGCAGACAGCCAAAGCCTAGATCTCACTTTTACACCAGTAAGAAGCCAAAGAAAAGTTATTTAGGTTACTTAAAGGAAAGATAATCTAAGAACTTAATCACTGGAGCTGACTCATAGGTCATTACCAAGGAACTATTGGAAAGTCACAGAAACAATTACAGGGAGCCCATACACTCTCTTCTAATTTTAAATCTATTATCTTTGGATGCTATATCGGAATTGCTGAGATCTGATGTTTTAGGCAGATATGTGGCTCCATGGTTAGAGTGCTGGGCCTGGGGTCAGGGAGATTACTCTTCCTGGGTTCCAATCCAGCCTCAGACCTTTACTATGTGACCCTGGGCAAACAATTAATCTAAAAGTAATTAATTCACTTAATCCTATTTGCCTCAGTTTCCTCATCTGTAAATGAGCAGGAGAAGGAAATGGTGTCTTTACCAAAAAAACCACAAATAAGATGATGAAGAGTCCAACATGCTGGAAAGAAAGACAACACCACACCAGGATGTGTTGGCCATGAGGAACCATTAGGAAAGGCTAAGGGAAAGATATCAGAGGTGTGTGAGAGAAATGGGTAGGAAGCTAGGGACTTTATAATAGCTGGCACGTATATAGTGCTTTACAAATATTAGCATATTTCATGTGAGACATCAGACTTGGGCTGCAGATGGTATTATTACCCCATCCTCCCATTTTACAGATGAAGAAATTTAGGCAGATAGAAGTTTAAGTGTTTTCCCCAGGGGTCACACAACTAGTCAGGGTCTAAGATTGGAATTTAATTTAAAGGATCTTGACTCCAAACCCAACACTTTATCCACTGAGCTATCTATCTGCCTTGCATTTGAGTCGAACATTGTGAAGATTACAAGGGGAATAGAATGTTTACATTAAGCATCACATTCATAGCATAAAGATAAGGTGGGAATATATATCACATTAGACAATATTTCAGAAATGAGTAATCTAAAAATGAGATACAGTAGTATATATATATTTGTTTAAAAAAGCTATACATTTTAGCAGAAATCAACTATTTATATCATTTGATCATAAGGTAGTAAAAGAATTATTAACTTCAATTTACAGCTCATGTAACTGAGATTCAGAGAAGTTAAGCTACTAGTGTCCCTTGTCCTATAGCTAGTCATGAATCAAACCCAGATCTCTTCATTCCAAATCCAATACTCTTTCAGAAATACTATAGCCATGTGCCATGAAATGATAATCATAATTAAATCCTGAGGATCTTGCCCTCCATATTTTTTTTTGACTAGGTAAAGATACCATTCTCTGCCTTAATTCTTTTTAAGCCTTAATCATTGAATGGGAGTTAGCTCAGTCAAACTGAGACCTTTTAGAGACTTTAGTTTGAAAAGACCAAGGTTCTCCACTATATCCTGGGCCATCTCCAGTTGTCCTGATCTTTATCTGGCCACTGGACCCAGATAGCTCCCGAGGAGCAAGTGAGGCTTTGTACAGTCCTCCCTCACTTAAATCCGATTCACTTGCATGTCATGCCATCACCTCCCTGATGTCCTCTTCAAGAATGAAAAGCAAACAACAACCAGCGCAAGTAGTAAGATCTTCTGGGGCTCCCTCCCTTTGGGAACTCCATCTTGAAAAAGGGCCCAGGCCAACTAACCTTCAGTCCCCTCTTAGGTGTAGGGTGTGTTCAGGCAGGACCAGTACCTTTGATGTGATGGCTGCCAAGCCCTTTTCAGGCTCTTTCCACCTTTGGTGTCCACCTGTTCCACCCAGCTCTCACCTGTGGCTCCAAAAAGCTACAGCATATATGGTGGCCACACCTGGGTAAACCATTTTGGCAGATGGGCCAAACCAGTTTGAGGGTAATCAAGGATGCTCACACCTATTGATGAGTTAGGGAGGTATCTACCCCAAGCTTGTGAAGACTTCCTCTGGTGGAATGGGAGGATGAGAACAATTTGTTCTAACAACTATGAAGGCAGATAAAGAAGGTGATGTGGAACTTGGTTAGACACTGAAGACATCAAGGTCATCCACTGCATCCTGAGTCATCACCAGCCATCTTGACTCTGTCACTGGACTATGATGACTCTGGAGGAGAGAGTGAGGCTGATGACTTCCTACAACTCTATGCCTCACTTCAATCTAATTTACACACAAATCAAAAGATATCACCCTCAGTGTTTGGGAGGCTCCAAAGAAAAGTTTGGGAGAGAAGAGGTATTAGAATGACTACCAAACTGAAGGTCTACAGAGTGACTTGTGCTGACCTCATTGATATATGCTTATGAAACATGGAGTCTACCAGTGCCATGCCAGGAAACTTAATCACTTCCATTTGAACTGTCTTAGGAAGATTCTGAGGATCACCTGGCAGGATAAGATATCAGACACTGAGGTCCTTTCTCAAGCTGAACTGTCAAGCATTCAAACTCTGCTTCAGAAAGTGCAACTTCAATGGGCTGACCACATTGTTTGAATGCAAAATGTACTCTTGCCAAAAAAACTATTTTATGGAGAATTTGCATAGGGCAGGCAATAACATGGTGGTCAGAAGAAGCAGGACAAGGATACTCTCAAGATCTCTCTCAAGAACTCTGGATTTAATTATGCAACATGGGAGACACTGGTACAGGACCACTCAGCATGGTGTGCCCACATCAGAAAGGGTGCTGTGCTCTTTGAGCAAAGCAGAATTGAGACAGCACAAAGTAAACACAGGATGCACAAATTTGGAGTACCCACCCCAAATATTCACACAGATGATCTGTGCCCAACCTGTGCCCAACAAGCATTCTAAGCTTGTATTGGTCTGATCAGCCACAGTCATACACACTGAAATTTCACTTCATCATAGTGATGTTGTCATTTTGGTCCTTTTCAAAGATGAACAACCAATCAACCAACCAACCAGTTGTGCTTCTAACTTTCTGAATTTCAACACTATGCTTCAGCTGCAGTGTCACTCTGGAAACTTCCTCAGGACCCAGGCCATCCTCACCCTCAAATATCTATCCATCACTCTAGTCCCCTTCTTCCATTGGTGAGTTCCTTTGCAGGCCTTCATTTTGGAGAGAACTCCAGATCAGCCAACTTCATTGCCCTTCTGGTAATGCTTCCGACTTCCCAGATTCTGACACCACATCCCAGCTCAAGCATTCTGTTCCTTTTTCACCTCCCTTTTGTGTGTCAGGGAGCTGTCTTTCTTTTTGCTTGTATTTGTAGATCTAGAACTTAGCACAGTGTCTGGCATGTGGTGAAGTGCTTTATAAATTTTCCTAGCCTTGCTTGTTGCCTAGAAGATATAATACGATTAATAATAGATGAGGAGGTGGAGTCCTGCTTTCAAATCTATGACAAGTGAATGGTGTTGCTATTGCCCAACATCAATAAATATAAATCCAGAATGACTAGGGCAAGAAAGGAAATACATGAGAGGACACAGAAGGAATGAAATGGAAAAAAAATGATGTAATTATCAGGGTTGTGTTTTGGGGAAAATGGATTATGTAAAACAGAATTGGGAAGAAATGCTGAGATGTTAAAAGAAAAACTTGAGCAATATTTATGTTTATAATTATTATTTTTGTCTGAGAATACAATCTGGTTGAAAAGAAAAATGGTCTATAGATGTGTAATGTTAGAAGGAAATAATTAATTTGGAGAAAATATAATCCAAAGTGTATTTTTAAGAACTTCAATTTGTATGTTGCTTAAGAAAAAAATTCCAATAAAAACTACAAAAATGATATAGCAACTGATAAATTTGCAACAATGAACAAAAGAGAGGTCCTATAATTAGCCAGGAGGGAGGGAAGAGAAGGGAAGGATTACTTGAGTCTAAAAGAAACTGAATTGTAAGCAAGTAAATATCATTGAAATTAAAGTCTGACCTTTTGATGAATCTACCTGTACTCTTGTCTTTGCTAGAGAGAGAAAGACTTATCTATGTGAGTTCAAACACTAGCTGTATGATCCTGGGCAAGTCACTTAACCCCATATGCCTCAGTTTTCTCCTCTATAAAATGAGCTGGAGAAGGAAATGCAAACCCCTCCAGTATCTTTACCAAGAAAACCCCAAATGGCATCATGAAGAGTTGACACAACTAAGCAACATCGTTGGTTAGGGTCTGAGTATTGGATTGCTTTAATATAGTGATGATGTTTTCTATATCTATACTAAAGGATTATTAATGGTAAAAGTCCACTGTTACCAAAGAGACATGTGGCCTAGCAGATAAAGCGCTCAACCTTCCCATACTTTGTTCATGGGCAAGTCATTGAATCTCTGAGTGCCCCAGGAAACTACACATTTCCTAATCTATAGAGATGAAGAGAATATCTTTATTAAAAGACACAGAGATAATAGATCCAAATGTGAAAGGACTTTAGAAGTTCTCTATTCCAACCCCTTCATTTTATAAATGAGGAAACTGAGGTTCACAGATGTGAAATGACTTGTTCAAGGTCACATAATTAGCATCAGCTATGATGCTCCAGATTTGGGTTGCTTTCCAAAACCTATAGTCTTATGAAAGAGCCCTAAGCCTTTGGTAATAAAAGTTAGATATCTGCAGCCAGATACAGTACCTGGTCCTATTGGGGAATTTAGAATACTGCAAAACAGACCTTGCCTGTGGAGCTATAGAACTATCTCTTAGGAAGTAGAATAGAAGAGAGAAGGGAGAGCTTGCCTCAGATTCAGGAAAATCTGGCTTTGAGTCAAATCAACAAGTCAAGTCAAGTCAACACTGTGCCAGACACTGTATAAAAAAAGACTGAAACAATAGTCTGTTTTCTCAAGAAGCTCCCAGGCTTCAAGTCCTGCAGCTGACATATACTGGATGTGTGGCTGTGGGTCACAGAGGCAAGTGTCTCTTAGGAACTAAGTTGATGCAACTGGTTTGCCAAGGCACCCTAAGGACTATGTGACTTCCCCACTTGACTTGCACCTATATGTGTTGTCTCCCTTATTAAAATATGAGCTCTTTGAAAGCAGGGACAATCTTGTTTTGTTTTATTTGCATCCTCACCCCTAGAACAGTACTTTGCACATAGGAGTCACTTAATAAATAAATACTTCATTCATTCACTCATTCACATGCCTATCTGCATTACTAAAGTGAGTTTTTTCACTTGTAATTATCAATACTAGATCTAGAGACAGGAGGAAAGCATAAAAAGAGCTGGAGATAATTATGTGAACTGGTAAAAATATTAGAACGTGAGAAGTGCTGGAAGTTGATGGTATATAAATATCAGACAATATATTTATACTCAAAGTCAAATGGGTTACATTCATCCTTATATGCAGTGGATTATGGGTAGTTCTGGGGTTAGGTATTGACACACACGTTAAAGTGATAAAAGCACAGTAAACATCTGCTTCCTAGCATATTTTCCTTTTTCTTTTGAGTAGTGATTTAATTAACAAACATTTGTAAAACACTTTGCACTTACAGCCATTGTTGTTAGCTATGCCTCAAAACACACTCATAAAATCATATTGTTATCTACACTTTAAAGATAGAAAAGGTTAAACAAAGATTACATCCTATTTGGAGTGATATATACATATATATGTATATATCACATTGAAGTCAGGATTAGATAAGACCCTACCTAAATTCCTAGTTTTTTTCCCTTTCTTAGTTAAAAAGAAGCAATCAATGCAATCACATTGTTCCATTTTCTGTAACAAAAGTGCAAAAATACCATCTGTTTTATTTAGAGCAAAACAAAGTTTAAAAAGAGGGGAGAAGCAAAAGTAACTTTTGTAACATGTTTTTCCTGGTTAGTACAGTTTTCAATAGTTCACTTCTGAAAATGATTATATAGGAAAATAATCCCTCAGTTATAGACCCTTCCAGAGCTGTAACTAGGCAGGGCAGCTAGGGCTTTTACTCAAACTCTGGCATCTAAGAGTTGTCTATCTCTTTTCTATAGTTCAGTGCTGCCCTAAGACTTAGATCTTCCAAAAGTTATCCTCTCTGGGGATGTATGTGAATGGAAGACACTTTTGGGAGAGAGCAAAGGAACACCAATGCTATTGGTAGATGGGCTAAACCAGGCTGAGGTAACTGATGAGCTTCAGATGTATCAGTGGGTGTCTACCCCATGTATGTGAAGATTTGCTCCAGCGGAAAGACCAAATGAGAACAATTCCAACAACCACAAAGGTGGCTGAAGCAGATACTGTGGAGCTCTTGGAGCTGGTCAGACATGGAAGACACCAAGGTTATCAACTGCCTCGTGGGCAATCACTAGCTGTCTTGATTTCTGTCTTGCCACTGGATTTCTGATGATTCTGGTTGGGAAAGCGAGACTGATGACTGTTCAACTCTGATTCACTTAAACAATTCACAAGCAAATCAAGTCACTCCCCTGATGACATCATTGGTCCTTTTTGAAAATGAAGGACAAACAACCACAAAACAAACTAGAATATCTGAAAGACCTCGCCATCTATAGGGAATCCCATTCAATTTGCTCTCTTTCCTAGATCTCTTTGTCATCATAGAAAATACCTTTATAATATTTCTAGACTTGAAACTATATTGCAAAGTAGCAATCATTAAAACTATGTATGAATGCATGCATATGTGTATATACACATACAAATATACACACATATATGTGTGTATATATGTGTGTGTAGGTGTGTGTGCATATATATATATATATGTATATGTATATATAGATAGATAGATAGATATACCCATGCACACATATTCTTCCCTCTTTGAACCAATTTGGTTCAAATGATGAAAGTGGGATTCAAGCATAAACTGCCACCATCCTCCATCTTCTCCTTCACTATAAAAGCTCTTCTTTGCATGCCTCTTTTATGGGAGATAATTTTCTGCATTCTCCCTCTCCTCGCTTCTCCCATGAATCCATTCCTCTTCATTTTGGAGGGAATCATCCTTACATAATTGATCCTTACTCATGCCCTCTGTCTTTGTAGACTTTTTCTAATTATCCTATTAATTATAAAGTTCTTGGGAGTTAACATAGATCATCTTCCCATATAGAAATGTAAACAATTTAACCTTATTGAGTCCCTTTCAATTTCTCTTTCACATTTCCCTTTTTATGATTCTCTTGAACCTCCCTTTGAATTTTAAATTTTCTATTCAATTGTGATCTTTCCATTAGGAATTTTTCCTTTTTTTTTTTTCATTTTTTTTTTAAAAAAAGTGTTTTATTGTTTCTTAATGCCTCATGGAATTATTAACTTCCACTTGCTCAATTCTAATGTTTAAAAGGAACTATTTTCTTCAGTGAGCTTTTGTACCTCTTTTTCCATTTAGCCAATTCTGGTTTTTAAGGTACTATTTTTTTTGATAATTTTTTTGTTCCTTTTTTCACCAAATTGCTAATTTATTCATAATTTTCTTAGATCACTCTCGTTTATTTTCTTTGTTCAGATAGGTAGTAATTGTCTGAGACCAGATTTGAACTCACCACGTAGTTGTCCCTTCACATTTCTTTTCCCAGTTTTTCTTCCACCACTCTGATCTCTTTCTTTAACTCTTTCAAGAATCATTGTTTGACTTGTGTCCAGTTAACATATTTCTTTCAGGTTTTGATTTGAGGCTTCACATTGTTGTTTTCTTCTGAATTTGTGTCTTCATCTTCCCTATCACCATGGTCGCTTTTTATGGTCAGATTCTTTTTTGCTGTTGCCTTATTTTCCAGCTTATTTCCTGACTTTGATCTCTATATTAAAGTTGAACTTTGCACACCTAGTAACACAGAAGTACTATTCTAAGCTTCAGGCTTTTTTGTGCTGCTATTTTCAGAGTCAGTTCTGAGGTTTTTCGAGTTTCAGTGCTTTCAAAGTGCTGTGATTTGGGGACAAGTCAGGTCACTGTTCTCCTGGTCTGAGCTCTGTTTTACCTATGAAGGAGCCCTCTTCCTCAGCAGTCACAATTGCTAGTGTTCCTGAAGGCCCTGGAAATGGAACTAGGGCTCCTGCTCCCTTGCCATAGATCACAAGCACTCTTTTCTACCCTGGAACTGTGATCCAGTTCTACATTTGAGCAATGAAGTTGCACCTCCTAGTTCTGTGCCCAGTGCAAGGTTCCCTGTAATTCCTTTCTGACAAGTTTTCCAATTTCTTGACTGTCTCTAAAATGAGAGTTCCCAAAGATGCTGGTGCTACTGCTACTGTCGCTGTCACAGCAACCTTCAAGGTCCATCATTGGTGCTCTTGTTATATGTGCTATAGACTGGTCCCTACCCTCATGTCACAGATCTTCTCTGACTGAACTCCTAAATTATGTTGAAGTGGAAAAATGTCTCACCTTGATCTTTTGTTGATATGCTACCAGAATTCTATTTGACATGTTATTTTAATGTTGCTTGGAAAGAAATGTTGGGCGAGTTTGGCTGAGTTGCTGCCTCTACTCTGCCATTTTGGTTCTATCTCTCCCCACATATTATCCTTCTTGTTAAATCATCACAACAACTCTAGGCCCATTTCACAAACAAGGAAACTGAGACTGAGAAAGATTAAGGTTAAATGACTTTCCTATAGTCACATAACTAATTAGTATCAAAAGCAGAGATTTTAATTCTGGGCTTCTGGACTCCAAATCCAACACTCTATCCACTGCACCATCTTGCTGACACTGAAATAAAGGAGCAAAAAACATGGATCAATGGGAAGAAGAAGTAAGTAAAGGGAAAAAGCATCTCTATAGTAGCTACTATGTACCAGGTGCTGTGCTAAGTGCTCAACTTTTGATCCTCACAACAACCCTGCAAGGTAGATGCTATTATTATACCCATTTTAGAGTTGAGGAAACTGAGTCAAATGGGTTAAATGAGTTGCCCAGGATCTCAGGATGGATTTGAGCTCAAGTTTTGCTGACTCTAGGCACAGAACTCCAACCACTGTGCCACAGAGCTACCCTAGTAGATTCAGCAAATTCCAGCTATGATGTTGTACAATAATACCTGCGAAATACTCTGTACTTCTCAAGGCATTTGTTTTGTAAATCTTTTTTTTTCCCAATAAACAGGCATTGATTTTCCTTTATTTTCTCCTTAAAAACAAAAGAAAGGGGGAAAAGCCACTCCTTGTAACAAGTATTCACAGTCAGACAAAACAAATTCTTTTATTGCCTACATCCAAAAATATGTGTCTTGTTTTTATTTTAGAGTCTATTATTTATTTTTTTCATTCCTTTGGATATTTTTCATTCATTAGTTTGTCTAAACCTATGACTTTTTCTGTGTGGTCAACTCCCTGGTGAGGAAATATCCTATCTCAAGGCAAATCTTTGAGTACCTGGAGCATTAAGAGGTTCAGTGAATGCCCCAGTATCCTAACCCAAGTCATGCTGACATCTACATCTATACTTAAAAGTTAGTTTATTGCTAGTAATCAAGCAACGTACTTTTAAAAGACCTAGTATCATTCATGCTTATTCCCAGTATACTTTATGAAAGGTAATCAAGACTAGAGAAATCGTCAATCCCTTTTGATCTCTCTTTTTTAATAAATTATTTTATTTGTTTTCAGTTTTCTACAATCACTTCCATAAGTCTTAGATTTTTTTCCCCTTCCCACCCCCCTCCCTCCCCAAGATGGTATGCAATTTTGTATGGGTTCTACACATACATTCTTATTAACTACATTTTTATATTAGTCATGCTAAACAGAAGAATTAAAATGAATGGGAGAAACTATCATAAAAAACAAGCTAAACCAAAACATAACACAGGAGAAAATATTCTGCTTCATTTTGCAGATTTCATATTTCTTTCTCTGGATATGGATGGTATTTTGCCTCAAGTCCTTTGGGAATGTTTCAGGTCCTTGTATTGCTGTGAAGGTCTAAGTCTATCAGAAATAGTCCTCACACACTGTGGCTGTTACTGTGCACAGTGTTCTCCTGGTTCTGATCATTTCACTTAGCATCAGTTCATATAACTGTCCAGACCTCTCTGAAGTCCTACTGTTCATTATTTCTTATAGCACAATAGTATTCCATTACATTCATTTACCACAACTTCTTCAGTCTTTCCCCAGTTAATGAAGATCCCCTTGATTTCCAATTCTTGGCCACCACAAAGAGAGCTGCTATAAATATTTTTGTACAAGTGGAACCTTTTCCCAGTTTTATGATCTCTTTGGAATATAATCCCAGAAGCGATATTGCTGGGTCAAAGGGTATTCACATTTTTACATCCCTTTCTTTGAGCATAGTTCCAAATTGCTCTCCTTCTAAACATAAAGAGGAGAATCATGGATTTAGAATTAAAAGAGATTTTAGAATTCATGGAGCTCAACCTCCTCCTTTTTACAGATGAGGAAAGTGAGGTCCAGGGGTGGGGAGTAAAATGATTTGTTTAATGTCAGAGAGTTAGTAGCAAAGTATCAATGTTAAAGCATCCCTACTTAGTAGGGTTACTTGGGCTATTTTTTTTTTCTAGCCTAGCCACTCTGGGGACATTTTACATTGAAAGAAGTCTAGTTACCTTTAAGACTAGACTTATATAGACTGACATTTATATAGAACTTTAAGAAAAGCACTTTGTATACATTAGAAAATGCCTAGCATTTCTATAGAGCTTTAATGTTTGCAAAGCATTTGCAAATATTGTCTCTTTTGATCATAAAAACTCTCAAGATGAGTGTTATTATTGTTATCCCCATTTTACATATGAAGACACTGAGGCATGTCCAGGTTAAATGACTTGTCCAAGGTCACACAGCTAGTGTCTGAGGCTATATTTGAATTCAAACCTTTTTCTCTCTAAGACCAAGCTCTATCTACCATGCTGCTCTTCATCTCCATTTTATAGATAAGGAAATGGCAGTGATTACCCAGGTCACAAAATCAGAGGGTGTATTTGAAAACAAACATCTCAAAATCGCCCCCCTCTTTCTTCTGACTGCCACCACTTTGGTTCAGGCTCTCATCACTTCATGTTCAGACTACTGAAACATCCTGCCGGTGGATCTGCCTGCCTTAGTTCTCTCTTCCCTCCAATACATCCTCCATTAGACCTCCAAAGTGATTTTCCTAAAGTACAGGTCTGACTATGTCAATTCCTATCCCCTACTCATCAAACTCCAGCACTTCCCTATTATTTCATATTTTGGCATTCAAAGCCCTTATAACCTAGACTCCTCTTACTTTTCCAATCCTGTTACACCTCATTCCCTGCTACATATCCTATTCTTCCATCCAGTGACATCCTGTCTGTTCTATAAACAAGACACTCCATCTCTTGCCTCTGGGCATTTTCCCCGGGGGGGGGGGTCACCCATACCTAGAACACTCTCCCTCTACAACTCCAAGTATAAACTTCTCCAGTTTTACTTAAGCCTCAACTAAAAAAAGCACATTTTTCACTGTAAATATTCACCAATTCCTCTTAATTCCAATGCCTTCCCTTTCTTAATTATTTCCTGTTTATCTTGTACAAAATTTGCTATGTGTATATTTGTTTGCATGTTGTTCCTTCCATTAGATAATGAGCTCCTTGAGGGTAAGAAACTATTTTTTGCCTCTTTTTGTATTCCCAGCACTTAGCACAGTACTTGGCACATAGTAAGTACTTAACAAATGTTCATTGATTGGTAAGTTTAGCACTATCTCACAGTTGTTCCCTTACTAGATAGTTCACCAGTGCTCCGCAATTCCATAACGTTATGGCAGCTGGCAGTGAACTATGAGTGGACAAAGGTCATGCCACTCTAATGGGCCTGCTATTATTTTTGGTATGGGAACTAAGAAATACCAAGCTTGGTTAAGTACTTGGTAGTGAGGGATCAACGGATAGAGTTTTAGGTTTAGTGTTAAACTCCTGCCTCTTGGCACTAAAGAGGCTTCAGTACCATGGACAGGTCACTAAACTCTTTCCTTCAGTTTCCTCATCTGTGAAAAGTAGAAATATTGTATAAAAAGGGAGGGGAGGAGCACCTACTATACTACAGAGTTGTAGCTAAACTCAACACTATATCAAGAATTTTTAAAGAGCTATAAAAAATGTTATTACTGTTTTTAAAAAAATTGAGATCTGGAATGAGTCAGTGTGTGTCATGTGTTGCAGAGAGAACAAAGCACTTGACCTCCAGGCAGAAAGACCTGGATCTGAATCCTATTTCATATAATTTCTAGCTCTGTGATCCTGCCTTAGTCACTGGACATTGCTGTGCACGACTTTCCTCACCTGTAAAATGTGAAGTAGGTAGGCTTCATGATGTCAAAGGCCCCTGCCAGCTCTTAGTTTATAGCCAGTTGTATGATTCCATGAGTGTAGTGAAATTCTAGCATGGGAATTTTGTAATTTGGAATTTTAACCACCTCCTGGCAGAGAGATAATAGACTAAATATGAAAAATGAGAGACAATTTTTGACATGGTTATTAAGGGACCTTTTTACTTTACATATTTATTACAGGGTTTTGTTTTTCTTTAGGAGAAGAAATACATGCTTTTTAATTGAAAAAATAATTTTAAAAGTCTTAGGGGTTGTGAGAGGGCATTGAGGGGTTACATGCCTTGCTCTATAGTCACAACTAATGTGACTGAATCAGGATTTGAACTCAAGACTTCCTGGCTTTCAAAGCTAGCTCTCCATTCCCCATAATGCCAGGTTGCCTTTTTTTTATTTAAATGGAAATTACCTAAAATGCTTTTTTTTTTCTTTCTCCTAAACTGCAATCTCATTGAAGGCAGGGGCAATGTTTTATTTCATCTTTATAAGCTTCATTTTTAATTTCTTTGACTTCTCTGCCATTACCATTTTTGGATAATTTAAACATCCTTCAAGATCCAATCAGTTTTGGTATGCACATGCAGTCAGTACTCTCATTCTCTCTGGAGGATAGAGTCATGCATTCTAGGGGATACTGGACAAATAAATAACTAGGTGGTTCAGTGAATAGAGTGCTGACCTGGAGTCAGGAAGACCTGAGTTCAAATTTGACCTCAGACACTTATTAGCTATGTGACCCTGAGTAAGTCACTTAACCTCCCTCTGCCTTGATGTCCCAGAGAAGGAAATGGCAAACCACAGCAGAATATCTGCCAAGAAAACTCCACAGACAGTACTGATGTGTTATGGTTCACAGATTCGCAAAAGAGCTGTTCATGACTGAACAACGACACAGAACAGGCATCTTATTTCCCACATAGCTCTGGCTGCACTCATTTTTTTAACTCTTTTTTTAAACTTTTCCATCATACTCTGTTTCCAAGTACCTTCTTCGTCTCCACCCACCCTGCAATTCAGTTTACTTCTCATTGGTTCTCTTCTCAGATTGTAAACTCTTTGAGGACCAGGACTATCTTCCTAGTACTTTACACAGTGTATGGCACATCATGGTAAGTGCTATTGACTATAACCCCAGACTCCATGTGCCATGCACATAGTAGATGCTTAATCAACAAATATTTATTATGTACTTACCATGTGTCAAACTGGATAAACAGTGGGGATAAAAATATAATAAATGAAACAACACCTACAGACGAGAAACTTACATTCTAAAAGATGGAATTGTTGTGGAAAACTTCCCTTGACTTCAGATGGAAAGCATTCCGGGGGTGACAAAGGAGCCAAAACAATGAGTGAGCTTGAAGGAAAAGGAGGGGGATGATGGGGGAGGAAGAGGTATTCATTGAAGGAAAGAAAAGCTTTTACCTGCAAATGAAATAAACAGTCACTCGACCCCCACAACCAATTAGGAAGATTATCTAGCAGCCCCCACCCCCAGGTACTGAGACTAAAGCCCCTTCTTCACTCCCTCCAGCCTCCAATAGTTTCCAGCTTTCTCATACAGACATTTTAATCCCTTTCAATTACTCTCAGGGACTAAACAATCTCTCCAGTGCCACTTAGTCCTATGATCTCAAGTCTCTGTTATAGACTCTCCACTCTCTGTAGCTGTTTCTCCAGCAGCTTCTTTTCTCCCCCTTCCCACAACTACCACCTAAAACTTAAAAATGAAACTTAACTACTAGTAACTGGTCTCAGGTTTTTCTCTGGAGCAGAGGGAG